>OY720460.1:22633518-23868518 GCA_963082715.1 Harpalus rubripes | reverse complement strand
GTATGGCTTAAGATTTTAACTCCGGCCATTCTGTCAAATTTATTAATGTCGTTTACTTAGTTAAGATAATACGGTAATTTTGTTATTACAAAAATATATGTAAAGCATTCAAAATTCAAAAATAACTCAACTGCATAGACATATAATATATATTACTAGACTGAGTTTACAATGTTAAACGTTTGTGCCGAATTGAACCGGTGGACGCCAAAACGAGACGCAAATTGAAAGGCGCGAAATTAAAACGTAGGAAAAATATGTTTTCTGAAACTACAAAATATAAACATTATGTACACTGTAAAAGCTGAAGACAATCAAATTCAATAATAAAACAAATTTATACATGAAACAAATAGCGAAACAAGCTTTATAACCAAATACTAAACAAAGAAATAATCTTGAATGACAGGTTGCTGGGCATACAGCATAAATTAAATAAAATTCCTACAACTAAAGAAAATATTTATTATAATTATTGAAAAAATAATGTAAATTAAATATTGGTCGTATTTTTTATTGTACAACTGAGTTTTGTTATTTTGAAATACAGAAATTATATAAAATACATTTATCAAGTTACTGAATATCTATTTTCTTGTATAATTTACAATAAATGTGCGCGCGCAATTAGCGTCTCGTTATGGAGCCCATCTGTTCAATAGAGGGTTATGATTTTGACGTTACACGCAAGAAAGAATGCGACGATGTAGAAGTTGAGATGGAAGATCGGATTACAAACAAACCACGCCATTTTTAAAGTTCTGTCTTCTGTCACTTGTGTTTTGACATTTGAGTTTTACATGTGATTCAATGTCCTCGGAAGGCTGTGGAAACTTAATGAATTTCACATTTGTCATGTATTCTTTATAATTATAGCGGGAGTCCCTGTTGCAAAGACCATACACTCGCTTGATACTTGGCACCATCTTGCAACTGTCACCATGACAGCGATTTGTTTGTAATCTAGCAATGGAGTGAAATGAGTCACAAGTGTAGTACAAGGAAAATACCAATAGATGGCAGCCCGAAAATATAACCCTCCATTCGGAACATAGTTAGCCACTTTATAGGACATTTAAAAAAAATAAACTGTAAGTGCTCTAAAATGTATAATAGGAACTGTAAACATAGTAAACCTTTTATGTTTCATTGTTTATTGGCTGCCACACACGTCAAATAAAAGACGCTGTTTATTTTATTTTCAAATACAAATATTTTTTAGTGTTCACAAGAATTCTCTCCTAATTGTACAATAAGGAAGTCATGTTTTATGTTTTACTTCATTACAAAACTCATAAAAGTACAAAGATTTTATTATTTGAACGGTTGTGGAATTTACATTGCAGTACTAGTTTACTTTTATATTGTAATAAACAAATGAATTAGTGCAACTACTGCATATAGAAATTATCCTAAACCGTTAATAATATAGTTATATTAAAACAACGCAGTTGGGTGCTAGTTAATGTTGCCCTGAATAAATGTAATAATCATTAAAATTCTTTCGGTTCTAATAAACATAGCAAAATTGAGGAAAAAAACATAAAATATTGGCATTCCTTATTGATACGTAAGTGTAACGCCATTTAAATTATTACAAATTCTATTTATGTTTTATAATATTATTAATTTTACAATTTTTTTTTATTTCCATATCTATAGAAAATATAATGAAAAATTTATATATAACTGATAGAGAATTTAATGATATTGAATATTTGTAATAACGGTACAAATATATCATCAATACCGATATCTGTGTACAAAACAGATTGGCACACCCAGCAAGAGGCAATATGCCGTATGATATATTTATTTTATTTATAAATAGTCAAAAAAAAATATACAACAATTTTTTTTTTCGGTTATCAAGTAGTTACCGAAAACTAATCAGATGTTCCCATTAGTTTTAGTCTTATTTGAGAAATCGTTCCTACTTCGTTCCACCTTTGAGTAAAATTTAAAATTTTCAAAAATCTACTTCTTCCTAAATACATATCTCAATGAGTTGATTCTAAATTTTTAAACCGCATAATATTATCTCTTTTAATTCCTGAGATATTTGAGTTCAAACATAGACCACAAAAAACCCTTTTTTGGGCATTAACCCAAAAATGAGTAGATATGAGCCTGGCGACTCTACCATTCGAGTCTACGGGCAAAATAAGTACATAAGTATGCAAATTTTCAAATCTTTTGAACAATGCATACAATTTCTAGAGGAAATTAACTGAAAATAGCCAAAAATCGCAAAAAATCCCTTACAATATTTTCAGATTTTGGCCATTCTCAGTTGTTTTATTCTACAAATTGTATCAAATCTTCAAAATTTTTGAAAATTAGCACACATGAACTATGCATGGTTTATAATTATTTAAACAAAAATACAAAACTATAAAATTCAATGAACGTATGTCTCAGTTTGATCCTACAATTTCGGTGCATGCTAGCATTTTAATTTTTAATAGTTTTTTTACTTTACCTTTTCTAGAGGTTTAAACTGTTGCAATCTGTTACTGATTAAACAAACTATCGAATTACATTTAATTTCCACTGGGCTTCAATATTCATTATTTATTTTATAATTATAAATGTAGTTTGATTCATTAAATTAAATTCATATATGATCAGACTTAAGTCAACTATAATTTGAAGTACTTGTGCATGCTATTATATCAAATACGTATTATTTTAAACATGTTTCGTATATATCATTTCTTATCAAAGTTTTATCAAATTCTCATGTTTCTATATTATAATAAACAATAATAGTACACGTGCCAAATGTACGATAATTTTTTTTATCATTTTCTTTTTGAAAAGCACGTTTTCTATGTCTTGTAAAATGACAATAAATTACAATTTATCATTTTTAGACTAGAATTAGTTTTTCTACGACTTTTTGTCTAGATATTATAGGTGTATGGGTAGCTAGGGGATTTAATGTCAGACAGGTTAAGGTTGTTGTCCGTTCAAAGGAAAATTTTTATGGCAAGTTTCTTCTGGGGTTATTAACTCTTTAAAGTTGACTTTCTCTGATGAGTAACTTCATGTTAAGTTACGACATTTTAATATCCTTTTGCGAGGTATGTATCGATAAAATTTAACAAAAGCCAAAGGCGAAAAAAACTATATTCGAAATAGTCGGCACTAAATACATATATGTAATATAAAAAAAGATGGTCTAAAAGCAAAGCACATGTTTGACATAAAAATAATTTTATGTTTTAAGGTTATATTTTACAAGTCTAGGTAGGGTTGCAAACTGTCTTACTTTGATTGTCAAAAGTCCTACTTTCTGTATATTAAATAAAATATAGTTATTAAAGTATTACTATAAAAATATTGGTTAAATTGACACTATGAGTAGTTGTTTTACATATTTATTATTATACTGTTACTAAGGTAATTGTACAAATTATTTATTCACTTACCGCCCTTGGACTTTTTCTACAATTTACTGCCTTTGCTATCTTAACAACCAAGTCAGTAAATGATGAATCCTACTGCCTTGGAAATCCTATCAGAAAACATTTTTAAAAAACTGATCGTGCAAAAAATATATTTGCAATAATACATATTTTCAACAATGAAGTCTTCGAAATAAATTGTGAAAAATTGTCAGCCATCGGGATTCGAACCGAGACCAATATCTTGGGATAAATTGTGAAAAATTTTCAGCATCTTCAGCGATATCATGAGGTAATTTAAATTTAATAAATTTTATTAAAATTGTCCTTTACTTTTAGGGTAAAAAAGTTAGCAACTGTAAGTCTAGTAACATTATTGCAGTTGCAGAATATTCATGAAGATATGCCACGAAAAACTAATCATTTCTTTTGTAAATGCATCTCCAAGTACATACTCATATCTCAATAATCAAAGGAACCACTGACACAATTGCCTATCAGAACATCTTTACCTACATGGTAACAATTAGAAGCGGCGGATGTTTCGCAGTTTAGGACATTGAAGCAGTGCAACATTGAAACAAACATTCATGTTGTAATCTTCTCCAGCAGGCGGCACTGGCATCGCACTGTCGAGCATGTAATGGCCTAATCATGTCCTATGTAATTGCGCATACATGGACTACACGTGGTGAGAATACAAGATAGATACCCATAGAATTTCAGGAGGGAATAGGACGTTCGGGCGATATTCATTTATATTGCACATTAACATCAAATCATATGGGATATTGATGTGTTTTGTGCCTTGTGCGTCATAATCTGCAAATGGAACGCTCTTTGTATATTTGTAAACTAGGTTTAGGAGCTCATAAATAGGCCAGAGAAGTGTAACGGTCAAATTTAGGCGCCAAATTTAAACTCAATTCATAACGCTGAGAACATAATTTTAATCGTCGTGTATTTCTTACCAAGAAAATTTTACCTCAACTTTAAAGGCAGAGAAATCTCATAAAACTAAATCTCTTATGCAAAACATTATATGTACCACCTAGAATGATCCTTTATCTCCAGATTCGTGCAATAATATTCACATGAACTGTGCACAGTTTATAATTATTCAAATAAAAATACAACACTACAAAATTCAATGAACGTATATCACGATTGGTTCTACAACTTCGGTGCGCAGCCAATCGCAGCGTAGCTTGTGTTGCACTTGACGTATTTGCAGGCGGATGAGGAACTATCCACGACATACGGAATTTTAACTTACACGTAACATTTTATTTTCTAATAATTTTCTTACTCTACCTTTTCAAGAATTTTAAACAGTTGCAATCTATTACTGAATAAACAAACTATCAAATCCTTAACAAGAGTTGCTTAATAGAGGATTATACAGAAGTATATTTTCGGGCTGCCATCTATCGGTATTTTCCTTGTACTACACTTGTGGCTCATTTCACTCCGTTGCTAGATTACAAACAAATCGCTGTCATGGTGACAGTTGCAAGATGGTGCCAAGTATCAAGCGAGTGTATCGTCTTTGCAACAGTGAGTCCCGCCATAATTATGAAGAATACGTGACAAATGTGAAATTCTTTGTTTCCACAGCCTTCCGAAGACATTGATTAACATGTAAAACTCAAATGTCAAAACACAAGTGACAGAAGACAGAACTTTAAAAATGGCGTGGTTTGTTTGTAATCCGATCTTCCATCTCAACTTCTACATCGTCGCATTCTTTCTTGCGTGTGGCGTCAAAATCATAACCCTCTATTTCTTTTATAAAATATCTTTTTTTTGGCATTAAAATCACACTTCCATAAGAAACCTATACTATTTGGCATGATGGTAGCACTTCCGGTTTGACCGGAAATGAGATTAACTTTAATATTTCAAATGGGACACCTATATATTTTGATATATTTGGAATCTACGTAAAATTACGAATTCAATGATATACTTGAAGTGAATGTGTATTGAAGAAATAAATTAAAAAACGTAAGAGAAAATTATAAATAATTAACCTGATAAGCCATGATGGCAGGTACGGTGTGCCAACTGCTAACCCAGGTATTATTCCAATATAAATTCATCGAAACTGCTGTTTACAAGCTAAGAAGTTATCTTTTTAGGGTTACGTTGTTTTTTAAAGCTAAAAATATATTCTACCTGCGCATTCTACCTGTTTCTTTTCTCTTCGTAATCCCAATGATACCAGATACCATCAAAATTGATTTTGGTAGAGAGCTAGCAATAAACGTGCTTGTTACTTATCAGAAAATTGATCTGGGATTATACCTCGGCATAAATATCTATCGCAGTAATAAGATAGAACAGATATTGCTTCGTGCGGTATTAGACATTGTTTAATTACAATTAAAGTTCTGTTAGGAATTCTATATTTATAAAACTGTTATTGCTTCATGGTATGACAAATAGTTTGAAACTAAAGTTTTCTCATTTCACTTAATAAGCAAGGTTAGGTGGGTGATATTAAACAGTTTAACAACTTGACTTGGAAATATTGAAGCTATCTTCACAATATTTAATAGTTGTTTTAATACAATTTGACGTTAAACTTTATAACAATTATATATTATTTGTCAAATAATGACTTTTTTAAAAAATTATAAGGACTAGCGAATACTCGGTGTAGCCATCAGTGAAGAATGAAGCCCGTTTTGCAAGTCATACACATACTTTTGTTTTTGTTAAATTCGATAGCAGGTTTTATTAACTTTTCTTATGTTAGAACGCATATTAGTTTTCATCCAAGTTACATGAAAACAGTTTCGCCAACTTAACTATTTTCATTTCACAATGTTCATAAACAATATACACAATATATGACGGACTAAAATCAATCCTAATTTTGTTTTATTTTACGAAAAACGCAAAATAAGAATCGCAATTTATACTATATTACAGACAGCAACGGAACTAGTGATGTTTTGTTTGTTCTTAAACCTGTTAAACAAACAGTAAAGTCTATCGAAATCGACAATGTCCATTTGCGTTCGAAACACACACACGACTTTTTCTACAGTCTCCACAATGCGGTCCTCCATCATAACAATTTTTTTTTTTTGTATAATTTATTTGTTTCAATTACATTAAACTAGTGCAGTGAAAAAGGATATCCATTGGGCGCGTTCACGCTAAACTTTTGCAGTTGGCAGCACAATACCGACAGAGCAGTTATATGTCGGATTGACTTGTGAAGGTGGTAAATGTGTAACTACAGTGCCATTAGTTCCTTACTAAACGTTTCCATTAAGAATGTAGACCAGATTTCTCAACATTGTATAGTTAAAAATTTGGACAGCGAGCGTTTTTCCTACTTTGTCACGCATGAGCGGCAAAGTGACATTTTGCGTTGACAAAAGAGAGCGCAAATGGTTACTGTAAAAAAAATATATTTCCTGATTCGTTAAAAATATTATTATTGGCCGGTATTAATAAATATTTAAAAACTTTTGCTTCCAGTAAAAACCTTGATAGTAAAGTATGTTATCATTAGCTAATTTTTTTTTAACAATTATATATTCATTAGGTATGATAACCCACATAAATTTTTATTATCCACTTTACACTTTTACAGCATAGTAAATTATTTTAATAAATTTTGTTTCATATCGAAATGCAATATATTATATTTATTTATAGTTGAAATAAATTAATATTATAAAATATTATTTACATATATGATAATTTATCAATTATTAATAATAAAAATTTTAGTACAATGTATTACAAAAATTGAAAAACGAGTATGCAAAAATATTCTTTTTTATTATGTGAATTCTTTTGCGCTTAAAACATAAAAAAATAAAGTGTATCATTAGCGTTTTTTTTCAAAAAAAACCTTTATGCATAATTTAAATTCTTGTTAATAATAAACGAAGATCCTCATTTTTTAAATTTTACGTAAGCTGGTCCTCTGACGTCAGCACTCGAAAAAACAAAACACTTCCACAAAATTTGAAAACATAACCTTGAACTTGCAACCTTATAACCAGTATCATCAAGGTAGAATCAATTTTTCCGGCTTTGATAAAAAACAAGAGTATCGCAAAGGCATAGCACACTATAATTAATATACCGTGTCATGCTAGAGAACTAGAGAATTATGCGAAACGTGACTGAACACGTGATCACGAAGCCATCTTGTTTCCGGTTGTGACCGGAAACTGTGGTGAGATGAATGAAATCATAGAAAAACTTCAAGATTTTATTTGTAATGTAGTATAATAGATTTATGTAAAAAGAAAATTTAATTTGTTTACGAAGAATATTGTAATTAATGGGAAAATCCTATTATATAAAATAATTAAAAACATATTTTATAACCATAATAAGGATCTTAATATTACCTACAAATTATTTGAAAAACTAAATCATTTTACGAACTAATTATGTTAATTAGCACTATAATTTTTTATTATGATGATTTCAATAATGTAACATGTATTAAAATTACTAAGTTTACATAATTCCATATAATCAAAGTTTAATATCAATACGAACATAAAAGCAACATCGTTGTTATGTATACAAAGTACGTCAATCGCCATTTTGTAAATTCATCTAATTAATAGACATTTTCTTTTGCGTGATCAGAAAATTAATGTATACTAACCTTAAATTTAATGTCATATCACTTATTTTAAAATAACAATTGTTTATGTAAAATGTTTAGTCTATCAGTCTTTAAATATTTATTGTGATATGAAAATGATTCTACACGTTATTCTATGAAGAAATGGCAAATAAGATTTAAATTATAACATATATAAAAATTCTAATGAGTTTTTAAAAGAAATGCAATTTATGATTTCATATCTAATTAATACAAGCACTCAAACTGAGAAATAATATTCGCACATTCTAATTAAGGCATTATTAAGGAAATAAAAATTGCAGTACGAGTATGCATTTTTCCGTGGTCAGTATTTATTACAGTTATTAGTTCAATAATACTATTTCACACTGTGTAACAATTAAAATTACTTCCTACTTGTTCACTAATCAGAAAATTTTATAATTGGTTCTAATTAATTTTTCTACGCATCGATAGTTGCAATTATAATTTTTGCATTCTTCTTAAATTTCAGATGGACATGAAAATTCCTTCCTTGTAACCGTGTTGGTCGTGGTCATATACCTATTAACTAATAGGTATATAGTCGTGGTGTTCCACAAGGTTCCGTTGTTGGTCCTTTTTTATTTATTTTATTTGTAAAAGGCTTTTCTAATAATTTAAATAACAATAAGTGTGCTGATTTTCAGTCTTTAACTTTGGTTCAACGTAGTATAAAACGAAAACAATTGAAGAGACAACTAAATATAAGAACAACTAAATATAACAACAATAACCTCACCTGACACACAAAACTCGCAAACAATAGTTATTTGTATCACTAGGCCAGAAGCTGAACATTTGCGAGACCGAGTTTATTTTGACAAATACGAGATCTCGCAAAACAGTTTCTGGGCGTGTGATACACAAGATTTTTGTACAGACTTCTCCATAAATTCATCGTATATTTCTCTATACTTTATTCTGTTACATAATCTAAAAAATGAACATATTTTTATCGGTTTTGCATTGCAAGTTTAATTATAATTACTTACAGTTGAGCTTAAAATGCGTAATTATTTTATATCTATTGAAAATATAACATACAAACATTAATTATATATATATATATATATATATATATATATATATATATATATATATATATATATATATATATATATATATATATATATATATACTTTCGCATATTTTTAATGACAAATGGCGAAAATTCAATTGTATCACGTGAAGTTAGTTGTAGTTACAAAACAAACTAGTCCTAAAGTTGGAACGTATAATTAATTTATACGAGATGTCAGTAATGACAGCATATATTTATGACAAAATTTAGTTATTTAAGTTACAACAATTAAAGATTTAGCCCTAAAATTTGTAAACATTCTGCTAATACTTGTGTTGAAAATAACCTTAAATTGACATATCACCAGAACAGTAATGCCAACTCCTTTTGCCGGCCTAGGTTAGCAACAGCGCATTTCTGGACGATTTTGAGTTCTGTAATACTAGTCAAAATGGACGGAGGTACGAAAAAGAATTTTTAGGCAAGTTTGTACATTTACCGGCAATGTGTACGATATCCCAATTTTACTGTAACATATACACCTCAAGAGAAAATGTTATTTTCCTCCCTTGATGTATAATATACTATTACAGTGTACTGTTATAATTTATTAACTTTTATATTTTATATTTATTGAAAATTAATCCTATAGGATAAATATTTCAATTAAAGGACGATTATCCCAATTTAAGGGCGTTATAATGTTGTTTCAACTATAGTTAATAATGAAAAGTTAGACAACTTCTGTGTTTTTTTTTTTCGTATTAAAGTTTGCAATTGCTGAACACAACTTAGTGTTAATTCATTCATATAGTCTTAGCAGTTTCAAAGAAAATTTATTAGTATCGTATCCAATTATAAGATTCTAAGTATAAGCTTATAATAAATTCATATCCCTTTAATTAAATGTATACGTATGTTGCAATATCTTTGTATCCATTACAAAACATTGTAAAGTATACGTATTGCTATTCGATACATGATATATGTAAAGAGGTATGCAATGGCGTCTCATTCCTTAGTTCCTAAGGGGGCATTCATTGTGAACATAACCTTAAATTTCACACTTTCATTAAAATGACAATTTCATAGTGTCTTATAAAAAATGACACTTTCATTCCATTGATTTATTTAACCTGAGAGATAAATTATTTCTAATAGATAATTCCCGAGCGGTTAGGACTAGTTTTTATTCCGGAAATTCTGACATACCGACGGTAAATGAAGAGGAATAATTACCAGACCGGTAGAGAAGGCACTAAAGTGATCAGCCATACATTATTTATAAAGAATCTGTAAAAACGGTAATCCTACTTGATTTTACTTTATACAAGAGCATGTGCTTCTTTTTATACGGTGCTGTGACATGACGGAGAAGCAATAACAGGATTTATTGACTTCCGGATACTCGTGCAAGACAGGATTAACACTTTTTCTCAAAGATACGCAGAATCTTTATTGCCCTATTAGACAATGTACTACACCAAGAAAAATATATTTCTTTTAATTTCCTTCTCACAGTTTTAGTCACAGTTTTTCTTGCTTTTCAACATTAAAAATTATGATTTGCTGATTTACACATACATATATAATGCATATGACATTTGTTAAAAACTTAGTTTTATATAGAAGAACAAAAAATGGAGATAAATAAAATTGCATCTATTTTCTTAAAGACGCATGTACTTCGGAATTTTATCAACCTCTACTTTATAGACATCATAATTGCGAATTATTTGAACACAAAGACCGGTAGTACGACCGCATTTTAATAAACCTTGGTCTTATATTCGACTCCAAATTAATATTAGAAACGCTGTTTTTTAGTTGTTATTGTAAATAAAACCAAATATCCTTAAAAACGCGTTCGTACTACAGGTCAAAATGTTTAGGTCTAGGTCATATCTAAAAAAAAAATAAAAATAAATGGTACGATATAAAGGTGTATAAAATACTGTATAAAATATATGCGGTGCACTGGGCCAAAAAGGGTCAAAAAGTAGAAGTAGATTTTTAAATTTTTAGCACATCTAGTTGATATAGGAAACCCGCTAATTTATATAACACAAAATGCATTTGCCTAATTTAAAAAGTCAACCGATAATTGACAATGATAATAAAAGTTATTTGGTATTTGTTTATCTAATTATTATTGTGCTATATTGTCAAAATTACTTTTTATACCAAATCTAATAATACAATGCTGGCAACAAAAGAAATCATCTCGAAGTACATTTCGAAAATAAAATGTATTTTATTCCTTTTAATAACAAAATATATAAACGTTAACTTAACCTAAAATATAAAGCAAATATTCTACAAGTTTTCATTAAAACAAGTTTTGTTGTTAAAGTGTAATTTGGGATGGAGTGAACGCGCCAAGTTTGAATTCTTTGAAGCGCAGCAACTTCATGGTATAGATTTGTACACAGTGACAAATGTACAAGACGAGAAATGTACAGGGCAATATAACTTCAAGGGACATATTTGTACGATAGAAAAATGTATATGCCAAGAAATGTACAGAGTAATATGTGTGCATTTAGGAATTTGTATGCATTCCCCTAGAGGATCCTAGCGCTAAATGAATGGAACGCACACAGTGTAAATTGATAATATACCTATAAATAAATATATTGCTGATGCCCTATCTCTCACTTAAGAGGAGTCTGCTACAAACATTATTATCTATATGTGGAGTACGATGATCGACTGGTAGCAGAATGGAAAATTGGGAAATGATCGGACACGCAGTCTAATGTAAATAATTTATTTCCTGGCCTACGTTTCGACTGTTACTACAGTCTTCCTCAGGGCTAGAAATGGTCAATGATTTCTAGCCCTAGTAACAGTCGAAACGTAGGCCAGGAAATAAATTATTTACATTCGACTGCGTGTCCGATCATTTCCCAATTTTCCATTATTATCTATCCTTGTCAGTTAGTGAAAGAATTTCCCTCCCACTAGTTCCCCTTTCTCGTTCTACACCAATAAAATCAAAGCAATCTGGAGCTTGCGCGGAGTTATTCTTACAGACAAGTGCAGCTATATATGCAGATATATATGTCTGCTCTCGTCCAATGTTAGTCTCACAAATCTCACTCCCACCAGCAGTATATTAGTTTTATAGGTATATTAAATGGATACATAAATGTAACTATATTCATGTCAGTTTAAACTTTAAACCAAGTGCACAATAGCGAAATAATTGTCAACTGTTCTCAAATAACATGAACAGAAATACCTGATATTAAGGCCCGGTATTTTTATCTTTGGTTAAATTGTATGTTCTACTTAACTGTTAGTTAAAACAAAAATGTCGCATTTAGAATTTACAACTTATGCTATAATATCGATGCTATATTTTTCGTTTTAGTTGACAGGTAAGTTAAAAGACAGTTTAACCAGGGATGAAAGTACCAGATCTTAATCATGTTTTAGTATTAAGGTAGTTTTGCTAAAGTTTCGTTACGGTCGGTTCTCAAGCGCTATCTGTAATATATTCCTAGCTCCTAACTGAAACGTTCTTCATTATTTTATCTTTAAATTAAACATTATTGTTCGTCCTGATTTACATGTTATTGTAACAAATTTCATACTTCTATTTCTAATAGACGTAATCGCCCATAATTTGTGTGTATTGCAAACCACAACACGTATTCTAATTCCGCCAAATGAGAGCAGTAGTTTAGTAGGTACAATTCATACTCTTTTTAATTAAAAACAAAATGAAGCTTGGCAGAATGCTCCATAATCTCGTTTTAACTCCCGCCTTAGGCGATTGCGTCCATACGCTCACATATGCGACGTGTGTATCTCTTGGCCTATCATTACAGAGCAAAGAAGAGTATCTTAGGATACCTACTCTACAAAGGAAGAACGAAACAACTGACGACCGAATAACCGGTTCGGAAGACAAAAGAGAGTATGAACTTCCTTCCAAACCAAGATTTTGTTTTTTCGTTTGCTAGTTACTGACAAGGTGGTGAAAAAGGAAAAGTAAGTAAGAAGTGACCTCGTTTGAATCAAAGAGTGAATCATTTTCGATACATCAGAAGGTTCCGCGAATAGTGAAACAATTTAATAAATATATACGCACTGTGTCATCGCTAGTTTATTTCTAATACATTTTTATCTTCATCTACTTCTTAGAATTTTTTTATTGTGTTACATGACATATTACAGGATAACCCTTCCAAATTCTAACCATGGTTATCCTTGCTTGAATCTATAGATCATACACGAGCTAAAACGACATAAAATACATTAAATGGAACAACCTTATTATTCAGGACTAAAATTATGAGAGACATATGGTACTAAATTTTATACTATTTATAGATATACATACATAATACTTAATTGAAATACGCAAGTATTTTTGCTTTTATTATTATGTTAGCATATAGCCTATAAAAGTTCACAGTAGACACGCCATAGTATTTTACAACTTCTGTTTTGCTACCAAAACAGTTCCTCATAACTTGTCTCCAAATAGCTTCAGAAGATGTTAGGCGAAATACATCGTTTTAGAGTGTTTTGCAGTAACATCATTAATTTAAAATGGCACTTTATGAACCACAAGAGCTCCCAAGAAATTTGTACACTCAAAAACAGTATACATAATCTGCTGCCACATTATGCCGCAAACAAATAAGTTCCATCGAAATTTCTGATAGAATTTGTGTGAAACATTCAAATCTGATGTAAAAAACGTGTCTTCAAATTTCTTCAGAAGGTGTTTTCTAGGCGAATTGAATGATTGTAGAGTGTTTTGGAATAATCTCCTTCGCTTAAAGGACACTTTACCTGATTGGCAGAGTGCACATGTGCACCATCTATACGGATCTCCAAAAAGCTTGTATACACTCAAAAACAGTGTTATCTGTCATGCTTCAAACAACTAAGTTCTATCGAAATTTCAGGTAAAATTTGTATCCAAAGAAGTTAATATAAAATTTTCGTTTCAAATCCGGTGTAAAAACTATTCTTCATAACTTCATAACAGAGAATAGGGAATAGTTTTGACCTCTTTGAATGGCTGAAATTGGAGACAAGAGACAAGTTCACCCAATGTAATAGAAAGGAAAGTAAACATCAAAGAAAGCGGGGCTGAGTCGCCACTATCTTTGTTTAATTTTCTGAATGTACGTCGTACGTTGTGGTATAAAATAACCTCACTTTGTGAATGATGGACATTTCTATCAATATATTATTACTATTATTATTTCACTAATAATTATTAATATTGATCAAAATACCACAGAACACAACACCTTCGTCATAACATTTCTGTTGACAGTTTACGTTGACGTTCTGAACCGAGCAAAGACAAGCGTTTTGTACAAATTTTTAATAAATAACTTAATTTATAATAAACGAAGACGGATTTGTGAAAAATTCACGCACCTCAGCGGGATTCGAACCCACGATCTCCCAATTTCTAGTTGGGCGCTCTGCCAACTGAGCTACAGGATTCCAATGAAGTTCGTGAATTTTTCACATGTCACAAGCACGTTGGATTTATAATGTACAATAGGCAAGATTGATAGCGTTTTATTAAATCTCCTCATCATAAGTTTTAGTAACAAGTAAAATTTTTCACTAAATATGTCTATGAAGCCAGTAATTTCGATTTATTAGACGGTGCCCATAAATTTTTGCAACCCAATAGACTCCGTTTCAAATTTCGCGCGTACTCTAGTACCTCCCACTTTCCTAGTCTATTTTGGCACGCCATCTCCTGAATTGCTTAAACGGAACAGAGTATAAATTAAAATTATTAATATCGCCATTTTTACAACGATTGTAGCGCCGCCGATTTTAATTTCGTTCGCAAATAGGAAGCAATATTTTTTTGTTTTAACGTTACGTAAATGAATTACGTAAATCGTACTTTAATAATTCATATTTGCACCATGTAGTACATGTGAATCAAATTTAAATATATTTCTATCAAAAATTGATTAGTTTTCAATTTATATCTTAAGTTCCTACATTGCAACAATCAAAGTTGCAAAAATAATTATTTCCGTATTTTACACAATACCTCTTTGACAGTTTTGTTTTAAAAATAAATGTTGCCAACCTACAAACAACAGTACCTATAGTTTATTAAAAATATGGCTCAATCATTACTTTTAATTTATTTTTAATAAAACAGTTGTTAAATTTTTAGGTAACAAGTTTTATTGATAATAGAAATCCACCCAGATAAAATAAAAGATCTTGTGTAATTAAAGTTGATAACACAGGTTATGTTATACTTATGTAAACCACACAATTAAATTTTCTTCATGGAAAGCGTGGATAAACGATTATGCAAACAATATTCATTAATAAATATTAATTATGAACAATATCAAACAAAGAATCTGATCTGCAAAAAAAATCTATAAATTCTTCTCTCAGAAGGTCAAGAAACATTCACAAATTATTAATGTACTGTAAGCTGAGAATTATGCAATAAAAACATGATAAATAAAAAGCTGCAAGGAATGCAACAGGTGTTCAGAAATCAAGGAATGATTTTAGAAAACAAAGTAAATGAAATTAATACGTTTACAGCACATAAACATAAATAATTAAGATGCCAACATATGTTGGAGCTCGCATTACGATTATGTGGACTAGTTAGTAACTATCCATTGTAGGAAAAGAGAATGAATTAGCTATTTCTATTCCAAAACAACAACAGAATTTAGAACACACAAGCAGTGCCACAAAAGGAATAAACAGAACTATGTAACACAATGTTATTATTTATAACGTTGTTTCACCTGTTTACATTCTTTCTATAAACTATATTTTTCAAAACAAGAATTATCAATATTAACAGTTTATTTCAAATATCATTTGGGGGAAAATTTCTATTTTTTCTAGGCCGTGGCTAGAGTCCCGAAGAGACGTGGCGGAACAATTAAATCACGATGAGGCCTTATTTGTCTAAGCATTTATTTTACGCGTATTCGGGACTTTTTTGAACACGGTCCCGAGGTCGGGACTGTAGGCACTTTCTTTTTACCTCCCGCTACTCTTTGTAAGGTAGGTATAGGGATCGTACTAAAAATTGCATATCGAGATTTTGGTAAATGACGTTTTAAGGTCCCTAGAATCCAATTTTATCATTTTCACGATGATGTCTGTGTGTATGTATGTATGTGTCTGTGGATCCTCCACTCTAACTCAAATAGTATCATTCAGAAAATTTTGAAACTTTGTATTGCGAACTTTTTTTGCAATGGAAAGAGCCCATTAGATAATCGGAAATGGCACTTTACTAGAAGCTCAAATACCTTTAAATGTTCTTTTTTCGAGATTAATGTTATTATAAAAATTAAAGATTATTAAATTATCTATAGATTTGCATTAATACTTTTTCTATATATTTTATGGACAAATTTATAAAATTATCTATAATTTAAATCCCAGAATCTACAAACAAAACGTAGATATTCAAATGTATGTAACTGACAGATAAATGTCACTATCAAAGAACTAATCATTTCAAAACAATATTAGTAACGTTTTAAAAAGAAAAAAGTAAATAGAACAATATAAAAGGAATTCAATACAGTTTCCAGCACAAGTAAATATGTAGGTATGTATTGGATTAATAAAAATTAACGATTCACAAAAATGTTTAAGCTAAGCTAATCCTCATTTTTGGATTAGTGAATTCTATTCTATCCCGGTATTTAAAATTTAATCTTCATTTTATTATAGCTCCGGTGGCTCAATGGTTAGAGCAACGCCTCATGTCATGAATGTCCTCAGGGCTCTGGGTTCGAATCTCTCTAAGGCATGGATGTGTGTGAATGTGAACCCACTCTGTAATTAGGATTTAATCCTGTTGAGGGGTTTAAAAAAAGGTTACTTGGATTAAATTAGATTATATTTTAAGAAATAAACTGTAAAAATTAGAGTAATCCAAAAATAAGGATTAACGTAATCTTTTTTGTGACTCGGGCTGTAAATGGCGAGAGTTATTGTGTTGGCCACACCAGATTTTTTCAACAGTTTCCTTACAGAAAGTTTCTTGCAAAAGTTTATATACTTCCAGTAAAATTACTTCACGAACTTCAAATGAAGGTACTTCCGGTTGATCAATTACAATCAAAATCTAATCAGTTCTTCTTCAAATTTGTATGGATGTCTTTCGATATATTCAGTACAAATATATCGTCATTAACAAAATCTTCGCCTAATACATCCAATAATAGATAAAAGCTTTGATAATATGTTTATCTATCTACAAAGATAACAAATTTTGCAAAATTTATTTCGTCATTTCTTACACAATAAGAAATCTTGATGGAACTTCTTATCTTTTCGTATTTATTCACAAATTTGCATAACTGTTAACTTCGTATTAGGCTGCAAGTATTTAGAACCTCATTGTAAAACCTCTGATAATAATTGTCATTGTTATAAATTTAGCATGTCGGAATTTAGTTCCGCTAAGAATGACGCAACTGCGACCTGAAGGAAGCTGTACTAGAAATAGGTTAAGTAAGTCCAACAAAAGAATGTTTTAATAAGAGAAATTCAACAATTAACTGTGCACAAAATGCACTGTAAACAAACAGTGAAAAATGAGGGAAGTCTCAAATAACAGTACTGAAAGCGTAAGACTCTACACTGCCAGGCGTTTGAATTACGCGGCATTTAAACGGTAACGGAAGTTAGAAACAATGAGCGGGAATTACAAAATGTTTAGCGCTGTTTAAATTTTAATCACAGCGTTAGATTTTCACACGTAACAACATTTCTTTAGATTATTATCTACTTGAAAATGTAAATCCGCAAATACAAATTTTTTATTTGCTTAAAAATTTGTAACCTACAGTAATGAAATTTAAATTGTCTGGTTTTTGTTTTCAAAACAATTGGTCTTCGAGAATTAATATTAATTTTTAATGGTTTTATATGAATACAATAGGTTAACAGTAATATATTTATATGACTGCAGAATGTTTTCTATTATATTTTCTGTTTTCAAATGAAGTGGGGCATTCATAACTCGTTATAAAGAATATAAAAATATTCTTTATTTTCTTCGATTCAGAACGCATTTCAAATAAATAGTAGGTCATTTCTTTTTTATATATTTTCATTCTTTGAATGATAATAATTCTTTTCAAATAAGAATAGACCATAGGTATAAATTGGGACATCCGTTTGATTAGTCAAAATGCAATCTAGTTTTTCATAACAAAAACCTTAAGAGCAATCAGCATTTAGTTGTCAAATAAAATCAACTTTAATAATTGATAATTAACTCGGTTAATGATTTTGTCTTTCCAATTTTTACCTCTCGCTAAGAGAGGTATTGTATTCTTGATAAAAATCGCATATCCAGATCTTAGTGAATAAGCACGTTTTAAGGTCCCTAGAATCCGATTATAACATTTTTACGATGATGTCCGTATGTGTGTGTGTGTGGATGTTGGATCCATGATTTCTCAAATACTATAAGACTTAAGACATTTTTAACTACGGATTCCTCAATCTAACAATAATGGGAAGAGTCGAGTCAGTTTTGGTAACAATTGGACAACCGGAAGTAATAGTTACAAGAAAAAAATCATCTAAATATTATTTATCGAAAATTTATGTAAATACTTATATTAAAGAACATTAAATTCTTTATTCGATAAATATAAATTCATTATTATATCTTCTATAGATTTAGAGATAAAGAAATGCATATAAAATAATTTGATGTAAAAATTCTTAGATCAAACTACTTCAAGGCAAGAAATTCAAATGTTTGTAATTCACACATAAATTTCACTGTCAAAAATATTTGTATGCCACTGTCAAAAATATTTGTACATCATTATGAAGATTATGAAAATAAATAAAAAGTCAACAACGCAAAAGAATATACCTAAAAAAGAATATAAAAGGAATTTGCGAAAAAATGACGAATAAAAGAAAAAGAAAAGGAAAGTAGAAAAAAATTCAGGATATTGAATATAAAGAAAATGTATGTATTGTACATAATTTATATTAAAATAATTATTTTGTAGTGAGACATGAATATATGTATTTGTATTTAAAAATATATTTCGTTTTATGCGTACAACCAGGTAAAATATCTGGCGAGAGGTTATGTGCTGGCCACATCAGATTTTTATTGAGGTATTGTATATTTTTACTAACAAAAAAGATAAGTATGAAGAATTCTTTATTTAATGAATGTAAAAACGGTCAGCTCTCAATCGCCATCTGTACCATAATTAACAGAAATGAAATTAAATCTTCATTAATTAAATTTAAAAATCTTTCTGAATTCAACTAAGTTAGTATTACTAAATATTTAAGAATCACATTTCTAATCTACTTCTAACATTTTCCAAACACTTTTTCTTTTCTTATATTTCAGCTGTTTAAAACTTTGTACTCCAGTTATAAATACTTTTTTATCTGTCCGATAAACCTGCGGTTTCCTTCACGTAATTAACCAAATTCTCATTCTTGTAATTGATAAACCATCTGCTTTCGAATAATTCTCTTCTGTGGCTGCTTTCTCTCGCGAATTCCTTTCCAACTTCCCGAGTGGACTTGCACCTCACTTCCTGTACAGGTTTTTCAAATTAGCGAGAAGTAAGCAGCAATCGTTGTACGAACACGACATTGTAGAAAAATGCTCTTGAAATTGAAACAATATCTAGTTACCTGGGCTTGTTTTAATTAAAAACAGTTGCGTATTTATACGATCCTTGCATCGCATTTGTTTTTTTATTGGGGCGCGTAATTGGATGAACTGTTTAATTAGGGACAAGTGAATTAATGTTGGTGACACTGGTTTTGGAGATTTTAATTGTGTTTTAGACACTGCAAAAAATTCCTAAAACATAAATTTTCAATACGACAAAACTTCGCAACTCCAAAATAGTAAATTGCGAAAGACATAAAAAACTATTTTCATATTTCGCGTACACATAGTCAAGTTTGTACAACTGTTTTTAGAGATTTTTTATTTGTGAAATTGGTAATTTAGTCCAAATGTTAATCACATATCTTTCATTTTAGTTGACAATAGCCGTGTTCCTTCGGGCTGTGATTCGCAATCTAACTTATAAAAGTGATCATGATTAAGAAGAATAATGTTTTTACGTTTCCTATTCGTTATCCTCACTTTCTCATTTTGTGATCACTAGATAACCTTCCCCCCTCCCCTCAGAATCAACCTTTTTGAGTGATTCTGATGGATTCAGTTCAGAACAAATTGAAAATATACTATTTCGAGCGTAGAAATTTATGAATGTGGGGTTTGTGGCATTAAGGGAAATACGATTTTTCTATAAAAGCGTGTAATGAACCACATAAAGATTTGTTTGAAATAAACATACTTCATATTCCTTACCAAGAACAATATAATCCATTTTCAATTTTGACTATAACACTTGACAGTTGATTATTTATAAAATAAAATAGGATAGTTTACATTAGTATGCATATGACATTGACATTTGACACTAGATAGTGTTGTTTTCTTGCTATAATTTTTAAATCCTGTTTCAAAAGGATCACGATTAAATTAATCAGGATTCACAAAATCACAACCAAACCCGAAGGAACACGGCTAATATTGTCATCCTATTGGAAAATTAATGCATTTGATGCCATTGTATTTTTCATAATAAAATAATTATATCAAACAGTAAAACAAATTGAAAATCAAATTATTTGTAGGTTCATAACATAATAGACCAGAAAAGTTAGATTAGAATTTGCCTTTGGCGCGAGTTCGTAGTTTGAATTCCCTAGTATAGGTTTCATATAGGAATTTAATTTTACAGACAAAAAAATATATTTTGTAAAAGAAATTAAGCAGCTCTTAAGACTTCGATAGTTTTCTTATTCAGTAATAGATTGCAACAGTTTAAACCTGTAGAAAAGGTAAAGTAAGAAAATTATTAGAAATTAAAATATTTGGTGCAAATAAGGATACCGTATATCGTTGACCCACCAGTAAATAGGACAACAATAGAAGATGAAGCATGCACGATCAAACTGAGACATACGTTCAATGAATTTTGTAGTTGTATTATTATTTAAATAATTATAAACTGTGCACAGTTCATGTGAATATTATTGTACGAATCGGGAGATAAAGGATCGGTCTAGATGCTACATATAATGCTTTGCATAAGAGATTCACTTTTATGAGATTTTTCGGCCTTTAAAATTGAGCAAAAATTTCCTTGGTAAGAAATACATGGGGATTGAAGTTATGTTCTCAGCGTTATGAACTGAGTATGAATTTCGCGCCTAAGTTTGACCGTTACACTTTTCTGGTCTATTATAAATTTTGACTCTAACCTAACTTCTAAATATGTCAGTGTTACCAACCTTGACATTTTACTATTTAATAATTTTGAAATAAAAGTAAATTAATACGAAATAGCAAAAAAAGTATGAAAAACATGTGTACCAGTTACCAATGTGCAATAGGGGATTACAGCTCAATCGAATTAAGAGAAATTAGTAAAAAAAATAGTGAAAGTAGATGCTTAATAATGAATATTAATAAAGAAATAAAATGATATAAATGAAATACTTCGGAAATAAGGGGGTGTTTATTTTAGCAGACGTCACATCTATATTTTCAAACTTCGGGGGACCATAACTCGCTTATTAATAGGATTTTTTCACCGGATTTTCACCAATAGTCTTAGTTTTATTTATATTTTCTGATGAAATTATAAAAAAAATGGTGGAATCCCCTATTGTAATACTCAATATTCGTATGTCACCTACGGCTCGAATACGCAAACTGTACTCTTATTACAATAGGGATCATTTGTAATACTTGTCTTTCAATATACTATTTGGTAATTGCTCATGTTCTGTATGTATTCAATTTCTTTACTATGTT
The DNA here is from genome assembly GCA_963082715.1 of Harpalus rubripes. Taxonomy (NCBI): domain Eukaryota; kingdom Metazoa; phylum Arthropoda; class Insecta; order Coleoptera; family Carabidae; genus Harpalus; species Harpalus rubripes. Next base: position 23,846,547 of record OY720460.1, on the reverse strand, counting down.
TATTTAAGACGAATGGTTGAAAACAAATTGAAGTAAAACACTTTAGACTAAAACGTTATATTTTTTCTAGAAAACACTATGTAATATAGTAATATGTTTCATAGAATAGTTTTATATGTAATGACGAATGGAATTATGAGGTTTTCATAACGAAAATAACACCTATGGCAGACACATAATTTCCTATTTTTTTATAATATAAAATTAAATAATGATGGAGATGCAAGATATGCACATTCGATGATAATGGTAGTCATTTCCTTTAGATGGCACCAAAATCTCAAATCGCAGAAGATAATGACATATTTCTTTTGAAGATCTGCAATTTTGCAATATTTTTAAATCTTGAAAGAAATACCATCGATGACGCAGACTCGATTGTGCCCATTTTCAGACTGGCAATGACCGTATTAGATTTATGCAATAGAACCCGTCATTTTACTATCACAAATGAAACTGATATTAAAATTTCAACTTCCCAATTTTTATCGTCAACAACTACGAGATTGATTACAAATAACTTTCCTACTTTGAAAATTATTGTGGGACGAATATTTTATTAATTGTAGGTTTAATACTGTGCGTGCAAAATATCCCACACCTATTTTGGAATGAACAGTTATATCGCAAATATTTTATACTGTTATACAATATCTATAAAGGATATATAATTAAAGCACAATAATTATAGATCTATGTGTATAGTTCATAATTTTAATGGCCCTATCTAATTAAAGATAATTAAAACTTTTTTAGGTGTACCTTCAAGTTTTTTTTAGTTCCTGTGCTTCAATAAATGATTGGTTACAAAACAGCTTTAGAAAAAGCCCTAATGGAATAGAATCGGAAAAAAGCTTTAGACGAAATAGCTTTCAAATAAATCAATACTTCCAAGAAGCAATCATTTTAGTATTCGTGAAAAACTTAAATGTAGATGGCAGTGTCAAACGCAGACAGCACAGGGTAAAAATATGTTTTTTACCACAAGTGATCTACTATATACCATTCCAGAACTAAAATCACAAATTAAATGCAATTGTTTAATCTGGTCACTTGAATCCTCTAGGATCAAAACCACTTATACCTTGTTCCATTTAAGCCATTCATTATTGCGGAGCATAGGGAATAGTTTTGACATCTCTGATTGGCTGAAATTAGAGACAAGAGACAAGTTTACCCAATGTAATTTCGGCTACTTCAGATTTGCGCTGTTGTCAGTGCCATCTACTGAATGGCATAAATGGAACAGAGCATAAATTCATTTTCGATGAAAAGTGAGTAAAAAAATTCTACTCCGTTCTTATATTTAAATAGTGGGAAATTTCACTAAATCCGTTTTAAAATAGATAGGTTTTGAGACAGCGTGTTTAACAATGCTCAAAGCGACGTCACAACTCAGATCCTGGGATCGTGGGTTCGATTCTCATCAGGCGCTTGGGAGTTTGTTTTCAAATACATTTATATTTCTTTATTGTTCTTCCTACGATGTTTTGTTTATAATTCGTGCTTTATCAGTCATTAAATACACTGTATTCATTTTCATAGTCCATTAAATCCTACCCCTGGTTGCAAATGCAACTAATTCCATTTTTATTTATGAATTTGTTGCTTTTATTTATTGATCTGGGCACTGCTAAAAAATCTACAAAACCAGGATTCATTTAATAGTTGCTGCTAGAGATTAGTTAAATATCTCCATCTTTTAAATGCTTTTCCACAATATTTTATTTTCTGCTGAATCAGAAGATTCAACTTGCCTCCAGTCATCTTATTTTTCGATGAAAAAAATTTTTTTTTTCTTAATTATACATTCTTCTTGTACTACTCTCAACGAAACAGTATTTTCGACATTTACTCATTTTCAATTTTTTTGTTTTTTAATTATCGGTATATACATTCTTGGGTGTGCCAATCTCCTTTATACAAAGATTTCGGTAATTATGATGACATATTTGTACACTGTGGGTGTTTATCAGGCGCACGTCACAGGTACTCATTGCTGGCGCGGAGAGTGCACAGCAGGGATCACTGTTGGGCCATTTAAAATATAAAATATTTCGTTTAGTGTCGGTCGGATTGAACCCAATTAAGTACATTAAATATTTCTTCAATTTTACAAATGAAATATTAACTTGGCACTGTCTGTCTTTTTTGAGAAACATTGTTCTGAAATTAGAGACAGTAATGAAAGTGAACAGGACAGTTGAAATATATTCATATTTGTTATTAATTCAACTGTTTCTTCTTGTAAAATCTGGAAAAATTATCGATAATAATTCAGATTTTAGAGGTTGGCACCACATACTTTAAAGGTTATGTGAAAAGTAGATTACTCCATTTATGAATTTTTGCGGCATTTACATACTTTAATCTATCTGAGTAAATGAATTACATTGCCATTTTTCTCTGTCGAGCTTTAGAAATTTGAAGCGACATAGCAACACAATCTACGTTTTCTTTTTTCTTTCATGCTGTGAAACAATTTTATCCAGCTACTAGATTTATCACTCGGTTTAATTACAGCTTCAAAAATGACTTGTCATTGTTAGAAGCAATTAAACGTTAAATATTTTAGCGCCGACTCTGTACAAATGATTGCATTTGTTACAGAGTTATTTATATTGTTGCGTATGAATTAATGAAGCAGATTTGCATGGTGTTTTGGTGTGGCTTAACATGCCTACGTATTTATTCGCAACTGTTTTGTTGCTCTTGTTTGAAACTAAATACTTCTGCTGAATTCTATTGCGAATATATTCACTAGCACTGATTTATGTCTGTACATATTTAATGTCTTCATTTTATTTGACAACCTAACAACTCACTTGAAGTTGAAGATGTTAAAATACGTATGTACAATTCACAATTACTTCCAGCAAATTCGACTGTGTAAATTATACTTTGCTACAAATAAAATTAACGTCAAGTTCCAACATTAAGGAATATTGAAATACTTTATTAATTACTATATATTTTTAAATTCAGACAAAATAATTGCTTAAAACGAAAAAAATAATTGACGTCAGAGTTTTAAATATTAAATAACAGGTTAATATCATCTTGCGAAACAAGTTTCTGCTTTCTGCATTTTATGATTCAAAGTCAAACTATATTTGTGGTATTCAACAGAATTAAAATGACTTTTAGTACTTTATATTATGGAAATACACAAACCACAACAACGACTCTATTGTTTATCAACATTTACTTGATAGTGTTTTACATTTTCCTGGTTTTAAAATAAAACTAATATAGCTAAACAGGAAATGTTGAATGGAAATGTTTGTTTAATTAAGAAAAGAACAAGCACTGGGAAAAGTTTTTAAAAGTTGGAGTGTCTAGAAGAGGTTTATTGAAACAAAGTTCATAAGTCTAAAAAGTAAACTTTGGATACATATAAATCTTTTAATTATAACTTAAATCCTTTCTGAAGTTTATACTTCCACTATTAATATTAGAAGAGCATTTGGTAGGCAAACTTTAATACGGTGAATGAAATTCCAAGACGCTAAAATATGCATCAAAGTGTAAACTTCAGAACTGAGAAAATATTTATTGGTATATTAATACTAGATTTTAAAACTGTTTGAAAGGGACTATCAAAGTTTAAAAAAGTAAAAGTTATTAGTTTTGAAAATATTCTAGTTTTTAACCCTAAACATCTACTCTATTCCAAATTCTTTCTATTTTCAAACCTTCTGCTAACGCTATTTTCAAATTCGGAATACATTTTCAAATAAATTAATGAAGAAAATAAAAAAAAAACAACGAAAGTAAACCACATAATACTGTTTGAATTTATGATGCCATATCAAATAGAAACACTTGTGTTTGAATAAAAATGAAAGATTATGTAGAATACACTAACAGTTGGAATCAAAACTTGAACTATATTATGACCACAAAAATTATTTCAAATATATTTGTATACTTTTGTAAGTGTTGAAATAGATCAATTTACATGACACCAATTTTTAGCAAACTCCATTGTTTGAGAACAAAATGAACTTAACATCTATTGTAAGTTTCACTGGATGAACACTATATTTTACACTTGATAAACACAGAATTTACGGACATCGACATTACTTTATATTTACTGATTAACTAAAGTTTTATTTAACATGTTATATTCCGTAATCCAGCGGGCGGGCGTTTAGCACGCGCCCCAAAACTAAGACACTACATTTCCAAAACAAGAAACGTCTGTACGATGCGACGAACTAATCTAGACTCCTCTAAAACAAAGCGCTATCTTCAGGACAGGATTATCTCAGGGGTACAGGGTGCATAGGCTAGGGCATTCAAAGTCACGCCCGTATACATAATAATTTCTAGACTTAAAGATCAACAAATAAATGTCGTGACTATCATAATACGATAAGAATTTTTAAACTGAATTTTGACATTTATAACTTAAATAGATAAACAGAGTTAAAATATGATTATTGAAACTAAAATTTAGAAAAAGTTTATAAAAAGTTATTTATCTGTTATTACTCTTACCCTCGCCTTATCACAGAAAACTGGTTTCAAAACTACTCATGTAAACACAAAAATCAGTTTCGATATTGCGCATGCGTTTGTAGAACGTAGCACAACGTTTCTGTCATTCAGTTGAGTAGTTTTTGTGCGTAGAGGTACGAAGTAAAAAAATTAGAATAATGTCAAAACGAAATATTTGGAGTGAAAAGGATCTGTCACTTACATCAGCCAACTGCGCATGTGCCCAAACTGTGTTCACACCAATCTGTAGACGTGTTTTGAAAATTGCATATACGAAATGCCAAAATGCGACATCTTACACGCCGTAAGTTATTGTTACTAAATAATATTAAAATAATAATGTTGTTTCCTACCTTTTGCCCATCCTGTAACAACATTCCCAAGATACGCAACTTTGTACGATGGATCCGGCGTCGAAATATCAGCACTTGCATATTTCCTCAGTCTTAATCTATTAAACAACGTTTTTATCGCTTTTCTTCCGAATTCTCTATGCGGTCGCCTACACGGCATTTCACTGTGTAGGGCTTCTATAGATGGCGTTCTTTTTCGGTGACTTAAAGTTGCCGCCAAATCTGGCAAGATAACTTCACCATCTGTATTATCGTCATTGCGCATGTCGTCCGTCATCTTGAATCGAGGTTAGAATTTAGCACTGGGGTTCACAAGTCGGACATTACACTGGGCGTAGAGTATACTAGTTTGATGGTTGTTTATGGTGTTAGCATTGTAGACATTATGGTATCTGAAAGAGAAATAGATGGTTTTAGAGGTCATAAAATAAATTGTATAATGATATTATATGAAAGAAGAAAATGTCTACAGTCCCGACTGCGGGACAGTGTTCAAAAAATTAAAATCCCGAATATGCGTGTTTACGCAATTTCTTTGAATACATTTTAAAATTATCTAACCCAGGGGTAGAGAACCTATTTTCTGCCAAGGGCCATTTGGATACTTATAATATTATTCGCGGGACATTTAAAATGATCAACTTAAAAATTTGCCTCATATCTGGTCATATTTAACCTCTAATGTGTTGGCTGCAATTATTTCTCTTTAGTGAGGCGTTAGTTGGTATTGGTAATATTTATTGAATTTTGAGTTTAGCCTGCGGGCCTCACCAAATAGTGTCGCGGATCTTATACGGCCCGCGGGCCGGACGTACCCCGCCCCTGATCTAACCTAACACAAAATTCATGATTGGAAAACTAAGCCCGAGTTTTGTGCGTTACGTACAGGTTTTTGTTGTTGTTTTTAGAGAAATATACCAAGCTAAGTAAGGGGTTTACTAAACCACATATCGTAATTTAATGGAAGGTTATACAGAGGTATATTTTCGGGCTGCCATCTATTGGTATTTTCCTTGTACTACACTTGTGACTCATTTCACTCCGTTGCTAGATTGTAAACAAATCGCTGTCATGGTGACAGTTGCAAGATGGTGCCAAGTATCAAGTGAGTGTATGATCTTTGCAACAGTGACTCTCGCTATACTTATAAAGCATACATGACAAATGTGAAATTATTTAAGTTTCCACAGCCTTCCGAAGACATTGAATCACATGTAAAACTCAAATGTCAAAACACAAGTGACAGAAGACAGAACTTTAAAAATGACGTGGTTTGTTTGTAATCCGATCTTTCATCTCAACTTCTATATCGTCGCATTCTTTCTTGCTTGTGACGTCAAAATCATAACCCTCTATTGGTCCACCACGTCTCTTCGAGACTTTAATTTTTTGTACACTGTCCCGCGATCGGAACTCTACCCACGTTCATGAAAGAAATAAGTGAATATTTTGTTTTATTTTATTAAGGCCCGGTAATTTCATCTCTGGTTAAACGATCTATTAATTTAACTGTCAATTAAAACGAAAAATATAGCATCGATATTGTAGCATAAGTTGTAAGTCATTTTTTTGTTGCGACACTTCGTTTTAACCGACAATAGGATTTTCCACGGTTTTTTAAATTTTTTTATATGTTAATGTATAGATATAAATATTAGACCCATATTTTTTATTTTGCATAATAATTTACAGTACGGAAGAAGAATTCAAAAGAATTTTGCAATTTGCCATGATGTCATTCCGTGACGTCACAACCCCAGCAAGACCGTGGCCAGCCCCAGCAAGAGAGAAAGTTTGATGAACTATGAGATAGAAACAGTTTTATCAAGTGAATTTAGCTACAAAAACGTAGGGCGGGAAAATTATATGTAACCCACACATAACCTGCATTGACTTGCATCCATGTGTGATCCACATCAACTGGGCTGTTACTGATTCAGCACGTGAGTGATTTTTATTTGTATGTATTTTTAATTAAACGCGTAAGTTTAACCTCAGTGTTCTTGTTACACACGTGTATTTAACCTCTGAATGTCAACAAAAATAATTCGCGGTAAAATGCAGGCATGCGCACAAACACCATCAAATGAAATAACTTCGTTGTATGACCTCGTTAGGGTTGTGGCGTCATTTGGCGACTGTTTTGAACATATGTATTTTTCAATTTAAAAATTCATTTATAAATACTATATAATTTATCATTATTTTTATTTTATATTAATATAATTTATACTAAAATTTATATGCAATACTTATTTCTTCAAAAGCCGTTGCCTTGGAAAACCCTATTAAGTTAACAGATAGTAAATGAAAATACCGAGACCTTATTTATATCAAATTAATATGAAACTATATAGTTTCGTTATGTAACGAATAAGCAAATAAAAACAATATGATTCCATTTAAAATAAAAAAAATGTTAAGTCCAGTATTCGACAAACCACTTATCGAAGAATTTTTTCTTCTGTTAATTAAATTTGTTTTGAAAAATAGAAATTCTTTGTCAATTTAACCTTCTTTGTAGCACTTATAGTTCTAGAGATAGCAATGAAGATTCATTTAAAACGAACATTCTGTACATGAAAAAAAAACAATAAAGTACTTAAATTTAAATAATTTAAACCAATATAATTATTTCCAATATATGATTAAATATTGACGTGCAAAAGCAATATGTATGAATAACGAAAACATTGAACTATTTTTATTTGCACACTAGTTTAATTGTTTAATATATTAATAGTATATTTAATATTTCAATTATTTTCTATTTGAACAAATTACAATATTGTTTATTTGTTTTGTATATGAATTTTGTATGTATATTTCCATAAATAATTAATATGACACAAATAAAATGTATGTATTAAATAGTATTTTAATCCAATAAATTATTAAACAAATATATAAAAAACTGTTCCATTTATAAAATAAATTACATTCGTGTTTTTTAAACGTAAATGTAATAAGAAAATCAATTATAAATTTAACAGTAACCATTTTATATTCGATTTCCCCGAAATGCATTTTGAAGAATAGGATGTAAGTGACAAGACAATCAACGACACGACTTGAATACCAAACTATTGGCTCTTAAATTCTGTATTCTCCAACCAAGTCTAATGACGCAATCGGAACGTCAGAAGAGAAGACAGCATATATTAACAACTGGAAATAATGAAGAATGAAAAACAACTAGGGTTGAAGATGAAAGATGAAGAAGCACCTGTTTCATTCCAACCTTGAAGATCACAATAGAGACTCTGTAATGAAGTGAGATTGTTAGTAATTACCTGTAGTTCTTCTAGGGTGCATGTTTGGGTAATTTAAAGCAAATTAAACTTAATCAAACCGCACAAAGAGACAAAGAAGAATTACCCTCATTACTAGCTATAAATAAATATACCATCACGCCTATTACCAAATTAGGGCGTGATTCATACAGTAGTAATTACTTTTGCGTTATTTTATATGTACTTTTCAGGAAAGTAATAGTAATTAAGATACAATTTTGCTTTATAGACCATATTACACATTACTTTTTCATTAGAACACTAGAGGGTTAGGATTTTGACGTCACACACAAGAAAGAATGCGACGATGGAGAAGTTGAGATAGAAGATCGGATTACAAACAAACCACGCCGTTTTTAAAGTTCTGTCTTCTGTCACTTATGTTTTGACATTTGAGTTTTACATGTGATTCAATGTCTTCGGACGGCTGTGGAAACTTAAAGAATTTCACATTTGTCATGTATTCTTTATAATTATAGCGGGAGTCACTGTTGCAAAGACCATACACTCGCTTGATACTTGGCACCATCTTGCAACTGTCACCATGACAGCGATTTCTTTGTAATCTAGCAACGGAGTGAAATGAGTCACAAATGTAGTACAAAGAAAATACCAATAGATGGCAGCCCGAAAATATACTTCTGTATAACCCTCCATTGAAATGCGAATCTCTTATTTGAAAAGCCCGCCAAATAACTGGAGTGTTCACAATGACATTATAGTGTACTCCGAAATTGAACCACAATAACTGCGATTAAATAGGGGATTAAAGCTCAATCGAATTAAGAGAAAATAGTAAAAAATAATGAAAGTAGAAGCTTAATAAATAAAATTATATAATTGAAATACTTCGGAAATAAGGGTTTTTTTGTTTTAGCAGCTCGTCACTCATATGAAATTCATATATATTATTTTGATTGGCGACTCAAAGACCACCTATAAATATATAACGAATACCGAGTTAGGGGGTGAAGTCTACTATCAATGGAAGTAGACAAATTCAAATAGCAGTCCAGTACTGCAATTCTCAAACAGTTTTTATTTGAATATAAATTTCTTACATTAAACTTAATAATTTTGATATACTTGCAATTATAAAGCATGGAGACTTGTACAGTGTTACAATATTAATTTGTTTTTATAAATATAATTTTAAAATAGCATACATTTCAAGAACATTTTAGATCCACGAAGATATATATTTTATATAAAAACTTATATTCGTGACGTCACATCTATATTTTCAAACTTCGGGAGACCATAACTCGCTTATTAATAGAATTTTTTCACCAGATTTTCACCAATAGTCTTAGTTTTACCCATACTTTCTAATGAAATTATATTTAAAAAATGGTGGAATCCCCTGTTTTCAGTAATCGGTTGTATTTTCGGATCGTGGTTACTGAAAGCTGGTAACTTTTCTGTAACTACGCTAACCGCTTTAGATCGGCGGTTAATGGTGCGTTTACTTTTTGGCGTTTGGCAAATGGGCACTAGTACCCTGCTTCCATAGCTTTTAACTATTTTATATTTGTCAAGTTGAGATTAGTTGGTCCGTTTTTCCAGTCCGGTGTCGGTAACATTGTAACCACGGTTAAACCGTAACCATTTTCAGTGGTTACCGTTGTTCAATTTCGGAATACACTAATTATTTGAACAGACATTGAAAACAATCAAAAAGAATTTCATTAGAACAAAGTGAAAAGCGAATCTTTTATTTTAAAAGCCCGCCAATAAAATGGAGTGTTCACAATGACATTATTTGAACAGAAATTGGAAAAAATCAAAAAATATTGAACTATTCTTAGCTTTGATTAAAATATGAATAATTTATTTAAATTAAATTAAAAACATGGAAAGCAGACAAATGAAATAAATACATTGATTGCTTTTCACATAATGAGAAATATATTACAAATTTCCTCTCCAGTTAACAATATTGTAAATGGCGCTTACATGCATTAAGAAGAATTTAAATTCATGAAACCAAACTGTTCATAATACATATTTTTATTGCCTATAAAAATGTACGCTAGCTGAATATTAAAAATTATAAAGACAGAACAAAAACATAGTTAAATATCACTTATTACCTACTTGGTTACTTCAGAATTTTGAATTTTACGTTCTAAAATTCTATGTATAAATCATAATATAAAATTTTGCGGAACAGTTTGTTAAATGCTTAATTAGAAGAAGTTCTAAACTATATTAATTGTCAAATTTATTTGACGTATTATTCAATTTAAACTTATTTTGGCAGTACTTTCAAATTTTTAAAAATATTTTTTTTGTAAATTCTTTTAGACTACTTGCGCCTACTGAAAATCTGATATACATTAATTTTTTTCTGGCCAAGTAATGAAAATTTTGTCAAAAGAAAAAATATGGGTGGCAAGTTTTTATCGTCTCTTTAAAAATATTAAATAAAAAAATGGCACGCAAGTAGCCCATTATATGATATATCTTATTCCGTATTGTAGAGATTAGGGCATAGTTTTAAACACCCCGATTGGCTGATATTGGAGACAAGAGACAAGTTTACCCAATGCTAAAACTGGCGCTGATGCGAGCGAATAGAGTATAGGTATTGTACTTTTGAAAGTTCCATAATTAAATTTAGTGCATCCCTTTGTATCGTAGTGTAAATCTGGCTTTGAATTTACTTTTGTTTTCATTAAAAAACAGATCTGAAATACAATGGAAAATAATTAAAAATACAAAGTTAACAATGGTAATAATTTAGAAATAATTGAAACAACGAAAGAAAACAATGTTTAAAATTAGAATAAACAATGTTACGATTGAAAAAAGTGATGTGACAATGTTTGCATTTATAAAAAGAGTATTCTATTTAAGTTGTAGTACATAAATGTCCACTTAATCTGCAGTGATGTGTAGCATTAACATTATATCAATGTGATTACACCTTGGTGACGCGGTTGACGGTCAAGAACAAGCGGCTGTCGTGTCGTTATGTCAAAAATGACCAGCCATGGCCAATGCGATAATAAGCGACAAATAAACACTATTATCATACAGTAATTGAGGGGAGACAACTAGGAAATTCAAATGAGCATCGTTTTACATAACCTAGCTAAGGTGACCCTACTGAAATTAGCTACACAATTGCAAATGTAGCCATTCATGAATAATGGACACAAATGATCATAAATCGTTGAAATTCTTACAAAATGTAGACTTAACAAACATAAAAATGTTTAAAATACTTCTTGGAAATTAAATTATCTTTATGGAAAAAAACTTTGTTCGCTTATATACATATTTTATCCTTCAGATTTAGTATAAACTGCGCATTTTGCAAATTTGGTTACGCATAAACCAAATTTAGAGTTCGTGCAATTTTTTGCCCACTTAAAACTACTAATTAAAATTTTGGTAAAAGTTTTTGCTTATTAAAAATTCAAGTTTGTTTTTTCGAAACTAATTCAAAATTAACGAAAACATTATTTATCACAACAGAAATATCAATAAATTAAAGTTTAAACATTCTTTAAATGAAAAATATAAAATTTTTCTTAGAAATCATAAAAGAATGTTATAATTGTTATGGAAATATTTCCTATAAATAGTTTCATAATTTATAATTCTAATATTACACCTAAAAAATTATCTTGAAAACGAATGTAGACATCTGCAGAAACAAAATTTTAAACCAACGCGTCCAAATTAACTTATTGATACATTGAAAAAATTCGACCCATCTTTGGGTCATCCCAATACCCAGAAACGGATTACAGATACTGTTTCCACGACTTCGCGATTAAAAAATCACAATCCGATATAAATTTAAAGTCACGTAAATATATCAATTTTAAAAGTTGAATGGGCTACTTGCGTGCCATTTTTTTATTTAATATTTTTGAAGAGACAATAAAAACTTGCTACCCATATTTTTTCTTTTGGCAAAATTTTCATTAATTGGCTAGAAAAAAATAATGAAATTTTAATATTTAAATTACCGCCATGTATGACGTAGAATTACGCCGCACCAATGAATGGCCGTAAAGCAATAACATCGGTACATCCAATAGCAACGGCATGTGCGGGTAATTTAAAAATGAGAGATCATCTGTTTGACGTTTGAATAATAGTTTGGACGTTAATATTTTCGTTTGTAATATTAATCTTGTACGAGTATAAGCTAAGTTAAAATCCTTCAAAATCCTGCTTAACAAATCGAAATAGGTAATAAAAGTAACAGAAACCACGCAAATTGTAAATAATAAAGACGAGAGACAGTGACAGAAAAACGAACTGATGTCAAAATCAAATTAAAACTCGCACTCGCTCGCCATCTACAGATTATATTCTTAAGTATGCATCCCTTTCTCCAGGTTAAAATAATGACGTCAAATAAAATCTTATTTTTTAAAATAAAATTTATATTTTTACCTCCGTTTTCAACTTTACTGTAGGTATTTAGTGATAGATATCAGATTTTCAGTACCACGCAAGTAGCCTATTATTAATCGGGCAAAAACAGTCTAGAAAATTTGTAAAAAACAAGTTCACAAGTTTTCAAGACTGTTTTTCTCCGATTCTCTCTTCATTCATTTATCCAGTCTAAATTAATTGAATTATTAAGTGCAAGAAAATCTACGAAAAAATTGTTGTACTCAAAATTCGACACATTGACATTTTCATTTTTTTCCAATAAAAAATTTTAGAACAAAATTTACATGAGCTAAATTATTCAAAACATATTTCTTTTTTTAAAAATATAGTATAAGAAACTTATTTGTTAGAGAAATATATTCCAAGTTGCTTAATTTGGTAACTTTTATTCAACAAAAACTAATATACCTTGATAAAAGCTGGTCTGATTATTAATTAATTCGTTATACGCATTTTTAATTATTTTTTTTCTTCGTGTTATAAAAACTAGTGCCAGAAAACTAACAGGTATCCAGCCAGGTCTGGTTTGCAAAGATGACATCTCCCAAACCACTTTTGTAGCCTCTCAAAAGAAAACAAACTTAAAATTTATCGAGCATCGTAATCTCCGAATTCCAACATTTTTGGGCATAAATTTCGAAGATTCTAGAATGAATTTGATGTTGTGACCTTGTATAAACAATTGTGATTATCTGAGTACTTAGTAACCAAATACGCAAATTACGGATTCCTTTTGGAATATTGAGTGAGCGTTGGTCGATGCTCATCCGTCGAAGAGATTTACATTTGTCATTCAATGACACCAATGACACTAATGAAGATAATCAATACTTTCCTCTAGAGAGTCTAGAGTCTCATATATAAATAATTGATATTTGATATATTTGCAATATTCATATTAAAATAATTTTTTATGATGAGAGTAAAAGTCAATTTCTATGGTAACAAAATTGAAAGCAAAATAAACCGTTTTAGGGTGTATTTTATTATTTTGACAAGTAATAACATATTTCACTATCATCCAGAAAATGAACTGCTTCTGATCACGTTTCAGACCGAGAAATTCTTTTTTTCTGAGTTAGCTCGGAAAATTGTCTATAGGCGGTGTGCACAAAAGTAGTCAGCGCCGACAGCGGACAAAAATGACAAAATGGTTACTCCTTGAAACATAGCAAGGTTATGTTTTATGTCAGAATAATTTTGCAATTTCTATTTTATAAAATATTTGTAATAAATGCGATAGGATGTCAAATATTATGTGATGCATTGAGGGATATAATAATTCTCACAAAATTACCGATTGAAGTATCTAATTTTATGAATTTCCTAGAAGGTTATATGAGGAACAGATGTTTAAGAAAATTATATTTTCTGCCACAGTACGTTCGCTGGTATTTGACTTTTTTGATTGTCACATCACATATATAGCATTTTAAATATTTTCTTCATTCATTTCAATATACTATGATGTATAATATTCATACACAATAGCAACAACTCAAAATAAAATTGTAAATTGGATCACTTTTTCGAAATGTCAAAATTGATTCGGTAATCAAAAATGTCAATGTAGCCGTTAGAGGCGCTGACCCTCAAAATGTGTACATCGCATATAAGAGATCGGAAAGTTTCCGTTGCCTACATATGAATGTTTCCTTGTCAATCATTGTTTTTTATATATTTCTTATTTACTGGCAATAAAAAAATAAATAATGCATACTTATAGATTTTCATTTATTCTTGTTTTCAAGACAGCGAAAAAATTTTAATTCACAATCTGTAATATGACGATTTCTGAGTTTTAAAAAGTTGGGAAGTTAGTTATTGTTAACCATTTTTAATTTCCGATTGTCAATAAAATATAAACCTCGGTGAAAAGTTTCATTATGTCTCAGGCTAATCAAGGCGCGAACTCCCAACATGACCTGAAAGTGTCGTCACTGGAATAGTCTTCCTCGTCCAGTAAAGTATCATTTTAAGGTCTTGTTACGTAAATTGCCATTAATGCTTTATCACATAATTCTGCATTTCGGGGGGAACAAGTTCAAAACTGGCGCACCGGCAGCATTAACTATTTCTTGCTATTCTTTAGAAATAAACAAGAACCAAACTGAACTAAATTAAAATTATTGAAAGCAATTCTCAACAAACTGTTAACAAATTTTTGGTATCGTGTGTAACGATAACGATTCTACTAACAACACCTTTCTGTTGTCTTTATAACGATTCAAAGCCAATTAAATGTGATACAATAAAATTTTGAAATTCTTTATTCTTGTAAAAATCCCGATCATGGAAAAAATAATATATACACCTCAGGAGAGAATACATTTCTCTCCCTTGATATATGATATAGTATTTTAAAATATTCCCATGTAGCGTTGGAGTTTTCAATATGGAGATTTTGTGTGATAAATTCACAATTGAATAAGTCTCTCAGCAGTGAAGTTCGTACATAAAAAAGTATTGACATAAAAATCACCTCTTTATCTCTATTTCCATACATATCTGTCACCCATATGAAAATTTTGATCAATAAATTCACAAACAATATCGTATAAGTTATATTTAAGAAATAGTTATTTACATTATACGTGCGGTAGGTGTTATTTTACAACGCGAGGTTTTATATTGAAGCACGACGCGCAGCGGAGTGCTGCAATAAAACCGAGCGTTGTACAAATACCTAACGCACACATTATGTATTAAATTTTTTGGCCGAGATATCTATTAAAATATGTATTTTCTATAAATTTTGCTTGTTAACATTAAACCATTGTTGTCATCAAGCGGGCTGCTATCAAAACAATTTGAAAAAGCAATGAAACGTCAAAATAATCAAAAAAATGTATTTCTTGATTTCTTTCTTGGTCAGTAATTGCTAAAAGCAAGGCTAAAAGTATTGTAATCATATCTATCAAAAAGAAAAATGTCAGACAGTGACGAATCTATTACTCCCTAAAAAATCAAAAGCCCGTTACGAGAGATATTATCAAATTTTTCATACGGTGGTGTGACGAAAAAAAAGTCAAAAATTGAGAGGTTGGGTTGGGACAAGACCAAGAATTTGCAATTTGATTATTCTATTTATTAGGGATGTCTATTCTGGAAGGAAATTAAGGTTAGGTAGACTAGTTCCTACATACGTAGTTCCTAAACAGACTACATGAATGATTCTAATGTTACCTACCCTTTTCGACATTTTTCATTAAAATTTATTTCAAACATTTGAAATAAAATAAATAATTCTCATCAATCATTCCACAAATTTTATCATTTGACAATTTTTGACGTATTGACATTGCCGACTGAGAATTATGCTAACAGATGGCGCTGGCAGATTAAATTAAAAGAAATTCAGTTTGACATATTTATTTACTATTATTGAACGAAAATTGCGGTAACTAGCGTTTTTGTAAGCACTCTTTATTATTACAAAGTAGATTTCTTTATAAATGGCCTCTTAAAACTTAAAAATATGGGTGTGTATTACTTTATTCGGTGCGGCAAAGTCATGGCATGTGTAAAATCGCAACTACCATGGACGCCAACGATGTGTGATTGTTATGTTTACACTTTAGGAGACCAAAAAAGTATTTACAATTTAGTTGGAGAAATGCTTAAACGAGATAGTAAACATTTATAGGAATCAAAATATAACTCTTAGAAGTTAGTACAATACATATATCGAATTACAAATGATAATAACTAGAAAAAAAATCTGTTTCGTTTTACAAGAAATTCTGAATTTAGCCAATGGAATAAAATTATAAAAATGAAGAAGGAAATTATAATTAAAACACAAACTATCGCAGCCTATAAAATATATACATAAATGCAGTGCATAAGAATTTTAAAAACGCCCTGTTCTGTACTTCTTCCCATTAAAATTCTCATCGAAATCTTGTAAAAATCCAGTGAGAACCCTAACAGGAAATGAACAATTTTATTGTCGAGCCTAACAAACGTGAAGATCGTGACAATGTCAAAAGGTTAGATAGGCGGCCTCGTAACATTGTGACACGAACTACAAACAAACACAGCACAGGTAACATCTCGACTAATTAATTAGATCTGTTAAATACAAACACATGAGAAACAAATGATTAATGCCCGCAAAACAATGGAGCAACGAAAACACCAGCAAGGTGCAAGATGATGTTTGATTGATTCCATTCGAAGGTTGAAGAAGATAAATTGGTTTTTAGTGTATTAGGAATGTTCGCATTGTTTGATACTTTCACTAAGATGAAGATAGGAGACTTTAATAGTTGATAGAGATGGTCTACTTTGATGAGGTTGTAAATATTTTCAAAATCTTTTAACACTCTTACAGAAATCGTCTCTAGATTCGCGAATGAACGAAGCTAACTTTGGCGGCGCTGCGGTTGCTGTCAAAATGGCGATTTACAATTTTTTACCTTCCATCACCTTTAGGTAAGGAAGGTATTGCCTTTGGTCAAAAAATTCGGTGGTGAGTTTTTGACGAATAAGCACGTTTTAGGGTCCCTAGAATACGATTTTACTATTTTTACGATGATGTCTGTATGTATGTATATATATGTATGTATGTATGTATGTATGTATGTATGTATGTATGTATGTATGTATGTATGTATGTATGTATGTATGTATGTATGTATGTATGTATGTGTGTGTGTGTGTGTGTGTGTGTGTGTGTGTGTGTGTGTGTGTGTGTGTGTGTGTGTCTGCGTGTATGTGTGTCTGCGTAATTACAAAAATTATTATTCTTTCGTATTCCTCTTCGTTACATCCATGTGAAGAGCTGATTAGATTTTGGTTATAATTGGTCAACCGGAAGTACCATGATTTGAAGATTTTAACAGTTTTTCTTGAAAAAAAGATGTTAAGTATCATTTTTTCACAAATGTTATTATAAATATTAAAGAATAATTTATTCTCTATATGATTTGAATGCATTTTATACTTCATATTAAATGGCTATAGAGTTAAAATATTATAAACAAATTAAATATCATATATTAGCCAACTATGCTATAACTCTGGAAACAGCTGCTATATTAAGAAAATTCTGATTGAAAGGTGTTAGTGTCAAGTGCAGTTGACTGTATGATTGTGTTATAATTTTACTGGAAATATATGATCTTTTGCTAGAAACTTCCTGTATGACATTTATACAAAATACATAGAACTGACGGAAGGTAATGGCTGGCCACATCAGATTTTTTTAATGAATATATTGAGTATAACCGTTAAACGATAGTTATCGTGAACTATAAATAAAAATAACGAAAAAGGATTTGTGAAAAATACATGTACCTCACTGGGATTTGAACGACTAATAAGAGGCCTGTCTAGAAGAAGAATCAGACCTTCAATCTTCCCGCGCAAAATAATGACGTAGAGCGGCGTCACTTTCCACAGTGGACACTTTCATGCGCATTTTTAAATTTTCCCTTCGCTATCGGATGCGTCATTCGATGCTTGGTAGCTGTTGCGTAGGGTTATGACAAAAGCTTGGAGACTCTCAAAGCAAAACAATTCGTAAAATTCGCCAGGTGTTTGGAGACAATGCCATAGGAGCAACACAAATAAAGGAGTTGTTCAACCGATTCAAAAATGACTGCACATCGGTGGAGAGTGATCAGTGTTCTGAGAAGCCACAAACCACTCATGGTGCACCAGAACGTCAAACAGTGAGGGAAGAGTACTATCAAGAAATTTTCCGCCGTCTCCGTGACGCAGTTTGACGGAAAAGCTTATTCATCGCATCTGATCCTGACTTTCTTGGCGAAAAATGGAATTTCAATCGTTCGCCAAGCCACAGAATATATACATGACTAACGTTAACAGAAGCGACGCTGTTGTATGTATTGCCGCCAGTGTGCTGATGGCTATGTGTGCGTGGACTTGGACCAGGGAGGGTTAACGCAAGGAGATTGGGCGTACTCCGGTACGCCAAACTATGCCAGTGACGGAGTGAAGGCGTTCGGGTGCAGGGCGGTTCAGCGCAAGAATATTACGAATACCAAACTAGACTACTAGACATAATGCCGAGTGGTATAATATATTGTGCGTAAAAGGCTGTCCAAATAATAATAATAATAATAATAATAATGATAATAAAGATAAAACAATTCTAAAAAGCTTTTTTGGATTACTGACTGACCCTGAAAAGTATTATATTTTTTTATTCTACATTTCTATCGACCGCCTCAGTATATTATGGTTACGCTAAATTTTATATGTAATTTTTAAGGAGTTTTATTAATTTAGAACAATTATTATATTTTTATATTTATCAAATGGTCATTTAAATTTGAATTAGGTTTTCTGTGTTTATATTTTAATTTAAACCGGAAAAGATTTTAAACGAATGCTATTTCAAATATTTTCATAGTACTAACATTGATATCAAAATAAACAATCTTTCCTCCTAGATACCTAGGCAGACATCTTACGTACGCCTATGCTAGCGCGTAAACTGAGCCTGTTGAAGGTCACCAAATTCAAATACACACGTACAGGGTAGTGTCGTACCAGTGGCCAAGCTCCCTACTCCCCAGACATGGCTCCTTGCGACGTCTGGTCCCATTCCGTTTCCAAAGAAGGTTTGCAGAGGTGATTTCAGCAGCAGAATGATTGGAAGGAAAAAAAAATATAGTAATATTGGTATCGATAGTTTTCATTAGCACTATTGAATTATTAATAGTTTCTGTCACGATAGTTTAGCCACTTCTAATCTTTTTAATTTAATTCATATGTATTTTCGATCGGTTAGAAAAGGTAAAATTTTGATAGCACTTTAAAACTGTGGTCAACTAGAATGTCGGTACTCTCTGGACTAAGAACAATAGAATAAGAGAATATACATATTTCTGTCAATGCATGGTATATATCACTAACACAAAAACATCTAAAGTCTGAAAACTAAATGAATGGTCTCGTTCAAAGCAAAACAGAGTAAAACGTATAAGATTAAGTAGATTATTAAGCGAGCACACGCAATTCTTCCGTTCTTTGTTCAGATCTTGCACCCATATATCAAGTGATTAAACTGATCTAATATCTAATTTATAGATAGCACGTTACGGTGATCTTGGAATACCATTATACCAGAGCAGAGATTCCCAACAAAATACAAGAAAAGTTGGATAGAAATTAAAATGAAAATTGTGTTACGATAACGAAGTTTTTAAGGCGATACAATAAAAAGCTTTTCTCACTTTCAATTTAAACTTGGAAACTTAATTTTTGACAAATTTGTAAAAGATTTTCAAGTTTTTAACAAGATATGAAAAAAATTAATTATACTTATGCAAAGATTTTGATGTTATTGTTAATATATTTGTAGTGTTTAGATCATATTTATGTCTCGGACAAGTGTTGAAGATGTCCAGCAGAAAATGTATAATCAATACATTCAGCATTACTTTCTTAATTTCCAAATTTATATATTTAAATAGATTTCAACGCGCTGATTTAAAATGTTCAAACCAAATGTTTGCATTTCAAACTTCACCCATTTCTGGGTTACAGCCCAAAATGGCTGGAGGTACGAGCCTGGCGATGGATTCAATTTGTAGATTTTTTTGCGATTTTTGGCCATTTTCAATTGTTTTCCTCTAGAAATTCTATGCATTGTTCAAAAAATTAGAAAGTTTGCATACTTGTGTAATTTTGCCTGTAGAATTGAATGGTGGAGTCGCCGGACTGGTTTTTGGTAAGGGTAAGAGCAATAACAGATAAATAACTTTTTATAAACTTTTCTAAATTATAGTTTCAATAATCATATTTTAACTCTGTTTATCTATTTAAGTCAAAACTCAGTTTAGAAATTCTTTTTGTATTCCGATAGTCACGACATTTATTTGTTGTTCATTAAGTTTAGAAATTATTATGTATACGTGCGTGACTATAGCCTATGCACCCCGTACCCCCTAAGATAATTCTGTCCTGAAGTTAGTGCTTTGTTTTGAGTTAGTGGACATTAGTTATGGAGTAAACATGTAAGAGTCTAGATTAGTTCGTCGAGTCGTGAAGACGTTTTGGACATGTAATGTCTTTTAGTTTTGGGGCGCGTGTTACAAAGGAATATCTCCTCCTCCTAATTAGTCTAAGTAGCGTTAATCTGGCAAACATTTAAAAAAAAAGGAATCCAAAAGTTGAATTTGCAATTTTACTGGGAATCCCGTGATTTCTAACTATTTTAAAATACGACAATTACATTTCTTTTACTGTCCATGAACGGAATAAATGACGTACCTGGAAAAGTATACTGTTATAATTTAATTTACAGTGAAATTTTGGTGTAAACAAATTCATTGGGGTTGCGAATAGACTGAGGATCTCTCAAAGTGCGTAAGACTTTTAGCAGCAAAAACGAGAGACAATCGAAAAAGCCCGAAGATTCCTTTTTGACACAATATCAGAAACAACCAATAAAATATTACCTACTATACATTCAATTGTTTTTCTTCACTAGCTAGATAACATAAAAATCCCTAATGTAGTTACTTGTAAATGTGATTAATTTTTATTTCTGTTATTGCTATTTTGTGAATGTTTGTTTTGGCGAAAAGTTTGTGAAGCACTCTTTACACCACGGCGGTCACAGTTAACTTGATCAGGCTGCGCGAGCGTCCAATTAGACGTCGGTTAGATACACAGAACACACGGTGAGGCGCGCGATATTTCATAACACCTGCAAAATTGCATCGCTCACTCGTTCTACGCTGCACACCTGTTTATTATGAATTTATATCTGCGGATGGTTTCCGTAACCATGGTTACGGGCCTGTGAACATCGCACAACAAACAGTGGCGTCGGGACGAAGTTCCACAAATAAAAAAAAAATATAACAAAAATGTAAGGTTTTTAATCTCAATTTAATGATTGATGTTCTTCTACTTTTCGTTTGTTTTTTGTTTTTGCGTTTGTTTTGTTTCCTGTCAATGTCTCAATTACAATTCAGCTGTTCAGCTCCACTTTTTATCTATGTTTATGAACTATCGGTAATACCTGTTTTTATAACGTAAATATTTATAAACTTCAAGTTTAAATGATGTGCCACTTGTTTAATCGACTATTTAAATCTTTGTAAATACAGAAATGCAGAAAAACAGTGTGTGTATATAAAACAGTTAAACTGCTGACCGTAAAATGGTTTTGCCATATTTTAATTTGTATTATGTTACGTCATTTACAATAATTTTATGAAAGTAGGAGAGTAGAAGCTTTTTATTAATGTGCAAACATTTAAATCCTTATGATTTTTTTATACATATAACGATTCCACAGTCAATTAAAATCCTCTTTAAGAACCTTCACCAACCCATCACAATGGTTCAACTTCCTTCGGTTTTGTTGGGAATCCGAATGGCAATTAAAGAAAAAATTAATTGCAGTTTAACTGAACTGATATACGGAACCAACCTCAAACTACTAGGAGAATTCATCCCTAAAACCAATACAGACATTTTACAACATACAAAACCTAACCTAACCCTACCCCTGGAATGTGACAACCTTGATGAGACTTCTGCCATCGCTGTCGTTTGTTCCATTAGTAGCCTACTCTTTCCTTATGCTTAAAGCGGGGTGCATTGTTGCCACCTTGACCTGTTTAAGAATGAAAAGAGTAGGCCACGGAGTAGGCTAACATTTCAATGTTATTATAGTTTTGATTTGTAACTATTTTAAGTTGTTTAGTTTTCGGAAAATAAATATTACGTCTAAATCTTGTTCTTGTATGTATAAATATTTGCAATTTAATGGACGGTTATGATTTTGACGTCACACGCAAAAAGAGTGCGACAATGTATAAGTTGAGATGTAAAATCGGATTACAAACAAACCATCGCCATTTTTAAAGTTCTGTCTTCAATCACTTGTGTTTTGATATTTGAGTTTTACATAATTCATTGTCTTCGGATAGCTGTGGAAACTCAAAGAATTTCACATTTGTCATGTATTCTTTATAATTATAGCGGGAATCACTATTGCAAATACCATACACTCGCTTCATATTTGACACCATCTTGCAACTGTCACCGTGACAGCGATTTATTTGTAATCTCGCAACGGAGTGAAATGAGTCACAAGTGTAGTACAAGGAAAATATCATTAGATGGCATCCCGAAAATATGCCTCTGTATAACCCTCTATTAAACAGTATTTTTACACTCATGTCGCAGTCAAATTGTAGAATCCGTCGTTTTATAAAACGTCGACAAGCTTCGGCAACATTATAATATGAATATGTGTACATTTTCGCTTCAATTACAATACACCAACATAATATAAATAAACGCATAAAAATCACGCTATTGTTGTTTTATTTAGAGAAATATACATGGTAAGTAAGCTGTTCGCCGTTTTATAAAACGCCTAGAACATTGCTAAATCAACAAAAGTTTTACAATCTGGTTACGACATGATATAGGTATTTGAACTTTGGCGCCAAAGTGCAGATAAGTTCGATAGTTTAAAACCGACTTTGTGCAACCAAACTAATCAAAATTTCCCTATAATTTTAGGTTAGAATATAATAGTTTTAGATGAGTATTGAGTTACCTTCCATAATATCTATAAACAGTGAAATTGAATCTAACAGTTATTATATTTTTATTTTCTCGGTAACTGTAAGACAACCGGTATATTATAAACACAGTTCAATCTAAAATTACACAAATCTCATAGAACAAATACATTTCCGTAATGCTTGACAATCGCTTTATTCTCTAGAGATTAACTCTTCAAAGCAACGTTACTGACAACCTCTCAAAAGTCTGCGATGCATGAACGACAAAGATGGCGATACGGAGAATAAGAAGAAGTAAAGGAGATGTAAGATGCAACGAAATGGCAACTGCAGCGGCAAACAACAAATGAATGCGGAACAACTGACGAGCGCACACGTCGAGCGGGAATATTAATCGATTATGAATTCACTTCTAAAGTCCACTAGCGTCGGACATCGAGTATGAGGCACTTTGTTTTGTTATACAAACACAGAACAAATCACTCTCGTGGGAAAATAAAAGGATATGGTTTTATCATATACGGAAGAGATTGATAATTAGTGAGGACAAGCTAACAAGGACAATTTTTAATTATTGTTTGATGTTTGGTAAGTTTCAGTAGTTAACATATTTATATTAAGTAGTTCCTTTTCCTGTCATAAAAACGGTAATATCATTTCGTTTCTAATTATTTGTATTCTAGAATTATGACACATCAGTCGCAGAATTCTTTAGAAATTGTATTATGCATTATATTTGTATTTCAATATTAATAATATTTACTGATTATAATCGTTTGAAATACCACACATGCAATAAACATAAAGATCAAATGAGTCGCGACTAAAATTTTCGACGCAGTGCTAGTGTTCTCACCGCTCAAAAACATAATTATCATTTTGACAGTAATGAGTTTTTGTATTTTTGTGTATTTTAAATATGATGACATAAATTGCGAAACAATAACTTAACCAAATAGTATTATATTTTGAAAATGTAATAAGAAATAATTTTTGAACAGTTCAAATTTTTCTCACCAGACGGCTATGAGTTAATTTTATTCGCGAATCCACAAAAAATAGGGGAATCCCATAATTTCATCATAATACTTCCATGTGACAGAGAAAAAAAAAACAATGCCAGTCAACTGCTCGCTAATTACCCTTAATCATTTATTTATGCTAACAGTATATATCTTTGCGTACACTATATCCGTACTGATTTTAAGTTAAAAGGTAAACTCAACTTTACGGCCAAATCTGAAGTTGACCTATGCCTATAAAATGAATGTAACCATCCGAGTTTCGTCAATTGAGTTTTGTGCGTTAGATTACGTTACATTAAAGTATTTTATTTTATTTGCAAGCGAAAAATGTGAATTTTTCACAAATACAGGTTAGATTATGTTGCACAGTTAACTTCAGGTTTAGCCGTAGAGTTTTACCCGTAGACATATAATATATACTACTAGATTGAGTTTACAATGTTAAACGTTTGTGCCGAATTGAACCGATGGACGCCATAACGAGACGCTAATTGAAAGGCGCGAAATTTAAACATAGGAATAATATGTTTTGTGACACTACAAAATAAAACATTATGTACACTGTAAAAGCTGAAGACAATCAAATTCAATAATAAAACAAATTTATTCATTAAACAAATAGCGAAACAAGCTTTGTAAACAAATACTAAACAAAGAAATAAACTTGAAAGACGCTGGCTAATAGAAATGACAGGTTGCTGGGCATCCAACATAAATAACTACAACTAAAGAAAATATTTATTATAATTATTGAAAAGATAATGTAAATTAAATATTGGTCGTATTTTTATTGTACAGCTGCGTTTTGTTATTTTGAAATACCGGAATTATATAAAATGCATTTATCAAGTTACTGTATAGTTATTTTCTTTAAGTTATGTTGTATAAATTTCACTAAATGTGCGCGCGCAATTAGCGTCTCATTATGGCGCCCATCTGTTTAATTCGGCACATAGTATATATCTTTCCTTGTCTAAAGCTTTACCAAAATAAATGCTAAATATTATTATCCTCTACGATAATCTCATCAGAATGAGATTTATACATAATTTAATCTCTAATACTTAGAATAGAACCATAATAGGATAATACTATAATAACACCTGCGTTAAATGAATTATTGGAAAGTTCAAATAAGGTTCTGAATTCTGACTATACCTTATAATCTTCATAACAAAATGCTGTGAGAGTGAGAAGCTAATCTTGGACAAATTTAAAATGATTTGTCATTTAAAATTGTATAAAAAGTAATGTTGATTGCAAATATATGTCCTTTAATTATATTTCTCTTCCTCATGCTAAAAAAATAATTATCACGATGAATAATAGTTATTATATTACAAGCATTAAATAAAAAGTATTCTTTATAAAAATAGTTATCTCGACATGGTGTTCTGCATATGTCAAAAATAAAGACACAACTTTTCTTTCAATACAAGATAAGAACAGGATAATTATTTTTTAATTGTGGGTTCTGTACATGATAACGTTGTTTAGAATCAACACAGAATTGAACTTTTGTTTTAATTTTAAAACAAAGTAAATAAATAGGTAACATGAGCAATGAATGACGCATGGGTATTGTAATGTAATCTTGAATCACTTTCTGCTCTGTGGATTAAAATTCTTGAAGACTTTTTGTGTACATTGTCATTCATTATTCAATTTTCATAAACAATAAGAAACTATAATCATGGGCAAATTTACATCACATGATTCATAATTCAAATACAATTAACTTTAATTCTAAAGTTGATTATAAGGAAAATTCTTGGAACTGGGATATATTTCAAAATCAAAAGACTTCGTTAAGACAACTAATTAAATTTCTTTTAGTCATAAAATTAAATTTCTGGGAATATGAATGTTAATTGTTTATTTTTGCTTGTTTATGAATATGCACATTATCTTAATTTTCAATTATACTATTGTGTACTATAAATACTTATCAGTATTGTTAAGGATAAAATGTTATATGTAGAATGAGAGTATTTTAACGGATGTCTGATTATATTATCACTGGTTTCCTAGATGAATGTACTATGTTACAATTATAACAAACTGATATAAAACTACTATATACTTTTATTTTAGTATTTCGAATCTGCGGACACGTGTGTGCGTATGTGTTTTTTACCTTCCGTCACCTTTAGGTACGGAAGGTATTGTCTTTGGTCAAAAAATTCGATCACGAGTTTTTAATGAATAAGCATGTTTTAGGGTCCCTAAAATACGATTTTACTATTTTTGCGATGATGTCTGTATGTATGTATATATGTATGTATGTGTGTAGGTATGTGTGTGTGTGTGTGTGTGTGTGTGTGTGTGTGTGTGTGTGTGACGATTCTTTCGGATCGCATAACTTCAAAACTACCTTTCCAAATATTATATTTTTTCGTATTTCTCTTCTTTACATCCAAATGAAGAACTGATTAGATTTTGGTTATAATTGGCCGACCGGAAGTACCCTAATTTGAAGATTTTGACAGTTTTTCTTGAAAAAACTGTTAAATATCATTTTTCATATTTAATGTATTATAAATATTATAGAATATTTTATTCTCTATACGATTTGATTACATTTTACACTTTATATTTAATAGATGTTAAAAAATTATAAAGAAATTAAATTTCATAAAACAGCCAGCTTTGCTATACGCATGAAAACATCTACTACATTAAGAAAATTCTGATTGACAGATATCAATGTCAAGTGCAATTGACATAGTATGTTTGTGTTATAATTTTACTGCAAATATAGAAACTTTATGTATGGAATTTGTACAAAATACATAGAACTGACTTAAGGTAATGTACTGGAAATATTGAATCTTTTGCAAGAAACTTTCTGTGTTGTAAATAGTACATAGAACTGACGGAAGGTAATGTGCTGGCCACATCAGATTTTTTTATTAATAATTCAGCATTGAAAATCAAATTTTGGCGCCAAAAATATTATATAAGGTTTTAGTATCAACTGGTTCAACTTATCTTTAGGCAAGACGTATGAGTGCTTATAACTACCCAACACATTTAATTAGTATATATTGTTTACATTGTTAGTTTTCATTGACTGTTTTTGTAAATATTTGGACTTCTCTGGCAAATATGCACATTATTGATACGAAACAAATTTTATTAAATTGTTATTAAAAAAATTATAACTAAATATATATTATTACCTGCAAAATTAGAAAACACAAAAAAACATATTTTTGCGATGTTTTTGTTGACTTATTTGACTGAATTTGATGGCGGCAAATTCAAATTGCAGACTAATTAAAAAATTTAATTTTCAATTATTTATAAATTGTTAATTATGATTAATTATTACTTAAAATTAATAATTTTCCGTTTAAAATAAAATAATTTTTACTTACAGAGGGTTAAAACTTAAAAGCCCTTGTAAGGGCCCCCGGACAAAAATATTGGACCTATTCATTATTTATGTTTTGTATTATATTAATTTTCGTTGAATAACTTTTAAAAATAAAAATGTCACTTAGATTATTGCAAATTCTTTTAATTTTAAATACATCTATTATATTGATTTGAGTCATTTCAACAATTTTTTTTCAGGAAATCTGCCCAATGTTATGAAGAATAAAACAAGGAAGACGTCTCATGAAAATTTCACACTGTGATTTCATGAATAAAATTAACATAGTAAATAATTAAATATTGCAAATTTTACATTAGTTACGCTTAACATAAAATGAAGGTTAATAATATTTTCAAGTATTCAAGTTGCTAAGAAACAAAACACGCAAATAAAAATTAATGCTCGTATAATAACTTCATAAAATTGATAAAAATTTCAACCATTTTAAATCCATTAAGGCGGGCAAAAGAAAGAAGAGAAAGTGAACATCAACCGACAAATAAAACAACGTCTTGTGAAAAATCAACAAATTGACAGGATATTTTCCTTTCTTGCGCAATTTTCATTGTTACATTGCAATCATTTTCTCTTATCAATGAGAACTAAAAATAGGAATAATTTATTCAAATTACCTATTTAACATTTAATGACGACAATTTTCAATTTACTTTTAGAGTTATACCCAGTTAAATAGGTAATTTGTCCTGGTAAATTTTCCTACTTTAGTTCATAGAAGGTATTGAAATTTAACCGCAATCAAGTTAAGTTTGTTTAAACCACATGTCAACAGGATTTTTATTGCACTGAAAGTGGTTTTCGGAATTACTTCATACGTCAAAACAATTGATGCACTTGACAGCAAAATTGTAAATAAATTATTTTATCTGATACCAAAGCCACTTGATAACAAAGTCTATTTAATAAATTTTTATAATTTGATAAAGAAGTACATACAATCAATTTTTTATTCTGCGTACACAATTTATCAATTTTTATGTTTTATAATTTCAGTTTCTACTTTATAATTGTGACTTCTATGTTCCATTGTATTTATTTTATTATTTATAGAAAATTAAGTATAGTACATACAAATACATACTTTTATACTAATTTTCAAAATTAATAGTATTATTTCTGTTCATTCTTTGTATTTAATAAACATTTTGTAATTTTATTGTAGACTTAACCAAGGGATAATTCGCGATATAAATATTGGCCCGTATTACGAACACATTTTTATTATAATAGCGCTATTATAAAGCGCGAAGTTAAACGTCACTTTTAATAGCGCTCTAAAGTGAGTACAAAAAAGTATTACGTTCCCATAGGAGTTAAGGTATTCCCGAAGAATTCAAGTATTACTTCGGAGTATACAAGAATTTCGAAAGGTATATATATATATATATATATATATATATATATATATATATATATATATATATATATATATATATATATATATATATATATATATATATAAATTACCAAAAACTAATTTTATTTTGTGACATATTTTAAAGGTACTAATAATACAGTGACCACGTACTGTATAAATTTTAAAATTTATCGTTTGTTGTACTTGTTTTTGTAATAACATTTAAATCTTATATAAAAATATCGTGAAATATTTCCTTTCAAATAATTCTTAATGTAAAGGGACCGACCATGTCCTTGCCTGTTTGTATGATGTATTAGGGGTATGTAACCGCAAACTAAACGTCCCCATTGTTGGTTTATAGATGCAATTGCTAAATCGTTTTACGACAAAGTGTTCTTGTAATATGCATTTTACTATACTTGTTGATACCGGCAAATACAGGTATTACTTGGAAAAAAAATAGTATTTCGAAGGAATTATTATTTGAAATTCCAGAGGTACTACAAGAAATATTAAATAGAAGAATTACGGTCAACAAAAGTTGGAGCGCGTTTATACTCGGTAAAAATAATGAACTTTTTTTTTAAATTTAAGATTTATATTTCTATATAATTGTCATTGTACTTCTAATTTTTTTTCATAAAATTCTTACAATTTTTGTTTTAGTTCTACAACTATTCGTAAGTATCTCCTCCAGCAACTTCAAGAACTGGGTAGTTCAAAACTCACCTAACAATAGAAAGAAATCCAACAACACAGTCCAAAAATGTCTACACAAGTCACAAACAAACAACAAACTAGAGTCGAAATGTTGAAGATCTAGTCGCTCTTAGTAGGCCTTGACCGTAGCTGTGCGCACCTTACTCAGCAGCTAGAAGACAACTGACTGTCGCCGACTACCGGCACCAACTGCGATCGCCGGACTCCGCTTCGGTCATGGCTGCCTCCGACAGGAGAGAGGTTTATTATTTATAAGGTGGATCTCCTAATTGTATTTAGCTGGTTTTTATATTAAAACGTGTAAAATGATGTATATGTGGTGTTTTAATAAGGTGATAAGCTAAAGTTGTTTACTGTAACATTTATGCGCAGTTTTTTCGACATCATATGCACTTTAACGGATTATATAATTTTTATAATTTTTCCACGGTAGACATGTAATTTTCTTGTTTATACATAAAAATTGTTGTAATATTATTTTGATAACGTTCATCATACATAGATACATTAATGCTTTTACGCCGCGAGCTTAATGAGACTCCCTAACAACTTTAACTTTTCCAATATATCTGGCTTGAATACTGGGAGGTTTATACTTTAGGGTGCACTAAGAAAAGCTGTAAACAAACTAGCTTCCAAAAAATAAAATTTAACGTCAAAGTTTCGAGATGCTAATAAGAGTCTTGTAAGAAGCAAGACTATCAAAAACAATATGACAACTAGAATCCATCCGAATGGGCTCCTATACCAATTTTTTTTAAATTTATTTTCTGGAAATCCAGAATGAAATAAATTTTTTAGTGTAAACGCAACTTAAAAGTAACAAGCGAAGTATGAATTTCAGAATTTGGCGTATGACGTAACTGGTCCTCGACAAAGTCTTAGTTGTAGAGGGTACAAATATTTCATGTTCGCATAACTGAAATATTTTTATATATAAACTTATACGTTATATTCATGAAGAAAGGGACATCCCGGGCCTTAGTCAGTCGAAGAAATTCATTTCACCTTCGTCGTCAAACGCCAAAGAGCTATTAGCTCTCAGCAAAAAGGACCTTAGGACTGACAGGTATACTGGTCATTGTTCTCTGAAATGCCATCTATGTAAGATTGCAAAGAGGACGAAAAGTAAAAGTAGAGCAGTAATTGGCTTCAAAAAACATTGGAACTACTTCCAGAAAACTAAGAAAGGGACATGTTACAATAGATTCCACAGATCGCAGTGACAAAAGCGGTTAGCGCTTAGAGACCTCAACTTAAATGAAAATGAAGAAATTATTATTAAGCATAAATAACGTAAATAATGAGCTTTTTTCCCTTATAAATTATAGAACATTGGGATAGTGTTAGCATTGTTTTAGCGTATTATAATAGTCACGAAATTTATTTGTTGACCATTAAGTTTAGAAATTATTATGTATATGTGCGTGACTTTGAATGCCCTAGCCTATGCACCCTGTACCCCTAAGATAATCCTGTCCTGAAGATAGCGCTTTGATTTTGGAGAGTCGACATTAGTTACTCATGGAGTACACATGAATGAGTCGAGATTAATTCGTCGCGTCATAAAGACGTTTCTTGTTTTTGGACATGTAGTGTGTTTTAGTTTTGGCGCGCGTGCTGAACGCCCGCTCGCTGGGTTACGAAATGTAACATGGTAGGCTTAGTTTAATTGTTAATAAAGTTTAGTTATTAAATTACAAGTATTTGTCCATGTCCGTAAATCATATTGTAAGTGTTCATCCAGTGTAAGTGTATTTGTGTTCTTCCTTCTCATGAAGTCGTGGACGCCAATGATCCAAGCGTCCATCAGTTAGAGAGAGTCAGTGTGTCATCGTTGGAGTAAGCAGTATTATTAGTCATCAGTTTAGGATCATCATCTTCTTCTGCACCCCCTTGTGTTACAACTTTAATCACTTGTAGTTTGCGAACTAGTTAATATTTAAACAAAATTCTTTCACTAATTCTCATTAATTTACGTATATTGTCGCATTCTTAACAAAGTTAAAAGTTGACTATGGTCTAGTATCCCACTGAGTTTAGAGAGGTGCATCCACTTGGATTTGTTAAGAAGTAACAAGTGAAGCGAGGCTTCCTAAAACAAGATGAGGATTGAAATCCTTCGAGCCTGAGTTCTGGATGTTTAAACTTTGTCCACTCCAGTTGCAAATATACAAGATTATATAAAAATCAACTATATTCCAAGTATAGCTGGCTTAAGTTCTAAGAACTTGGAAAAGTCAAGCAAGAAGCGAGACTACAACATTATGACAACTAGAATCTATTGCAATTGAGTTCTGGTGGGTTTAGGATCCGTTTAAAAAAGTCACAAGTTTGAGTTCTTTGGGCTTATGATTTTTTAAAAAGAGTTGAGAGTGAAGCTATACTCTTAGAACATGAAGATTTGAATCCATTGAGCTTGAGTTCCGATACTTTAAAATCAGTTTAGACGTCGTCCATCAAATACGAGAACAATTTGAATTTATCGGACGAGATATAGGTGTTCAAAGTTCACTTAGACAGCAAACGAAATGAGACCAGCTAAAAATCAGCATATATAACGATTTGAAATCTGTGAACTTGAATTACAATTACATGCACTTAGAATTTTTGCAAAATAATTCCAGAAGAGACAATCCCACTAATAAAACAAGTATAATAGCTCGAGTTCTAAGAAATTAGGGTATTATAACTAATCGCTTTTAAATGTTACTAATCCTTCAAGATTTTAGGCAGTCGAGATTTTGAGTTCTTGGAGTTGCTTTTAGGATATTCCTCAAGTAGTTAGCTAACACTCTTTGTCATTGTCATGTTTAAGTAAACTAGACACAATTGATATATAATTGTATTACAAATTACGATTTGAACTGATAACCACGTTATTAACTTTTGTACCACAAAAAATTGTTATAAATATAATTAACTAATGACAAAAACAACTTTAAAAATAAGACACATATGATATATAAAAAATCTGATGTGGCCAACACATAACCTCTCGCCAGATATTTTTCCTGGTTGTACGCATAAAACGAAAAATATTTTTAAATACAAATACATATAGATATTCATGTCTCACTACAAAATAATTCTCACATATATTTGCAATATCTATGGGATATTTTAAAATAAATTATGTACAATACTTACATTTTCTTTATATTTAATATCCTGAAATTTTCTTTTTCTACTTTCCTTTTCTTTTTCTTTATATTCGTCATTTTTTCGCAAATTCCTTTTATATTCTTTTTTACGTATATTCTTTTGCGTTGTTGACTTTTTTTTATTTTCAAAATCTTCATAATAATATACATATATTTTTGACAGAGGCATACAAATATTTTTGACAGTGACATTTATGTGTCAATTACAAACATTTGAATTTCTTGCCTTGTAGTAGTTTGATCTGAGATTTTTTACATCAAATTATTTTATATGCCTTTCTTTATCTCTAAATCTATAGAAGATATAATAATGTATTTATATTTATCGAATAAAGAATTTAACGTTCTTTAATATAAGTATTTACATAAATTTTCGATAAATAATATTTAGACGATTTTTTTCTTGTAACTACTACTTCCGGTTGTCCAATTATTACCAAAACTGACTGGACTCTTCCCATTATTGTTTGATTGAGGAATCCGTAGTTAAAAATGTCTTAACTCTCATAGTATTTGAGATATAGTGAATCCAACATCCACACACACACACATCCACACACACACACACACACACACACATACGGACATCATCGTAAAAATGTTATAATCGGATACTAGGGACCTTAAAACGTGCTTATTCATTAAAATCTGGATATGCGATTTTTAGCATGAATACAATACCTCTCTTAGCGAGAGGTAAAAATTATCCAAATTTTGTTTATGGGGGATACACATTTCGCGTTAAGATAACCTAGGAATTCTCAAATTTATTTGACAATGGTTATCAGATTGTGATAATTAAAAATGTTGCCAAATCTAGTTTGGTTATAATTTTAACCATAATCGAAAGGTCTGGATATAATTCGAAAATTACTCTTGACTTTTGGAAAAAAACGTTTAATATTTATGTATGTGTGTCATTACCAATAAATACTTCGATTTAAATAATTATTACGCAAACTAATGTGAAAAATTATGAAACTCTGTTAATGAAACTCAAACAAGATCATGGTGAACAGGAACTGACAGTGGTTCTCACTTTCAACATTTTGTAAAAATATAAGAAAAACTCGTACGACAATATTTAGTTTGAAATGTCAATATTGAATTAACTAACCAGTCCGCTTCGAATGGACTGCATTTGTTTTAAAATAAAACAACAGATGAGATGAAAGTAACTTTTACTTTCTTGTTTTTAAGTGTTCATGAGAAATTTTGCTACCATATTTTATATAAATTTACATTCAAGGATCTATTGCCTAAAGCTGAGCAATTAAAAATAATTAGCATCTAGATACATAGATACAACTATAAATATTACCTCAAATCAAGATACAACTGATTTTCTTGAAAACATTTTGTACTAATTGAAAATGAATATTTATTCTTTTAATAGTAAAGGACGTTTATTTTAAAGCACTTACTATATGTGCTAAACAAATCTAAGAATCTATTTAAATCTCGTCTCTCAGTAAATTAAAAAACAAACAATTCATCCAATATTTGAACAATGGAAAGATGTTCACGTAAACTTGACAGAAATTATGAAAACAAACGAAACTGAACTTTTTCTCAAGGAACAAGTAATTTGTTATAATTCTTCATTGTCTTTGTTTTTATTCTTATTCTCATAATTATAACAATTAGAAATATAAATAAAGAAAAGTTACATTGTTAATAAACTTGACCCAAACGTGAACTTACGAGTTGTTTGACATTTTGCAAGAAAGTTTTTAATGTCAAAAATGCAAAAGAAAGTAAGGTTTGAAAACTTCTTTTTATTCTCCATATCCCTGGTATCCGTATTGGGGTATGGAATAGGGGATTCCGATCGTTACGTCACAAAGTGCGCCATTTGCGGTGAAATCTTGAACTATGTGGACAAATAGACATTTTCTGTTGATATGTGTTCGATTAG
Source organism: Harpalus rubripes (assembly GCA_963082715.1). Lineage (NCBI taxonomy): Eukaryota > Metazoa > Arthropoda > Insecta > Coleoptera > Carabidae > Harpalus > Harpalus rubripes. The sequence continues at coordinate 23,811,863 of OY720460.1, read as the reverse complement.
TGATGAAAATGAATTGTTTAGTGCCAGGGGCGAAATTAAAAAAGAAAAATATTGAAAATCATTCTGTGAATGATCTAAAAAAGATGGTTAGTGTCGTGGTCTGAAAAAAGGCGGAAAAAGAGCAATCTTATTTTAAGGTTTTAGTTTCGGTTAGTTATTGGGTATTTACTGATTTATACTAACTCAAAATGTTTCAACGTTTTCAGGAATCAAAATTATATGAATGCGGGACGCAGTGATAATATATTACCCTGCATTGATGGTGGTAAATGGGCATCTGCGGTAATTTCATGTAATACGTGTGTGGTAGTTCATGTAAATATAAAGTGGGGCTATTTTCCCCAAACCTATTTAACTACGGACACATATACCACTACTTCCACGAGACCATTTAGTTTGATGTAGTTACGCATAAACCATGAGAGATGAGATCGGCTTAGAAATTGGCATAAAATTAACTCCTCTCATATTTTTTAAAATATTTATTCCTGTAATCACTCTTACAGTCCATACGCGTACCTAATACTCATATTTTTAATATAAAACATAAATTTCACAAGGCTATCAACTTGACGGCACGATGACAGTTACTTGTATGTCCACATAGTTCATAAAAATACCGCGACGGGGCGCTTAAAATTCGCTTAATCGGAATCCCCTATTTCCACTTTTCAAGGTTAATTTTTTGTCCATTCTTTCCACTTTTTTCTGTTCTTTGCCTTTCACTTATTCTAATTATTTTCCATGTTTTTCTCGGTTTTCCTCTTCCCCTTATTTTTTGTTCATAATTCCAGCTTTTACTACTTTTCGTACTAGGCTGTCCTCATTATGTTCTGTTCTACCCTGGTTACTATATCTTTTTTCTATAGTTCTTGACTTGTCATCATCCTTCTGTTTTCTTTCCTTGTACCATTTTTTCTATGATTTTCCTGAAGTACCTACCTACTTAATTTCTGTTTTTTTTCTTCTTATGTTTCATCTAAATTATTTTTGTTTTCTTATCTATTTCTTTTTTGTTCAATATTGTTATGTTAATATGAAATATTAAAATATTTAATTAATAATATTATATTACCATCTTCCACCAATATTATTGGAAAGTCTAAAAGAGAAAATTTGAGATAAACATTGAAATATGCAGTAATTACTTAAGAATCTCCAATTTAATATTACGTTTCCTGAAATCGAAAGTAATCTTCGAGTAATATTTAATACAAATTACAATAATTTGTCATTCAATCAATCAGTTCTTACTTAGACATTTTTCCTTCTCCAACTTTCTACTAATGTAGTCTCAGCACACTTTGAATGGAAAGTCATTCATTATTGTCTCTTTTCCTTAATTAAAATTTTGAAACAAGTTGTAGTACATAATGTTCTCGAATAAAATTTCATACAACGCTATTAAAAACCAACGGTGTGTTGTGTGTTGATGCATTTGTTACAGAATGCATCGCCAACTGCGTTTTAATGGAGAAACTTTCTCGTGTATTGTTCGGGGACACAGGCTATCTCTAATGAATTTGTATTGAAACATCGATGTTGTATTTATTTCCTTAAAAATTCTATTATTAGCTTCGAAAGTTATTCACTTAGATTTATTTCAACACGTCTTTATAAACGAATTAATTAACACAATATGTCTGTAGCTTTACTCACATTTTTTGCAAGATATCTTTGTTCAAATTTAGAACAAAATGGAAGGTATCGTATATCAGCTGCTGTATGTTTTGAAAGCATAGAATATTAGGACATGTCTATACAAGTTCAAATTACTAATTTTGAAAGCAACCATTCGTGGCGCTGTTTTCAATAAGAAAACTTAGTCCTTTTCTTCTATATTAGGGGCACGAAGTTAGTTTGTGCTTGTTTTATAAGAAGTATATAACTATAGCCGATATTATGTCAACTTTGGTTGATTGCCAACAACTTCGGTTGTGTCAACCAAAGTTGACTAATGTAATTTAGTAGTAGCCAGTTGAAAAAAAAAATTAAATAACAGTCACCTTTAGTTGCAAGTTGCCGTTAACTGTGGGGTTGCATTGCGTATTTGAGAAATGTAATATAGAAGATCCCTGTTTTCTGCAACTATTTGCATTGCAACTGCAGTATTTATTTAGTGTTTTTAAATACAGATATTCACGTCTTTCAACGGTTTAGCTTATAAAATTAAACATGGCAAAGTGGAACTCAAACAACATAAACTAATTTCTAAACATTTATGAAAAATATGATATTCTCTGGAATGAAATCTTCAATACATATAATGCAAATATAATTAAAACTTTTTCAGTTATTTCAGACATTATAACTACATAAATATCTCGTCTTTCAATTTGAACACCCCTACAACTTACAATATTTATGTGTAATTGATAGCCCATGACCTATATGGTGAAAATGACGAAAAAAATTTGTTAGCTAACTATGTCTTGATTATTTGCCCAATAACGTCGAAATTTTAAGTATTTTTCGTTTAAAATTTGATTTTGATGATTTTTGACAATAAACTGTAATTTATTTTGTTGGTATTCATAAAATCACCAAAATTGGACTGAGTGTAGACCAGTGGTACTTGGAATATCTTACAAGTTTGAAATATTTCTGCTTTAAATAGATGGTTTTAGATCGTAAAATTTATTGTAATATTAATAAATGTTCATAACTAAAGGTATTTTGTTTAAATTTTATATAGAAATTGTCTAGAAATTAAGAAAATTGTTAATAAAATGTAAACTTTTGACAACCATTTTAAATGTCAATGACAAATTGTGATAGATGTCATAAATCATTGAGATGTTAAATAAAAGTGTATTTAAAGGTAAAATGGTTTATTATAGACTAATTATAGTATAATTCGATGTATTTTGTTGTTATTTATACCATTTTAAAAGTAATTAAAATTTTATGTTGACATTTCTAAAACTAACCTGAAGCGCTCTGCGTCAGATACGCAAGCCGTGTCACGAAAACGGTTTAAGAGTGATAATTACTTGAAACTGAAGTCTAAGCGTTATGAAATACAATATAAACTTCAAATATTAAAGGTACGTCTTGGATTTTATTCATTTTCTTACGTAGAAATGTTTAAAAGGAGTTATTTGCAATGTTACAGGTGAAGTTTTCAGTTCAGGAAGAATCAGGTAGAAATATAAGCTTTTTATAGTTTATAAACACTAAATAGGAATATATATGTTCATCGATAAGTAATACGTACATATGTACATTTACAAGATATGAACATATTTCTGTAGGAAATGTTAATGAATCGTCCCAACTTCCAGCCATTTCTGTAAGAAAATACTGTATTTAAGCCATATGTATACAATGTGCACATGCGTATATTGTAAATATGTGGTATTGCGCATATTGCATACATACCGGTTGAGGTTAGGATAAAGCGATTAATTATTGAAATATCATTATAAAATGATTAATATATCAACGCATGCTATAATAACACTGTCTTCATCAAAAAATTCAGTTAGATATCTAACATGTGTAGCGTATTAGACAATAAAAAACTTAACGTAAAATTATAATCACTTTACTTAAATAAGGTTTATTGTGACAGCAACCACTATCAGACATTTAGAGTGGGATTGTAAGAAATGCGTTGAAGAACCTTGCTAGGCAAAACTATTTTTAAGATTATAGTTGACATCTATTAACAAGTAGATGAAATGTCACCCTGGGTCATAATACGACATGCGCATATTGCCTACAGTTACCTTATTAATATTTTAAGTCTCAAAAAGCGATAGAGATTTCGAAAAATAGGGTCGGAATTTTGGGAAAAATTTGCTTCAAAACTGTTCAATTTATTCTACTCACAACTCATGAACGATTAAATAATCTTCAAATTAATACAAAATTCATGTTCATCGGGGTTTAAAATATAATCTAACTTACACTGACAATTGTCAGTAAAGTAAAGACTTTAATAAAGTTACGTTACATTTATATTTTCAAATTTCGGGGGACTATAACTCGCTTATTAATAGGAATTTTTTCAATGGATTTTCACCAACAGTCTTCGTTTTACTTATACGTTCAGATGGAATTATATAATAAATATTGTGGAATCTCCTATTGCATCTTCTGGATTCGACAGATATAAGTTGACAAGTGTAATTAATTTTTGCAACTTTGAGAAACCTAAGTTGCTTCAAGCGAAGTTACCAGTTTCCATCAACCAAAGTTAACTAATGTAATATCAGTTTATAACTCAACTTTATCGGCGGAAGAAATGTAATTTCGTATGTACCCTCTAAAATCAAGTCACGCACTACTGCGTAAGGTAAACCAAGAATGTCAGGAGTCTAGATTAGTGTTGGTTGGTTAAGAAGGAAAGCACGCAAGTGTAATTGTTGAGTTTATGAGCTCATACATGTGATATAATGACTCACATGAACTGGCTGTCCCACACAACTCATTCATTAATATTCATACAGTTTTCCTGTAGGGAACATTATTTTGAAATCGACGGAACACGTAAAAAGAATTAACTTTTATCGAATTATAATTGTAAATATAATTAAACAAAGTAATAAAATATACATTATAAATTCCATTTAATATGCAACTTTATACTTTGATTATATTTGATTTCATGATGAAACATTTTATGATCGTAAAACCTATACAAATATTATAAACACAAATACGTTCATTGCTTTCTGAGTACCACTACCGAAATAGCTCAATTTATTACACGCATAATAAATTCTACGAAGTCGCTATTTACTATTTCAGTTCAACATTCTATATTCCTTCTACAGTCATTTATTGCGTTGTCACTCGTAGCCTACTTAGCCAAATGCATCGAAACTCGTCTTGTATCTCGTCGTATTGAGCTGAGAGTTAACAACCAATAAAACCTTCAAAAATATTCGAAATATTCATGAACGAGGCCATGAGAAGAAACTATCGACAACTCCTTACATAGGTGCATGAATGTTAGTGGATCGAAGTGAGATTACCAAAGGCGTATCGGCTGGTTTTCAAACGAAGAAAACATCGACTTTGTTTATCTTAGATTCCGTTAATGTGAATCTGTCCATAATATTATTAATAAAGTTAATTTTAATGGTATAACCTGTATTATAAACTGAAATAAAATGCAGATAAAAAGGTTGTGATTTCACTATAAATTTTAGATAACTTGCAGAATTAAAATGATAGAAGTATCACTGAAACAAATAAACAAAATGGTTTGGTTATACAAATTTAGTACTTCATACCTCATCATAAAAATAAAATTAAAACTTAGTATTTTCTTCGTAAAACAATACAATAAACAAATAAATTATGCACTTTGATGGCAAAGTAGCTTCGTCTCATATTACACGCGACTGCGCTCAGTACAGAGTGCGTTCAGCGTTCTTAAATCTACACTGAATTTAGAGTTAGATAAGGGGCGTAACAATTGGAGTTAATAGTGTGTTCCAAAATTAAACCACGGTAACCACTGATTACTAAAAATGGTTACGGTTCAACCGCGGTTACAGTGTTACCGGCACCGGTCTGGAAAAACAGAACGTTTTTTTATTAACGTTTGGTAATCAGCTATCAGCTAACTTCAACTTGTTCAATTAAAGATAGTTGAAATCTCTTTAAAGACAAACTAAATCTAAACACGTCATACGTGCACACAAATGCTAATCTGTCATGCGCCAAAATGTAATCGCACCTCAATCGCCGATCTAGCGCGGTTAGCTTGGTTACGGAAAAGTTACCAGATATTTCAGTAACCGCGTTACGAAAATACAACCGGTTACTAAAAAAGTAACCGCGGTTCAATTTTGGAATACAGTATAAATAAGTTCGAGTAAACAGAAAACTAAAGAATGACATGTACATCTACTTCATTTAGTTTCTACACAAGTCGAGTAAAATTTATCCACCTTGCTCGAGTAAAGGTTGAAACAGTTAATTTCGAGTAAATTGTCGAATGCTTGTTACGGTAAAAAAAGAACACGAAAATATATATTGGCCGTATACAAAACTAAGTCTTACAGATCTGTAAATAATGAACAAAATCGTAACGAAAGCTGTCACTCTTACGAGTATGTATAATTTTACATTACTCAACAAAAACGGATATGTTTCTGGCAGTTTTTTTTTACAGATTTACAGATCTGATATAGTGTTGTATACGATCATAAGAGTTAACTTATGAACGTAATCCAGTAATGCCAACTTAAAACAGCTAGTATAAATTTAGCCAACAAAAAGTATCTATAATGTAAAACAGGTTAATTTATACACAAAAACTACACTAGCACCATGAGTGGCCATTTAACGTTTAATATATATTTTTAATGTACTATACTCGTAATCATCATGAACTATATGTTAATAAGTTAATGATTAATAAAACAAATTCTAATACATCTCTGGTTACATTTAATGACATTTCTAATTATTCTAAATCCTTCGAAATAACATTAACTAAATAGCTATGCACTCAACCGTGACTACCCTCGTCTTGGTGAAGATGATGCGGAAACAACTGCCGGACATTTCCAACTACTTTCAACTGTTATTGCAGGCAGCACTTGTCATTGTATATATTCATCTGTTTGCTTACAACTAACGTAGTAAGCTAGTAAATGCATTTGAAACTACAGATATGCATTGGAATGCTCAAGGATTGTAAATAATACGCAATTGTTTGCTCAGATCTCAGATGGATCTTAAGTCTGGTATAGCTATTACTTTTTAGAAGTAGGAAATAGGGTTGGGTACAAATGCAGTTACAATTTTTTTTGAAAAATAACATAGACTACGTTCATCTCGACGTTTGAAGCCGCCTGGGTTTAGTAAATCCCTTTTCAATCTTCGAAATAAACGGTCGAGATTAATATTTCGAGCCGCTTAAAAATGTTAAGTCAAGCCTCAAGCCTATAAAATAACAGGCTTGAACTTATGAAACGGCTTGACTTCTGTTGAAATAAACACTGAAGCTTCAAATAATGGAACTACGAACGCGCACATCCGCAGTATGTTGGAGTGGTAATAAATTCATATCATTTGGTTATTTGTGTTTTACCTCATTTTATAAAAGTCGCGACATAAAACTTAATAAAATCGTCCAAAAGCGAAATATTTGGAGTGATGAAGAAACAAATATTTTTTTATGTTTTTGAAAGAAAAATCAAATAACAACGTGAGAAATTTTAGATTTTGAGGTTACATATTCAGCTTGAAATTAGATCATATACCTCTCCCCGTCTGTCTGCATAGTCTACTATTTAACTATCTTTTTTTAGTCGATATGAATTTAAAGAAAATTGAAAATAAGTCAATCCTAATTTCAATCCGCTGAGATAAACCAGTCATAATATACTTGAAGCCGCTTGAATTGTCGAGATAAATGTATTCATATTTAAATTGCATTTCAACCTTCTCTAAATCAACCACCCTATATCGTATAGAATTTCTTAAAAATTACACTTTAAATCAAATTTTTTGAATCGAACTCTCTTTCAAACGAATAAATATATTTCATTTTTCTAACAAAATGTTATGTGTCTGTTATATAACAGAATAAACATTTTTTTTTCTACTGCATATAAATACTCTTTGTAAATTATATAAATGTTCATATAATTTTCTTTTACTCTCTCAATTTTATATTTATTTTTTTTCTGAAAGATTTAATAAATGAATTTTAGTGTTTGTACACTTTCCAAATGTGTATAGTTCTTTTTTAAAATTTAATTAATTTTGTGTGACTTCATATCTGCAATTTTATTTCGCCTGCTGACTAAAGTTGTTTATATCTTTCAATGTCATTAATTCTGCCAAAAAATGATGTCAAGAAGGGTTAACTAGCGACAGCTGTCACTTTCAGGAAACTATAGTACTATAGTTGTACCTTGTCAAAGGAAAAATCTGTTATAAAGATTTTAAATAAATATGTTTTATTATAATAAAAATGATAAATGTTTCATACATTTTCATGTAAAATAGAACTACATAAAAATAGATGGATTTAATATTTTAAAAATATTTTGATAAAAATCATTTAAAATTAGTCATATTTTCTTAGTATGATAAAATATATGCAACTTTTTTTTTTAGTACCGAACCCCATTCGAACAAATTCGAAAACCCCTTGTAATTTCGATTTATAGATAGTAGACTCAATTTCAAAGTGTAAATTATATTTATTAACAAGCATGTATCAAATTGAAACAATTTTTGATGACTAGTAAAATATTTGAAATAATTACAAGTTACAGTCGGCCTTAAGTTATTTTAATTCATCAAGCTCTATGTAAATCTTCTATTTTAACATGTAAAACACATAATAATTATAAATTAATCAGTAAATTTAATTACTGTTTATGGCTGGAAAATTATAGCTATTATATTTTGATTCCCAGTTTTGGAATGTTCATTGTAAACATTACGCTTACAAAATGTTGCGTAGAATTTTCCAATTTTCCGATAAAAACAATAATATTTTTTATTGTTATCTATTTTAAACAGTAAACAAAAACCTAGCATATGTCATGGTAGATATCCATAATCATCGACAATATTTTTTTCATTTCTTTTTATCTATATCTCAATAAATATTTGCAAAAAATTAATTAATATTCACAATTACTTATTTAAATTAAAAATAACGCTTACGACGTTAATGTCACAAATATCGATGAGATGAAAGATGTGTAATGCAATGACAACATGAAAGATGACATAAATTACGCACATTAGGAAATAAAAATTCAGAAAAACAAAATGTCTCTCCTTGTACTACATACTGTTACATAATTTAAGAAATATCTACCATCTGAAAACAAAATCTTAATAATGGTTTCGACCACAACATTATTATTAATTGTAACTAATACAAAAAACTGACATTTTGAAAAACTTTTCATCAGTTTTAATTTGTTTTTCAGTGCAAAACACAAGAAGCATTATTTATCTCCACCAATAATCGAAGCAAAAACTGGAATATTTAGTCTCGTGATCATTTCTAAATTTGGAATGCAATTATCATGAATATATTTTGTTAGTTTTTGTTATATGAAAAACGAAAAAATTTGGTAATATGCTTGCTAATATAGCGCAGTAAAAACTAGCTATAGCTGGAAATGATGTTAAAAGGACGAATATTTTTTCACGCGAAAAATATTTGACATTCTATTGTTTTAAAACGCACCAAATATTTTAAATTTTTGATAAATTTCAAATGATATATACTTGTGAATTTAATCAGCAGGATTATTCAATTTTATCGTCACCGTAAAATAACACTGGATACATTTTTTTAATGATTATTTTTCTTTTCGTGAACAAGGAAATTTGTTTATTTTTTAATTTATATTTAAGTAGTAAGTGACTAACGCTGTAAGTCAATTGTTAACATGATATATTATTATCACTAATTATATTTTTTCGTGTAATGTCTGGAGCCTGTGTACACTCAAATTCTACAAATCAGAAAATTTTGAAAACTGGTATATCTAGTCTGTACTATCTTGGAAAGATTCCATTAGATTTTCAAGTCAATCAACAAACCAGAAATGGCACTTTATTTGAAGCTAATTAGCTTTATTGGAAAAATACATTTCAATGTAATTTTTTGCGATTTATGTTACTAATTATAAAAATTGAAAATAATTAAAATTCTATAGATTTGCTTTGATGCTTTTTATGTATATATTAAAGATCAATTTATAAAATGACTTATTTTTATAAATCTTGCAGCCTATGTTTTGCAGATAAACAGAACTCCATGGTTACTCTGTTTAGGTATTCAAATGTTTACAGTTGATTGGCAAATATCATCAATGCCAAAATATTAATCATTTTGAATTAATAATGGTAGAATTTTACGAAGAAAATATTAAAAATATGAATGCATTAAATATCTAATCAATTATAATATTGAATACTGCAATTAATATTAATTTAAGATATTTTACATTTGTGTTCTGTTTTTAATGAAATAGCACGTTTTAGGGTCCCTAGAATACAATTTTACTATTTTTACGATGATGTCTGTATGTATGTATGGATGATTGTATGTATATACAAACTACGAACTACGTTCACCTGTCAGACAGATGTGTATTATTTACAACAAATTTGTAAATGAATTATTAGAACTAGATATATTTTCTAACAGCATTTCTAGGTTCAAGAAAGTACTGTCTGCTATACATCTTGCAAGAACCGATAATTTATAATTTAAATTTAATAATAGTTTATTTATAAATATATATGTATCTTTTTTACTTTTTTATTTTTATTGTAAGGTGTCACTACTTGCGCGTCACGCGACGAAATTTCTGTACTTTCAGTGAAACAATTCCTCTGTAATTGGGATATTATCCTGTAGAGTGAATTTACAATAAATAAATATATGCATGTGTGTGTGACGATTTTTTCGGATCGCATAACTCCAATACCACCTTTTCAAAAATCATAATTTTTGCATATTCTTTTCTTTACTTCTTTACATCCTTATGAAGAGCTGATTAGATTTTGGTTTTAATTGGTCGACCGGAAGTACTCTAATTTGAAGCCTTTAACAGTTTTTCTTGAAAAAATGCTGTTAAATATCACTTTTTCACATTTGATGTTATTATAAATATGAAAGAATATTTTATTCTCTATACGATTTGATTACATTTTATACATCATATTCAATGTATATAAGGCGTTTTTTATTCATGTAACCGGGTTACATATGGTTAACCACACGTAACCGGTGTGAATAAAAAATGCCAGGTTACTACAGACGTTTCTGTCAAATTAATTATTTGACATTTGTCGACTATTTATCTTGTTCATAGTGTGATGTAATGTAAAGCGTATTGATATAGTACAAATTAAGTTGACAAAAAATATCACAGATTCCATTTTTTACTTTTACTGAAAGTTGCCTAACTACCCGAGAATCAGCGTTTTGACAGCTAGAAAAGGATAGCAATAGTAACCTGACATGTAACCGCAAGTAATCTGTATGCTGAATAAAATGCGGTTACCATGTAACCAGAGGTAACCGGTCTGAATAAAAAAGAGAAAAAAATTATATAGAAATTAAATTTCATAAAGCTGCCAGTTGTGCTGTAACCATGGAAACATCTGCTATATTAAGAAATTTCTGATTGACAAATGTCAGTTGACATAGTATGTTTGTGTTACTGGAAATATATAGAATCTCTTACAAGAAACTTTCTGAATGGAATTTGTATAAAATACATAGAACTGATTGAAGGTAATGGAAATAAGGAATCTTTTGCAAGAAACTTTCTGTGTGAAATTTGTACAAAATACATAGAACTGACGACGGAAGGTAATGTGCTGGTCACATCAGATTTTTTTCATTGGTAAGTAAAGTATCACTAAGCGACACTATCTAGCGGTGAAAATTGAAGTAAGAAGAGATAAACGTTTTATGTAAGTGTACTTGTGAACGCTGTTTGGTGAAAAATTGATTATTTTTTAAATTTTTCCTCATTTTAAATACAGATGTAATTTCGTGTTAAGAAAAAAATTCTTATTATAGTTCTAAAATGCACTATCGAGGTGCTGCGATCTGAGTGATACTTGCCAACAATATCGATGCTTTGTTTTTTGTTTTAACTGCCTGATTAACAAAAAGTGAAACTACCGGAACTTAGGAGGCAAAGTTAGCAGCAAATTTAACTTTACTAGTCTAAGTTTACAGAGTATAAGATTAAAATAGAATTTTTTCGCGAATAAAATTTCTTTCACACGGTGATATTTTTAAAATTAGATTGAATATAAATATCATAGTCGCATAGGAATGTTCGCTACATATAGAATAATATGGGATTGTGCCAACCCACTTTGTAGAAGTGATTATATGTATGTAGATAAGCAAGTACTCGTACAAAAAGACAAGACTTGCATATAGATCCAACTTTTCAACATTCCTAATATCTTTATACATTCTTGAATATGCTAACAATGTCTATGCTGTGTTCTGAATAAAACTCTTAATCTCCACCTTTCATTTTCAATGTTTGAGTTCCTGCCGACTTTCAAATTCGCTCTTCATTTTAAGGCAACGCCCTCTTGGATCCGGAGTTGGAGCTGTAAATGTCAATATCACATTGCGCAATGGAAGATAATATAGCATAAACATAAACGTATTCGCACCTGACAAACGATAATCGAACACGTTATTTACGTCAGACCAATCAAACGATTTATACGAGGATTAAATAGTTTGAATGCTCATGATACAAACACTTACAAAGGCATTATTAGTTGAATTGGGTTGCGGATAATCCTAAAATATTAGAAGAAAAACTTGGAAAAATCACGATTTGATTTTCTGACGCTCAAAAAATAACAAGCACCGCTAGTATCAACAACTGATTAAGGGTAAGGAGCAAGTAGTTGACTAACATTGTTTTCTCTGCCAATCGATTATGGATTGTTTTAGAGAAAAATACTTCAAATAACAGTCAGAGAAAAATTAATAGTTCTCATCTTTCATTTGAAGTATTTCTCTCCAAAATAACTGCTCATTAATCGCCCTTAATCAGTTGTTCATATTAACGGTTAATATTTTGTTATTGTGTGACGTTTTAAAACCTTAAATTGGTTGACTAGGTCACGTTACTCAACCTGGTTGTTCGATTGGGAGGCCGCCAACTTTTAGACAGTAGAGACGGGCTGGGTTGAAATCATAGGAATGGTTATAAAATGGAACGAAGGGCGCCACGTAATTTTTATACACAGAATTACGAAAAGGACAGTATATACGAGATATAATAAAATTACTTTACCTACAGTAAGTGTTGTTGCCTGAAAATGACGGAGGTTCGAGAAATAAAAGAAGGATTTGATAAAACAGAATTTAATAATGTTAAGGTTGAACCGTGCAGAAGGCACGGTAAAAATTGTAAAGTGAAATAGTACAATAATGTAAAAATAATGATAATAATAAAAGCAAAAAACCTATTTAATGTTTAAAAACGACATAAATTTTGGCGCCCAACGTGGGGCAAAAATGTCCTGGGGAAAATTAGGACCGTAACAATTGTTGTATTTTTACTCAAATATTTTTTCATTAATTTGGATCTTTTTAAATCAGGTTATGCCCTTGTCAGGCACATCTAACAGTGCCTCTTCTGTTAATTTTTTTTAATACCCTGAAAAATAGTCTCAAATGTTAGTGTTCTCTCCCGCATAGGCACATAGGCAGTGGGTCTCGTGGCCGCGTGCCTGATATATATATATACCTATTCATTTCAGCAATGAAGTCTTGCAATTCAGCTGATATTATTGATATCTTTTAAAATGTAATATGGTAGACCTACTTTTTTAAAAATTTATATCTTTTAATGTATGCATCGTCCAATACTTTGTTTTGTTGAAACTGCATTTGCTTTTCCCAATTTCTTATCTGACACATTTTCTGCATTTCGTCGCCTATTTTTTACTTTCGCTGTCAAAAAACCATTTCTTTCGTGATATTTTACAGAAAACTTTTTGGAATCGGTACAAGCTATCAGTTTTAAAACCATAGGGTATATGAGTGTATATCAAATTAAAAACTGACCGCAATTTTTAACCCACTGTTGGTTGGTGTAAGAAATATAAGACTTGTCACTACTGGTGCACACAATGGTGGTTTAAATCTGTATCATAACCACAAAATCACAAAAATTTGTTTCGTGCTTATCGTAGACTGTCAGTATAATGTAACTGTTGTATGCAGTGTCATTTCATTTTGCCAGATGCTAAAATGCAAACGGTAAATTTCTCCGTACACCGTTTCCCTTTTCACTGTTCTTGAATAATCTTTATCGCTTTAGCTGAATGAATCCTATCATATCTCGCTGATTCTCAGCCATATATTGCGGTGTATTTACGGCTGTGCAAATCTCTAATTTATTCATTTACCTCAATCACGCAAATTAATTATATAATAAAGTAAGAAATACCAGGCAATGCATTCTAACAGTAACTAGACTTACTAATCGCAGTCCGGCCATTTACCTTCAATTACATAAACTTATGTGCTAAATCAGTGGCTCAGAACAAGCAAAAAGCAATCAAACATTTTTATTACAATAGGAAAATACATATAATTGCAATTAATGATATTTTAAATGCCAACATTGTTTTTACGAAAAAAAAAACACCAATATGTATATAATTATTTAATGCAATATAAAATTAGTTTTTTATTTTTTAGGGGATTTTCAACATCTGAAAACAATATTCTACCCAAAATTCCCACCCGTAATAAAACGACTATAACAAAACTACGAGCAAAAACGATACCAAACAACTCATAAAAAAAATATGAGGATGGTACACCTTAATAAAAACATTTCAATCATTAAAATCTGTAATATTCCATTGGAAAACAAGTCAAGAACTTATACCTATCAAGTCTTTGAACTCCAAGTTCGACTTTATTTTATTTTTTACCTCGAACTGGTCTATGAAAGCGAAAGAATCATATATGGACGCTGACGTCATTTTGTTAGAAAACATAATATATTTATTAGATCATCCCAAGAGGATTTGTACGTAACTAAACACTGAAAAAGAGAATTTGTTCCTGTTCTAAGGAGATTAATTTATGTACCCACAAGTGTATTTTTTTTTAGAAACGATGTCCTACTGCCCCGAAAAACAAGAAATGTACATTTCAATGTAAGTACTTTTTTCTATCTAGGTACAGTTTCATCAGAAAGGAAAATATTAAAGTTTCAAATATATCTATTGAACTATTGCTTTTAACTATTAATAAATACTAGGGTTCTGAAAAAAGCTCCTATCACATTAGAACCTGCTTTTCAAAACGGTTTCAGTTTTGGAAGCGTTAGGTATACATTGTCGAAACGATTAGAATTATCTCAAACCAAAACTACAATTAATGGGTTTGACTTGAAAACTAGTTTCAAAACTACTCATGTAAACACTTAAAATTTAATTTCGATATTGCGCATGCGTACACAGCATAACGTTTCTGCCGATTTGTGTTAGTAACCTATAAATAAACTGTAGAACTGTTTTAAAAATTTCACGTAATTATGACAGAAAACTGAAACTACATTCTAATCTGCATGCAAACGTAGTAACACTGTTAAAATAGAACCCAACAATTGTAACACGAGGGGGTCTCTGAAGCTGATAACTGAAGATGATGATGCTACTAATACTGATGACTGTTTCTTACTGATGATATACAGAGGGCGGGCGTCGCCCCGAAACTAAAAGACACTACATGTTTCGTCAACAGCAAACGTCTGTACCAAGCGACGATCTAATTTCGACTCTCCAAAAACAAGGCGCTATCTTCAGGACAGGATTATCTTAGGGGTACAGGGTGCATAGACTAGGGCATTCAAAGTCACGCACGTATACATAATAATTTCTAGACTAAGATCAACAAATAAATGTCGTGACTATCATAACAATATGAATTTCTAAACTGAATTTTGACTTAAATAGATAAACAGAGTTAAAATATGAATATTGAAACTATAATTTAGAAAAGTTTATAAAAAGTTATTTATCTATTATTACTCTTACCCTCGCCTTGTCACACAATGAATAATGTTAAAGGAAATATTAAACTCGGAGAAGTACTACTGTAACAAGGCTTAAATTTTAACGTTAGTGCAACTAGCCATAAATGAAACAGAATTTAATAAGATTTTCTTTAACTAAAAAACTCAAAATCTTAAATGGATTGTTGGATTAAACATTGACATTGATATTGTGTCAATTAATTTAAAAGCATTTGAATAATTAATTTTCTTTTTACTAAATTAGAATGTGGAGCAATTATTACATTTTTTATATTTGACACCTACATTTTTTCTTAATTGACATATTAAAGAAAACTAGGAATTCAAGAAAAAAATATTTTTTCAGAAAACTTAGATTAAGTAAAACGACCAAATCAGCATGGTACAAAAAGGTTCAGAACGATCTCCTCACCTACACAAAACTGTATTAGTTCTGAAACATTACTACCCACGAATTGCGATTTTTTATCGGCGTTTACAGTTTGTTTCTGCTCTTGTTGAGGTCGTTCAACTTTTTTCTCACATATAAACAAAGCAACACACCACTTTCTCTCTCAAATCATCGTAAGTTTTATTTCATTTCACGTTCATATGCAATTTGTAGAAAGTTGCTTGTGTGAACTGAATGCTGTGATTTAAGACTTGGTTTGAGTCAGTTTTGCCAACTTTTGCATATGTCTATCGGAGTAGAAATCTGGGGAATATTTCAAGTCACATGTCAGGAATTTTTGCATGTACCTTGATGTACTTTTGAGATGAATTTGATTATAACATGTGCAAAGATTCAAGATAAATATTATCTGATCTAGACAATAATTTAAAAATACAGTTAAATGTTGCCAATCATGTAAAAATAGTGATAATAATAATAATAATAATAATAATAATAATAATAATAATAATAATAATGATAATAATAGTAATAATAGCAAAAAACCAATTTATTGCTTAAAAACTCACAAATTTTGGCGCCCAACGTGGGGCAAAAATGTCCTGGGGATAATTTAAGACTCGGTTTGAGTCAGTTTTGCCAACTTTTGTATATGTCTATCGCAGTAAAAGTCATATGTCAAGAATTTTCACATGTACCTTGATGTACTTTTGAGATGAATTTGATTATAACATGTGCAAAGATTCAAGATAAATATTATCTGATTTAGACAATAATTTAAAAATACAGTTAAATGTTGCCACAACAATTAGATATTTCGGATATGTAGAACAATTACTTTATATCTGTTACTTTATTTTTGGAACTTTATCAGTTATTTAGTGCATAATTTTGTTGATTTATAGAACTACGTTTAATAAAACATGTTTAAGGCGTAATATTAACCACCTTTATCTTTATATGCGCAATATGTAGTTCATATTAATAAAATAAGTAACGACTTTGATAGTCATATTAATGAGTTTTTTCATGTTGTATCAAAAAACATGATATCTACCTTCAAAAACCTTGAATAATGAATACCAATTGGCATATTTTACGTATATAATTATCACTTATTGGTCGAACTATTTTTTATGCCTAAATCAGAAGAACATGTTTATTAAAATATTAGATCCATGCGTCCGTAACATGATCACAAAACAGGTTAAATATTTCTTATTTTTTGTTTGCGTATTCCCATAATTTACGAAAATTAATGTTTTTCTTTCGAATATTAATTCCATAGTCACAAAAACAAAACTTGTTTTGTTCGCAAGATTTTATTTGAGGAAACAAATAAGTGTGTAAATTTCTTCCATTTTTAAAGACATTAACCTTCATTTTCTTATTCAATTCACGAAATGTCATCGAAGTATAAATATTCTATTGGAAAGGTCACAATTTCGTTTATACTCTTTGAATTTTAATCTGGACATGACAACACTCACTCTATTGTTATTTTTTCGCAAGTTTATAGATCTGATTATCTTTTCACGTACATATTATCAATTTTCGATCTTGAAATTTGATTAAGAGGTTAAAAACGATTTCGAATTTGATTTCCGCATTTAAAGTTTCGTTTTTGTTGCTATGCCAATGATTATTGGTTATAACAATAAATAATTATTATATATAATTTTTATATTAATGACTCTTTTTTTCGTTCTGATTATCGGATTATAAATTCATTACAGTATTTTTTAATATGAAATTATTGATCATAATTATGAATCTTTTTTACCTTCCGTCACCTTTAGGTAAGGAAGGTATTGTCTTTGGTCAAAAAATTCGGTGGTGAGTTTTTAATGAATAAGCACGTTTTAAGGTCCCTAGAATACGATTTTACTATTTTTACGATGATGTCTGTATGTGTGTGTGTGTGTGTGTGTGTGTGTGTGTGTGTGTGTGTGTGTGTGTGTGTATGTATGTATGTGTGTCCGTGTGTGTGTGTGTGTGTGTGTGTGTGTGTGTGTGTGTATGTAACAAAATTTTCGTCTGCGATAACTCTAATACTACAATTCCAAAAATTATAATTCTTTCGTATTCCTCTTCGTTGCATCCATATGAAGAGCTGATTAGATTTTGGTTATAATTGGTCAACCGGAAGTACCCTTATTTGAAGATTTTAACAGTTTTTCTTGAAAAAACGATGTTAAATATCATTTTTTTACATTTAATGTTATTATAAATATTAAAGAACATTGTATTCTCTATACGATTTGACTGCATTTTATACTTAATATTAAATGGATATAGAGTTAAAAAATTATAAAGAAATTAAATTTTATAAAGTAGACATAGCTATGAAAACAGCTACTATATTATGAAAATTCTGATTGAAAGATGTCAGTGTCAATTGACATATTCGTAGTATATTGTATATTTGTGTTATATTATAATTTTACTCGAAATTTAGGATCTTTTGCTCGAAACTTTCTGTATAGAATTTTTATAAAGTACATACAACTGTCGAAAGGTAATGTACGTATAAGAAATTTAGAATTTTTTACAAGGAACTTTCTGTATGGTAAATACATAGGCATTTACGAAAATTCTACCGATAACACGACTGGTAAAAAGTTACCGTGTTCGAAAATTGTACAATATCTACCAGATCCATCTATCGGGTTCATGAAGAATCTAATCTCAAAAAAGGTAGTGATGCAAAGCGAAGTGCACGCGTTAAGTGGAAATGTGTTCAAAGTATGACTCTGCTCAGTTTGTTAACTACATCAAATTTCTAACCTGTTTCAAATTTTCAAATTTTTTATAGGTTATGGATCTACCCTGTTTACCACTTGCGTTCTTAAAATATCGATTCCGGTAGCTATAACCTGATAAACAGCTGTTTACTGGTAACAGTTCACAGGTAGAATTTTCGTAAATGCCTCATATAACTGACGGAAGGTAATGTGCTGGCCACATCAGATTTTTTACAAATGTATTCGTAGAAAAAAACAAATGACGTAAATATCATTACAAAATTTTCCTTCAACTTTATCAAAAATATAGACTACTAGTGAGACAGTTGCCTCAAGTAATCTAGAAACATTAACGAAACTGTGTAGCTATAAGTAACACAATGTAGTAGAAGCTAGTGACACTGACCCAGTGTGTATGTGAATGCCCCTTTAACACTTGTAAGCACCTTGGATAAAAGAAATATCAAAATTAACTCTCCATTTTTTGCAGCAATTAAAAATAAAGATAATGAAAATGTAATATTTCATTACTTTCAATTTGTTTTGAGGTATTGGTAACCTAAAGCCATCTATGAATCAAGGCTGGTATTAGTTTTAAGGTTATTGTGAACCTACTTAACCGTCCCCAATTTAAATGCGTTCCGGAAACACAAAGAACAATTACAATTCATAATTGCACTTCCTGTGCAACTTTGCGTGCAGCACCTTCTGACAAACTTAAAAACGAAGTAAAATACACAGATGTTTGAAATTAAACTCAGTTGAAATCTTGAAAAGAGAATGGTCAATCTAACCGCCCTTTCAATTATAGTAAAAGTGAGATTCTTGAAATTCTTAGACAGTAACCAGTACCTGAATTTCATTTGCATGTTTCTGAACTAATCTAAATGTTATTATGTTTAGAACTAATTAGAAATTAATTGTATGTTGAACAAGATATTTTCGTTGAAGGTAAAGCGTGTTTTCTTAAAATATATTTATTAAGAACACGCTTTTAAATTTGCACTTTAAAACAGAAGTAATACTGTGTCATATTTCTTTTTCTCTATATCACTCATACCAAAAATCGGGAGTGGGAATTCCTTTTCTCAAAATTAATTTTTAATCCATTTCTCCTACTTCTTTCTGTCCTTTGCCATATTTTTTATATCTTCTAATTTTACATATTTAATTTCCGAGTTCTGCTACGTGCTCTTCTTTCTTCCCATGTATTTCTATTCCCCTTTTTCAGTTCATACTTCCAGTTTCTAATTCCTTTCTTATTAGGCTGTTCAGATCCATCCTAATTATGTTATATTTATTCTAACTTCGTTACTATACTCTAGTTCTTGATTTATCATCATCCTTTTCATTTCTTTCCTTATCCCATTTTATTTTTCCTGCGATCTCTCTGAAGTAAATAGTTCATTTCTTTTGCGTTTATTCCCCTCATGTGTCTTCGTTAGCGCACATGTTTGTTGTATGGTGCATCTTAATTTTAATTTTCTTATTTTTCATTTGTTTCTTTGTTCCATTTTGTTTATATTTATCTGCTAACTTCCTGGGATTCTACATACCTATTCCATGATTCGCTAGCGTACTAGCGTACATGATTTTTGTATTGGGTTCCACAGAATTTGTTGGTGGCGCTGTAAGCACACCTGTCATGGCGGTCAGTAGGATATGTCACATATCACATTTGTTTACATCTTGAAAGAGCGTTTTCTGACCCAAAATAATGTTAACAGTTCAAATCAACACAGTTTTTAAGTTTGTTTAATCGAATCGTTCATCAAAAAACATATTTGAGGACGAGTCATAAATTCTTGATTAATTACTACTTGTGGCGTAATTAGATTTGCGACAATTTTGACTTGGAACTGCGGTCTGCAAGGATATATGTACATATATTAGTAAAATCAATGGATCTATAAATTTTATTTATAAATACTGTCAGAGCTTTCCTATCTTTAAATGTTCAATCGATGAAGTTTTTCTTGTTTGCCAAAAATTATGGAATATATCTTGAATTTTTGTTGTACTCGTACACCCTTTAACGGCATTTTTTGATTTACATCATGTAAATTTTCTTTGATTTACTTCTTATTTTTCGAACATTGTCAACAGAAGTTATAGAATCAAAGCGTGAGTACCTTTTTTTCTGGTAAACAAAACGATGGATCTTTACGTTAATATATTTGACGTCTTACTGGGCGCCATTAATTTAGTTCCATAAAGTTCCGCTGGTATCGCATTTCTTTCTCAGTACCATTTTGTTTCACCTGCTATTTTCCTTAGGTATTTTATTTTCGTTAGTTTCTTTTCCCTCATGTTCCTTCTGTATTTCTTAGTTATTTTCTTTTGCCCAATACCGTACCGTAGTATAGTAAATATTTTGACTTCTTTAGTCTTTTAAAAATTGCTGCGTAGTTTTCAAATCAAGTAATTTTCTTTGTTCAGCAGAGATTTTAAAACGATAAGTTGTTAGATGAATGATAAAAGAATATTAACATATCACTACCTTGACCATATATAAAATCTTACGCAAGAATTAAAAATGCAAATGAAAACAGTCGTTACATTTAACAAAAATGGAAACGTATACGAATAAATTTAACCTACGTAAAATAGCGGGAATGGTAATTCTTATTTTCCAGTTACCTAAAAAATAAGACAATATATAATAATCAACAACAATCTACATTACCTATTATTGCTTTGGTGTTACTGTAAAAATTATTAAAATAATTTGATGTGCCAGATACCTGAACTGTATTCTTTTGCCTTTTAAAATTCATATTCAGTATGGTCAAGCAAACATTATATTCCACTTTACTGTTATCCTTACAGCTGTTCTGTGTTTGATTTAACCGTTAAATATCAGATTTAAACAGAATTGTAATTTACTATAACGTCAGTTGACTGGAACAGAGTACATTTATAAATAATATACACTGAACAAGGAACAAAATAAGAAAAAGACATTGAATTTCCTACTCAGTTGCCTTTGCTACAACCACCATTTTATACGATTTCGTTAGAAAGAGACAGACGATTTAAATTTGACGTTAAGGTAAGTTTTACACGAGAGTAGAAGAAATAGAAATGTTAAAAATATATATTGAAACTATATCAACGTTAAACATTTTTAAATAAAAATAACTATGTTATCACTAATCTTAAATTAATTTATTAATGTAATTTTACTTTTGCAGCATTTTCCAGAGATTATAGATATTCTGGCACATTCACAACTAAAACAAAGAAACATAAACTTACTTAAACCTTAAGATAAAATAAACAGTAATATTGTTATTACTTGTAAGATCATTGACTTTGTGTTTACAGTTTTCGTAATAGTTTTTCATAAATATATATTAATGTTCTACGTTCTACCTGCTTGATTGCATGTAAACAGCAGCTAATATCACTGCAGATAACGAAAATTTTTAAAGTTCATCTATACTAGAACAGACGTAATATCTTTGACCTTAACATGAATTTTCACCTAATAATTTTTTTGTTGATTCTGACACACTTACAATGTTCAAATAATTGACAATTATGTTAATGAAGGATTAACTAAACAGATCACTTATTAATGGGCCAATTCATCCTTGCACTTTTAAAAATGGAATGGGTTTCTAAATTCACTAATTGGAAAGAAAAATAAGTAAGTAGACTATTCATACTAGACCAAATTAATTTAGCTAATTTAAATACTCAAGTAGAAATACAATTAACTATTAAACATATTATTGAAACATAAAACGTGCCAAATAAAGGTAGGTGACAAATAATGTCGTATGTATATTGTAGTTATAGTTTGCTTTGACATAATTTAGTAAAGGTATTTACTTTGTTTTAGAGAAAATAGTGCAATAGTTTTTCCTGGTCACGATAGGATTCCTGTGCAACTGGTAGATCGAAATTAAATCATAGAATATTGTAACAAGTCGAGTGCAAGTGGTATTAAGCAAATAACATTATGAACTTTTTTAAATTATAGTTTCAG
Organism: Harpalus rubripes; assembly: GCA_963082715.1. Lineage (NCBI taxonomy): Eukaryota > Metazoa > Arthropoda > Insecta > Coleoptera > Carabidae > Harpalus > Harpalus rubripes. The sequence goes on along the minus strand of OY720460.1, from coordinate 23,789,183 downwards.
GTACAATATTTCCACTTTGTACTCGGTTTATTTTTTTTTTTTGTAAATCAAAATTCTGTTTAAAAACAATTATCATTTTTTACCTCTCGCTTAGAGAGGTATTGAATTCATGCTAAAAATCGCATATCCAGATTTTAGTGAATAAGCACGTTTTAAGGGCCCTAGAATCCGAATATAACATTTTTACGATGTCCGTATGTGTGTGTGTGGATCTTGGATCCACGATTTCTCAAATACTATAAGACTTAAGACATTTTTAAATACGGATTCCTCAATCTAACAAAAATGGGAAGAGTTGATTAAGTTTATACAGAGGTATATTTTCGGGCTGCCATGTATTGGTATTTTCCTTGTACTGCACTTGTGACTCGTTTCACTCCCTTGCTAGATTACAAACAAATCGCTGTCATGGTGACAGTTGCAAGATGGTGCCAAGTATCAAGCGAGTGTAACAGTGACTCCAGCTATAATTATAAAGAATACATGACAATTGTTGAAATTTTTTAAGTTTCCACAGCCTTCCGAAGACATTGAATCACATGTAAAACTCAAACGTCAAAACACAAGTGACAGAAGACAGAACTTTAAAAATGGCGTGGTTTGTTTATAATCCGATCTTCCATCTTAACTTCTACATGTGTTCTACATCGTCGCAATCTTTCTTACGTGTGACGTCAAAATCATAACCCTCTATTGACACATAAATGTCACTGTCAAAAAATGAAAATAAAAAAAGTCTACAAAGCAAAAGAATATACGTAAAAAAGAATATATAAGGAATTTGCGAAAAAATGACGATATAAAGAAAAAGAAATGGAAAGTAGAAAAAAAAAATCAGGATATTGAATATAAAGAAAATGTATGTATTGTACATAATTTTATCCCATAGATTTTGTAAATATATGTGAGAGTTATTTTGTAGTGAGACATGAATATATGTATTTGTATTTAAAATATTTTTCGTTTTATGCGTACAACCAGGTAAAATATCTGGCGAGAGGTTATGTGCTGGCCACATCAAATTTTTCTATAACTGTCTCTGTTTAGTCTAGATGTCAGCGGTATAGACATTTAGAGTGTTGTTATTGTACCCTACAAGTAGGGTTGATATTTGGTTATGGATGCCATATGATACCCTTCTGATAACATCTCATGAAGATATTAACCTTTTGATTTTAGTCAATCGGTGTGCCACCACTTTTCTTTATCATGACAACAAATCAAAGCAAATATATGCAAGAAAGAATGAGAACAACAATTATTCTTAAATTAAACTGGAGAGACCATGCTTGATGAACAAACTTAATCACAGAAACACAGTAAAGGAAAACTTGAAATATCCGAAATATGGAATTCAACAAGAAAACGAAATCTATTTTAAAATCGTCTTCACCTTTAAGGACAATTTGAATACTCTATAAAGACCCCATAATTTTTAAAAATAATTCGCACCAAAGGAAATCTTCAGAAATCATAGAATTTAACTAGATCTCTAAACTCGCCTTCACATTTAAGGACTAAAATTTTAATATTCTAGAAATAGAAATGACATCATTACCGAATTCAAATAAATGTATATGGTAAAATTCTACTTTAAAAAGTCACCCAACAAAGATTTCCATTTGAGCAAGACCGATAATTAATGTTTTATCCCTTTATACTTTTTCAGGGTGGACCCTGCATATTCAGAATTTGATTTAGCTTCATGTTATAAGCAACAAAACAGCTCTATTAAAATTAATCAGAATCTGAAGAAACAAAATCAAATTTTTCAATTATTTAAAATTTACAAGTATCTTTTTAATCTGGAACATCCGCTGCCGACAAAATATGGTGAAAAATTTGACACATTCATTGTGTGATGACGTGTTATAAGATTAATAAGGTCCGGAAAGATCTAGAGACCTGTGTCTGAGTGAGAAGAGACAATTGCCGCACGCAACGGAGGGAAAGAAACCACGTACGATGCATATAATTGAATCTGCGAACTCAAGTGGTCGGGTCAGCCGAGGTCAAAGGTGACACCCACGTTTCTAGGTTGCCTCGATACTGAATTGAGGAATGTTCACTTTTCTAGAACACATTTAGGAAGGAGAAAGGATTCTTTTAATTTAAATACATACCGACAAAACCCAATAAATCCGTTTTAAAATTGAAAAAGTAGCTTCAGGGTTTCCAATAAATATTTCATCGAAAAATTCAACTCTTGTTTGAAAACACATGTATGCAAATTTTTAAAAACCTTTACCAGCCGTGAGCTGGAATATTTGAAACCAAAATAGAGCAGTAATACGTTGGCAATATAGGAATACAGTCCCACAAGAAAAGTATTTTCGTAGCAACTTACATGATAAACCACGGATTTGTACCAAAAATTACCTAACGACAGTTCAAGTTCCAGTTCATACATGAGTCTAAAAAACGTCCAGTTACAAGTTACTTTTATAGTTATCGGAGAAAAAAATCAAAGTATCTGACATCTGGTGAGAAATTTGTGAACGTAGCAAATAGGGAAAACATCACTTTTAACATTTGTTGGTGTAGTTTATTTTGAATATAAATGATATTTTTCACTAAATCGATGTGGTTTACACTTTAAAATAAAAACAACAAATTATATCACTAATTTATTACAAAAAATCTGGTGTGGCCAACACAATACCTCCCGCTATTTACAGCCCGAGTAACAAAAAAGATTAAGTTAATCCTTATTTTTAGATTAGCGAATTTTACTCTAATTTTGACAGTTTATTTCTTAAAATATAGTCTAATCTAATCCAAGTAACTACCTTTTTTTAAACCCCTCAACAGGATTAAATCCCAATTACACAGTAGGTTCACATTCACACACATCCATGCCTTAGTGGGATTCGAACCCAGAGCCCCAAGCGCACTCATGACTTATGAGGCGTTGCTCTAAACATGGAGCCACCGGAGATACAATAAAATTAAGATTAAATTTTAAATACCGGGATAGAATAGAATTCACAAATTCAAAAATGAGGATTAGCTTAAAACATTTTTGTGAATCGTTAATTTTTATTAATCTAAATACATCCACACATATATATACCGTGTGTCCCAAGCAAACCTTGACATATGCGTTTAACATGGAAAAACTGATTTTTGTGAATAAAAAGTGTCCGGCATAAAATTAAGCCATGATATTGAACATGACGATAGTACATTACCTCGTGTACCTTATTTAATATTAATTACATTATTATCATTTCGTAAATTAGAGAAAATTATAAATATCTGTCAATAAATATTTGTTTCAATATTTTATTACATAATATCAAAATAATTGCAATTGTCATTGTAGGTCAATGGTTAGCATAGCTGACTGTGAACTGAGATGACGTTTAGAGGTTGGGGTTCGAATCTCCGTCAAGACAGTATTATTTTTTTTATTTATGAATTAATTGCGAATTATTAAAGATATTGTGTATTATATCACTTCGAAAGACGGGAAATATGTAATTTTCGATGGAATTTTTACATTTATTAAAACAGTTATATATTTTTGTTAAATATACTTATTATTTTTTAGTTTGATTAGATATGTACAACATTTTAATTTTTTTAATAACCCTAAACTATCAAAAATTTTGAATATCTATATTTATGAATTATTTGACTTGGTAAAAATTTTGTTTTGATTATATGGAATTTAAACGTTAAATTTTTAATTGTACAGTTTAAAGTTTAAAATCAGTGGAGCAACTGGGCATTGCTGTAGCTAATGTTTTGAAGAATTTGTGAACTGATGAAAGAAACGTGACTTACATGAACCAAAACTAAAATATTCAATATTTATCGACCAATAAATTATACCAATTTGATTACGAATACCTCATGCAAAAAATAAGTGATTAATATACATATTTATGTATACTATGGCATAAATACCAATAAAAATTTAATTAAATTTATGTTGTTATAACTGCTTAACGAAATTATGGTAAATTCATCCTACTTACAAAATGTGAATTACCGTTAACGGAAATATATTTTCAGTACAATTAAAATTCAAGGATGTTATTGAAAAATATTGTAATTACTCATACAGTTGGTATCCTTTATTATGTTGATGAAAATTTCAAGTCATCTGTTAGATTAATGTAAAACAGTAATTTAATCATTACTACATACAATGTAATGTACTTGTATGTTCACTTAAAAAAGAAATCAAAAGTATCATTAATCAAAGATTACATAATTTAAGTTTTAAACCATAAAATCATTAAATGTGATGTTTTTGTAATCTTGTGTCATTGCAGAAAAGTTCATCATTGACATTTACGCAACTACCATTGTTTTAAATTAGTACAATTAGAAAAACAAAAGAAACGTGAATACCTTGTTTCTTTGTTCAATTTTTTCAACTGTATATCACTTTTATGTAAAATGCGAAATACTAAATATTGCCAATCAATTATTAATATTTATTTTTTATACAAGACCAAAGACCACAATTATTAGTAACTTTTGCGAGTCGATAATTAAATTTTATCGCCGTGTATAAAATTAAAGTTGTTATTAACACAAACCGTCAAAGTTTATAATTTAATTTAAATGAAAATTAAAGTACTTTATCTACTTTTTGCTGTTATAGTTATAGGTAAGTAATATTATCGAGACGAAGTCGATACCGGTAGAAAAGCATTGGCCAGCACATAACCTCTCGCCAGATAACTTACCTGGTTGTACGCATAAAACGAAAGATATTTTTAAATCCAAATACATATATTCATATCTCACTACAAAATAATTATGTTAATATAAATTATGTACAATACATACATTTTCTTTATATTCAATATCCTGAATTTTTTTTTCTACTTTCCTTTTCTTTTTCTTTTATTCGTCATTTTTTCAAAAATTCCTTTTATATTCTTTTTTAGGTATATTCTTTTGCGTTGTTGACTTTTTATTTATTTTCATAATCTTCATAATGATGTACTAATATATTTGACAGTGGCATACCAATTTTTTTGACAGTGACATTTATGTGTGAATTACAAACATTTGAATTTCTTGCCTTGAAGTAGTTTGATCTGAGAATTTTTACATCAAATTATTTTATGTGCATTTCTTTATCTCTAAATCTATAGAAGATATAATAATGAATTTATATTTATCGAATAAAGAATTTAACGTTCTTTAATATAAGTATTTACATAAATTTTTGATAAATAATATTTAGATGATTTTTTTTCTTGTAACTACTACTTCCGGTTGTCCAATTGTTACCAAAACTTAATCAACTCTTCCCATTATTGTTAAATTGAGGAATCCGTAGTTAAAAATGTCTTAAGTTTTATAGTATTTGAGAAATCGTGGATCCAACATCCACACATCCGCGCACATACACACATCCACACACACATACGGACATCATCGTAAAAATGTTATAATCGGATTCTAGGGATCTTAAAATGTGCGTATTCACTAAAATCTGGATATGCGATTTTTAGCATGAATACAATACCTCTCTTAGCGAGAGGTAATAAAAAGCACACTTTAAAGTCTGCTAAAGTAAACAAACTAAAGGACATTTAAATCAACCTTCCGTTTTTATTTAAATGATGTTTAATAATATAAAAGCAACAAATAATATACAGTTAGTTGAAATGGTATATTATATACTCAGACTCATACTCTATGAAGTTATTAGTACCAAATGAGCAAAAAAAGCATCTACAACTTTCATTTTCCGTGTGTAAAATTGCTGAAACGTCAAGGGCACACCAATGACCTTTCTGAAAGTTCCACCTTTCGTTACGTCAGTTTTCAGTCTCATCGCCTCTTAAATCTAATACGATGCTTCATTATTACATAGTTTCTTTAATTACAGATCAATTAAAACTTAAATTGACGCAATGGAAAAATTTCTGCACAATTAACTTCGAACATTCGATACATTGGATGGAGCTGTATTTTCCAGAATAAAAGAAAACTATTATTTACAAAAAAACAGTTTTTGTTTTACACATTGTTATTTATCGAACAAAATAAAACATAAATAAATTAAGTGTAATTAGACAAATAAAACAAGTATACAAATGACACGAAAATCCTGTCAACAGTTTTTACCTTCCGTCACCTTTAGGGCTTTAGGTAAGGAAGGTATTTTATCGATGATGAGTTTTTAATGAATAAGCACGTTTTAGGTTCCCTAGAATGCGATTTTACTATTTCTACGATGATGTCTGTATGTTATGTATGTATGCATGTATGGATGGATGTATGTAAGTATGTATGGATGTAAATATGTATGTATGTATGTATGTATGTATGTATGTGTGTGACGATTTTTTCGGATCACATAACTTCATTACCACCTTTCCAAAAATTATAATTTTTGCGTATTCCTTTTCTTTACATCTATATGAAGAGCTGATTTGATTTTGGTTACAATTGGTCGACCGGAAGTACCCTAATTTGAAGATTTTAACAGTTTTTCTTGAAGAAACAGTGTTAAATATCTTTTTTTCACATTTAATGTTATTACAAATATTAAAGAGTATTTTATTCTCTATACGATTTGATTACATTTTATACTTCATATTCAATGGATATAGAGTAATAAATGTATAAAGAAATTAAATTTCGTAAAGCAGCAAGCTGTGCTATTCTGATTGACAAATGTCAGTGTCAAGTGCATTTGACAGTATGTTTGTGTTATAATTTTACTGGAAATATATAATCTCTTACAAAAAACTTTCTGTATGGTATTTGCACAAAATACATAGAACTGAAGGTAATGGTGTGGAATTTTTACAATATACATAGATCTGACCACGATCTGACGGAAGGCTATGTGGTGGCCACATCAGATTTTTTTCAAATATTAGCTGTCCCGTAAAACTTTATAGGGTGTTTTATACATAGAATTTTAGACCATAAAATTCTGAATATTTTAATGCCAAAATGTTTGATAATACGTCTTTGGTAACTGAATTACGTAAACGTATTTATAGATGAGGTAAATTAGATCTAGTAGGTATGTGTTATTTCATAAAATGAGCATCGAATTAACTGTCAAAAACATCTATTTCGCTTGACAGTATACGCGTCATTCATTTTTTTTCAAATAATGAAGTATCTATTAGATTTATTTATATCTTGAATTTAAGTTTTATCGGTCAAAAAAGGCATAGGCAAATAAATTTTGGCTTCAAAATATTCAGAATTTCGTGCTCTAAAATTCTTTGTATACAACACTCTATAAAGTATAACGGGACAAATAATATTTGGCAGTGGCGTAACTAAGAGTTCGGGGGCCCGCCCGCAAAAATTTTTTGGGGTCCGTTTTTTGATTGTACCGTTTATTATGAAGAACTACATACCACAAGAACTTATAGAAATTGTGACTGGGCTCACTTTCATCTGAGTTGACATATTAAAAAGCAAAATAACCAATATAGGAGGCCTGAATATCCAAGATTAGGCACCTTTACATCCCACCAAAGTCATTGCATGTTGTAACATTTATTATAAAAATGTGATTAGCCCGTATTTTTATTTTTTTTAATGAAATTGGTGATACCGTCCGTTGGTGAAAGTTACAGGGAATTGATACATACAGTTTTGTTATCCCAAATGAAAGAACTTTGACAAAATATGGTATTAGCAAGATGGATCAGTATCATACAGTTTAAATAGTAGCAATTTTGTGAAAATCATTCTCTTATCGTTATTAATCCCACGTTTTGGTAATACATATTGGCCACCAAGTGTCCTAATTTGACATCCCCAGATTTCTTTTTATGGGCTTATTTTAAAGGAAAACTCTGGATCAGTTGCAAGAAAATGTTTGCTAAGAAATTGAAATTCTTTCGACCGAAATGTGATAGAAAATAAAGAGCTTGATTTTGCATAGCGGATAAGAGGTTCCTTAGCCAATATTATTTTTGGAAATTGACATTTGCAAAAATAAAAGACTAAAAAAATTTGTATGTTGCTACAAAAAAAGGTTAAATTCAAAATTTCGCAGTAGTAACAAAATTATAAATAATGTAAATTGGGGCCTCCTAGAACTGGGGGCCCGCCTGCAGTGCGGGCCCGTTAATTACGCCACTGATATTTGGTAAAAAACTTTTTTCCATATTAAACTATATCACATGTTTATAAACTAAGTTTCCGCAGTTACTAAAGGCGTAAATTTAAAAAAAATTGACACTAAAATATCCAGAATTCTCTAATCTTCAATGTATATACGTTTAGGTAGCATTGCTCCCAATTAGATTTTGGAGAAAAATATTGTAAATACAATATTGGAGCAAAGTATTCTATATTTTTAAATACATCTTGTATGCGATTATTTAAAATGTCGAGTTTACTGTCAAATCAAGTAATAGGACAAATAGTATTTTGAAAGTAGCATTCAACAATTTTTCTCCTCAATGGAATGAGGAAAATCCACTCGTGCCAATATTAACTGTTACAACTTACAACTAATGTTTTTGTTTGTAATATATTCTGCAACACACATAAAAGTGTGTTTATTTCTTAAATAGGTAACAAACATACCAGTAATTCAACTCTTGCATGAAATATATTCTAAACGAATGAAATTTTATGTTTAAGTACAGTTAGTTTTAAGTAGGACCGATTTAATTCGCCTGTAATTATAGCTGCTTATAACAGTGGGAACTAATACGCCCTGTAGCGCTATTTGAAAGTTGAAATTTTTGTTCTTGAAAAGGCATAAATCTACAAGCATTACAGGACATAGTAAAATTTTCATTGAACTGTATAACAGCAGTTCAAAAGTTTTATTGCAGTTGCATATTATTTCAAGAAATAATTAATATTATTAATAGGGAAAGTAAAGTAAAAGTATTAAATTGAAGTAATAACCAACAATGCTTATGCTTAATACAGATTTATGCTGCAATTCTGAAAAAATCTGTAAGTTTTACAGATCTGTAAATATGTAAATAGTGAACAAAATCGCAACGAAAGCTGCGACTCTTATTTATAATTTTATATTTATCAACAAAAATAGATACGTTTCTTTCAATTTTTTAAAGATTTACAGATCTGTAATACTTACAGATTTGGTCAGAACTGCAGCATTAAATTCTGCATCCTTATAAGCGAGCTAAAATTTAGGGCACAGCTCAGGCAAAAATAAAAGAGTTAAAATATGCAGGTTATGAAGGCACATTCTGTATCACTTCCGGAATGGGCTATTCAGGTGTAAAACAAAACAATAGCGGTTAAATTATGTAACTTACGGTTCAAATTCTCCCTGGATCCATTGTTTCCAATAAACAATTGCAAAAGGCACAAAAATATACGTCCATTGTTGGAAAATATAATTGTCTAGCCGTTCAATTGTTACAACAGTTAAAACCACTACATTATAAACAAAATTTAATTCACTGTTTTACAATATATTCTTTACGAATATAATAAATAGTTTTTAGCAGCACTAAACTGTCAACAGTATTATTTAAACTAAATCAAATAAGTAGTTCACAAACTTTTAACAATCAGAAACTATTTAATAATAGTTAACACTTATAAATATACTGTTAAATACACTAGTTTTCCTTTAAAACTATATAAAAATACCATTTATTTATCGTGTATTTAACTAAAAATTCATCAACCACAGAACTCTGATGCAAACAATACACACGACAAAACGAAACTCACAGGAGAATGTGTTTATACCAAACTAAGACATACGTCAGTGCGTTTACAATAATGTGGGATTGGTCGAGTTTCAATGAACGTAGGTTGATTACTAATCTGCCGATTAGGAAAGGTAACACGTAGGTGAACAGGTATTTCGAATATTACCGTGGGAGCGGAGCGTGTACGGCTTTTGATTGGTGCATGCATTTTAAGGATGACATTTGATTTGTCGGAACTATAAGCATGCACAGGTGCTATAACATGTGCCTAGCGAACCGCCAAAATTTAGAATTGATTGTTATAATAAATAAAATGATTATGATTATAACAATGGATAACCGCATTTTTTTGGTTTAATTAATAAATTTCTAACTATTTGTACATTGAAATCATTAATTTAAATATTATTAAATAAATATTTGACTAAAAAATTGGAATAAACAAAATATGTTTATTATATTGAAGAAAAAGATTGTTAATTATGATTGTAACAATAAGTTCCCTACTTTTAGGTTTATTCGATACTTATATTTCATTTCACGTAAGAAAATAGTGGTGAGAAGATAGGGACAGTTTGATCTTGTTTTTGATTGGGTAAAACCCCGATATTATCCAAACAACCAGATCAGATTGCTCCTATCTTCCCATCACTATTATCTTACGTGAAAGAAAGTATATTAATATATTATAAATTTGATATTCACAAATTTCAATTTTGCGTTCAAAAAAATAAAATAAAACAGGTATTGAAGCAAAATATACAAAATACAAAAACATGTAAATACATAGGGTGAATACGAGAATCTGTGACAAACGGTTAACATGGGAAAAGTTTTTCTCATATATTACGAATGTTCCGTAAAATTTATGTGGTGCTTTATACATTTAATTTTAAAACACAAAATTCTTAACTTTTTAATACCATCATTTTAAAATTATTAACCTCTTTAGTAACCAAATAAACTAATTTAAAATCAAACTACAAATAAATTATTTCAAAAAAAAATGAACGATGCATATCTGTCAAAACAAGTAGGTGGTTAAATTGAAGAGTTTTTTTTTCTCTCGCATTTGTACAAAGTAGGTGGTATTTGACAGTTAACTCGATGTTTATTTTTTTCCAATAACACATACTAGATCTACTTTTAACAAATCTTTAAATCAAGTTTACTGGTAAACCAATAATGTAAATTCAAGAATTTTGGCATAAAAATTCAGAATTTTGTGCTCTAAAATACTAGTCTGAAGTTTACGGGACATATATTTAAAGAAAACCCGTTTATCCATGTTAAATACCTGCCATGGATTTTTATATACACCTTTATAAAACAAATGCATTATTAATGCAACAACCATTACTTAAAAGATTTATTGTCATTAAGCAAAAAGTAACAAATCTGAAATCAATAAATTTTATTGACCTTTTTTAAATTATATTACAATGTAAAAAGTCCTTATTTATATCCTGGATGGGTACAACATCTAAAACATAAAAAACAGCAATATTAATAAAACAAAACTGAAACAATATTAAAAATAAATGATGAAGTATTGTTCTCAGTAAAATGTGTCTTCATGAAAGTGCACTATATACACTTCAGGTTTCAAATGTCAAAAAACATCATAGAAATTAAATTGTTTTTAAGAAAAAATATGTGAAATAAGTTATTCACAATAGTGATTGTTGAAATATATAACAATTACTTGAAAAATATTTGTTATTCATGTATTTACATGCATTTAAATAAAAATAATAGGGTTATGTTTAGTAATGAAATAAAGTAATATACTCACAATGCGAATGCGGTGCCCCATTGCCTTGGCGGGTAAATTCCTCTTAAACTTAGCCCTAACAGCGCCAGTGCAACCGTGGGGCCTGGTAACTTTGCCCCAAATAGCACGGACCTTAGTTTTCTTATTTTTGGGTTTTCCAGGAACACAGGTCTTGTTTTTAGCTTTGTATACATAAACACATTTCTTGCCTACGTAAAACCAGCTGTCTTCCTTTTCAGCACAGCCCTCAACTTTCAACAAGGCTGTGTTTTCGTGTTGATTGCGGAGCCCTCGTTTGTAGCCAGTGAAAATGGCTTTAGCGTAAAGACGTCCATGGCGTTTGAAGGGACGCTTTTTCAACTTAGGTTTTTGTTCTCCAGCTGGAGCGGCAGCCTTAGTTGCCTTCTTTTCTGCTTTTGGTTTGGTGGTGTCAGCCATCGCTAAAACACATCACATGTTGGTTAGGTTACACATCACATATTTTCCATCATCATCACTATTAAAGATAACACAAAACTAGCTATATATTAATTCTACACCAAGAATGATGTTTAATATTTCATATTTTAATAATATTTCATAAAACTAGCACTTATTTTAAATTAAATAATTCATTTTAAAAAAAGGTGACACATTTCGATACATACCGGACGTATTTACTTTCTGAAAGAACTGTTCACAACTTCTCCATACAGTATCACACTTAACGCTAACTTCTCAGTAATCGCACGTGTTATTCTTCTTCGCACTATTCGCGCTAATTTTAAATAAATTATACAATAAATCCGAATTTCTATGTAAAAAAATAAATAATTAATTTAAATACTGATATAGATAATAATCTTTATACAATAGCAAACTAGTACATTAAAACACAAGTATCATAAGGCAATCTCTTAACGTACGAGTCCAAGTTTGGAAAACGAGCCGCCAGGCGAGTTTTACAATGGACGAGTGCGTCAACAGGCCTTATGATATATGTTTTTATACTAATTTTTCTATTGAGGTAATTTTACAATTAGATTTTCTAAAAAAGGACTTGTCATAAATATGAGTTTGTGTTTTTTATCAGTTATGTTGGTAGCGCTTCCCGCTAAAAATTGAAATTTCACATTTTGACAGTTTGTGTATCTTGTGATTTTGTCTGATTGTTCACATTAAAACATTGTATCAAGCATTATACAATTATGAAAGAGGAAAACCAATACATACAATGAACTCCAAGGTTTATTAATGAACCATCCTGATTTGACATATCGGTGGTTCGTGTTGGTTATTATCATAAATAAAACTTGAATATAGGATTGAAGGACGTTACGTGGACCATCAAGCCTTTTTATTGAGAAAACAACATATAAATAAAACTCTTTAAATAATGAAATACTTTAATGAACAATTTATTGATCCAGACTTTTACTTTCCACCATTTTGTCAACACTCACTGCTCAGTTGCACAGATAACGGCAACAGCTGTTCTTACACTTTTTATACAAAACATATATGGCATATATTCGATAGTTCGCCACAACGTGGAACTGGAAATCATGGATTAAAACGTCAACTTTTCATATTTGTTTGCTAGTAGACGCCACAAATTGAGTAGACAGTGTCAACATTTTCAAGTAACGTGCATCATACATTTCATAACCTGCCTGGAATAACAATATATTCAATTCAAAATTACATTACCATAAATTTAAATTGTAGTAAATAAAACTTACCGTTTTAATTATTTTGACAAAATAAACCTGAGCGCATTGTTTCTTGTTTCATAATTTTTTAGTTGAAATTTTAACTTCACAGATTTTTATTCTTTCGTAACTAACACAGCTATAGCTATAAATTTCTTTTCTTTCTAGTCCTATCACCTAGAGAAAGGATAAAAATCCACAATTAGAAGTAATATTTCAACTGATTTCAACACAAACAATTTACCATTTTGAGGTTATCTGTCAGTTACAAGGGTCAGTTATGAAAGCATGACTACCACCTCTAGAAAGGCGCCAAAAACAGTACGTTTATAGTTCTAAATGTCGTGTTTTCAGTGATAAACAGTGCTTTTATAGACTCTAAGAAACCGAAATAGAAAAAATAAATAAAAGTGTTATTATTACTTTTAATATAGTTTGTATTTATTTTATAATAAATTACAATGGCAATAATGAAAATGTAAATTACTGTATTGTTAAATCATTTATTTTAACAACATTAAAATATGTACAGAATCATACACTCATACACACGAAACACTGTTCATTCCGATATGAACATAAAAACCGGTATTTCACCCAGCAAACCATTGGTTCACTGTTATTTGTAGGTTTATAATCACAGTTAGAAGTTGTGAAACGGATATTTTCCATCAGTTAAAATGGAATTTAAATTGGAACGGTGATCCATACTGGAAGTGATGGAAATGTTGATGTGGACCACCTCCTCGACTATTTTGTTCTGGATCGAGCGGATCTTCTCCATTATCAAATTGCTGCCGTTTTTCGTCGTCTGTTAAAACTTCTTTCGCTGCAGCTACATCTATAAATTTCTTTTCTGCTTTCTTCTTCTCTTCTCCATGGAAGTTATCTGGATGCCACTTTTGGGCAGCCTTTCTATACGCTTTAACTATTTCTCTTTTGGAAGCCGTTCTCTTAACTCCTAAAATTTTGTAGTAATCTCGTTTCTCAGCTTGGTGCTGCAGTCTTTGTGCTTTTTGAAGACCGTCTTTCGCGCAACTAAGGCTTTCGTCAATTTGAAGTGCTTCTTTGTAATCTCGAATAGCGTCATCGTACATTTCTAATTGTATGTAGGCTTCTGCTCTATCGCATAAAACATTAGCTTCTTTGGAAATATCTAGAGCTTCCCTACATGATTCAAGTGCTTTGTCTGATTGTTCATCTTTCATATAACAATTACATAACAATTGTTTTGCATTGAAAACTATCATTAATTCTGAACTATCAACTTTTAATACTTTTTCAGCGGATTCTATACAATTTACAAATTCATTTTGATCCCGATATGATTCTGCTTCTGATAAGTGTTTATCTACTTTTTTAACTTTCTTATAAAACGGAAAACAATCTTTGTGGTCCGGATCTAATTTTAAGCATTCGCGGATTTCTTTTAACGATTCAGACGCGTGACCAAGTTCGTATAAAAGTTTCGCGAGTTTAAAATATCCTTGAGTGTTGTCGGATTGAAGACGATTGGTAGATCGTAAGTCAGAAACGGCTGCTATGAAATCACCATTTTGCATATGAGCTTCGGCGCGAAGTTCCCTGATTTCCGAGGCCCAAGGACAAATTTCTAAAACTTGTGTTAATAGTTGGACGGTCGAAGAATAATCCCCTGCTTGAAAATTTCTTTGAGCGTATACATAAGAGTCTCTTGCTGGTTGGATCCTACTTATTAATTCCGTGGCTTCAATATTATACGGATCAACGGTTAACTAAAAAAATAACTTTATTAAGCAACAATACAATATTTAGAATGACTATAACTTACAACATTGTAAAAATCAAGTTGTGCTAAATCAAAATTAGCTTGTTTTAAATGAACACTACCCCTACTAAGCCTGGCAGCTGTAAAATCAGGCTTTAGTTCTAAAACTTTATCTAAATCACTCAGTGCATTTTTTGCTTTTCCTAAAGCAAGATAAACAGTCCCCCGCTTAAAATACGTCAGATAATTACTTGAGTCCCCCTCTAAAAATATTAAAAGACATTATTTATGTAATATGTGATGATGGATGCAATCCTACCTACTGCTGCGTGGTAATGGTTAAGTGCATCAGAAAGTTGACCTTTTGCTAGAAAATCGCGACCTAATTCTAAATGTTTATTGATTTCTGCTGGCGTTGCAGATTTACAGACTAAAAAAAATATTTATAAAATTTATTAATCGTAAGGTTATGTTTTTCTTACCATTAAAAAATAATTCGGCTAATATTAAATATACAAGAGGTGACATATTAAATAAAACACTTTTATAAAAATAATCTACGTTTGTAAATGCCATACTATTATCCATTTCACTCAATAAATGCACAACTATTTACAATTCGTATAGCAATCCATCTGACATACTCCTATCTTTTACCACGGTGTTAAAAAGGTACCACGCAATGTCAAAGCGTGGTTTAATTTCATTGGTCGAAGTAACCCGGTTGTTATCAAATATTGAATTGCACGCATGTGTACTAGCATTAAAAAAATGAAGATCACCTTCAGCTAACTTCATATTCATTTGTTTATATATATTTTTCTTTATATTCCTGCAAAATGTTAAAGAAAAATAAAGACTTTTAGTACTTTATTCTATTAGCAAGACTACCGAAATATTTTATCAATATACTATTTGTTTACTTGTACTTTTTATTAAAAATCCTACATAACCTTACCACACAACTAAATCGTATGCATAAAATCCCTAAATTTGTAATGAATTTTGTTAATATTGTACAAAATTATGTATGATGCAAAAGAATAATATTATTCTATAAATTCTGTTATATAATATATTGTTCTTTAAAATAGAAAATAGCCGAGAAATATAATGTAAACATTATAATAATATTGGCCGCCATTTTCAAGCGAAGATGGCCTGTACGCTTGGAAAAATAAATTTGTATAAAAGTGTACTGTCAAACTAAAATAATTGGTAAACTATTGCTTGCAGCATATTCACAATCGTGAATGTAAAATAGTTTAAATTTTGATGTAAATTAGGAATGGGCGAAGAGGATTTTTGTCGTCTGTGCGCTGAAACAACACCTACCGCTGATCTCGTAAAAATAACAGACGAGCATTGGGTGAAAGAAAATTTGGATACAAAAATTACACAATTTTTCCAAATTAAAATATTACCCACAGACAAACTTCCTAAATGTATATGTTCCAAGTGCTGTGAAAAGGTTAAACACACTTGGGAATTCAACGAAAAAGTACAACAGGCGCAAGAAACCTTAAGATCTGTGTTAACAGAGGAGGAACCAACAGCTAATGCTGTGGTAGATTATGATAGTGAAACAATTTTAAATCAAATAACAATGAAATCTGAAAAACGAGACACAGAAAACAACAATCCTCCCCCTGTTCAGTTCGTTGAGTGTATACTCAATGAAAAAAATAAAGAATTAAGTATGATTCTAAAACTTGCTCCCAAGATTGTACTTAAAATAATTTTTATTTTATTTCAGAAGCAGAAAATTCTGAAGATGAAGAGGACGCAGAATCAGAAAATGTATTTGAGGATGATCAAAATGATGAAGATTTTGATGTTAAAAGACAAAGAAAATTAGTGAAACATAGAAATGGGACTGGGAAACGAAAACCGGGACGACCAAAAGTTAGTTTTAAAATTTAAAAAAAAAAAATAATAATAGTAGGAAGTATCTACTGTACCGTCCAGAGTCGCAAAAAAAAATTAGTGAACTGTCGGACCTGCGCAGAACTAGACAGATTTTTATAAGCAGTTGGGGTATTTTATATTTGGAGTCTCAGACTTGCGCAACTACTAATTTGATTGTTTCAAATAGTAATAAAATATTTACCAGGGTTACAGGGTCCAACAGAACTAATTTTTGTCCAACATTAAATTCCCGATCCTCCTTCATCCCAGTTAAAACCACGGTTAATGTAGTTCTTGCTGTCCCTGAAAAGTTAGGGATGTTATATTAAGCAT
Source organism: Harpalus rubripes (assembly GCA_963082715.1). Lineage (NCBI taxonomy): Eukaryota > Metazoa > Arthropoda > Insecta > Coleoptera > Carabidae > Harpalus > Harpalus rubripes. The sequence continues at coordinate 23,772,077 of OY720460.1, read as the reverse complement.
CGATAGGAGCCATCACGGAGCGAAGTTGAATGATTGGTTTTCGGCGGATCGCTAGTATAATATGACGACTTCCCTATTCTGAATACCGCCCACAATATAACTAATAATTCATTATAGGTAGACAGTGGTTTTTAGGTTCTGTTCGAGAAGTTGCCGCTAGATTCCTCCTGGTCCATTGCTGCGCATGTGCAACAATTGACTAATTTTTGCGGTTCTGTCTGGACAGTGCAGTAGACACTTCCTTAAAAATAATGATTTGTGATCAAATGTATATATTTTAATCGTAGAAATAGGCCTTTCTACCTAGATAAAGGAAGGAAGGAAGATCCTGGGTTCAAATACCAATGAGATCCACGAATCTTTAATTAAAATTTCCTTGATCATTAAAGCCTATTTCTACGATTAAAAATTGTACTTATTTAAAAATATGTTTAGGGTCGTAAAAAACGGAGAAAACCCGTTAATGAAACATTGGTAGAGAGTGATGACGATAATCTATCTGTGTTGTCTGAAGCAAACGATGCTGTTAAAAGTGAAGACGGTAGTCTGATATTGCGTACACCGTTAGAAGCATGGGATTCTTACCCATGGATGTGTGCAAATTGTAACGAAAAACTAAATACAGCCATGGATCTTCGAAGTCATTACCAATCTATACACAAACAATTACCAAAATATATCTGTGTAGAATGCCCTAAAATTTATACTAAGTATCACGGTTTTGTAACGCACGTTAGAACGCATCGACACCATTTAAGATATTGGTACGATTAGTAAAGTATGTCTCATAAGTTTTGGCACAGATTTCAATAATTATTATTGTAATATAAAATGAATTTAATTAAAGTTTTGTAATACTTAATAATTAAGTGATCCATAAGCCAAAAAATTATGAACTTAAATTAAATAAAGATGGGCTTGTTCTTCCATAAGGCGCAATTTTCTACGGACACCTAGCATTGGGATTTGGGCGACATTTACAGCGATTTCTCGAACATTCCTTAATGGACCTTTTCAATTTAACGGCTATCTCTTTCTTTTTTTATTTATTTTTGCGAGTACACTACATTGTGTTTACATCATATCATATATTATTATGTATACTTAATATTTCATTTATACATAGAATTATATTAGACGTTTCTCGCATCCTCTCTTCCAGTAGTCCCGGTCTTCCCAATCTCTGTCTTCTAGGTTTCTGTCTTTCATGGCTTGTTGAATACCTTTCATCCATGTTGTACGTGGTCTCCCTCTCTTCCTTCTATTTTTTGGTACCCAATTTAATATTTTCTTTGGCCATCTTTCATCTGTCATTCTATTAATGTGTCCATACCATTTAAGTTGTTTCATTTCTATTATGTCTAACATCGTATACTCTACCTGCATTCTTCTTCTTATCTCTTCAATTCTTACTTTGTCTAGTTTTATTAGAGCACAGCACCTTCTCCAGTAGTCCATCTCTGTAGCGTTAATTTTCCTTTTATTTCCTTGTTTAAGTTCCCATACTTCACTGCTATAAATAGCTATGCTTTTAATTATGGTGTTATATATCGTTTTTTTTTGTTTTAACTGTTAGATTTCTGCTCCATATTACAGGGTGTAGTTGTTTTATTGCTTTCTTTGTTTGTATCATTCTAATTTTTATTTCTTCGTCACAATCTCCTGTATTTGTGAAGATTGTTAATTGTTATTGTGTTAATGTTTGTCCTTCTCCTCCTACTACCATACATTGTGTTTTCTCCGTGTTGATTTGCAATCCCCAGTCAGCATAATGTTTTGTTAATTTTCTAATCATATAATTCATGTCCTCTTCGTCCTCTGCACACAGGACTTGGTCATCAGCAAAGTGTAATGAATATAGGTGATCATTTTCTATTTCTATTCCCATCACTTTACATTGTCTTTTCCATTTAGCAAGTGCCGCTTGTATATATATTTTAAATAATGTTGGAGCTAAGCAGCACCCTTGTCGCAGGCCTTTATTTATATGAATGTGTTCTGTTAGTGTTGTTCCTATATAAAGATTTTTTATTGCTTTGATGTATATTGTGTGTACATCCGCGTCCTGTAAGGCTGTCTATAATTTTGTTAAGGGTACGCTATCGTAGGCCTTGTGCAGATCTATAAATCTCTTTCTATCGCTGCAAATAGTAAGAAAATGGCGCGAACAACTGCCAGTTGGGCTATCAAACGAAACGTCAAAAATATTGCAGTCAGTAAAATACCTGTATTCTCAGTAAAAATTTGCATCGTTAGACATTTTAACTTCAATAAAAGCTTTTGTAACTTATTTCAATAAGATTTTTTAAAGTTATCTGAGATATTCTCACATTTCACGTCTAATTTTTTTTAGAAACAAACGCCATAGATCTCAATTGTTCTTACTATACACAGATTCCCATTGCGCATATCTTGTATCTCTTTAAATTGAAAAGGTCCATTCCTATATATTCTGCGTTTTAGTTCGTCCTCATTTTGGACTTCCCAACATCCATCGTAAATTTTAAAGATAAAAGAGCTTAAAACCTTCTATGAGACGGTTGTATCTTTGGCTATCCAGGCCCAAGGCTTCACCTCACTCGGCCCACATAAGGCTTGGATAGTACCCTTGTAGCACACCATACCAACACCTTATCTGCGAATTTGGCTTTTTGTTTATATCTGACATTATTAGGGACCTCTGAATGTCGCTCAAAACCAAAATTCTAGGTCGTAGAAAGTTATGCCTTGTGGAAGAACACGTCTATCATATTTGTGCCAAAACTAATGAGATATATGTTGATTAAAAAAATATATATTCAAATTAATTATTATAAATTTTAGCTGTGACGCATGTAATAAATTTTTCGCAAATAGAAAATTACTGGAAACGCATAGAGCAACACATTACGACTCTCGTCCATTCGTATGTACAACTTGTGGTAAAACTTTCAGAATGCAAAGCGCGTTATACGTTCACGAACGATCGCATTTACCGCTTGAAGTTAAGAATAAGTATCCCTGTGATCAATGCCCAAAAAGGTTTGGAACGAAACCAAACTTAATGGCACATAAAAGAATCCATACTGGAATCAGAGACTACACTTGTGATCAGTGTGGCAAAAGTTTTATCCAAAAAGGAAATTTGGATAACCATATGCTTACACATATCGCAGCTAGGCCGTACAGTTGTGAAACCTGCGGAAAAGCGTAAGCCAAGCTTCCATTTTTCATCGAAATATTTGGTTTCTAACTTTTTTACAGTTTTAAGACATTAATGAGACTGAAAAAACACGGCAGTGTTCATAGTGGTTTAAAACCACATCAATGCGATGTTTGTGGGCGACAATTCAGAGAAAGGGGAACTTTGAAGGAACATCACAGAATTCACACGGGCGCAATGCCATTTACTTGCGAGTTTTGTGGGAAATGTTTTAGGTTTAAAGGAGTGCTTACCGTGAGTATCTTACACCCTGAATCTTGAATCCGTTTACTAACCGCAATTTGAACTTTTGCAAATTCGAGTCACTTACCTGAAAACAAAAAATAATAATATAGTTTTTCAAAAATATTCGAATATACACTAATACACATTTCTTTTTATTAAAAAATACATTTATAATATTTTGGCTTGACATGTCACTAGTGTGCTCCGCCATTTTATGTTTTCCTAATACTTTAGCTTTTTACAATGGTCCTTAAATTTATTTTAAACATACATTGATATTGGAAACAATAAATAAAATATTATTTAATTTACACATTCGCGAATAAAATTAAGCCGTAGCCATCCAGTGGCAAAATAAGAACTATTTGTTGTCGTACTTCAATGAAAACGCTATTTGGGCTAGTGTTATTTTATTTGATTGTAGTTTGTGAACAGTAAGCTTTTGTTTTATTATTTCTATTTTACGTGCTCATTCACTACTTCAATAAATAGGTATTGACTAAAATCAGACTTTTTGAAGACTACTTTCCAGTTTAAATCTGTTTCATCCTTAACCTGTTTTACACTTTCCTATTTAAAAACTATTTGTTTCCTTATTTTTTCATCATTTACTCAATTTTCTACTTAAAATTCCTTGAAGAATTATTGGAATTTAAAAATTTAAATAATTCTCTTTATAAGAGGTGAAGATTATTTCCCAAGAACATTGTCATATTTATCTGCAAATAAACAAATTTTGAAACGTCCATGCACAAAATTGAAATAATAACATTGAAACTTAATCTTCAAACTTATCAGCCAGTAAAATAAAACTTGCCTAAATATTTTAATAATAGAATAAAACACTCTTGAAAACTGCTTTTATAACATGTAAACAAGCACATTTGAAAATGATAGTACGACAATCATCCGACATCTTGGTTGATAACAGTGCCGCCACCGGTGATTTTATTCGCGAATAATCAGCTTGCCACTCCTTCATTGATTTAGTTGCAAGACCTAGATATTCAGTTATAACATATTTTAATGTTTATAGATCATTTTCATTGAGAATGAGACATCTATTGCAAATTTTTGAAACTTTAAATTGTATTTTCTACAAAGCGACCTTAACATGACTGATCTCTCAACAGTGTCAGCTGTTACTGTCCGCAGGGAACAAATGCCAATACACATTTTTGTTTTCATTTAATTTGTTTTTGCATCCCGGGACACAGTGAATTCCAACCATGATTTTAGTAGACAAAAACAATTCTTATTTGACTATCAAGGCAATGAGAGATGAAAGTTTGACATCAACAACTATGAAGTTAGCCAACAATATCATCCACATATAAATAATAATTATAATGTTGAGTTATCGTGAAGGAATTATCAGATGAGAAATGAAACTTTTTGTTTTATTAACACAAAATGTACATTTGGTGAAGATAAGGACAAGTTTAATTCCTCATCTGACTTGAAAATAATTTCACAGGGCAGTTCGGACCTCTCACTATAATCATAAGCACAACACCAGTGTAAATGGTCTATTGGTATTTTTAAATTTTAATATTTATCTTTATATATATATATATATATATATATATATATATATATATATATATATATATATATATATATATTTCCCTTTGTGCCGGTTCATGTAAACGACCTTTGTTTCTTTGAAAAATTTAATAAAAAAAACTGACTGTTGAGTTTGAAGTTGGACTTAAGGGGGTCAGACGTATGCAGGTATCTGCAACTGTTTTGACAACAGTTGCTGCAACTTGCAACCTACGTTATCAGACGTACGCAAAGTTGCAAGAAATATAGGATTTTTTTAGTCTCGACGTTGGTACACATGATATTTAATTGCTGTAGTAATTTTTTAAAGTTTGAAACATTTATTTGTATTTAGACGAATAATATCAGAAATGAACAACAAATTATTAGCTGCTACTACGTTATTTAAAATATGGATGTCTCGTATTCCACAGAGCTTCTTCTTTTCTTACGAGATCAATCAGAGTTTGAAAAAATTCATCTGATTTTATTTCAACTCCAGCTTCTCTAGCAATTTTTAAATTTTTCGTACTGTTTACCAGCTGTTTACAAATAAATGTCAAACAGTTTAGGGATTTTTACTCCCTAAGCCCCTTTACTACACTTGCGTATCTTGATAGTTGCAAATATGTGTGACTAGTTTTCGAACAAGATGTAAAACTAGTTGCAGGAAAAGTGTCGCACTGTCACACGTCAAAAGTTGCACGAAACGCTTGAAGTTGCAGAAAATGTTTGACAGGTTGCAGATGCGTGCGTACGTGTGATAACCGCATTAGTATCATACAAATACAACCTTCGATAACCAGTAAATAAAAATTATTTCCCAGACTCATCGAAGGCAACACACAGGCGAACGCCCCTATTCTTGCCAAGAATGCCAACACCACTTTACCAACTGGCCTAACTATAACAAGCACATGAAGCGAAGACACGGAATTAACACCAGCGTTACAACTCGCAAGCCACAGTCCATTCCTCCTACGGGGATGCCTCATCGCAATCCCCCAGGTACCGTGGTGGCTCCAACTGGTCAAGTTTTAGTTATCCAGGATTCCAATTCAGTGCAAAACCAGACGTACGTTGAGCCTGAACCGCAAATAGTCGCACAGAATGTGATAAACACGCCCAGAAACTCCACAACGTCGAATATACCGGCACCGTTGGTTAATGTTAATGTACAGCCTGCACATTTAACTATGCAGAATTATTACATGTATATGTATCAGTGAATTAATAGTTAAGGATTGTTTAATAGGAACAGAACCTCGTTTTATTTGCCGACTTTTTTGGAATGTACAAATTATTTTGCGCTTTAATATTTTATGCTCGAAATTGTATTAGTATTTATTAATGTAAGTGATTATTTGTAATGTCGAACTTATTTTCCATTACTATAAATATCTGAACGTATTTATGTTGACATAATAAAAGTAATAAACTTTTTACTCTGTGTTCATTTCAATACATCAGATATGGTCAGCACATTACCTACCGCCAATTCCATGTTTAAAATAGCAATGAACTTTAAGTATTATTTCCGGTTGATCGTTTATAAACAATTCTATAGTCTGTTTGAAATAACGAAACAATTTTGCATTTTCCTTTCTTTTTAAACATCGAAAAATGTAAAACCACGCCCCAATTAGTTGTCAAAATTCTTTAGTTATTTCAGAGAATAATTTGTTGTTCCAATAAATAGAAAAGGGGTTTAAACACCAAATTTGAGAAGTTTTGGATCTTATTTTAATATAATTTTTCAAGTAAAGTATCACTTCTAGTTATCAATTTTAGCCATAATCTAATATGTTGTTGTCATTGAGTAAGTTTATATCGAAGTCCTTAATCGGATTTAAATAAATTCTAAATCTTGACTGTTTATACAAGAAAAATTTAAATCGATCAAGTACATTCGAATTTACCGTAGATTTAATTGGATTTACTACTGACACTATTGGCATAGCAGCATAGAATGCGTAAATCATTATTGACTAGTATTCTAGTATTAATTTTGGCTTTTGACAATTTACTTAGATTTTTCATCTAAGATTTACTTAGTTTTTCATCTAAAAAATCAATTATTTTTCATTCCAGGATTAATTTAAAAAAATATTCTGTTTCATGTTGCGTCCACGGATTTCTCATTGCTCTTCTAATACCTAATTATGCTAACTTATCGTTGACGTAATATTAACTGTCAAACTATGAAGGAATGAATAAATTACTTTGCGCTTTCTTTGTTTCAGTACCTACTATTGAATATTCTGTTAAATCGCTGTTTATCTAGTGAAAGTAAATCGGATTTATGTACAAATTTCGTTGGTAAAGTCGATTTAGAATCCGATTCTTAATACAATCCATCGTTTTCTTAAATACGATTTTTAATCCTAAATCCACTAAAATCTGATTAAGGACGTCGATATAAATATACTCATTGATATAAAAGTCTTAAATACTAAAATTGAAAAGTTTTGAATTATATTTTAATATAACTTATGGACTTCAAGTAAAGTATCAATTTCCGTTGTTCAGTTTTACTAAAAATCTAATCAACTTTTTATATGAATGCAGTAAGCTTAAATACGGATAGTAGAAATCTTTGGAAGTTTTATATGAGAACATGGAATAAAAAAACGTCACACACAGACAAACGTCATTGTAAAATAGTAAAAGCGTGTTGTTGGGGACCCTAATTCGTGGTTATTTATTTCATTGAAAACTCACTATAGAATTTTTGGACCGAAAACATTACCCTCTTATCAATGTATGTAGGTTGGCGGGAGCCATCTACCGCATTTGGTACATTTTAGTTCGACAGGCAACGTCACGCATTTAGAATATTAGAATGGAGGCGCTATATCACACAACAAACAGATTAATACAAGAAATTCAAGAGTGCTTTCAACAATTAGAAAAAAATCCACGTGAAGCCAAAAACATTGAAAATGAAATCCAGTCGAAAATTAACGATGTTAACAGGTACTATTCTAGCGTTAACAAAATGATGTAACCTAACAAATCACCTAAATTTCCAGTAATTGCGACAAACTTGACGTATACTTATACAAAGTCCCAGTCACACAACGCCAGAATTATAAAATGAGATGTGACCAACTTAAATATGACAACAGGCATTTACAAGTACGTAAGCGGACAATACAACACTGACATTGACTGTAGTAATTATTGTAGGCAGCTCTACGAGCGTGGCAACAAAAACAGCTGAGAAAAACTGCCGAATTGAACGAAAGAGAACAATTATTAAATAGGAGATTCACGCCTAATCCAGATAACACTACTATAAACATGGATTACTCGATTCAACATCAAAATCAACTACAAAATGTTCATAGGGGTGTTGATGATATGATTCTATCTGGAAGCTCAATATTAGATTCTCTTCGTAATCAAAGAGAAACTTTAAAAGGAGCTCATAGAAGAATCGTTGATATGGCGAATACTTTAGGATTGAGTACTGCTACAATGCGATTAATTGAACGACGAGTTGGTGAAGACAAATTAATTTTAATAGCAGGAATGATAGTTACAATATTAGTTATAATTTTAGTTATTGTGTATGTTGCCTGAGAACGCATTCCTAATCCTTTGGATATATTTATATTATAAAACACATATATTTATACACTTTTCCCAATAAATAAACGTTGCTTTGTTAATGTCGTATTGGTATGTAGTGAGTACAATCGCATGTGGTGGTTGGTATAGTAAACCCACCAACATCCTCTTTTAGTTGTTCGCATTTATCGGCAGCTTCAACAAATCTAACTTTCTTCTTAACACACGGACTGTCTTTATGTGGTTGTGGTCTATCTTCCTTGCTGATCTCAATTTTTTTGGACAATTCTGGATTATAATCTGTAGACACAGTTCCTGGCAGACATTCATGTTTCTTTTTGTATTCAGCTGCTTTCAAGCAGGCTTCTTCGTGTCTCCTTAGTACATCTTCATAATATTCTTGCAGTTCCTGTTCTTTAGTCTTCGGGTATTTGACAACATAAGAATCGTCAGCAACGACGCAGGGTATTTTTTCATCCAGATTTTTCTCGGTGACTGTAACTGGGAGAGGACATACTTTATCGACTTCTTTGATGCCATATTCGCAAATTTCTTTCTGGTATGGCAGTTTTTGAGTATCGACAACCATGTTGAGTTTATCTGATTCTGTAACGTCGTGCGCTTTGGCAGCTGAGGCAAGACTTGCTTCAATTTCTTCCAAGCATTTTTCTCTTTCGGTTTTGATAACTTTTAGTTCAGCTCCGATCATTGCCCTGTCTTTTCGTAGTTGCTTTTCTACGTTTTCAGTCATTGCGTCTTCTAAATCATCTTTCAGGTAGCCTTCGTTGTACATGTAATTTCTCATATTGTCCATAACTTCTCTTGGGAACTTTTCGGGATTTGCTTGCATATATCTGTAGACACCCAAATCTGCTCCTGTTATGATAAATCTATGAGAGAAAACTTCAATAACTGCTCCAATGTAGAAATCGACAGGAGTGTAAAATTCTGGATTATATGGATGGGTTTTAGGTTTTTGTAGAAGCATACTCTGTAAAAATTTGCCTCCCAATATTCCAGAATTTCGAATAACTGGTTCATGAATTAAACAAGACCCGTCGGCTAAAGAATACATTAAAATGAATTTTCTGATTTTGTCTTCTGGATGAACCCAATCCATGACCATAGAATATCGCAGATTTTTGTTAGCGTTCGTAACCAAACGAATTTCATCTCTTCTAGGAGCAGTAGGAAGAGTCATGAAACAATTCTGCAATGAATCTTCAATGGTACCAAGTTTTAATTCACCATGAGGAGGCATGCACTAATAAATAAAACAATAAAAAGCAGAAAATAAAAATTGCAATTTCAAAAACTCGATTTACTTTTTCATAGGGTGATTTCTTCTTTTCATGGACTTCAATTCGAGGACCCTGTGTTATATGAAGAACTTTTTCGAAATAAGTTCTTGTAAAATTATCACAATCATATAACAAAAATCTGCGACCTAAAATATAAATAGTTTCTCCAATTATTAAGTCTTTTGGTTGATAATATTCGGTGACTTCAGCATCTGAAAGTTCTAGGTAGCAAGACGGATAAGTAATTGGACGATCAGTCCAGTTTTTAGGCAGTTTTGTTTTTTTTAATAATAAAGGACATGGGTCGCAGCCGTCATTATCAGTGTGGATTTCTTTAACGGACACTGTATCGTCACACAAGAAGTATAAAACGTTGTAGTCTTTTAATTCGCCGTATTCTGCTGCTCTGTTGTCCCAAACTGCGCTAAACCTAATAAAATAATTGAAATAATATACGTTTATTATTATTCTAGTAAAGTTCGTTCGAATTATGACCTAGATTTTTGTATAATTGCATAATTCAATGTTTTAAAGTTAAAAATATTTCGCAATTGCGTACTCTCTTAGAATCATAACAAATTATTCGAACGAACTTTTCATATTTTACAAAAATACTTTAATATTTTTCCGTCATATTCCAAAAATCTTCTTAGTTTATCATCCAAAGGTGGTGTTACTCTACTTTGAGGAGCGACTTTCATTTCTCTCATTTGTATATATGGATCAGGTGGCATGTCTTCCGTAGGGTTAATTACAATACCTTGACTTGCCATATATTCCTAATAAATTGCAATTAATAACAATTCATAACATTTAAAATATAGTCTACCCTTGTATAGCCATCAGTATCAACAGTGTGAAATACTATCCCATAAAAACAGAAATCTTTTCCTACATTTAGGTCTTTCCAGTGCCAGTAATCTCCAGAATCTGATTTTGGAATTTTCCCGCGACGAATAAGACGACCTTGTTGGAAACCGCAATTCTAAAGGAGTTAATAAGTTTTTAAAAAGCTTTTATTCTCAGAAAATGCAAAATCAATTTCAGAAATAGTAAAATCATTTTTAGAAAAGTGACCCTTTGGTACACTCTCCACGCCAGCAGTGAGTCCCCGTGAAATGGTGCCCGGTAAACGCTCACACGGTACAAATATGTCATCATTATCAATATGTGTACCAGTGGCGTAGCGTCATAGTGTTCAAGGTGTTCTCCGCACACCCAGAGGTAAAGAATTAAAAATCTTTTATATTTATATGCATTTTAAATTTTATATAGAAAATAATACTCAGATAGTTTTAATTTTGTGAACGCCTTATATGTATACCAAACGCAAAGCTAGGTTCAGAAAGAAATTCTGACGACCAGTCTAGGACATACAGGGAGCGGGCGGCTAGTATCATGCTGGGGTTCATAATACACTGGTAAAGTATGCGAGTGTTCAATAGACCAGAAAAGTTAGGCTAGAATTTGCCTTTGGCGCGAGTTCATAGTTTGAATCCCCTAGTATAGGTTTCATATGGGAGTTTAATTTTACAGACAAAAAAAAAGATATTTTGTAAAAGAAATTAAGCAACTCTTGCTAAGAATTCGATAGTTTGTTCATTCAGTAATAGATTGCAACAGTTTAAGCCTTTAGAAAAGGTAAAGTAAGAAAATTATTAGAAATTAAAATGCTTGGTGCAAACAAGGATACCGTATATCGTTGACCCATCAGTAAATAGGACAGAACAATAGATGAAGCATGCACGATCAAACTAAGACATACGTTCAATGAATTTTGTAGTGTTGTACTATTATTTAAATAATTATAAACTGTGCACAGTTCATGTGAATATTATTGTAAGAATCTGGAGATAAAGGATCGATCTAGATACTACATGTAAAGTTTTACATAAGAGATTTACTTTTATGTGATTTTTCAGCCTTTAAAGTTGAGCAAAAATTTCCTTGGTAAGAAACACACGGGGATTGAAATTATGTTCTCAGCGTTATGAAATGAATTTATATTTCGCGCCTAAGTTTGACCGTTACGCTTTTCTGGTCTATTGAACATTTGAACCTAAAATGGTGGGAGAAATTAACGTGTTAACTTATGCATTCTGCTACGCACGAAAGTATTTAAAGTTGCAATTCTATAATTCATTTGGACATTTTGATTAAATTTATTGTCTTCGGCATTATTTTTTTTTTAATAACCGACTATAAAATTCAAATAGTTTGTAAAAATATCTCTCATCAAATAGTAATAAAAATGTGTCTTACTTTGATTTAGTATTTTTTTCTGCACACCCTACAAAAAAAATCCGCTGCGCCACTGATGTGTACCAAGTAGATTGGCACACCCAGTAATAGGTAATATGCCGTGATATACATATATAAACAGGGTGTAATCAAACTTCGGGGGAAAAAAAAATGAAAGGGCATATATGTAGTACTGACCAAAATGAGTAAAAAAGGGTTCATCAACATGGGTCCGATCTTCAATAGTTTCCGAAATATAATGCAGTGAAAAATGAGTTTTTACAGGATTTACCTTTGCTATCTAGAAAACTATAAGAGTTACGACTTCAATTAAATAAGACTGTTTGTTTACCTTTCAGAGGTCAACTTTTGTTTTTTTTAAAAAAATCAAATAACTGTACTAAGTTAAATATTGTAGCAACCTTGGCCAATATTTGGTTTTCAAATAACTTCTGTACTATTAGAAATTGAGAAAAATGTTTCATATAAAATTTTATTGTTTTTTATAGTCTATTTACTGATATAGACAAAATTTTGTTCAATTACTATCTTTTTCAATTTTCTTCGATTCTAATAGTAAATGGCGTCTTTCTCGGAAACAGTTGAAGATCGCACCCATGTTGATTAAGCCTTTTTTACTCATTTACATATATATATATATATATATATATATATATATATATATATATATATATAATAATAATAATAATAATAATTTTAATTTCTTCCATTTCTTATTGAAAATAAACTTTAGCTAATATCATATATTTAAGGCAACCGACGATTGTTACTTTTATGTGTAGGACACTGCATAATGTACGTAATTTTTTATACAAAAACAAATTGTGAATTTGATTTTTGAAATTTTTTTTTGAAATTAAATTTGTATTCAATCATTTCTGAAATAAAAGTATTTTTTTTAAATGATATTAAATTTTTGATATAGAATTTACATTTTCTGAAAATTAATTTACTTCTTCCAAAATTGAAAGGGTATAAATATATGAATTCGGACGGTTTACATTTTCAACAAACAAATTATAAAACGTACGCAAATGGTAAGAAATTCTACAAATTTCTTTCGACTAGTTTAAAATATAGATTTTAAACTTACAAAAACTGTATAATAATTATTCAAGTATGTCGCCATTTAATATTGGGTTACACACCGTCTTTATTATTGATACCAGCTTTAATTCTATTAGGCATTGTATCCCTAAGCTCTGCAAATTTTTCTGTGACTATTGCCCAACATGTTTTGCAAGGTAGGTTTTTTTTTTTTTTGTGCCAAAAGTATAGAATCCCGATATAAAATAAAATGGCGGTCGGACTATTATCACCATCATTTGGCCACAGTTTTAAATATATACTTAAAGTAGCCGAAAGAATTTTGTAAAAATTTCTGGTCATTTGTGTAGATTTTATAATTTAATGAAAATGTAAACCGACCGATTTATTATGAGTTTGGGCTTGTATGTATTAGATACTTACTCGTACAAAAGGTTCCATAACTGTAATCGAATCATCTTCCAAAAAATAAATTATATTGACCTGCCTAACTCTATAATGTTCATCAGGAGATTCAAAAACTCCCTGCTTAAAAAAAGCTTTAAACGTCAAACATTTTTTATCGTAATGTGCAAAATGTGGTACGAATTGAGGCGCAGCAGGCCCTCTAGTTCTCCCATATGTTAAAGAAGGATCAAATCTACAAATTTTTATTTGTTAACAACAAAATTTTTGTAAAACAACTCGCTGACCTTATAGGATCTTGATTTTTGATGTATTTTACTGAATTAACATCAAGCTCCCGTCCGCCAATACCCGAAAATAGATCTGGAGTTTTTGGGAACGGATACCCATTTATAAAATTGAATGTTTGGCAAACTTGAAATTTGTTAATCTGTAAAAAACTTTTAAGTAAAATTTTTGTAAAGTGTTTAGAAACTTACAGTAGGATCTTTAAAACTTAAACCCGGTAATTTCGGCAGTCCTGTCATTTTTATATAATTAAATATACGTTAAAATAATGACAAATCTTTATTTCAAACATTGACAGTTTTTACATAGCAACTATCGGCATGACAACGACAATTAAAGTGAATTTGTAAGAGGAATAGGAATCAGGTTTTATTTATTCAAAAATGTAATACAATGATTTAAAACTTAAATCTATGTTCATTGTTGTAATCAGCAAAAATATTTTATTATAACTGATTATAAGAAGCTGTTTGCATCCAAGAAATGTGAGTTTTATCAAATAAAATACTCGGCACAGCACTTTTGCTTTGCATTGCCATTATAGCAGCAGCAAATCCTACCGACACGCAAATATTTTCTGCGCATCCAGATAACATAGAATATATAATTCCACTCGCTAGACAATCTCCGGCTCCACTAACATTTACAAGCTCTGTAATTTCAGTTGTTTTGTAATGTCTTACTTGAATATCTAAATTATTTTGAAAACCATACAACGGATCTTCTGCAGACCCTCTTCTAATAATCATAAGACCTTGTGCTCCTAAAGTTATAAAAATTGTGTCTACATATTGAGCTACCAGTTTTCCTAACTCAGCAGCCTCAAAAAGTATATTTTCGTGATTAGAAGAAACTTTAATACCTAAATAATTTGCTATAAAACGTAATTCGTTCATATTTGGTGTAATATATTTAATATTTCTATAATAAGAAGAATGGAATGGATTGGCTGCAACTGGAACATCAGTTGGTTCGTAGAAAACTGTAAAGTAAACATCTACTCATTAGTATGCATTATGCATCCCAGTATGGATTAAGTAAGGTTTTATATCTGTTAGGTCTTGGTCCAAATAATGCGCAAGAATTCAACAGGTGGTAGTGGTAACCATCATGGCGACCAAAACGAAAACAGGCGTATGTGCAATAATAATAACAATACTTGCTGTTTTCTTTGTTATACTGGCTTTTTGCACACCTTATTGGTTGCAAGCAGATGGACATTTACAAGACCCAAAATTTGAAAAAATAGGTGACTATATGTTAATATTTACTAAGTTTATAAGTGGGAGTGGTGCATTTCGGTGCCTATAAAAATGTTCCATTGATGACTAACCCTTTAACTCTAATTGCAGGTTTATGGGAAGTTTGTTTTCGAGGATTTGAAGACACAAGACATTAGTAAGTTATTTTAAGTGATTCCAAGAAAAAAATTACAATTGTGATTGCAAGAAATTACAGTATTATTTTGTTTTAGTTATGAAACGAAATTTACTGGCTGTTGGTGGGTCTTTGAAGAAGAATACTATATCATATACGATTTCCTGTTACCAGGTTTCTTCGTTGCCACTCAGTTCTTCTTCACATTATGCTTAACACTATGTTTATCAGCCATATTCTTAACATGGATGTATTGTTTCTGTAGCAAACATCATGACAAGTATCTTTTGTTATTGTTGACAACGGGAAGTGATTTAATACTTGCAGGTAATGCACATGTTTCATACTCATATTAATTTAAAATTTACATACTTTAATTATCATGGGTGTGACAGGTTTAATTAACTTATGAATCATAATAGGTATTTTAATTTTCGTGCATATAGAGTCTCATGAGAATTCGCAGCATGGGCGTGGAACATGGAAAATAGTTTTTTTGAAATATTAACTAACCCGTAAAACTTTTTGGGGTGCTTTGCAAATAGACTTTTTGAGTATAATTTTCTCAATATTTTGGTGCTAAAATTTTGGATCGTTGGTGATCAAGTAACGAAAAATTTAGATACGTAATGAAACAGATCTAGTATGCGATAATTCTGAGAAAAAAATGAATGCCGGCTAAACTGTCAAATCAAGTAACTAAATAACAGTTAATTTGATGCTCTTTTTTTAAATTAAGTTTATTCGGTTATACACCAAATGCGAAAATCGGAGAAAATATAAGAAATGAAAATTTTTATTGGCATCTTGCTTGCAACGCCAAATTTGAACTCACGTAGTTGAGATAAATTGACATTTAATTTGTATTTAAATGTGTATTATTAACAAGTACAGCATTTCTAAAAGTAAGTAATATAAATATAATGGATAAAATTAATGTTTATATAATCAAACTAATGTCACATTGCTTAAAGTCAGTTGCCAATACTCTGTTCCCTTTAAGCCATTCGGCGTTGATATCAACGCCAGTTTTTAAGTAGTCGAAATTACATTGGGTAAATTTGTCTCTTGTCTCCAATATGAACCAATCAGCGAGTTCAAAACTATGCCCTATGCTCTGCAATACTGAATTGCTTAAATGGAACACGGAAATATGATTTATTAATTTTACCTGATACCTGATTTGAAATATGGGGAGTCAGGTATAGACCTCCAGCTATTTTTATGAGTGTTCACCACAAATCCTACTATAAATTTGGGAATGAAGTCAAAAAGACAATTTATAAATTTCTGAAAATAGTATAAAGGGCAGATAAAAATATTGTTGATTGTTGTTTATTATTATAATAAATGTATTATTTTGCAAATCTATGATCGTTAGTATGACAACTAATTAACTGATTTTAGCGAACAGTTGATTAGCATTGTTTTTTCTCTGTCAATCGTTTATGGATTATTTTAGAGAAAAATATTTCAAGGAAGATTATTTGAAATATTTTTCTCTACAATATTCCATAAACGAATGACAGAGAAAAAACAATGCTAATCAACTGCTTGCTAATTATCCTTAATCAGTTGTTCATACTACTAGCCATTATTAAATTTTTTTTTCTTTGATTATAAAGCTAAATACAATAAAATCATTTCAGGATTATGTGGTCTAATCGCCGTGTTAATATTTGGAGTAAACGGCGACAGAAGAGACTGGATGCCAAACTGGGAACACAATGATCTCGGTTGGTCTTACGCCCTAGGCGTTCTGGGATCATTATTGCTATTCCCAGCCGGAACTTTATTCCTTATAGAAGCCAGAAGAGTCAAATACAGAAGACTTAGAGAACAACAACCGACTCCGTCCGTTCCATCCCAATATAGCATGGAAACGAGAAAAAGTTCCCATACAGATATATAAATGTGTTCAAAGTAGCCGATAATGTACAAGATTTTTATTGTTGTTAAAGTCTAACGTAAAGTGCCGTTAGTAATTTAAAAATTGTATTTTAGATACGCATGACTTTTATTGTAAGATAGTTGTAAGTTATTTTAACATATCTGATCTGAAACCAAATCCGCCCGATTTTGTCTGATGTTAAGAATAATGTGAATTTTAATTGTATGTTTAATTTTTTACTCATGTAGACCGTCCATTGTATTGCTTAATTTTAATGAATATATTTATATTTCATTTTGTAACATATTTTTCACATATCCTATAAACAACGTAACCTTGGTACCAGCATATGAGACCTTATCATGTGCATGTGAACTATTCCACAAAGCACCCATTCATTACAAATAATTTGTTACAAAACAATTGTTTTTCTTGTTATTTTCAATACTTCATGCATGTGAGGTTGTGCAACGTAAGAAAAATTTCCATAATAAGACAATAAGATATAATTACATCCACACCTACAAGAATGAAACACAAGTCACCAATGAGTTAATGAATTTCATTTAGTTCTACGTCTTCTAAATATTTCAGAAACGGTGAAATTTATTTCAAAAAATGTAATTCAGAACAGCCTAATTATTTTTTTGTGCAACCGGACGCGAAATAAGCATTTCGCAGCCGCAATACAGGCCGCGAAATTCAATTTCGTGACCGTTGTGGTAACGACAGCGAAATTACGTAAATAATCACTTTGACACTTGAGAATTGAATGTTTTTGTTTATCAAATGTTAATTCCATAGCCACCTTGAAAGCTAACTTTCTATTTAAAATGAAACTGTTTAAAATTAATAAAATTTGTAATTACATATTTTTTATGGTAGCACAAAAAATATTGTGTACACCTTGTCCGCGAAATCCTTTAGCGCCCTCGAGATTGTCATGCCTCGGCCGCAAGCGGCCTCGGCGACAATCTTTCTCTCGGTACGCTAAAGAGTGATTTCGCGGCCTTGATATACAAATAACTATTAGAAAACGTCAAATATAATTCACAATAATCATTTAATATATTTCACTTAGACAGTTTAACCAGAGATGAAAATACTAGGCTTTAATGTCTGAAATTAAAATGATTACTCTGATTTACATTAAAAATTAAAATGACTATTCTGAATTAAATGTATCGAGTTTTGAAATTAAACTGACTATTTTGCGTTACAAACTGATGCTTTATTTACAAATGGCGCAGAAAATATCTCGTGAATGTGAAATGATTTCTAAATATAAAAGTTTATTTCAGAATTCAAATACGCTATTCTTCTATTGATCCTATGCAGTAAACTAGGTGAACGTATTTTGTTTCGTTATGTGGTGACCTAATGACCCTCCTATAAATCGAAATTGACCATCAAAAATTTACGTGCTTAACAAGATTAACTATACATTTCAATTATATTTCAAGAAAAATCAGTCAAATACACTATCAATGATTTTTTTTATTACCAAACGTAAAGTACTGTTAACTAAACAATATAAAAAAATGAAGTCTACGCAGTGAAACTGCGTGTTTATATAAAGAAATCTCTTCCCGCGCTTAAAGTTTGGGTACTGCTGGTTTACCAACGTATACATCTTAGGTGTGGTAGGGAGTCGAAGCATATGCAGGTGTAGTAGTTGTAAAAAGTAATTCGTTAGTGTTTTGTTTAAGTTACGGGTAACAAAAGCACTGATGTGACATCCGAAGGGCGTGC
Source organism: Harpalus rubripes (assembly GCA_963082715.1). NCBI lineage: Eukaryota > Metazoa > Arthropoda > Insecta > Coleoptera > Carabidae > Harpalus > Harpalus rubripes. The sequence continues at coordinate 23,753,209 of OY720460.1, read as the reverse complement.
CTTGTTTCTTAGCAACGAAATTTGTTAGAAAGTTGGGAAAAACAACAGACGCGCAATCAGTTGTCTCCTTGGTATTCAGGTAAACATATAGGTAAGATATGTGTTTGTGTCCGTGATGAAAGTGAATCATGTTTTTAAATAATTAATTTTATAAAAGTAATTATAGTTTTCTTAGATATCTCAATGAAATCATCGGAAATAAGTAATTATTTGTTTGTTTATGAGAAATAAGTTACTTTACTACTTTTCTTATAAGAGAAAAGGTTTGGTGTCCATTTAATATATTCCATTTAAAATGCAAGGTAAATATTTTATCATAATTATAAATTATTAAGTTATCAAAGTGTTACACTACTACTATAAATTTTACTATAAAATTATCTTATCATTACGGCTAGACATAGAGGCAACTGCCCTTTTCTGTTTATATTCTTATCTAAAATACGTTTATCTTTTAGAGGAAATGAAGAAACGGTCGTTATCGGGCAATGTTGGGATAGGTTTTTTTATCGTTGGCCTAATATTCGTCGTTATAGCTTTTGCCACTCCGAGTTGGTTAGTATCAGACTATCGAATCACTGGTGCGAAATTAGACAGATTTGGATTATGGACCCATTGTTTCCGTTCACTAGAAGATCGACAAGATTTACACCAAAGAAGATTTTTTGTTGGGTGTAGATGGATCTATGACCCTTTCACTACTGGATATGATAAAATCAGAGGATATTTAGTTCCAGGTATGTTATTATTTTTAAGCAAACAATTACTCGAATTCTCAGGCATACAGCATTTGTTTTACACAATCGACAATTCGGTGCACTCTTGTATTTTTATCTGTACAATAAAATGTATATTCGTTTCTACGGTGACACATTTGATACGCAACATATTTTCAACTATACTTCATTTCACGTAAGAAAATAGCAGATGGCGTTTAAAAGCCGACTCTTTTTACATGCATTAAATATATAATTTAAATTCGTGAAATCAAACTTTGTCAATAATAAATATTTTTATCTGTAAAAATGTAAAACATCTAAATATTAAAAATAACAAAATCAAAAACATGGTTAAATATAATTTAATTTGGTCAATTTTCTGACAACTGATAGTTGATATTTTTTTCGTCTTTGTAAAATAAACTCTGTTTGAAATAACCGAAAGAATTTTGACAGTTAATTGGGGCGCGGTTTAAGAATTTGTTTTACACCAAACAATTTCGATGTTTAAATAAAAGCGCCCAATAGATCTTTTCAATTTAAAGAGATAGAAGATATGCGCAATGGGGATCTGCGCATAGTAAGAACAATTGAGATCTATGGCGTTTATTTCTAAAAAATTTAGATGTAAAATGTGAGAATATCTCAAATAACTTATAAAAAATGTTATCGAAATAAGTTACAAAAGCTTTTATTGAAGTTAAAATGACTAACGATGCAAATTTTCACTGAGAATAGGTTCTTTAATAACTGCAATATTTTTGACGTTTCATTTGACAGCCCAGGCAGTTATTCGCGCCATTTTCTTACTGTTTGCAGCGATAGAAAGGGATAGCCGTTAAATAGAAAAGGTCTATTGCACAAAACCGTAAGAGAATAAACACAGGGAAATAACCAGATAAAACTTAATAAACGACAATACAGCAACAAATGCCGGACAGATTTTATAAAGAATGAAATCATAATTGATATATTTGAACTGTGTTTGTGTAAACCGTGACTACAGCGCATATCAACCAATAGAATCACAAGAATATATCTGTCAAAATTCTTTCATTATTTCAAACAGAGTATAGGCGTGTATTCTGACGAATCAGAAGGCATAATTTTTTTCCTATCTAAACCACACGTGAACTATAGTTTCCGATGATGTTTATAAGATGTTGAAAACTTAATGTAGAAACGAATATATTGTTTTTGAATGTTTATAGACCCAGATGAAGATACAAGTTGTACTGAAACGTCTGTTTTGTAAAGAAATAAATGCTGCATGATACAGATTTTGAGTAAATGTCAACACCTAATCTATACCAACGTCGAAAAATTTTCCACATTTATAAAAACATGTTTGTAATTTTTAATGTTAAAGGTTTCATGATAGCAACCCAATTCTTCTTCACGCTGGCCTTTGTTTCTGTGCTAGTAGGAGGAATAATGGTCCTAATCTACTTTTTATTCTGCGGACCAGATCAAAAACGATTTATTGTGTTCATTAGAATTTTATCCTGGGTCGTTCTCGTTGGAGGACTATGTGGAGGAATCGGTGTAATAATCTTCGCAGCTTGTGCCAATCAAGAAGATTGGATGCCCGGACACGACAACAACTTTTTCGGATGGTCGTTCATCCTTGCGTGTATAGGGGTCGTGAGCTTACTCGTGGCGGCAGCTCTCTTTTTTGTCGACGCAGATGTGCAAACAAGAAAACGAAGACTTTTGAAAGAATCTCAAACGAGATTTGAATTGGAACATGAAAGCAAAGCATGAATGCTTCTTCCAAAAATGTAAATCCGTCCAAATGTACAAACTTAAAAAGTCTTTACTCGAACTTGTAACGAACTTACATTATATTTATAGTACTTTAAGTATAAGAGATCTTAACTTTAAGAACATTCCCGACTTGGGTCTAAAGCTGCCTTAATTAAGATAATGATTTTAACAATGTTAAGAATAATGTTCTTATATGTTCATAATTTTATATGTTTTACATGAATGTTATTTTAATTGAGAAATAAAACATTTTTAAGAACTCTGTTTTACTGTTTAATACTGGTTAAATGTAAATAAATACAGCATGAATCAACAATTAAAAATCTACACAGTGCCTCCTTAACAGATGACACATATGGGCGTGGTAAAGAAAACAATAAGTTACTTAAGTATCTACTTGGTCTTGGTTGGTACGTTGAACAGGTAGTAGACAAGTAGAGGTAGTTTCTAAAATGGCGCTATAAGAGACGTACTCATCTAGTTGTTTACGTTTTCTTTTTCGAAGTATACGAATATTTTTAACGAACACGAATTTGTTATGTTTGTAATTGTGTAGTATCAAAACACATTCAAGATGACTTTAGAAAAAAATGATTACCCGAAAGCTTCAAGTAAGTTTTTATAGACAATAACAATATTTACCACACCCTCAAATAATTTATTATTTATTTACAGATTTTCTATTTTTTGGAGGAATTTTCACTTACATTGCAGGGTTGTTCCTATTAATAGCGTTTGCAAGGTATATAAAACATTACATATTATTAACAACAATGGATAATATTTGTTTTTTTTTTAGTCCGTATTGGGTCCAATCTTTTGAAGAAACTTTTTCCAGTTTTAAAAATATGGGGCTTTGGGAATATTGTTTCTACAAATTTCATTATCCTTACAATCAGTTTTATCAGTTATTTAATGGATGCCATTACATATTTAGCCATGTAAATATAGAGAAACTATGAACTATGAATCATTCCTTAATGGGTCTGTATTTTAGGAATATTACATTATCAGAGAATGGCTATTACCTGGATGGTTAATGGCAGTACAGACTTTCGTTGCTTTGGCATTTATACTCAGTTTCACATCTCAAGTAATTATTGCTATGCAAGTATGTCGGTGGCCTCTTGAATTTGTTTTGCAATACGAATGGATTTTATCTGCGATTAACTTCATTGCTAATGCTACAGCATGTAAGTATTTTTATTGGGAATAAATTAAATGCTACATAAAAAAAAATAAACGTTATAGCGGGTATTTCAAAACTTCGGGTATAAATTTTAAGAGCATATAGTACTGACCAAAATAAGTAAAAAAACGAGGTACAAAAGCTTAATCATCCTGGGTCCGATCTTCAATAGTTTCGGAGATATAAAGCAGTGAAAAATGAATTTTTACGGAGTTTACCTCTGCTATCTTCAAAACTATAAGAGTTACGACTTCATTAAATCAAATAAAATAATTGTACTTGGTAAAATGTGTCAAGTTTGACCAATATTTAATTTTCAAATAATAAATTGTTAACTATAGAAATTGAGAGATGTTTCATATAAAATTTTATTGTATTTTTATAGTCTATTTGTTGGCATAGTTCAAATTTTCTTCAATCACTATCTTTGTCAGTTTTTTTATTCGATTCTAAAATATGTTCAAAATGATCACTGTCGAAAAAAGTTAAAAATCGGAGTTACGTTGATTAAGCTTTTTTACCCATTTTAATCAGTTCTTAAAGCTTGTACCCGAAGTTGTAAAACATATTGTATAGGATGATAATCGCTATCATTATTTTGATGCTCAATCAGTATTGCCATCTATTGTCAATTATACGCATACATAGGAAAACAGTCAAGAAAATTAATAATCTTCAACATTTTGCTTATATTATTTTCAGGTAGTAAACACATGAAATTAAAAAAATGACCGTTGGTATGAACAACTGATTAACGGTGATTAGCGAACAGTTGACTATCATTGTTTTTTCTCTGTCAATCGTTTATGAATTATTTTAGAGAAAAATACTTCCAATAACAGTTGTAGAAAAATTAATTATACGCAACGATTGATAGAAAAAAGAATGCTAGTTAAATGTTCGCTAATCACACTTAAGGTGCATTCACAAATGAAAATTAGGTTTATGGTTTTTGTTTAGGTTTAAGGAAATCATTCACAAATGTAAGTGTAAATTACCTGAAAATTAGTTTTGATTTGAACAGACATCAGTGTAAATGCTTCAAAAATAAGATTAAAATATCGGTAGAGCAGTACTCAATATAGATACCTGTGCGCCGTGAAACTGTCATTCGTTTGGCATTTTTGGTTATATTTCAGCAATTAAGTTATGACAGTCTCCATGTTCTTCTCGCATTTGTTTAAAAAGCCGAGTCCACCAAGTGGATACTAAATAAAGATGGGTGTATATATCTATATCATTTCAGACTCGTTCTCATTGGTGAAGTTTATGACGTCAAACTAAATCATAAACCTAAAGTTTGGACATTGCAATGTTTAGCTTTATGATTTGGATTTAGAGACCCTAAATTCTGAAGTGTGAATGGAGTCATTACATAATATGCGGCCAATGTCTTTAAATCTAAAGTATAAACCATAAATCTAAACTTAATTTTCATTTGTGAATGCACCTTTAATCAGTTATTCATAATTCAAAACATTTGTCATTTGTTAATTTTCGTATAGCATTTTGTTAAAATCCTATGTAGCATCTTATTCGCATACATTTTTATATAGTGTAAACAAATTTCATTGTTTTTTTGCAGCGGTATTTTTGTTTTTCGCGGTTGCTATCTTTGGAGGGAGCCACGTTCGAAGAGATTGGTTGATGTACCCTAACTTCAACTACCTGAGTTGGTCGTATGGATTTGCGTGTTTATCATTCTTTTTCCACGCATTTGCAGCTTTATTCTTATACAAAGAAACTCGTCTAAGTTACGAACAAAGACGTGAGTCTCGTAATTTAATCATGCAGATGCACCCTGATGTACACAACCGTAATGGCTATATGTAATGCACTTATTCACTATTTCATATTTTATGTTTGTTTGTTAGTCTTTAGTTTTGTTTAGTAACATCCGTCCAAATTTCTCTCATATAATGCGAGTTTATATTATGTATTTTATATATTTGTATTAAATATATGCTATTTTTTCTCTTATGTCCTTTGTTGCACTTTTTATTCGTTTTGCACATACCTGGTTTTCGATATTTCTCTGCAATTTCTAGCACGCAATCCAGAGTTTCGATTGGAAGATTACCGTCTGCCACGATTAAGGGACTCCGTGTCAACAGCTCCCGTTGAGTCCTAATCTAAATCAACAGAAGAATTCTCAAATTAGCTTACAATTACAAACAATAAGTTGCAACAATCAAAATAAATTTAGCTTTTCTACAATAGATTTTTACATTTTGTAAGCTAATTCATTTTTAAATTGGACAATCTACACGTGCACATTGTACAAAACATTAAAAACGAAAAGACTGCGATATATTTACACATTCAGAGAAGAGAATATTTATTATTTATATATTGATAAGCTTGTTTGCACAATATTGTGATTAAATTGCCTAATGTGCAGGGATGTAAAATTATGGTATGACTAGCGAATGAAAGTTGACGTTTAAATTAGTTTATAGATTTGGTTTCTTTTGAAACCCTAGAGAAGAATACAATTGTACGAAATATTCAGATATGAAATTTTTGCATGAACCTATTTAAATACTGGACTAAGAAAGCACAGAAATACATTACTATGTCTGGCTGAAAATAGATGGCCGACTAGGGTAACTGAATATCTAAACAGAGGTGCGTTTAAAATATTTTAAACATTTTTCGTTTATGTTGATTATAACAAAATATTTTGATCTTTAAACTACTTAATTTGGCAATTCTATGAAATAGGATTATTTTTAATTTCCTCTAACAGTAATTCCGACTCGAGGGTTACTTACACCTGAGACGAACGAACTAGAATTTGCGGTATTAAATTTTTTAAGTACATCCCTGAATCCTGTTGATAAGATAATTTTAAATGCCTCCTGGTATTGAGTACAATTCTAATCTTCTGTAACGCAATACATAAGGGTCAGTTTCCTTTCAAATCAAATGTAGGGAAATGTTTAAAAAAAAAACCACATCTATTAAATAATGTAAACGTTAACTTTCATAGCGAATGAAAAGTCATACTCTACCACAATTTTTTTTTGTAAATTATGGTCGTAATTTACCTTTTTAAATTACATACTAATTTAAAATTATATATTACCGTAAGTTACCGAGAAATTGCCGTACAGAAAATACTATGCAGAAATTTGCGATTATTGTATTTTTATATTTACCGAATTACAAAAATAAAACATAAAATAAGCAAATGTTATGTTTGACAGTAAAATAAAAATTATATTATTAAGATAGATAGACAGCGAATTTTTTTTGTAATTTACGGTTACAAAATTTTACAGTATATTACGGTGGTTTATTTGGTAATTTACCCTTTGCAACCCTGCTAATGTATAAAGTGATATATATTTCATTGAGATGTGGTATATTTAGATATCAATAAATTATGTAACACTCACTAATTCTGGTGTTATTTGTTTATGAATATCCATTTCTCCTAGAAGCAGTTTGCATTCTCCATTTGAATCGAGAACCACAGTGCATTGCGCAGTCGTCGAATGGGGAAGTACCCTTATGGTTTTAGTGGTGGAATGTTGTAACAGAGAGCGCAGGTAGATGCCGTGGTTGTCATTTCCCACGACAGAGAGCATTGTAGGTTTGGCGCCAAGCTTTTCCAAAGCTTCGCAAATGTTGCGACCTACACCACCAGCAGAGACGCTGAATTTTGTATAGTGAATGGAACCGTCCAACTACAAACATAAAAGAAGAAAAAATTAAATTAAAGTAAATGCAGGGATGATGATTTTCGTAATTATTTATTAAAGGTTTTAATAAAAGCCCCGTTTTGCACAATATGGTCCTATACCCATTTTTTAAAGTGGCAAGTGGGGTTGTGTTTGTTCATTAGTGGTTTTACGGTAGGCGGGCGCAACAGGCGCACGAATCTCGCTTTTAAAATCAGGCAATCAATCTATCTTAGACATAATACGTCGTCCTAATTATTAATCGACTTCGATCACTTGTAGTTTGCGAACTAATTAATTTTTAAACAAAATTCTTTCACTATTCTTCATTTCACGTAAGAAAATAGTGATGGGAAGATAGGAGCAATTTGATCAGGTTGTTTGCTTGGATAATATCGGGATATTACCCAATCAAACACAAGATCAAACTGTTACTGTCTTCTCACCAGTATTTTCTTACGTTAAACTTAAGTATGCTTAAGTATAGTATTCATTATTTACATACATTTCCGCATTATTGGAATGTGATTATGGTACCTTTCTCCATTATAAATATTGTAATATGAAGGCAATATAAAATAGCGTGGTTTTATTATAAAAGGTCATTTAGTATATGAAGAAGAATTATTATTATTTGTTAATTGACCAAATTTTTATTTTGCGAACATTGAACATATAGCTTCAGCCTCATACAAAGGCCCCTTTTACCTATGGATTGGCTAAGCCCTACAAGGAACCGCTAGTTAAGGGTAGAGTCACCAAATATTCAATTAGTAGCTAGAGCACAGTTTGGCTAAAAAATTTTCATTGATTTGAACTCTACTTCTTGCCGTCATTACTTGTTAAAGCAAAAAAACACCTAAATTCCTTTTATTATGACTTATTCATTGAACAAGTTCTCAGACCTTTACTACTTTCAAAGGGCTGGCGTAGTAAACTTCGGGTATAGGACCGGAGTCACAAATTAATATTTTGAACCACGAATCCTGCTTCTGCTATTTCCAGCTAGGCGACGTTTTGTTGAATAGAGATAGGTACTCTGAATTTTATTTACGTTATATAAAATTCGTGGTCGCGCGTCTAGTCGCGAATCTGTTGATCCGGGTTCGATACCGACCGTCGGCAATGGGTGATGTGACGCCTGTACAAATATGTCATCATCATTGCCGATATGTGTGTACAAAGCAGACTGGCCTACCCAGCAATGGATAATATTCCGTGGTTGTATATTTATTTATCTTATTATTTTATTGTATAACTCTCAACAGGATTTAATCCCAATTACAGAGTGGGTTAAACATACATGCTTACCGGTATTCAAGCCCTAGTATACTAATGCCTAAGAGCCTAAGAATCGTAGCTCTAACAATTGAGCTACACTGGGGTCGGTAATCTTATTAAATAGCAGTATAATATACTACATCAAGTGCAGAAGCACCCCAATATCTTTCCTTCTCGGGACGTGCATGCGCTGCGTAGGTTTCTGAGGGCAGGCGTCCTGAAAAACGCGTCTCGATCAGCTGTCGCCGCCGCCTCCGCCGCCGACTGCGATGGCCGAGCGGCGTGCCGGCTGTGTGCGCGCCGTCTCCATAGCAACTATCCTAGAGTGACGTCACGCCTCTGTGGCAAGCACAACTGTCCGAAGGAGTTGGCGGTTGCGTATGACCAGCAATACACGGGAGAGAATACTGTTGCATAAGACAAAAAAATTGTAGTTGAATTTGTGTTTCTCTAGATAGGACTGTTGTTTTATTTTTTGCTGTATCGATGTATCTAGTTTCTGTTTTATTTTACTGCCCAGGTTTGATGTAGCTAGGTCAGTTCCATAGTTGCTACCTTACAGTTTATCATGGCTGTTCCGCTTTCTGGGCGCCAAAGAAGGTGAGAAGATTGACACCGTATCATTGTCACTTGTACGACACTACCCTATACGTGTGTATTTGAATTTGGTGACCTTCAACAGGCTCGCTTTACACGCTAGCATAGGCGTACTTAAGATGTCTGTCTAGGTATCTAGTAGGAAAGATTATTTATTTTGATATCAATGTTAGTACTATGAAAACTTTTGAAATTGTATTCGTTTAAAACCTTTTCCGGTTTAAATTAGTATGTAAACATACAGAAAATACGTAAAACCTAATTCAAATTTAAATGTCCATTTGATAAATATAAAAATATAATAATTGTTCTAAATTAATAAAACTCCTTAACAATTACATATAAAATTTAGTGTAGCCATAATATATTGAGGTGGTCGATAGATATGTAAAATAAAATAAATATAATTATTTTCTGGGTCAGCCAGTAATCTAAAAAAGCTTTTTAGAATTGTTTTAACCTTATTATTATTTGGAAAGCCTTTTACGCAACAATAAATAAATACCACCCGGCATTATGTCTAGTAGTCTAGTCTGGCAGTCGTAATAGTCTTGCGCTGAACCGCCCTGCACACGAACGCCGTACTCCGAAACTGACATCGCCTGGCGTACCGGAGTACGCCCAATCTCCTTGCGTTAGCCCTCCCTGGTCCAAGTTCAGGCACATATAGCCATGAACACACGGACGGCAATACATACAACAGTGTCGCTTCTGTCGACGTTAGTCATGTATATATTCTGTGTCATTGTTGCCTTTATTAAATGCTACCGGAAACAATAAACTTAATAAAAAGGATTCTTCCACTTCCTCTACATGTAGTGTTGAGCGCTCTCCATTGACTCCTCTGCCTACCCTGTTGACACAACTCCATTGCCGAGGCGTCAGAAGTTTGTCCTATGAACGAGGACTACGTAAAGCGCTTATGGAACCATCCGTAGCGCACCGCTCAAATTCCTATCCGTCAAAGATGCAGGCAGTCCCACAGTTCCCGTAAACTGGACTATGCTTGCGACGAGTCGTTGTAGTAGTCTCCAAAGGGGCTATACCGCCCACTTTGCAAATCACTTTGTTGAATATACTACAGTCTGGCCAGGTAATCGTGACCGACTAGTTTGGAAGCGCAGTAGCCTGGTCTTAAATTTTGGTGGCGATTTCATTCGCTTCCTAGAACCCGTCGAATTAACATTGAGAAAGTACATTCTGAGGCAGAAGTATGGAGTTCAAATTCAAGTACGGTGGACGCGCAATTTCAAGCCAAAGTTGGCAAACTTGCGTCTGGCAGTAAAGTCTAGCTCTCTTTCCTGCCTATTACGTTCTCTCTCGGTGCACTACTCGTCCCCATAACTCACGACTGGCTGGTCAGACTATAGTGAAGGTAATCATGATTCTGTTTGCAAAATCATCCATAAGAAATCTGAATTTCACGGTAGTGCTAGCGTTCCGGTCTATCTACGAACCGAAACTACTTCGATCTATAAGAGGAAAACTTCGACGATGCAATAAAGATGTACTGTAGCACAATGGCGAGTTATTCAGAGGTATGTTTTCGGGCTGCCATCGATTGGTATTTTCCTTGTACTATACTTGTGACTCATTTCACTCCGTTGTTAAATTACAAACAAATCGCTGTCATGGTGACAGTTGCAAGATGGTGCCAAGTATTAAGCGAGTGTATTGTCTTTGTAACAGTGACTCCCGCTATAATTATAAAGATTACATGACAAATGTGAAATTCTCTAAGTTTCCACAGCCGTCCGAAGACATTGAATCACATGTAAATCTCAAATGTCAAAGCACAAGTAATAGAAGACAGAACTTTAAAAACGGCGTGATTTGTTTGTAATCCGATCTTCCATCTCAACTTATACATCGTTGCATTCGTCAAAATCATAACCCTCTATTGGTGTCATTTCCAAACAACTCCTATTACCGATGATTGCAACGGACAGAAGGACCCTGAAGATAATTTAATGTCTCCCATCATCAAGGAAGTCCCAGCATTGTCGCTTTTGTTCTTTTGATAAAAATACTTTTTTTTTCACTGTCTGTCACCCTAGTGCAAGAGTCAATAGCACTACATACAAAAAACTGCTTGGTAAGTTGTTAAATCAGTCACACCAACTTATCTTTTCTCTTCTTGTGATTAAAATTATCACTGTCTATCACCCTAGCGCAAGGGCCAACTTCAGGAGAGTGTTGTGAATGCGCGCGCTGATTCACTCCGAGTTGGATGGGCGTATCCTACCTACCCCACCCCGACACGAGTTAGTCTACCGCGCGCGTTCGCCCGCTACGCAACCGAGGCGACATCTCTGCTGTGCAGTGCCCGGTACCGGTGTCGAGCTCGAACTGACTGCCCCAACCTCTGTGATGGGATGAAAGGTGTGTGCCCCGAAGACAAAACAAACACCGTTGGGGTGCTTCCACAAAAGTTATTCTATTTATTATTTAGTATATGTAGGAAACTATAATAAGGAATACAAAATTAAAAAAAAATTAATGGGGGGTTGTTTTGAAACTTGAAAAATAGATTTTGTATTTTATAGTAATTCGGTTTCAAGTTCTTTTTTTGTATTTATTATTTGTAAATTCCTGGATAAAACGACAGAAAAATTGTTGGGCTTGCAATTGATTATGAAATTGATTTTGGTCCTTAAAGTAATTTGGATCCTAATTTTCTTTATTCATGTATTTATTAAATCTATAAGCTGGATCTACAATAAGTTTATTTATTGTTTAATAAATTATATGTTCCTCAGTTTCAAAAAATTAACTGCTTATTTTGTAATGAATTATAGATCCGAGGGTAACGCTAGAATGATTTAGAATAAGACAGGGTTCATATTTTTTCAAATTTTATTTTAAACATATTCAAAGTAGTTCAACAATAGTACATTGCACCATTTTCCCAACCAATTTTCTTTAGGAAACTAATTTTTGGGAACTTGAAAACTGCCAAAGCTGTTAAATTAATTTTTGCTGATTTAAAAACTGTCAAAGATGTCAAACCAATAACTAGGGGATTTAAAAACTGTCAAATTAATTAGTCTGACTTAAAAACTGTCAAGCCTGTCAAAATATATGATTCGAAAATGCCCTCTAGTTATTTATATTTTTAGTCACAAGGATTCTTTAAAAAATTAATAACTAAGTTTTAACTAAATTAAGTTTAATAACTTTCAACTAACAGTTAAATAACTGTTTAAAGTGTTGGTACAAATTTTGTTTTTTACGGCCTATCAGATTTTCTTATTTTCAATAATTCTATCGTAACTCTCGTATAATAATTAAAAACCAATAACGTCAACCCGTAGAAATTGTTTTTATTTTGTTTTATTTATGTTATTTTAAATAAATTCTTTTATGCAAAATTAAGAATTTTGTTTTTACTGATCCACAATTTCTGTTTGTTTTTTTAAAAAATATTTTCTTATGTTAGGTCAATGTCAAGCAATAAAATATATACAATGTTTCATAAAATACTGGCTACTTTTACTTCGTGCTCGTTAAACGGGAGTCCTTTCATTTAAATAACCTATTTATTATAAGCCCGCTCGATAAATTTTTAATTTCATTAATGTTGCGTATATTTTCAGTGTTGCATGTTTCTCCCTGCACTGCTAAAATATAAATTAAATTTTTGATTAAATATGTAATTTTGTATACATTGCATACCTTCGAATTTTGAACATTAATTATAGAACAATGAACGACTGATGAGACTTATCGATACATTGATCAGTTTTTAATTAAAATGTTCAAAAATTTGATAGTTGGTTGGAAATTTTCAGCAACCAGTAAAACATCAATGCTAGATGTCGAAATGCTGAAGATTTGATTAAATTAGTTACTAAAGAATAAATTCATTTGAAAAATAAAGGTTAATTATTTATAGAATATTGATTAAAACAAAAAATAAGACCCATTTTTATTTAATTTTCATAGCCTTCTGATTTAATAATAATTGACGACAGTAATAAAATTTTCATGATTTAATACTTTTAATATTTTTAACATGATTAAAATCACTATTGATTTTAATAAATAATAAGAATGAATTTCATGCTTAACTTAAAGTGTTATCATTTATTTATTTTTTGTTTTATGAAATGCATAATAATTAATTATTGTATTGCTTATTTAATTATATAAATAATTTCAAATTTCCCGGTAATGAAAAACGGAAATTAAAACAGTTAATTAAATTTCAGTGCAAGGCTTGTTAAACATTTTCATCAAACAACTGAAGGTGAATAGTTAAAAACAGTTGAATTTCCACGGAGCACTACGATTTTTTCAAACGAAAAACAACAGCATCATATTCGAAGAGGGTGAGTCGTTGTTTTGTTTTAAAATATTGAAAACATCTAAAAATATTGTGATAAAGTCTTTTGTTTTGTTCAATAAAAGATGACAATTTACATGCGTATAAAAACCATTGTACACTGAAAGCTATTCAATGGCAAATTGAATAGGATGCCAATATTTCATTCTTTGGCAATTTAAAATGTAGAATTTTACATTCGATTAAGCACGCGCTTTCGAACTTTGCATGTAACTCGCTAACTATTAACTAGCAATATCGAATAGTATTTTAAATTGTCAAAAGCTCACCTATTCGATATGGTTATTAGAGTGAAATCAGAGCTTTAAACACAATTCGATCACTGACAAATGAATGCAATTAAGAATGAAAAATTGGATGGTAACCAAAAATAGCAATTTATAAAATACATGCTCCGTTTAACGGCATACTTGTGACAGACCCATATACATTAATTGACCAGAGGACAGTTATGGGTTAAGATTTTATGTCCACAAAGATTCATACCAATTTAATTTTTCTCCTTTTTCTTCTACATATTCCTGATACTGATATTCATAAATCAGAGATGGGATTTCCTATTCCCAAAGTTAATTTTTAATCCATTTCTTCCACTTCTTTCTGTCCTTTATCATCTTTTTCATTTTTTTTCATCTTTTTCCTCTTTTATTTCCGAGTTTTACTATTCGACCTTCTTATGTTTTTGTCGGTCTTCATTTACACCTTAAAATTATTAGTAATCAAGAAGAGTTGCAACAAAACTTAAATTTATCAATGTTCATAAAGTTTAACCGAAATTATTATACGTACGTAAATTGAGACAAGGAAATGTAATTCGTTTTTATGTGACAATTAAATCAGGGGCAACAAAGATGAAAATTATGATTAAAATTATAAACATAGTACATTTTTGGTTAGCCGGCTAAGCACTATGCAAATAAAATAAATAACATTTATCAAAACGGTTATGCTAGTTGACTGGCAGTTGTTTAATTTTGTTAATGTTGCCAACTATATTCAAAATGTAACCGTTCACACAACACAACCATGATTATAGCTTCTCCTGCAATACATTTATGAATAATTAGTTTGAAACGTTATGTCATGTTTCTTTACCATAAGAAATACATCCATATTTAAATACTCAAAGGTAGGTAATAGCTATTAACATACCTAGGAATGTTATGTATATCATAACTGCCGAAAATGTCGGTTTGAAGACATCTAAGGCTTGTTATGATTAATAACATCCGTGGTTTGTTCAATAGTTTATCGGTTTCAGAAAATTAAGACATTATTGATAAATACCATTTTTTGAAATTCTCTCATTAATGCTACTTTCAGATTGCTATGGTTAACAGAATAATTATTTTGACATATGTCAATATGACAAATATTCAAATTATGTGCTTTGTTCCACATTTTTATTACTTTAGAATAAAGTAGACCGTATTTAGAACGATAGGCTAACGTTAGATGTATTAATGAAGAGCATTATATTTTCATTTTATTTTATTTTCATTTTGTAGACCGTTGTTGACAAGTCAGTGTGGTAATAATATTACCATACATACTTTTGTACATGTAAATAATGGAATAATATCCTGAAACCGGTAAAAGAATTTAATGTCAAAATCAAATCACATATACAATAGATATTATAAGCACAATCAAAGTCAGCATATAAATATAATGCAATAAATGTTTTTATCTTCTAATTCTTATTTTTTTTAAAAATATGCTGTTCTTTTTAGTAGTTCAGTTCAGTTCAGTACGACGTAAGATCAGTTCATTTTCCCCCTAAAAAGAAAGTGCCTAAGGTCAGAATTTATTTCCCTATCTAAACCAACAGTATATTCTTCGGTATTTAATAATTAATGGTTTACGGTTTTGAATGTTATAAAAATAACATTATGAAAATTGCTTAAATATAATCTTAGTTGAAATATATAAATTAAGACTTTGTGATTTATGTGTTAAAATTATTTCATATTGAGAATAAAGCATTCAGTTAAAATTCTATACAATTTATGTTATGGATTTTCAAAATTTCAGGAAGGTTTTACTCATATAAAGTAAATATACCTTGTAAATTTAAGAAGCTTAGCAAACACTTCTTCTTGCAGGGGTTGGATGACACTTGATACCCTCATTTTGAAAATCAGGGCGCGTTCCCTATTAATAATGGAACAAAAATTACATGTCGATCAATATAAAAGGCTTTAGGCGCTTATGAAGTCCTGAAGCAATGAAAATTATGTTCCAAGCCAGACTAATTAAAATGGAATGCATATTACTGTGAAATTCAGTATTCGCACATTTAATTACGCCTCTTATACAGCTACTCTCATTAATCTTTCCAGTTTTATTTCGGCTAGTTTTATATTCAGCCAGCACGACTTCAAAATTACGCCCTCTTGATGAAAACATTATTAATTTATACAGGGCGCCCATTTTAAAAGTTCCCGCCTGAAAATTCATAAATAGGCAATCCCTGATACATTTCATAAGTGATTTGGTTTTTAAAATTTTGTTTTGCTCTTATACCTACTGTGATTATTCGATTTATGGTAGTAATAGGGCGCGAGCAGATCACGTGACTCGAGCGACCTTGATGTGCTTGGAATCAGCTGATTTGTGTGCGCATATCATTTTGTGACAAGGCGAGGGTAAGAGCAATAATAGATAAATAACTTTTTATAAACTTTTCTAAATTATAGTGTCAATATTCTTATTTTAACTCTGTTTATCTGTTTAAGTTATAAATGTCAAAATTCAGTTTAGAAATTCTTATCGTATTATGACAGTAACGACATTTATTTGTTGATAATTAAGTCTGGAAATTATTATGTATACGTGTGTGCTTTGGATGCCCTAGCCTATGCACCCCGTACCCCTAAGATAATCCTGTTCTGAAGATAGCGTTTTGTTTTAAAGATAGTTGACATTAGATAATCGTGGAGTTAACATATAGGAGTCGAAATCAGTGTGTGCTCTTCCTTGTCACCAAGCCGTGGACGCCAATCATCCGAGGCGTCCACCAGTCAGTAAGTGTATCATCGTTGGGAGTAAGCAACAGTAAGAAGAAGCAGTAATCTCTTCAGAGAACCCCTCGTGTTACAATTTTGCCAAGAACAATATCGCGTTGTTTTCACTTATTTTGATTTTGAACTGCTTTATTGTTATTATTTTTTTTTTGCAGTAAAACATTACAAATTAAAAATAATAACATTTTAGCAGTTAAAAATCCAAATAAATCAAAACATTGGTCTTGTCAACGTGACATTGTTCTTGTCAAAATGACATGCGCACACAAATCAGCTGATTCCAAGCACGTCAAAGTCGCTCGAGTCACGTGTCTGCTCGCGCCCTATATTTATCAAGTGGCTTATGAAATGTATTGTTTTGCCTATTCTTAAAATTTCAGGCGGGAAAATATAAAATGGGCGCCCTATATTGAATGGAAAACATGTATCTAAAACTGGTTAAATTAAAAATGACAATATCAAATTTACATCGTTATTATTGTGTTACAGCAATTGACAATTGCGAGTTACATGAACCAATATTTAGTGGATAATCATCACAATTTACAATTGAGTTTGTATTTTTATTTGGTAGAAATGTACGTAATTTCAATTGATCCGTTTCAATATTTTACGAGGAAAATAGTTGTCAACGATGGAATGACATTCCAAATTGAGTTTGCTCAATTCAATCACACAAAATGATGAAAATGAATATATTTTGCGAAGAATGCTTTACTGTCATTAATTTATGTCATGTAGAGTTTTTCATATTCGAAGTAGATAATCGTTAGCGGTAATATTTACTGTAAAGGGTAAATAACTAAGTCACCAATGTTGGATATTTTTAACCAGATTAATTCTTTTCTGTACTTCATTTCACGTAAGAAAATGGTGTTGGTTTAGATCAGGATATAAATTCTGTCCTTTAGTCAAAATGTAAACCTAGTTTACAAAAACGAAAAAATATGACGATACAGTTAACAAATAAAATCTGCAGAATTAAATAATGTTTAACAATGTTGAAATTTTTACCTCCCGCTACATTTGGTAAGGGGTAAAAATCGCATATCGAGATTTTGGTAAATGATCACGTTTTAAGGTCCCTAGAATCCAATTTTAACATTTTCACGATGATGCCTGTGTGTATGTGTGCGTGGATCCTCCACTCTAACTCAAAAACTATCATTCAGAAAATTTTGAAACTTTGTATTTCGAACTTTTTTTTTCTGTAATGGAAAGAGCCCATTAGATTTTGGTGAAAATCGGATAACCGGAAATGTCAAAATTAGAGTAAAATTCGCTAATCCAAAAATAAGGCTTAACTTAATCTTTTTTGTGACTGGGGTTGTAAATGGCGGGAGGTATTGTGTTGGCCACACCAGATTTTTGATATTCAGATCTTGTACATTTTTATTGGCAACACAGGGTACCCGGGCACTCAGATGTCGAAGGAAACCGGGTAGCCGACCGTCTTGCAAAAGACGGGACAAATATACGTTTCATAGGACCCGAACCTGCCTGCGAAATAACTGCGGAAACAGTTAAACAGGAAATTAATACATTGCTCAGGCAATGGCACAAACGGCACTGGACAGCCATATCAGGCCAGAGACACTCCAAGCTCTTCCTGAACGAGCCATCCAAGAAAAGAACTGACAACTTACTCTTAATGAGCAAGCAAGATGTTAGATTAATAACAGGACTGGTAACAGGACACTGTCAATTAAATAAACATTTGCACAGGTTGGGCCTTAAACAAGAACCAACATGCAGAGGATGTGGAGAAGAGGATGAAACTCCTCAACATCTAATATGTCACTGCGAAGCATTTATGGCAAGCAGACATAGTCTTTTAGGAGCAAAGAAATTGCGTACTGAGACACTAAAGGACATCAGTCTAAAGAAAATCCTGGAGTTCTCAAAACAAACAGGACTTCTAGAATAGAAGTAAAACACGGAGGGTACAATAGACCAGAAAGTTCGCAGTACAGGGACAAAGATGAATAACCTCTCGATAATAATAATATTGGCAACACATAATGTGAAGATGCGGATGAAAGCTTAAATGGTCGAAATAGCCAACCAGGTTCAGACCAGGTATTGCGTTGCTTCCCAAATTATCTTCAAATTAAGTTTACTTTCATTTTATTGTCTACATCTTAAAGGATAAAGTATCACACAAAAAAATAACGGAACAGTTAATAGGTATTTAAACTGTTCCACCATGTCACAGATTTCCGTGTTCAGCCTGTATATTTTGCGAATAAATAATTCAATATTAATCCATATTGTATAAATAACCATATGCTTGTAATTTCAATAATTTACTTACTGTGACACAAAATTAAACAACAACTATATTTAAAATATTGCACATTCCAGGTATTTGAAAACAGTTGGAAATGTAACTGAAACGTAGACAAATAATTAAAAATAGTGTTCTTTACTTACGTTCCATAAATCCAATTGTCAAATCCACAATATTATTCCCCTGTAAATATAAAAAAGTTTATACGACTTGATGTTACTTTAACGATTAGAAGAAAATAACAATTGCACCAGTTACGAAAACAGTAAACTGCACTTAATATTCTCTGTAGAATTAGCTTTACAACTAGTAAATCTTTCATCTGATAATAGCCAGCATAACCTCATTTCAAACCTCGGTCATAATTACCCGTGAAGTAGGCTATAATTGAAACATATTTCAGTAGAGCATGCAGCCCAACCATTATTCTCCACTAGCTGCAGAGGGTTGTTGGGTTGAAAAGCAAGGTGCATGGCCGGTCATGCACCGTCTCCGTGCATATCTCCAGGACATCGAACCCATGCACCCTGCACGCGAAAATCAAATCGACCTGGAAAACAAACCCCACGAAACAAGCGAAAATTGGTGCCGAGGAAATTATACGATTGTTATTTTCTTCATTCTATTGGATTATACGTTACAGTTATTGCATTGTACTGATTGCATTGTTCTGAAAATTATCTATTAAATATTTGCTATTTGTTGTATACTTACATGTAATTTATTGATTTTGCTTAAATATATACTTATTTTAAGTAATTTACTGCTTATTATACAATATTTAATATCTAAAAACCAGTTAGATTAGATATATTGAAACAAATGACAGTTAGAATATGGTGTCTGCGCATCTCTAATGAAGTGAGCTACAATACTTAAGTCCTTTTACACTGTACAAAACTACGTATCAACAGTCAGATTCGCAAGCATATGGTTGGCAACATTGGGTGTAAATTCTATTAATTTGTACGTCGCTGTTTAAATTAAAATCTTAAATGAATATAAATTTATTTCACGTTCTCGTAAATTGACACAATCGATTCGTTTACGTCAACCAATTTCACAAATAAAATAAGAGACAATAAAGATAAATTTCGCAAGAATCTTGTTTACCTCAGACGTCAAAACAGTAAAATTAAACAAAAATGGTTGTATACTTTGAATCGAATTACAGTTGAAGATCAACAATTTAATTTGTTTAGATTACCAGAATAACCAGCAACAGCAAATGAATCGATAGTACATGTGAAAATGACGATAATACTGGAAGATAATTATAGTTAAATGCCAGAATGAACATTACGAGTAGGTAAAGTATTAATGGAAATACTAACCGTGAAATTAAAAGCTTGTTACTGACATTAGTAATTGGAAAACTTTTGTTGCGTTAACACTATGTTCTGGTGAGTTACACGAGTTATCATTTAAAACATACAAACACCAAATGCAAGTGTAGCACATGGAAATAAAAAGACTGATTGTTTTTTAACACAAACAACCATCCATTAAGCAATTTTTTGAACTTCCAAATCAGCTGTTTCAAATTCAGAATGATCCGTGACAACAATTAACCACCGATCTGTTTTGATCGCTGGACGACCGTCATCATTCGATGCTGTATGCGTAAACACACATCTCGTTGCTGGAATCGATGGGTGTGTGGTCAGCTTTCAGCTTTAGACTCTGGAGTAAACCTCGACGGCAGCTCGGGTAAATTATTCCTGAATTATCCGCAGAAGCGACAGATTGTGGATTCTCTCATGAGTTCAATTCTCGAGATATAACACTGACAATGATTTCGTGTATTTGAATATTGTAGAATCAAAATCCACTGAATCCACTATAGTAAAATAACAGGAAAACTAATTTCTAGCAGCAACCGTTTAATAAGTCCTGTGGATTTTTAACAGTCTTCTGATCAATAATAGCAACAAACAACGCATTTGTTTATTATAAATTCACAAATTAAAAATGAAATTAGTGCCGTTTGCAATTAAGGATACGACCATACGACTTAGGCCCGTATTTTCACTTTCGAATAAAGTTTCGAATAAGTATTCGTCAAATAAATTTATTCTTTATATTTATCCAACGAATAATTCCATTGCGTCTTTTCACACATTTTACAGAAACAAATAGCTACCTGTCGAATAACTTTAACGTTCGTGAATTAGTAACCTTGCAGAGTAAATTTGTGTCAATAGAAAAGTATGGAGTTCGGCGTAGCCACGTTAAGCAAACAAGGATGAAATATGTCAACTTCTTTTGAATCCGTAGTTGTCAAAATTATGTTTGACATCTTTAATGTCATCTATATTCTTCTGCATTTTTAGCCCCGGCAGACTGTGTATACTGTTTAATGCAGCAATCATATGTAGTAAAGGAGATATGTATATTGTAAAATTGGCTTTGTACTTTTTCTATATTTCTTTCAGTTCGAAGTAAATGTTAGTCATTATATTCAACAAAAGTATCCAATATTTGAAAATATTTTGCCAGCGTCAAATGATAGGATCTTTATAATGATTTGCCTATTCACTGTTTCAGATAAAAAAATACGATCCCCAATATGAAATAATAAATTGTTTTCATAATCGAAGTCTGTCAAAAAAATCCTTCATGTATGTGATTATGTCGCTCTCTGATGTCATCAATTTCTCACGTTATTTATTAATTCATAGTTCAAAATATCTTCATAATCATCAAAAATATTTAATGTATCCATTTTGTTAATAAATCTACACTATGTGGAAATGTAATGAACTTAAGAATAAACGGTTATTTGCTACCCAAGTACCGAATAATTTATTCCACGAATAACAGATTTTATTCTTTCGAAAAAAAATTATTAGCAAGTGAAAAGACAATAAAAATATTTATCTGAAGGATAAATTTATCTAAACCATTATTCGCAAGTGAAAATACCTGCCCTTAATGTAATAAGAAAGGGACAGTGGATTTAATGGCTTTTGCCACAGTACGAATTTATAAACAAAGCACAGAAAAAACATTGGAGGAAGAATGATCCTAGAGGATTCAATTGATGTGGTATTTGTAAATAAACTGAGTAGAAAATCCGAAGTGTACTTTTTAAATAATGTCCTAAATGAAATTTCAGATACCTTTTTAAGTTGGTGTTCCGTAGCGCGAAATTGACTAACTTCATTCGGGTACGGATGAACTAAACAACGATCTGAAGTTGCTAAACATGAAAAGAACTGTTTTCTTATCCTCTTCTTTTCGTTTTTCACTGTAGGATATTGGATCGTTGTACGATGTTGTCGATTGGAGAAGAATGTTTTCCTGGCAAAAAATTGCAGAGTAGCCAATTTTTTAAAAGATAAAATGTGGTGCTGGTTTCGTAGGACAAGCATTCAGTTTAATTACTATACCTACATAAGGGATTATTACATATTATTGTGTCACATTCAATTAATAGTTTCCGCTTTAATCCCTTAATGAAATTCTCAGTTAACCACAACATATGAGAGACATTAAAATCATAACCTATCTCTCTATGGGTCCTAGTCCCAAAGCCAAAACCCTGTCAGTTTCAGGGGCCAGCTGTTACCAAGGCCGGTCACCACATAGATATTCGATCCTTTATCCTTCATCTTCTTGTGACATTTACCCACTCTCAAAGGGTAGAAGTTATGTCAACACAGTTGGAAAATACGATGAAAATTACAGAGATGAAATGTTTCACCGTAATGGACATTATTTGTTCCCCAAGTAAACAATGAAATTCTTTTTTATCTAAGTGCAAAGTGCAACTATTAGTAAATAATGGGATTGGTGGAAAAAGTCGGGTTTATTTGAAAATGTTACAAACATCTGAATCCCGTTCAAAGTACTTTCCTCTAGATACTCACTCTGCTGCATATACAATTTCCATTGTTCAAAACAGTGCTTCAGGTCATCAATTGTCACCCTCTTTAACACGTCGGCCATTTTTGATTTAACCTGTTCAATGAACTGAAAATTAATTCTTTTAACGAATTTTTCACTTTGGGGATCGAGTAATAGTCATACGGGGCTCAATCCCATTAAAAGATTGGCGTTTTCTGCTTTTTTCTTTCCCACATGTTTTCGGAGCTTTGTCAGGAATGCGACTGCTAAAAGTACTTTTAATTGATCATTTGATCCTCAAGTATCCATCCATTCATTGTATCCACTATCTGGCAGAATAACTGAACTCGAACATATTCAAACAACCAGTAAAGGCAAATTAAGTGATATAGATAAACAAGATCACTTTCTTTCCTTTGAAAAACTTAAATGTCTGCCATTAGTACTTCACCACTTATTATTTACAATATTGATGTGGCAGTAACTGTTTTCTAGCTTACCAACGTATCCGGCAGGTAAGTTACGTCTTTACAGCCTATTCCAGTAACACTATAATAGATATTGGTGTATCAATATACTGAAGTTCTACTTTTTAGTTGCAGAGGCCATAGGGTCGATGAAAATAAACCATATGAGTGATAAAAAGGAACTTCAGTGCCGAGGTCCGAGGTGCATATTAAATTTTATTTGAAATCGAAAAATTATGAAAATAGGAGGAAAATTTATTTTTATGCTGTCAGTCAAACACACGAACTTATGTTCAGTGTTACGAACCTACGAACATTGAAGTTATCGTTACAGACACTCAAAATTATGTGTTACCTTAAACTTCTTCACCGGAATTATTTAATACATTCTGCTTGCACATATTTTTGTTATATTACTTGCAATTTATTATTGCATATCGTACATCTACCCAAATTATCTTATATGTGCAATAATTATAATAAGGTTGGCAACACTGCATTTGCATACTTTAGTCACGATTTCAAATTCTTACTTTATACTACAATTTCATACTTTTTAGTATTATCAAGTATCAGGGTTCTGTATTTCTGGCATTCGGTTATTATATGTTCTACCGTAATTACCGTGTTGCAGATGTCGCATTTTGTGGGCTCGGTTCTTCTAAATAGGTGACTGTGGGTTAATCTTGTGTGTGCGATTTGTGATTATGATTTGTTCTCTTCTTTGTTTTGTTGTCGGTTTCCAAATGTCTTTATTGTCTTGGACTTCTCTTAATTTGTTGTTTTTTTGTTTTTTCCCATATTTTGTTTCTTTCTGTTCTCAACTTATTTTTGATCAAGGTTTTGATATCTTCTGCAAGGTTTAGCTGGTAAATTTCTTCTAAGTTGGTTGTTTCCTTCGCTGCCTTATCTTTTTTCTCATTCCCATAGATACCAATGTGAGATGGGATCCAGGTAAAATTTACTTCTTTGCTCTGTTGGCTTATTTTGTAGAGGAGTTAGTGGATATGTTTTATTAAGGGATTTTTTGAATATAGGTTTGTAATTTGCTTGGATTGAACTGAGGGAGTCGGTGCATATTATAAAGGTATGTGTCTGTTTTTGGGTTATTTAAAGTACATTTGTAATGCATACTTACAACTACAACTATATCCATTTGTCCAGTAGCAATATGTACATGTGAAACATTTATTTTTAAATTCAGATTACCTCATAATATATGTTACACTATTCTTCTTGATTTGAAATAAAATTAACTTTAATTTTTCAATTTTAATTCATTGTCGCGAAGAGCAATTAAACTGACAATCAAAATCAAGAGTCCTTTCAGTTTGGCATACTCCATTTGTTGCTATACTCACGGCATATTAAATGCGCGGTACATTACAGAGCACTTCACACTCAGCGCGGGTAAATTAAATTTCGCGACGGGTCAGAAATCCCAGAATAGTTCCATACTTTGCGGAAAATGTTATTTGTAAATGAATTACTGCGACAACCGAATGAATTCACGGGCATTGTATTTTCTAATGTATTATGATTAATGTTGTTTTGCGTTGTAAACTTACTGCTAGTTTATTTTTCTACTGAAACAAATTAAATTTCACACCACGAATGTGGAGAATTTTTAAGTTTAAATCTGTTTCAGTTTTATGTAAGTCACGTCTGGGATTTAACAGCTAATATCTTGGAGACCATAAAGTATATATATTTTCAGGAAGTTATAAAGAAAATAAGACCTTTTTCCATGACCGAGAATAAAAGTAAATTTCTTTGGTATCAAAATTTTAAGTGTTCCTTAAATTGACAATATCGTATCGAACCGAAACGTCAAGTGAGTAATAGACCAGAAAAGTGTAACGGTCAAATTTAAGCGCTAAATTCAAAATCAGTTCATAACGTTGAGAACATAATTTTAAATGGCGTGTGATTCTTACCAAGGAAATTTTACCTCAACTTTAAAGGCTGAGAAATCTCATAAAAGTAAATCTCTTATGCAAAACATTGTATGTACCACCTAGAATGATCCTTTATCTCCAGATTCGTACAATAGTATTCCCATGAACTGTGCACAGTTTATAATTATTTAAATAAAAATACAACACTACAAAATTCAATGAACGTATATCTCTATTGGTCCTACAACTTCGGTACGCAGCCAATCGCAGCATAGCTTGTGTTGCACTTGACGAATTTATAGGCGGGTGAGGGACTATCCACGACATACGGAATTTTAATTTACACATAACATTTTATTTTCTAATAATTTTCTTACTCTACCTTTTCAAGGATTTTGAACAGTTGCAATCTATTACTGAATAAACAAACTATCAAATCCTTAACAAGAGCTACTTAATTTCTTTTACAAAATATCTTTTTTTTTGGCAGTAAAATCACACTTCCATAAGAAACGTATACTAGCGAATTCAAACTATTAACTCGCGCCAAAAGCAAATTCTGACCTTACTTTTCTGGTCTATTGAATATTACTGTCAAAATTTCGATTTGCATTTTTTTGTTTAAGCCTAGCTGAAAATTTAAGTGACAGTGATGCAACTGGGTTTAAATGTGATATAGTCAATAGTTATACACAAGAGATGCGAAAATAATCGGATATACAGTTGAGAAGACGAGATTTGTTGCCTAGGAAACATAACGACACCGTAGGTGGAGTTGTGTTTTCATGTAACACATCGAGTCCGTAAACTGTGTATTCAAATGATTTTCAAAGCTCGAGTTGTATGACCAATCACCTATTTTAATATTTCTTAGAAATATTCGTTTTCCGGAAATGGACTGTCATATTTTGAGTCAGAGCTCAACGTTTCGCCCGCAGTCGTATGGAACATCTTCAGGAGCAAGGGGGATAGTACTGTCTTAAACAAGGTTACCCGACGTGTCAACCACACTAGAGCCCGAGTTTAAGCAACAAAGGGGGAGACTCAGTTTACACGTCGGGTAACCTTGTAAACTGAATCTCCCCCTTTGTTGCTCACTTGATTTATTTGGCCTCTAGCGTGGTTTACACGTCGGGTAACCTTGTAAACTGAATCTCCCCCTTTGTTGCTTAAACTCGGTCTCTAGCGTGGTTGACACGTCGGGTAACCTTGTTTAAGACAGTACTATCCCCCTTGCTCCTGAAGATTCCCCATACGACTGTGGGCGAAACGTTGAGCTCTGACTCAAAATATGACAGTCCATTCCCGGAAAACGAATATTTCTCATGACTCAGACTGTGGAAGCCTATGCAATTATTTAATATTTCTTAGTTACGCTGTATGTAATCGGTTCGAAACACAACTTAGCAACGCAGATTATCTGATTGGTCTATTTTCCGATGAGTTGTATAGCCGATATAATGAAATGTCGAAATTCTTTATTTTTGAAAACTAACGTTTTCACCTCTTGTCATGGTAGAAATAAAATAAACACCTCAGAAGAGAACGTTATTTTTCCTTCGATGCATCATATATTTCTCTCCCTTGATGTATAATATACTATTTTTATTTATAGTACATTATGTTTTTTTTTATGAAACATTCATTATTCATGCACCTAGTTTGCTTAATAGATATTAGTAATTATGTGAAGAAAATATTGGTTTAATTATGGAAAAATACATCGATATTTTCTCATTAGCAAAGTTTTTCGCTAAAATTAGCTAAGAAATAAACCAACACAAAAAAGAAGTAATTAGTAATAAGATTGAAAGGCTTCTGCTTCTGTTCCCTTCTAGACCACGGAAAAGAGCTCATATTTCGCCGAAACTAATCCAATACACGAGCAGAGGGCATTGGCAATATATTACCCAAGTGACAGGTGCTCTACTTCGTGTTACAGATCGATCATTTGATAAACGGAATCTTACCACAACCTAGGAATGCATTCGACGTAGTATTACGAGAGATTTGCACAATAAATTATTAAATATATATATCCGACAGTCGGCAAACTCGAAACTATTTGTATAGATAAAACTCGCGCGTCAAGCTGAAAATCCGAGTGTAGATATGAATGGTGGTTTCTACAATTTTTTTATGTTATTCTTCATGATAAATTATATGTGTTAGAATAAATAAAACATTTTTATTGTAACAGGTTCTCGGTAAAAAATATTGAAAAGCCTATTTTTACCGCACACTCAATAGATGGTGCGATCGTAGCGTCATATGTTTGCTCACAGTATAAAATTTAGTTCTGCAATTTTAGAAATGTGGCAGGAGTGCTTAAAATCGATTCGCCTACATTAAAGATATTAAAATTATTTGATATATTTAATTAAAACAGAGTGTTGTTAACTATTCTTATGTTCAGAGGTAAAACAGAAACCTGTAAACTCGATCCGGTATATTACGTCATAGCCTGGCCGGCAATCCGCGTTTTTAAACGTAGTGTACTGTTTTCAAATATTTAAAAAAATTGGAAAAATATTTAACCATTTAATTAGTGTTTTTATATAGTATTTTATATATAACAAGTGGCTAAACAGTGTTTTTTTTTTATGATTGAACCGTTTAGTCACGAGTTATATACATCATTTTTTGTAACACCACAATCTTCAGTTAAACAAAATTTAAAATAAATTTAAACAAATGTCATTTTGATGAAAATGTTAAGAAACTTCAATATATTCACTATTCACTTTATTTACTCAACAATACAATTTAATACTTACAACTTTTTATTCTACAACCTTGAATACATCAATGAACTTAGCAACTAGAAAAACAAATGGTCTGAAATCAGAGATCATCAAATCGAGAGATGTCGCTACTGGTACTATTTCAATACAAGATCAGAGTTTACCTGTTGTAGTTTGTTTTGCCATTTGTTGTGACTTTGTTAGTGGTTATTAACAAAATTTATTTTGATATTTGTCGCTATTATTTAGTGCTTTAAAAAGATAGAAAATTAGATTTTTTTATTTCATAGTTACTTTTTATTTTTTTATTTCATACTTTTCCATAATGACACATTTTAGCCCTTGGAAAGTGTGAAATAAAGACTACTTTAGAAGGTGGTGTTGCAAAAAATGTTTTGTAATATATTTTAGTGTAACAGTGTAATTTTTCACTATTTTGATTATGGTGGAAACCCCCCGCCACCATTGTATAAGTGTACCAATTCCATTAAATTTGTCCCATTAGATGTTCAGTCAAAAAACTGAATATAACTAAAATCTGATTTTTGGCCATTTTCAGTTATTTTGCTGTATCAATATTTAAATTTTTTTGAAATTTTGTATTTTTATGTATTTTTAGCCGTAAAATTGAATGGTATGTACCTCTACCCATTTTTAGATTATAGGCCCAAAATTGAATATTTGGGATACCAGTTTGAACTCAAATATCTTAGGAAATAAAAGATATAATTTGCGGTTTGAAAATTTAGAATCAGTCCTTTAAAATCTATCCTAGTTTTGGGGACATAACTCAAAAATAGTAAAGACAGAGACTTGTGAGTATCAGCAATTTATTTTATAGAATTTTATGGTCAAGTGGTAGTTTGGTAAACAAGAAAAAAAAAACTGGAATCCAAATGAATGGATATTTTAAAATACTAAATATATTAAAATTGATTCTGTTTGAATCTCAGCAAATGTGAACAACTACAAATTAAGATTATATGCAACAGGATGATTTAATATTTATCACGTTTTGAAATGTCATAAATAATTCTTTTCCATTTTGATTTTCACTTTGTTTAATAACATATTTCAATATTAACAAATCTATATTCAATGTGAAATAATTAATGACAATCAAACATTAATAACCTGTAACTACAAATTAAATCTGTCCCTAATCAATATTTAAATCATCACAACAATGATCAGAGCCCTCTGTTCTATATGAAAATAAATAACTTCAATTCCTGCAATTTATTTCGCAATGCATTTTCCCAGTAAACTGCAGGGACATAAAATATTGACAAATGACCCTCTATGTTGTAGACTCTTTTCGAAAATATAATTTATTTATATTTGGAAATATAAATCAGTCTGCGTACCTCTCGGAGCACAAAACATTTCATTGTTCATTATTTATCATTTTCCATTATCGACTATTAAAAATAGATTAAATAAATCGTCTTTCCATTAATATTAAAGTATGGTATCCGCTAGAAAATGTCAGCTTCAAGGTACATTCTCAGTCACAAATGAACCCAGCACAATTTCACACTGGCTTAAAACAATTGTAAGTTGAGCAGAGGCATTTCTATATAGACATTTACAACGAAAATATTGACCCGGCGCACGTCGAGTTCGGATTTCACGTCGGCTAGTACATACACAATTACTTTAGGCCCTGTTTAATTAGCACTTGAAGTGGAAGTTGTGCCGCTTTTAAATTTCTAGAATTTAGGTCATCTGTGAGCAATACGATAAAATACTAAAATCAGTAGAATGTTTGATTATTAGGTATATATTATAGGGTTTTCCATTTGACGTCATGTTCGGCACTAGTTGTTATTGCAACACATACATAGTGCATTTTAAATTAAACATGTTACAAAAGTTCAGTGCAAGCTTGTTTGCTGTTATTGTCAAATAGAGAGCTTCTATTATTAATAAACTTAATTCCTTTACATCGCAGAATATACCTATAAAACTAAAATATACTGCTGTGGGAGTGAGATTTGTGAAACTGAAATTGGACATTGGACAAGTGCAGACATATACATATATATATATATATATATATATATATATATATATATATATATATATATATATATATATATATATATATATATATATATAATACGCCAATAAAATCAAAGCTTGCGCGGAGCTATTCTTATATATATATATATATATATATATATATATATATATATATATATATATATATATATATATATATATATATATAGCTGCACTTGTCTGTAAGAATAGCTCTGCGCAAGCTTTGATTTTATTGGCGTAGAACGGGAAAAGGGAACTAGCGGGACAGAAATTCTTACACTAACTGACAAGGATAGACAATAATGTTTGCAGCAGACCCCTCTTCAGTGAGAGATAGGGCATCTTCAGTATATATTAGTTTTATAGGTATATTCATCGCAGACAGTTTTTACAACAATATACCTTTATTTATGGGTATATTCTTACAACTCCAGATATTTGAATTTGGCAGACTGCACTGCCAATAGACCAGAAAAGTGTAACGGTCAAACTTGGGCGCGAAATTCAAACTCAGTTCATAACGCTGAGAACATAATTTCAATCCCCGTGTATTTCTTACCAAGGAAATTTTTGCTCAACTTTAAAGGCCGAAAAATCTCATAAAAGTAAATTTGTTATGCAAAGCATTATTGTAGCATCTAGACCGATCCTTTATCTCCAGATTCGTACAATAATATTCACATGAACTCTGCACAGTTTATAATTATTTAAATAATAATACAACGCTACAAAATTCATTGAACGTATGTCTCAGTTTGATCGTGCATGCTTCATCTTCTATTGTGCTGTCCTATTTACTGGTGTGTTAACGACATACGGTATCCTTGTTTGCACCAAGCATTTTAATTTCTAATAATTTTCTTACTTTACCTTTTCTACAGGTTTAAACTGTTGCAATCTATTACTGAATAAACAAAATATCGAATTCTTAGCAAGAGCTGCTTAATTTCTTTTTTTAAAATATCTTTTTTTTCTCTGTAAAATTAAACTCCTATATGAAACCTATACTAGGGAATTCAAACTATGAACTCGCGCCAAAGGTAAATTCTAACCTAACTTTTCTGGTCTATAGCTGACGATCGTAGTAAGTGCAAGGAAGTGCGCAGTCAGTAACATTTAGTTCACGCGAAAAGTATAAATGAAACACGTAAAATTCAGCTAGTGCGTACTGATTATATTGATGGAAAACGAGTTATGCACTCATTAGTTTCATTTATTCACGTTGCACTTGTTAAACCAAGGGATCAGACAACTGGGTAGGCGGCAAAAAAACAAAGATAATAGGTTTATTCGCGGTAACATTCTCCGACGGATCCCAAACTTATTCCGTATTAATTCATGTACTGAAAAGTCGTATTACTTCCTGATTCTTAGTAGTTCCTTCAATCCTCGTTTCATTTAACATAAAAAGATGTTCTCACGCTTAGATTTTATAATTTCGTTTGAAAATGTGTGAAAAATAAGCGAATTGAAGGAAATGAATATAACATACACCAAAAAGTGATGTGTTAAAATGTACGAGTACAACAAAAAATCAAGACATATTTCATAATTTTTGGCAAAGAAGATAAAGTTGATCGACTGAACGTATGGAAAAGAAGTTTACATATATCGCAAAATTTTAGTTTGATAAATAAATATGCCTTTTCTTTGCATTTCACAAAAAGAAATTATAATAAAATTTTGCAGGTATGTAGTTTTAATACACGTCTTGACAGTATTGATATTTAAAATTTGTAGATTCATTGATTTTACTAATATTTGTCCCTGTAGATTGCAGTTCCGTCAGAAATGCCATAAGTCAATTTACGCCGCAATTAGTAATTAAATTAAAACGAATTATTGCCTTTCAACTATGTTTCTTGATAAAGGATTCGACTAAAAAAACTTAAAATTTTGTTAATTTGAACTATTATCAATATTATGAGTCAGAAAGCGCTCATTCAAAATGTAAACAATTCTGACATGTCCTACTGGCCGCCATGTTAGGTGCGCTAACAGCGCCGCCAACGGATACTGCTGGTCCCAATAATTTTAAGTCAGTATCAGCATAAGTTAAAATTTGATTGTGAATGTACCTTTACAAATGCAACTTCGAATGTCAACAGTTTGTTGACAGAATTCATTTGTTAAAAAGGAAAAATAAACAAAATGGTTCAAGTAATTACATTAACGTGTAATACTATATCTTATCATTATAAAGTTATCATTTGCAATTACGATATCATTTAACGATAAATTTTTAATATCCTGTAAATGAATTGCTGATATCTACAAATTTAATCTGTATATATTGCATTGCAGTTTAACGCGACAATATAACCACTAATATACGAATTAATTATTCATAAAATTATACAGAAATCACTGCACAATTAAAATTATGCAATTGTAGCCTTGCAAAAGTTTGCATTTTGCTTCATTAGTTCGATGCTTTTATAATTAAATCTAAAATGATTCGTAATATGCACATAAATTTCAATGTAGTAATTACTTCTTTGTAATCTGCGTGCATCAAATTGAGCTTTGAAAAACGAGGTTATGATACGTCAGGGACAGGCCTCTTACACATGCGCGATTTTAATGTGATTAATGTCGGTAAAGAAAACTCCGCGGTTACCGGCCGTCATATCACAATTCCCGCCATTAGTTATTTCATTTGTTCCGGCGAGAGTGTCGAGCTGCGTTTTTCATTTGTTACCCTTTTTCTGAGCGAGTCAAAAAGAAAAACGCAAACAAAAAAGTGTCAGCTTAGAAAAATGAACGCGTCTTGGATATTTTTTGTGTGGGTTTCGTTTTCTTACATTTTCCATTTTCGTAGAGATGTTTCAGTTGTTTCAAGATTCGGAATTGTTTCATATCGGTGTTAATTGGAATTGTGTCCTCGTGAATCTGAAGATGGTTTCAGATAAATTGGATGGAAAATTACAACATGTTTTTCCATAGAATTTCTTGGAAATGTCAAGTGAAATAGCTTCTTTTATAATTTCATGAATACATCACCAAGAAGCTAATAAAATAAAATTTAGTATCATATTATATCCCTAGATCTTATGAAGTATGATACAGAATCATAATTTTTAAACCAAAATATTATGGTCTTAACGACGAGTGCACTTTTGCAATGTGAGTCAAAAGTGGAATCAGAGTTTTTAATTTTTAGTATATTAGTTGACATGGGCAACCCATTAATATATAATATTTGTTAAGTTTGAAACGTTGAACAATAATGAGAGTGTAAATACACGACCCGAATAGTTCGCAAATGGTGAGAAATTTGTACAATTTTTTTTCGACTACTCGCAATAGAAAAGTATTTGTAACTTTATAGCTTTGACTCATAAATTCAATGAAAAATGCACCGTACAAGGAGTGGAGTCAATGCTAAATCTTGCATAAAATACGTGAATGTGAAAATTATATGAATTCACTATATTACTGAGTCTATCTAGAGTCGATTGGTATCGGTCCCATAGCACGGAAATGCAAAATAAAGACAAAATCGGTTTTGCATTCAATAAAACTAGTTTCCTCCAATATTACAGTCCCTAATTCACCCCAGTTAAAACCACGGTAAGCATTTTCTTGCCGCCACTGAAAAGTAAAGGATGTTGTATTAAGCGTCGATGGGAGCCAAAACGGAGAGAAGCGGAATGATTGGTTGCCGACGGGTTACCAGTGTAGCGGTTTACAAAGTTACAAAAAAGAGTTGTTTAATGTTTTAATACGTTTTACCGATAAAAGAATGTATAAACAGATGTTCGTATTGAAGTAGTTTAAAAATCATAATTCGGTAATAAACTGGATATTTTACAGGTAAATTAAATTATTTACCTACTTATCACATTTTCTGGTGACCGTTAATGAATAAACATTGAAACAATTTGGTGACCAGAATTTAGTGTTTCGTCCCTTTATTATATTTATACTTATACGACTGCAAATACACGAAAGACGGAGCGATTGGTGCGAACTTATCTCTTGTAGTTAAACTGTTACGTAAATACGTAGTGCGCAAGCGCTTATTTTTATAGCGAGACTCTCGCGAGACTCTCGTGCGAGAACAAGACGAGACCCAAAAAAATGTGCGAGAACGAGATCGAGATTACAGATCCGAAAACGAGACAAGATCGATATTTTATATTTCTCGTCTCGTCTCGCCTCGCGTGCATTACTAACAATAACCAACTTCTCAACTTTTTAAAAGTCAGAAATCGTCATATTACTAACCGATTGTGAATAAAATATATGTTCTTTTTATTCTATATGTATATGAAGAGTAAATTATCTGGACCCTAACAAATTCTTGCTGGTACAAATCTTTTTAGTTGCCACGATATTAAAAGGTTGAGTAAAGTCTGTTATTGACTTTAAATAAATTAATTTTCTATTTTTAAACTCATTGTGGTGTCGCGCAATTAGGTGGCAATCAAGGACCCTTTGAATGCTTTCTAACATTATGCAGACTCGATGAAGGTTACCTGTAATGAAGATTTACCCGACAGACGTGAGTCGAAAGTGAAAACTCGGGGTCCACTCAAATTTTCATTATATCACAAGAGAAATTAAATTTTTAACCTTCTATTTACATATTGTTATGAACGATGGAAGAAGTTTACTACTATGTTTTTTCTCAACAATAAAATGATGGTTTATTTGACAAACAATGCATTCAACGAGAAAAAACAATTGTTTACTTAGCTTTGTTTGCCTATTCCAGCGCCTCTACGATAACTAACACTTTTCTATTGTTTTGGTTAGGTATTGATTATTTTCAAGCAGCACTTTTTACACACATTTTATTTAGGTATATGAAAATGTGCAGACAATATAAAAATAACAAATTATATGGAAATTTTTAGTCGTAAAGTTCTACGAATATTACTGTAGTTTTACAGCCGTCCGGCTCTAAAACAAAGCTTTTATCTTGGTCAATATATAGAGATGATGTATGCACGTAGGAGAATATATGGTCATATGGTAAACAACTACAAATACGTGACTCCGCTTTATTTTTATTAGCAAAATTGTGTATAGTATTTCTTAAAGTTTATATTCCTTTAAATTATACATAGTTTTTTTATATGTGTATCAAAAAAATAAAGTAATATTAAGAATTAAATAGTTTAAGGACCGGTTTCTTATAAGACTTTAGACATTAAATTCATTGCTGTCAAAAATTCGCGTTGCATTTGTTCAATTTTATTAATTTACTTTGGAAATAAAATTTAATCACAGATTAATTTGTTTAATGTCCGACTGGTATATTATCATCATCATTACAAATCTGCTTTCATAGTTGTTATATAACAAATAACGCCCAAGGGCATTATGAGTTGTTGCTATGGTAATTGTCAAGAAATTGATATTGGGATGAACAAGCTTAAGTATCTACTTCGACAATTTTATTAAAACTTTCTGATCCGTAATCGGTAGAATATAAAAAAATTACAGTCGGACATTATACGTTGAAGGCACCACGGGAGTTAAACGGACAATTATGCCTTCGGTCAAACGTATACACCTTGGGACGAAGGCCCTCGGAAAGTACATTGTTGACCACAGGCATCCTTATAACACCCTTCATAGTGTAATTATTATTATGAAACCGGGCTTCTGTATAGGTACTTCGTTTCAAATAAACATGATTCATAGTTTTAGATTGGAAAATGATTTATGTTCTCTGATTGGTCAAAATGTAAACTAAGTTCTCAATAGCAAAAATATTGTCAATTGTTAGCAGTCAAATAAAATCGTATTTTTTCGGAATATACTTCGAGATGCAGATAACGCGCCAAGTTCAAATTCTTATGTGCAGCAACTTCATGGTATTGGCGAAAAAAATCAAAGTGGGTGACGTTTGGCGGCAGATTTGTGAACTAGAGGAATAAGGAAACGTTGATAGTATACATTGAAACGTATGTAATGTTAAACAGGTTTAATTTATATTTGTTGTAAAAGAAAGTTGGATACATAGTGTATCTTACATTTTCAGGTTTAAATAATGATCAGTAACTGCCACAGATACTGCTCAGTGCCACAATGGAGCAATTATCAGTAAAAAAGTGTAAGTATACACTATATCCCAAGTGACAAAATATGATCTTGAAATTTTCTTCCCTTATAGTTCTGATGTCTCCAATCGGTTCTATTTTTCCTTTTTAATAAGTTTCCCTTTGTTCCAAATCTGTACAGTTTAATTTTCTATTTCTGCTACTCTGTAATACACAAACCCATAAACAAATAATTTAATAGAATAATAATAATGATAACTTTTGTTGTAAAACAATAAATATAGTTTTGATTTTTACTATCTTGTTTATATGCTAGAAAACTGCAACAATGTTTTCATTTGCCTCTCAATTCTGCTCTACAACTGAATTTTGGTTTCCAGTAATTTATATTCTGATTTAATAAAATTTCAATCATATGAGGATCTCCACACAAATGACTGGTTTTTAAATAAGATCCCAGTATTGTACCTGGTCCATAAAATTTTATTCCTTAGAGCAATACATGTCCAGCCTTAAAAACTGCTTCGTCTTCTTTTATAGGACGTGCAGAAGCAATGTATTCAGAGATATCATATAACTTTATGTTAATTTTCTCCATATCAAATCTTTTCACTTTGAAATGCATATTGCCAGCAATAAGGAATGAGGGACCTCTCCTTATTCCTCCGCCATCTTGCTATCGTCCGGCGTGCCATCTAAGTTCAGTTTTTTCGCCATAGTTGACAAATAACGTATAAGACACGGAGCGCACCGGGCAATATTACTTCCGGGGTTGGTTAGATTTGTACAGTAGGAAAATATATATGACAAGAAATGTACAGAGTGATATGTTTGCAGTTTGGAATTTGTATTCCAAGTCAATGTGAGGTAAAAACTTCGTTTATATTAATTTATATTCTAATTTACTAATTTTCTTTTCAGTTTCTGTAAAGCAAAAATAACAGAAGCTACTAATAATGTATCTTCGGTGATATCAGCGCGACCGGTTTTATGTCCTACTGTTGGCAGTATTGAATGTCAAATTCTCACTAAATAGGGTATTCCCCTTTTGCCAAATTCAAATTCTTGTTTCAAAAATCCGCGATTCAAAATTATACTTTCGTAAATGAGATTTTCTTTAACGCACATAAACAAAAAGTATATAATTGACGAACACGACTGAAAACATAATCTTCTTTTTATCCTGTTCGACATTTTTCTTGGTTCGTTAGTAGCGAGAAACACGAAACCTGCACAGTAATTAAAATTTAATTAGAAATTGTAAGTTGGAAGTAATTGAGTATAAATTACTTGAGGAAATTCATAAACGGCCTGAAGGAAAGAAGAAAACGCAGCTCAGCTATTAATTTTATTAAATTTATTATTTCTTCAGTTCCCTCAATTAAAACTTGCATTATTTTTCAGTGTCAAGGCGAAGCTAATCAATAAACGCGAAATTAGAAACAGTTCCAAGAAAAAAGAACCACAACATAACCTATCACAATGAAGATAGATACAATTACATCAAAATTAGAATAGTATTCACAATAGTTTTATCTAGGCTGTCTCACAACTCGCGCCCCAGAGCGAATGAGGAAACACGATAATGAACTCGGATGTGTAATTTCGAAGAAAAAAAAATCTAGCTTAAAAGATATTCGAGAAAAGACGCTTTAAAATTGACCAATCAGAGACTTACACCTTTAACGTGTTTGCCGTAATTTCACGTTACTAGGGTTTTACACAAATCAAATCTTCTTTAAAATGTATGGGCGACTGTAGTTTTTTGTAAATTTGACAAGGTGAATAAAAAAGGAAAATTCTTACCATGTGTTCAGCCGCTGATTACTTAGAAATGATTATAATTTTCGGAGAATGTGGACGTAACGCCAGAGAGGGAGCACGAGTCTATTCGGAATGTTTTCTGGATAGAAATCTTGTGGATCATAAAGTGATATTGAGAGCCATCGCATGAGACCGGTCAAGTTATGCCAGATCAAATGACAATAATATTTTCGTTTAACACATTTTACACAGCTGCTACAACACGTTGCACTGTACGATATAAATGATGATCTCGGATGACACCTTCGCTAACCTAAATTTGTTGACAGTGAAAAGTCAACTCTAAAGTGTCAAAATTACAGTAAGTCAAACAAATTTTGTAACTCACTAGTAGTATTTTTAAAACCTAGCAACCAGTTTTATTTTGTAATAATATGATCACACCTCAAGATATCCTTCCGGGATTGGTGGATTAAAAAGTCTTGTAACTCCGTTATGCAAGCAGCCGCAAATTATTTTCTTCTATTTGTTGGCAACCTATTGTCGTCGGCAAGTGTCAGTTTCGTCTGGGGCGCGAGTTGTGAGACACCAGTATATTATTGGTATTACGTGTCGCAAAATGTAGGTGGTGTGTAAAAAACTATTAATAGAAATTGTGATGAATACTATTCGATTCATATCTGGATTATTACATAGGTTGAATGTAGAAGTAAACTACTATCATTATTTATAAATCCATATGACTTTCCCATATCTTATATTAATGAGAATGGTTGGAATGACAAATATCTTACATAATAACTGTGATGATCATATCGATCATACAGTGTGTAAATAAATGAATGAAACGCTAAACGCTGAAATGAAAGTGATATACGATATAAATTATTACTCAATGTATATAATATCTGCATAGTTTGGTGCTATTATTGGAATTATTATCGTTTAGCACATTATATATAACTTCATCGGGATTTTTCCGAATGATGTATTATTATCGTATGACATTATAATATAGTTAATGATGTCAATATGTTAAAATATTTTGATTGCATCTAAATGTATAATATGTAAAACATAATATAATAATTTATTATTTACACAATACATTGAAATCTTTTCTTAATACAAATCAAAAAAGAAGAAATTCAAATATACTATTATATTATTATTAATCTGACATTGAACAGAAAATTTTATCCTTCAAATTATTAAGAACGCTTTCTATGTCTAGAAGGGTGCAGGCGAAATTTTTGTGACACACAAACACACACACACACACACATACACACACACACACACACACACACACACACACACACACACACACACACACACACACACACACACACACACGCACGCACGCACGCACACAAACATTGAAACAAAAATTGTTACAAAAATATTTGTTGCAACTTAATACGGTCACTCTTGATTCAATAAAAAGAATAGGACTGAAACCAAATAAATTTATTCTTCCATTATCATAACAGTCCAGTACAAATTCTTTCCAAAATATAAAATTTTATTTTATGCCGAAATTTTAAAAAAATACTTATAAATTATTAAAAAATCTTCCAGAAATAATGTAACAAGAAAAATAAAACCTTTTACTTTTTGTTCTGTATTTTCAATTTAAAACACGTCATTTCGGTTGCCTTCTTCAGGGAAAATACATAAATAAATAAATAAACAAAACAATAGCAACAAGTAACCAGGGTAACAAATTACAACATATTTAATATAAGAAATCATGCTCGACTATGTTCTAAACCGTCGTAAGAATGACATTTTTATTCTCTTCTAAAAATACAGAAGAAAAACTAAAAGGTTGTATTATTCTTGTTACGAATTTATAGTTATAATTTTTATTTTACACCCTGTTCATTTTTGTTAAATATACACATTTATATATGTAGGTAAACAATTAATAATCTGTGAAAAATTTAAATTGAAACTATCATTTTAATTCTTCTCAACTTTCCTAAAAAAAATGATTTTATATATTTTTGTTTTATACGGAAAATCCAATGTCAGGTTAGAAAATCTTAGAAAATTTTTTCTTCCTGTTGAATTTTTCATTACACCAATATTTTTTATTGTTGGTGTAAATCTTTTATGTGAAACAGAGTATTGTTTAATAATTCATGTGTGTTGTGTCGCCCTTCATCCCTTTGTTCACTAAGGGAGCGCATACCAGCAACCCTTAGATATTAAATCCCTTATCACAACCATGCAGCGTGTTAAGTAAAGGATTAAGACGAAATCCAACATGTGAAATTTTTGGACGAGTTAGTGTATAAATTAGCGCTGGTATTATGATGTTTAGTCACATAAACAAACAAGTAGATTTACAATCTTAGGAATAATTTTCTGTGTTAAAATCGATTCACTACGCACAATGTGTAAACAATAATTACCATACTTTTCTCTTAATTACGTTTTAATAAACAGTATTGCACCTACGTGTAAAGCAAAGTTGTAAATTATAGAAACAAATGCACTTTTGCACGCCATCTGTAATTTATAGGAGAAGTTAATTCTCATATGTATGCTCAATCGATGCCAGGTGCATAATAGCGATAAGAGTTGAACTGTATTTTACTACACTCAATAATCTTTATTTTTTCATATGCAAACATTTTATATCAATGCACGAAGGGTAATTTCGCAGTATTCGGAAAAGATAAAAATTTATTTTTATACTGTCCATGCAAGATTGTAAACTATAATTTTAAATTTATTGATATTACTTGACGGTTAGTATGATTGTGTGATGATGAGAAATAATTAGAGATGCAGTCGTGGCAAACAGTGTTTATTAAATAGTAATTTAATTAACTTTCCTACGTTTCGATTCCAAATGAATCATCATTAGGGATAGTTAAAGTACAAGCCCGAGACTTGAACTCCCCAGGCGAAAATTGTAAATTGCGCCCCTCATTTATTACAATTTTGTTTAGATTATATAGGTATATTTGCGTCCATAACTCGCGAACAATCACAGAATCTTAATCTGAATGATTTTTTTTTGAAAATATTTTGCATATTTAAAATACAGAGATTTTTTTTTCTTTTGGGTTCTACAGAGTCGCTTTATTTTTGTCTAATACCATATACAGGATTAGTCACGGGAGAGGTACTTAAGTCCGTTTGTGTGCAACCCGAAATACAACTTACAACAGTGTGTAACTTCCTCTCTTAAAAAAATATTTAATTTACGATTGCTTTGCCTGGTTTTGTCTTTTTGATATTAAACAATTAAATATGGTCTGTTGTCATTAGTATTTTGGGTTGCAAACAGGCAGACTTTCAAAATAACTGTTCCGTGACTAACCCTGTATATAGGGAAAGAAAAAATATTTCTCATTGTAGGTATTCTGTAATTTGGAAAATCTAATTTAACTCTTTAACGGTTCATCCTAGGTACAAAATATAAAAATCTTGTTTTGTATAAAATTCCGATACGGATCACCGTTTTCAAGAAAAATGTCAAAACCAAAATAAGTCGCCTTTTTCCAAATTGGCGAGGGGCAATGCAGCAGTGTATTTTTCTGTACAGGATTCCGTATAAAAGTTTTTGTTGCAATTACTACTTCAGTATTTGATATGACAATGATTTTAATTGATATAATCGCCAACGAATTTAACCTTTCTTCTTTCTCAGTATAAGGTAAAAAAATATAAATAGGATTTAATTAATATAAGTTTGCTGCAACTGGAATTGTCAGCATTTAGATTAAAGCTGCACATTGGACGAGTCAATAAACTTATAATTTGATTTTTAATTTATTTTGCAAAAAATAGTCAAAAAATGTCGCCCTAAAACCAATTTCGCCATTATAAAACGCAGCGTGCTATAATATTTTTCAACCTAATAAACATTAACTAAAGATAACTTTAACTATCCCTGATGATGATTCATTGGGAACCGAAACCTAAGAAAGTAAATTAAATTACTATTTAATAAACATTGTTTACCACTACTGCATCTTCAACTTTTTCTCACCATCCCTACAATTATAATTTTAAAATTTAAACAATATCACATACACGTCGTATTATTTGGAATATATATATATATATATATATATATATATATATATATATATATATATATATATATATATATATATATATATAAATTAAGAGTACTTGGAAAGAATGCACCAAATGACCAGCAAAAATTCGAAACATATCGTCAATTATTTCTGCATTTTGTTTTAATCTTATTTTTGTTGCGTTTTGTAAATTTACTGATTGTCTTACGTTTTTGGAAAGCACATCCTATAACAACATTGTGAATTGCTTCCGTAATTAAATGAAGATGTGATAATTAAATTGTGTTAGGATGTACTTGCTTTGCCATATTTATAGCTGTTTCCTTGCCAAAATTTATTACAATGAAAACAGACTTGGAAGTTTATAACTCAATTATACATTAAATATTAGTCTAGTTCTCGGGTTAGAGTAAAAAGTTTGACTATAAAATATCGAGTAAAAATGATGTTTCACATAATTTTTAAAACTCACATATACATGTAGTTTGCAGAAGAGTACTCGACAAAAGAATAACATTTAAGATCCTTGTGAAAATCTGCATATGAAAATATTATTTTTGCACTTGTTTTAAAATAAAACAATGTAAACAATTTCGACCATCTGTCAAAACTCTAATCTAATCTTAATATTTCTCTTTCTTAACTTGTTCCATGGAATACCAAATGATCCTGTGATCAGCTGATCGAACCTTCAACGATTAATCCTGGGATAACAGGCAAGCTTGAAGCGAACATGACTGATAGCTTTT
Organism: Harpalus rubripes; assembly: GCA_963082715.1. Taxonomy (NCBI): domain Eukaryota; kingdom Metazoa; phylum Arthropoda; class Insecta; order Coleoptera; family Carabidae; genus Harpalus; species Harpalus rubripes. The sequence continues at coordinate 23,710,717 of OY720460.1, read as the reverse complement.
CCAACAAGAGAAGAGAGGTGTCTGAAGACGCCTGCTATGATTATAAATCATTTGACGTTTTATCTTTATTTCAAATCATCTTTGAAGTGAACGACCGCAATGAAAAATTGAGAAGATTAATAGACATTCTTTCTATTATATCATTTGTTAATTTTTTATATATAACGGGCGAAAGGTTTCTAGTTACGCCACTGAGCGACATCGTAAGTATACTCAGTCTTTTAATAAAATAAACTATATACCTACTAGGATAGATATTTTTACCAGTCAGCCAAACCAAGTATTTAAAACAATAATGCTTTATTAATATGTTTATTTCATAAATTGTTAATATTTTTAAAATTCTTAAATATTTTTTTTTTAAGTTAGGGTGGCTTCGTCGACCCTATGCTTGGCCGCCTTTGTTCTGGGAACAAAATGAACACCCGCCAGGATCGGGCCTGTATATTAACAATTTCATTTATAACAGCATCCAATCATTTAACGAAAGAGCTTTCATTAACAACAAATGAACATGTAAGTACATACCTCAGCTTTATGATTTGACCTGCCAGCGCCACCACAGCACTGTGGCATATTCGGCAACGATATTGATTTATACATTTCAATTTCTCGCTGCTCACAATTTCATTACATATTCGTGTAACAGAATCACGTCTCTCGGCACAGATGAACGGCGGACGAAGTGAGAAATAAATACAAACACGACGTGACGAAATCGGGTCACGGGCTTATTTATTAAATTTTGTTTCATATCTCTGGTTTGCAACCATGGAGATATTATTTCTTTTGTAAGATGATATTTTCTTTAAATTTTAATGTATCGCTTCAGGTATCATGTTTTCCTTTAACAAGTAAAACGATATGTTTTAGAAAACTGTCAAATAGACAATTTAAATCGGGTAAGTATTAATCAAGAATTTTATTATTCCATTTAGGCCCACTTTTACAATTGCTGGATAAAATATGGTATAGCTATCGGAGGTATAACTTTATCCTAACAATTACACCTTTGATAAACAAGACTGTCTTTTACAATGCTATTTTATCTGTCAGATAGTTATACTAGGTATTACGTTAAATCACTTTAGGTTGGTATTGGCACAATAAAATTATCTTCTTGTTAGACTATTTTTCTTCAATATTGTTATTATTTCTGCCTTCTAATTTGCATTTTTCACGATGTTAAATGATATAAATGTTATTTTTGATTCTGACAGTGATGATAAAATACTTGATTGACATCTGTCAAACGTATGAATAACAAAACATCGTTTGTGTTTACGTGGTATCCATCAGAACCAGGGATAAAGTTATCAAAGGTTTATACGACCGATTTCCATGGGATAAGAAATACTGGTGTTTATTCTATCTGAGGTTTATCGGAAGTTTGTAAAATACAATTTCCAATTTTATACCTGGTATAGCGTTGTACGAGGTTTATCTAATGATTGTAAAAGTGGCCCTTAGTTAGTAAATAAATAAATTTATCACCAAATTCTGAAGAGTAGGTTTCATGTATAATATCATGTGGTATATTTTTGCCGGAAAATTTTTCAGATTGTTACGAGAGCTGGTTGCCTAGCAATTTATTGAGTGGCATTGACAAAAAAATCACGAGTTGTCAAACGAGTGATTTTTGATCAATGTCACTAGATAAATTGGCAACAGGCTTTTTCCAGGAAAAATTGAACCACGAAGGGTATTCGGATGACTATTTCCAAAATAAAAATCAGGTAATCATTTATATTTTTTTCTTGATAAAAATCTTCTATTCTTTATTATGTTTTGAGGTGTTATATTTAAGTTTACTTTTTCAATGTTTAATTAGATTCCTGTCCGAATCAACTTGTTTTTAATAAAAACTTATAACGCTGAAAATATATACACTTTGACAGGTATGTAAACAATTTGTTTCTAAAACTTCTTGCTTGTAAAAATACATCTTATTGGCTTAAAGGGTGCGAATTTTTTTTGTGACGGTGTTTTGTCGGAAATGCACTTGGTAACTAGGTAGAATCCTGAATTTGGATTGGCTTATAAATTTATGAGTGAAATAGTCAAAAATATATTGGTTTCATATGATTTTCACATTCACGTGATCATTGAATTTGCGAATCAAAGCTATAATGTTACCAACACTATATTTTGGCAACTAGATCATAACCAGGCGCAGAGAATATTTTATTGGTAATTTCAGCGAGACAATACTTATTTTGACAAGACAAGAAAGTACTTTTTTTTGCAACCGTATGCGAAATAAGTATTTCGCAGCCGCAATAAAGGCCGCAAAATTGGATTTTGCGACCGTTGTTATGTTAACGGCCGTGAAATTAGATAAACAATCACTTCGACACTTGAGAATTGCATGGTTTTCTTTATCAAATGTTAATCCCATAGCCACCTTGACAGCTAACTTTCTATTTATAATGAAACAGTTGAAAATGAATAGAATTTGTAATTACATATTTTTTATCGTTGCACAAAAAATATTGTGTACACTTTGTTCGCGAAATCCTTTAGCGCCCTCAAAATTGTCTTGCCTCGGCCGCAAGCGGCCTCGGCGACAATTTTTCTCTCAATACGCTAAAGAGTGATTTTGCGGCCTTGATATACAAATAACTATTATTACGTATTTATTGACAGTTCAGAATGTTTCTAATTTGTCGACGAAAGTTTGCAGACAGTTTAGTTGAGATAAAAATAATCTATTCCATTTAAATGTCATATTAGTACAGTAGTTAAATTATTTTCGTTTCTGGGAACTAGCAAAACTTTTCATCTAACCAATATGAAATCCATCTAACTTTGCAGACTCTCATTTCACATCAATAAAATTAGCATTGCAGAATTTTAGGATCGTGGTAAAAACTTTCTGTTTTAATTGCTTTTGGACACATTTCACCCATTCGTAAAAATACTTTTGTTTTCTTTATCAACAACTGGTGTTTGTTAGTAATTACCATCGCACGCAAAGTTGTTCATTTTTAAACTCGTTGCGCATTTTAGCTATTGCCTCACGCGATTTCAAATCCTGGATACGTTATAGGTGAAGTTAGTAAAACTCTAATTATTTCCTCCTGGCATTCTTCTACGTCTGAAATGGTTTAACAAGTGAACATCACAATCAACATGTAATTTAAACTTTTAAATGGAGTTTGTAAAGAATTTTAACTGAAACTTATTGTTAATGACGTCTTACTATCAGCGGATTGCAAGTTTGCTGAATTTGTTTATTAACTTTATTTCTTCATCGTATCTGCAATGTTTAAAGATGAATCTTGTACAATATTGTGTTTACAACAAATTTGTACATTAAAATAAACATATAACATTGTATACGTACCGTTAGTATACATTGTATAATTTCATTGTACAATAATTTTACACTTATTTTTACCTTCCGTCACCATTAGATAAGGAAGGTATTGTCTTTGGTCAAAAAATTTGGTGATGAGTTTTTAATCAATAAGCATGTTTTAGTGTCCCCAGAATACGATTTTACTATTTTATTTTTACGATGATGTCTGTATGTGTGTGACAAAAGTTTGCCCTGCGATAACTCTAATACTACAATTCCAAAACTTATAATTCTTTCTTATTTCCCTTCGTTACATCCATATGAAGAGCTGATTAGATTTTGGTTATAATTGGTCAACCGGAAGTACCCACATTTGAAGATTTTAACAGTTTTTCTTGAAAAAACAATGATAAATAACTTTTTTTCACTATTAATGTTATTATAAATATTAAAGAATATTTTATTCTCTATACGATTTGACTGCATTTTATACTTTATATAGATATAGATATAGAGTTAAAAATTATAAAGAAATTAAATTTCATAAATTAGCCAGCTATGCTATAACTATTTGAACAGCTAATAATTAAGAAAATTCTGATTGAAAGATGTCACTGTCAGGTGCAATTGACAGAGTATGTTTGTGTTATAATTTTACTGCAAATATAGGATCTTTTACTAGAAACTTTCTTTTCTTTGAAAAAACGATGTTAATATCATTTTTTCACATTTAATGTTATTATAAATATTAAAGAATATTTTATTCTCTATACGATTTGACTGCATTTTATATTTCATAGTAAATGGATATAGAGTTAAAAAATTATATAGAAATTAAATATAATATATTAGCCAGCTATATGCTATAACTCTGGAAACAGCTGCTATATTAAGAAAATTTTGATTGAAAGATGTCAGTGTAAAGTGCAATTGACAGAGTATGTTTGTGTTATAATTTTACTGGAAATCTAGGATATATTGCTAAAAACTTTCTGTATGGAATTTGTATAAAACACATACAACTGCCGGCAGGTAATGTACAAGAAATAGAATCTTTTGCAAGATTCTTTACGAAATTTGTACAAAATACATAGAACTGATGGAAGGTAATGTGCTGGCCACATCTGATTTTTATGTTTTACCATAGAAAATATAAATTTCAACGCGACCATGATTCGTACCTTACAGATGGCATGTGTGACTAACTTCGCGCAATAGTTTTGAATATGAGGTTAAAATTTTCTTAATTTATTAATTTATTTTTAATTATTAATAGAAAATAATTATGATGATGACACACTAACTGACTGGTAAGGATTTCGTGAAAAGGAACTTCTTGAGAAGGAAGAACACACATACACTACACTGATGAACACTACGACAATTTACGGACATGGACATATATTTACTAATTAAACTAAGTAATGTTTTATTTACAATTAAACTAATACAACTAAGCCTAACATGTTACATTCCGTAACCCAGCGGGCGGGCGTTTTGCATGCGCCCCAAAACTAAAACACTACATGTCCAAAACAAAACATGTCTGCCCGACGCGACGAACTAATCTAGACTTTTACATGTTTACCCCATGACTACCTAATGTCAACTATTAAAAACATAGCGCTACCTTCAGGACAGGATTATCTTAGGGGGTACAGGGTGCGTAGGCTAGGGCATTCAAAGTTACGCACCTATACATAATAATTTCTAGACTTAATGATTAACAAATAAATGTCGCGACGATCATAATACGATAAGAACTTCTAAACTGAATTTTGACTTAAATAGATAAACAGAGTTGAAATATGAATATTGAAACTATAATTTAGAAGAGTATATAAAAAGTTATTTATCTATTATTGCTCTTACCCTCGCCTTGTCACACTTTTTAATATTTTGAATGCCACTGTTTATTAGTTTCATGTCATATCAAAGTTTAAAATGTAAAATACATGAAAATTAGACTCTATGAAGCATTTTAATCAAAATATATCTGTTAAGATTTGTCTGTACTTTTGAACTACATATGTTACAATATTCAAAGATCTCAAAGTATATTGACTATTATTAAGTTGGTGGTTTCTCTAAAAAAATGCGGTTGATCTCTGATTCGTTACATGAAACGGTTAAATAAAGTTACATATTCTAATATTTTAAAGCTTAATAAAGGTTACATGTATTAATAACATGAAACAACGTACACATGAGTGATTAACAGAAACAGTTGCGTGTGAACCGGTAACAATACATCGTTACCGGTTACGAAACAAGTGAAAAGTGGTCATTTACGACCTTGACATCACGATATTGACAACAACTTTCCTGCAGACACATTAATTGATTAATTCTGGGGTATATATGAATTAAAAAATGAGGTTGATGAATTGGCTTACTTCAGATATCATCAAAACAATCTTAAAACAAAAGATTGAAGATATTACTAATAGCATAATATCATTTAAGAACTCAAACAGAAAATATTGTTGAGGAAGAAAACAAAAAGAGTGATTCTATAATTCAAAGAAAACAATTGTAATCCCTTGGTTAAACATGAAATCTGTGCTAAAACTGAAATATTCCCTAGTGAAATCTATTCTAGGGATATTTATTTTTCCTTTTAAACGAAGGAGTGAAGACCTCAATAAATGGTTCAGAACACAATACTTAACAGTGTCTGCACTTTTTAAGCTTCAAAGTGAAAAGAGAATAAAAGATTTTCACATCAAACGATGTTTGCCTCCAATTGATCTCATGGTTGAAACAATGGAACAATTGCTGCGTCGTTGTTTTAGACCCCAGATTCATTTGTTTCTGCATTCACCACCTTGAAGCTGGGGGAATTACCCAATAAATTTGTATTGGATTTTAATAAAATTTTAAACTGTTTTTCAAATCTACAAAATGTGGAATGCTGGTCGAATTTAATAGATGGTATAAAGATATTTCGGTACTGACATTTTTCTTTGAAATGCAGTCGTAAAATTTTTATGTGTTATAACAAAAAATGCGAATGCGGTATTTGGTAATTTTGCTTTTGAGGACAATAACATATAGACGGATTATCATGAATGCATATTTCGGTTTTCACGTGAATTCAAATATACAGGAAATTAGAATTAATGTGAGTACTAAAAATTTATAGTGTTTAATGGAATAATATAATAACCATAATAATAATCCAATTTACAGTTATTTTCAAATTAATAAAACATATTAAAATGTTTTAGCTGGTAGTCTCAACCTAAACAATTGATTAAGGGTGATTAGCGAGCAGTTGACTAGCGTTGTTTTTCCTCTGTCAATCGTTTCTGGATTGTTATAGAGAAAAATACTTCAAATACGTGGCTTAATTTAAAATTTACATGTCAGCGGTATAACTATGCATAAGGGGGTATCAGACGTATGCACGTATCTGCAACTGTTATGACAACAGTTGTGCAACTTGCAACCTACGTTATCAGACGTACGCAAAGTTGCAAGAAATATAGAATTTTTTTTAATCTGGACGTTGGTACACATGATATTTAATTCCTGTTGTCATTTTTTAAAGTCTGATTAATTTAATAAACAAAAAATTATTACCTGCCACTACGTTATTTTTATGGTTAGATAATAGTGAGAACGATATTATTGTTATGAGACGTAGAAAGAAAGAAAAACATGGGTGAATCCGTGGTTACTTTGAAGACCCATTTAAATTTTCTTTTGCCAAAAGTATGGATGTCTCGCATACACAAAGTAACAATAGTATATTACTAACCGAGGTGGAAAGTGTTTCATTGTCGAGGGCGAAGATAGTTAAACTATAGCCCGAGACAATGAAACTTTTCACCGAGGTTTGTATACTATTTTATTCACAATCTGAAATAAAAAATTAATATTTGATATTTAAATAATAATAACCTAACATAAATAAACGAATGGTCTGAGATTGTTCATTTGTCACATGAACTGTCAGTTTGATTTCTAACCTTAAATATTGATTTCATTCATTACTTGTATTATTTACAAGTTTATTCCATATTTTTATCATATAAATTGTAAAGATGCTTTGTTTGTATGTAAATACCCATCATTGATACCAATTGATCTCTCAAAGCGGAGGGCAGCTATTTCCCGCCTCGAGATTGGAAAGTATAGCGTGAGTATAGCTGAGGTTGGAAAGTGTCAACTTTCCAACCCCAGCTATCTTCATGTTATACTTTCCAACCTCTTGGAATATGAGGTTAACAATAACTAACTTCCCAACTTTTTAAAAGTCAGAAATCGTCATATTGCTAACCCTTTGTGAATAAAATATTTTGTTACTTTGTCTATGGGGTGTCTCGTATTCAACATAGATTCTTCTTTTTTTAAGAGATCAATCAGAGTTTGAAAAAAATTGTCTGATTATTTCAACTCCAGCTCCTCCAGCAATTTGAAATATCTCGTATCGTTTACCAGCTGTTTACAAACAAATGTCAAACAGTTTAGGGATTTTTACTTCCTGAGCCTCTTTACTACGCATACGTATCTTAATAGTTGCAGATACGTGTGAATAGTTTTCGAACAAGATGTAAAACTAGTTGCAGGAAAATTGTCGCACTATCAATATACCTATAAATAAATATACTGCTGATGCTTATTGTCTATCATTGTCAGTTAGTGTAAGAATTTCCCTCCCGCTAGTTCCCCTTCCTCGTTTTACACCAATAAAATCAAAGCAATCTGGCGCTTGCGCGGAGCTATTCTTACAGACAAGTGCAGCTATATATGCAGATATATATGTCTGCACTCGTCCAATGTTAGTCTCACAAATCTCACTCCCAACAGCAGTATATTAGTTTTATAGGTATATTGCACTATCACACGTCGCGTCAAAAGTTGCACGAAACGCTTGAAGTTGCAGAAATGTTTGACAGGCTGCAGATACGTGTGTACGTGTGATAACCCCATAATTCAACGAAGATTTGACAATTCTTTATAAAAACTAGTGTAGGCGTTATATTAAAGTATAAATTTTACAATCTGGCTACGACATAATAAATATTTCATTTCATAATGTTCAATTAAATTTTATATTTCATAAAAATGTTAAACCAATAAATATGTCGATAAGTAAATTCCAACAGCGAAATTAAATTTCAATATGACGAACTTAAGATTAAATTCCAAGCATTATGAAATTGAACTCCGCATTTTTGAGTGAAAATAAACAATGAATCTAGTGAGGCTTGGAAGTTCAGACAGCAATAAGCACAAAAACGAGAACGCAGACCTGACACCTTCATGATTTAGGAATTACAGCTGACATTTAGTGGAAGCCATAAGGTGTAGGCTTCAGACAGCTTCAGACGGTCATTGTTCGGTACACTCCGACATTTTTATCTGTCTACGGGTAGATAGGTATGAAGTTGCCAACGAACTGAAGTGTCAACGAAGCGAAGTTGTCTACATCGAATAAGGTACATTAGTGCATTGAACTGAATGTGATATGAAAATATGAATTATAAAGAAGACACAAATGAAAAATGCACTGTATTCAGACAATGCTTTTAATGGTCACTTTATTAATAAACTACTTGGATATTGAATTCACTGAAGCATTTATATAAAAATTGCTATGAAGCTAACCAATAAAATTAAGTTTTATATCATTAAAAAGTAAATTTTTTATTGATTAATGAAATTAAGTTTGTAATAGTATTATAGTTACAACATTGTTAATGGGTAAGATTTTAATTATTTTCATTAAAGTATTAAAATTTTATTGGTTATAAAGTAATATAGAAATAATATTCTTTAATTATAAATTCATTGCACTTTTATTAAGTACTTTGTATTATTTTTTATGGGTTAAAAACGAATTAAATTTAAGTAATTCTAGATTTACGTAATGAATCATTATTGGTCTGTAAAATATTAAAAAATCAATGTATGTAGTTACAAATATAATATTATAAAAAATGACCTCTTTAATGAATTAAACTGACTTGTTAATGTTTATTTATATCTATGATTTGATCAAAATTAATTTTTATATTCTTTCAATTAAATCTTGGAAAAAATTTGCATCGTTAGACATTTTAGCTTCAATACAAGCTTTTGTAACTTCTTTCGATAAGTTTTTTAAAATTGTCTGAGACTTTTCTCACATTTTACGTGAAAATTTTTTAGAAACAAACGCCATGGACCTCAGTTGCTATTATTATGCTCAGAGCCCCATTGCGCATATCTTTTATGCTCTGTTCCATTCAAGCCATTCAGTAGATGGCACTGGCAACAACGCAAATCTGAAGTAGCCGAAGCCAAAATTACTTTGGGTAAACTTGTCTCTAATTTTAGCCAATCAGAGAGGTCAAAACTATTCCCTATGCTCCGCCATACTGAATGGCTTAAATGGAACAAGGTATATATCTTTAAATTGAAAAGGTCTATTGTATTGCTTGAGTTTGGCAGATGACATCTGTCGTTAAAGTTTTAATATTTATTATTGAATTCATTAACTTATTTATCAGTAAGCACGGATACATTTATCTTCGCAGAAGAAACTAAATGGAACAATGTTAACAATTAAATATCAATTAATAAAATTTTATCTGTCAAAGGCAACAATACGTGCTCCCACGGATAACAAGCTCGCTTTTCTCGCTCGTTAGGTACCGTGCTCGCCTGTAGAGTTCTAAGTAACTGTCTTGCAATGTAAATTACTATTACGTTTATCTCTTGACAAGAACCTATTATATCAATAAGTTTAAGTTCATTTGATGGAGTATTTAATTCTGATCACGATCTCCAAAATCAACCTCAACCGGTAGGAAGCACTTACTGCCATCCATACAATAAAAAAATTAAAAGTAGCAATCTGACTTTTCTGAACATAGCCTAATCTAAAGCACAAAATTCACGCAAAAACTGAGAACAAATAGTTAATTATTCGAACATAGCCACTTTCTTAAATTAATGCTGTGGACATTTAATTTTATAATGCAGGACCTCCATAAGTAAATTTGTGAAATTGCGAGATGAAAAGTATGTAAAAATAAAAGCTCGCAACTGCTAAAAGTGGTTAGAGAAGCATTATATACTTTCTTTATCAAAGTTTGAAAGTTTGCACACAAAGTAGAAACAAACACAAAGATATCAAATCTCGTCGGTTAATGCATCTGGAAGACACAGCCCTGAAGTTGGCCGCGGCTCGTAAAGCTCCATTTTCATTACACGGGAGACCACTGCGTAACGAAAATTTATTTTTATTCCCTGGTCCGAATCCCGCCTTTATTGCTTATATTGAGAGATATAAATACTTGTTTTCTACTGGCAAAAGACTTTGGAATACTATCACAAAATATATGTAAAGATTAGGTTGTAAAGAAATAAATGGAAATTGAACACCAAGAATAAAATAAAATTTAAGAATGAGGCGTTGCAAAAAAATTAACATATCTTTTTTCTTCTGAAATTCGAATAAGTACGTTCTACAGTGTTATTAAATATGATTTTCTGTTCAAATTTTTGTATATATTAAGCACAGTAGCAGTTTAAAAATATACTTATTGAATTGGCGCCAAATTACACTGTCTGTGTCGTCAGACATACATTAGCCAATGACAAAACTGGAAAGATGATGAAAAAAAAAAACAAATGTATCATACATCAACGTCAATGATTGCTTTACTGACGACTGTGTGACATAAGGTCTGACTTACAGCGCAGCGTGATTTTTGGTTCTTTAGCGTAGTTCTTAGTTATTTATTATTATATTATAGCGTTATATTTCATAGTTTAATGCCCAATATTATGAAAGATGGATAAGTAAAGCGCTAGCAAAGTAAAATTTACTCCTGAAGTAAAATAGTTTATTCCAGAGATTTTCGTCAAAACAAAAATAAAAATACTAGGAAGTAAATCTACAGAATAAATTACTCCACCGATGTTCGAGGAAGTAAATTTTATTGTGTAAAATAAATTTGACATCTCAACATTAATTAAATTAAATTCATTATACATATATTTAATCCCATATATTATTTTTACATTTATTTATCTCCAACATGTTTCCTTTGTCTATTTCTGAATAATTTTCCCCCGTTCTCTCTTTTTTCCATTTTAGTTGACACCTGACACTTTATGACACACACACTTTATTTTCTATTTTGACTTTTGGATTTATTTCATGTCAGGAACATACAGAATACAATATTATTAAAACATATATAAAACATATTCCAGCGACACATTGTTTGGAATAGATCCTCTTTAGTCGGAGATTGACATTATCGTCAGTAGTGGTCTTAAGCAATACCGTCTAGTAATATTTTAACCTGGATTTATCAATCTCTCTTATGGTCTAATAGTGCAAAGATTAGCCGGTATAAGAAACCGTAGCCTGAGTGCATCAATTTCCAGCTAAAAAATTAATGAATTCAATAGTTTTTATTTAATTATAAAAATATTTATATTTACATCAAAATGATCTTTACAACAAAGAAGTTTTGATTTTATGTTTTTATCTTTGCTTGCGACAACCATTTCATTCTTCTTTCTTCGTTTTGAGGCACTATGTTTTATGTTTCCCTATTATCAGTTCTATTTGGGCACACTGCACAAAACACTTTTTTACAACCATGTTTGATTATTTCCAAATACAAAAATCAGTAGTAGTTGACAGCTGTCATTACTGTCACTCGTTTAAATTCCGTCGGTGGCAAATGTAAGCCACACCCTCATTGGTTAGGTTTTTCGAACGTCATCAGGCGGAAGGGGAAGCGGAAATTCAAACATTATAATTTCAAAGACAATTTTCTCATGAATAAAGAATAATACGAAAAAAATAAAAAATAGGGGCTAAATATTTTTTTATTCTTTTGATTAAAGCAAAGAAAAAAACCGTGCAACACCTCTCCATCGCGTCATATCTTTTTATTCATTCGATACCTTACAAATTAGTATATTTCAGTCCTTTTCTTTTTATGTTTTTAATAAAAAATCAATAGTTAAACCACCAAAAATGGATAGCTGTAAAAATGTCAAACATTCTCGAAGCCTTCCAAAAACTCATAAAACATATTTAAACAAGGTCTTCTAATGTTCTAATTGAGTTTTCGGTTAGGTTTCTTGTGTGCCATTATGAATAACTTAGTCAACATTAAACAAAATCTTTTTAGCTAACATAATATCCTATTACCATATTAAATCCATTATAATAACCATTAATATCCTCGAAAACAAGCTTTTTGTTTCGGTACATCCAGTGCAAAATGTGCAGTTACATATCATTTTCACCACAGGTACACTCCGCAAAAACTCCGGTCACCATGGGACTTGTTGCTTGGGTACAGTCCGGTAATCCAATTAAGCACATCTAATTACGATTTCTTGGTGTGTGGTTGCCTTTTAATTAATACGAAAGGATAATGGAGAACATTGATATGCTAGAGACTAGAGAGGAATTAGGTATTTTGGATGCTTTGTTATTTATGAGAATTGTTTCCGTTGCTGCTCTCAGTTTAAATCCATAGTTTCAATGGATTTGCGAATGAAATTATTCATGTTATTAATTGTTATTGTGTTCCAAGATCTGCTTCATTATATATTTGTTTGCTACGTAAGTATAAAGGCCGGTAAAGGTTTATACAACAAATACTTAGAACACAAATAATAAATGGAATTGTATTCGCCAATAGATTTTACGCTTAGCAGCAGACAAATAATAGTCCTTGATTGGCAATGTAAGCAACTCACATCTTCGTAAGTCAACTTCACGTAGATCGGTAAGGAAGAGCAAATGAAAGGTGTAGAAGTAGATGACATAGTAAATGCAGCATTTAAATGCATTTCTATATTTTAAAGTTTAACAAAAAAATTTTCATACAAATATTTGCTAATTTGTAAAAACTGACAATATTGTCACTGTCATCACAATTTGATCTATTATGGAGCTAGTTCTTCATTGTGTTTAATTTACCTACTGTTAAATTACAAATATATTCCAGAAAAATAAAAGACCAGCCAAGTATGTATTTGAATTTGTTAATTTTGACATCTTAATTGACACTAGTGACATTGACAAGTTAAAAATCAAGATCGACTCAATACAGCAAAAAATAAGTGTACGCGATTTTTTTTGCAAGCCAGTGTACTTGATGTAGCTAACTAAAAAATTACCAATTGCCACCTACAATCTAGTAATTAAATAAAAGCCTTCATGTTAATGTAGAGATAAATATGGAAGAGTCAATTACAGTAAAAAAAAAATATTAAGAAGATTGGGTTTCTCCTTAATAAGTATTTTTTTTACTGCAATTGACTCTTCCATACATTCTAGTGTTTCAGTTACTCTAAGAAATTATCCGTACAATAAACACTAAAATTGGCTTGTATAGGTTCTCTCTAAGTCGTGTAAATTTAACAGCTTACCAAATTGGTATATAAAAAAAAATGTTCAATTGGTTCAAATTAAATATGTACGTATATTTTGTAACATAGCACTAAATAATGTATATTAACCATGTATGTAATCATGTTACAAGATACAAACATGTATGTATGTATAATAAATAAAAAATCTTATATGGCCAGCACATTACCTTCCGTCATTTCCATATATTTTGTACAAATTCCATACAGAAAGTTTCTTGTACTAGATTCCATAGTTCAAGTATATTACCTTCTGTCAGTTCTATGTATTTTGTACAAATTCCATACAGAAAGTTTTATGTACCTAAGAGATTCTATATTTCCAGGAAAATTATAACACAAACATGTCAATTGCACTTGACACTGACATCTGTCAATTAGCATTTTCTTAATATATTTAGTAGCGATTTCCATGGTTATAGCATAGCTAGCTGCTTTATGAAATTTAATTTCTTTATAATTTTTTAACTCTATATCCATTGAATATGAACTATAAAATGTAATCAAATCGTATAGAGAATAAAATATTCTTTAATATTTATAGTAACATTAAATATATAAAATCTAATCATTTCTTCAGATGGATGTAAAGACAAGGAATAAGAAAGAATTATATATTTTTTAATTGTAGTATTTGAGTTATCAGATCCGAAAAAATCGTCAAACACACACACATATATATATATATATATATATATATATATATATATATATATATATATATATATATATATATATATATATACACATCTTATTACAGGGACTCTAAAACGTGCTTATTCATCAAAACTCATCACCGAATTTTTCGACCAAAGACAATACTTTCCTTACCTAAAGGTGATGGAAGGTAATAAGGACAATATAATATTCAAAGATGATCATTATTTATAGAATGCATTTTACATAATATATTAAATGATGATACTGTACTTATCGTGTAATGGACATTAAATACACAAAAATATACGTCCATCCACTGCTACATATCAGAATAAACTACTAACTTGCGATTTTTAACATATTTCATTAGGAACACGATAGCACTGATCGTACCGTAAAATGAATTTTTAAAAAAAAATTATTATAAATAGTGTAAGAATTTTATAAATTTATTTAACAACAATATATTCACAACTTATCAAATCGGTTTTACACAGCTAAAATTGTGTAGGTACCTTTATATTAAATGTACACATCGAGAATTAGATTCGTTACACGAAATGAATTTCAGTCAAATCTCAACTGAAAACATGGAAATATTATGTATCCCCACTATCTATATTGTCTAGAAGATTCCAGATAGGTTATATATGAACGTTATCATAAGATAATCATCTTATTTCACTGTTTGGTACCAGCAGATGTCTGGGACACATGAAACATTTCCATATTCATATTTCACAATTCAAGAAATATATATATTTTTGTTGGAACTTCAATCCAGCTGATACCGAGTTTCATGACCGTACAAAACTGCCCGTAAACTATTTTCTTGGCGCCCAGAAGTCTTATTGCAAAAGCGAGTGGAAAGGCGAAAGAACTTCACATTTTACTTGGACCTTTCAAAGTTTATTTCAATGGAGGGAAGAAATGTATTTCAAGAGAAGTTAAAATAGAAGAAAAAATAAACAAAAAACTTAATCTAAAAGAATTATGTTAAGCTAAAAGTCTTCCAAAGTCTCTTGTTCCTATATTTCATTATAATACTAATCTTTAGGGAAGGGGCGCAGGATAATTAAAAACTGCTTCGTTTTCTGTACGTCGTATAAATTATAAACAAAATTTACAACCTGTCCCAACGACAAAGAACTATTTTGGAATCTTATTTATGACGCGTGACATTTCTTCATTTACATTATTGTTACAAGTTACAAAACTTTGCTGACACATGATTCTAAAAATGAATTATTGAATTATATCCAATTTAAAGAAATAAAAATTCTAGGATAAATGGCACATGTACTTTGACATTTATATTCATATCGTCCAATCTACAATATGACCTTTTACTTTAACAGAAAGTGTACGTATTGATTTTTGCTATGATTACACGCTATTTAGATCGTAGTAAATATTGTTTTTTTTGCGTTTGTTTTTAATTATATGTACATGCATACATGTTATTTTAAAATTAATTGGTTTATGTTTATTATGTTGCTGGTATCTGTTCCAGTTTTTTGTAACCTGTTTTTACAAATTGTGTTTTAACATTGTTTCCGTTATACGAGTATAATTATGGAAAACAAAAAATTTAAACTATTTAGGAAAAAAACTATTCAAATACAACGAGACTCATATTGCACTGAAAGAGGTCTCTGAAGATGGCACAACCATTCCGGCATAATCACACGAAATGAATCAGAAAATTTAGTCTTTGTATACCTAGCTTCACAATACTCGTCAACACTACCGAGTATTCACTTCCACAGCTATCCCAATATACCAGTAACTTCCAGACTCGCCGTTACTGTCCTCGAACACTATAGCTTTCCAATACTCGTCAACACTACCGAGTATTCACATCCACAGCTATTCCAGTATACCAGTAACTTCCAGAGTACCTACTTCACCCGACACTTTACTGCATACGCTCACTACGATACTGCTGTGCTTCTCAAACTCAATTACACTTTATGTGAATATCTCTTATGTCTCTAAATGTAACTAACTAACTCCCGAGCACAGCTGCGTCCCTTTTATACAGCTGCCATTACCTTCTAAAAGCTCTAGAATGTTCGACCGCATAATAACATTGAACACAAAAGGTTCAGGCAACCGTAAGTAATTAAACACGTCGCGACTCGTCTTTACGTAGCCCGGCTGCTAGCGCGATTGCGTCATCGCTATAAATAGACACTCGCTCATTGCTGGGCGTTCCACGTTACTTTATTTTATTCTTCATAGTTGGTATAGACTACCTATACTCTGATAGCAATTCAGTAAGCCTCGAGCTTATTCTGAGGTCGTCCTTTTTAAAATTCAAATAGTTGTATGTGAGCCACGTACCGTCACAATCCTTAGTCATTTTATGTATTGTTGTCAACCATTTATTGTTTTGTGTAAATAAATTGTAAAGTTGATCAACCAGTTCTGTTTTATTGTTAAGTTGTCCGAGTAAACTATTTTCAGTTATTGCGGAAGTGTAAGTATTCTTTGTGAATATTATTTATTTTGTACCCTTGATCTAAATTAAGTTTTGCATTAATTAAATTAGTGCTTTACTTCAAGAACCGTTTGTTAAAAAGTAGTGAGTTATTAAATCAGTACCTCCCAACCTAATATATTGATTTCGTGCAAAGGGCCATTTGGAAATTTTGATGACGCGTAATATGTTTTTCTAGACTTATTGAATTTTAAGTTCGGTTTGCTTTAACCAGTGAACCACCGGAGCCGACAATACGTACATATATTTAAAAACTACTTTTCACATAGCAGAAAATCTGTCATTAAAATGTAAACATTCCGTATGCAAATTCTGAAAATAAAATAAGTACACTTTTATGCCACCAATAATTCACGACATAACAAAAACAGATAAATTCTTCCATCCTCTAAATTAAGCTCTATATCACATAAAATCCTTAGACTAATCCTCTTATAAAATATGTTACCAAGTGACTTTTATATCCATGAAAAAATATAGTAGTGCCAAGTTGGGAACAAGGGTACGCTGAACATTGTAGGGATAGGACAAGCGAAAAGCAGAGTATTCTGCGACACTCACCAGATGACAGGTAGTTCGTACTTAGTACGTAAATCATCCTCAAAGCCCTAACACATGCACGTAATATATTGCTTGACCCAAGACTAGTCTAGAAAAATCCAGGAATATGAAATACTCTTTGTACACTACTGCTACAAGATATTTATTTTACCAAAGTTTACATACAAGAATGTTAGCACGAATCACTGTCTAATATATGCGCTCCTTATAAACCCACATGAAACACAATTAATTTTCTCTGCGCTTACAGTTGCCTAAATAAGTTTTAAAGCTACGCAGCCTTTCTTATATTGGCAGTTGATCTGTGCAATGGAGTATTCTACCATTTCAAGGAAATAAAAATGCTTAGTTATTATAGACGTGACGACAAAGTCACTGATGGGAACGTCCCGAACTATAGCAACACTACTTTAAATGCCTATTTTATTTATTTTAAACATTTTTCTTTATTTCTGTAAAAAACAACTATTTTTTGACGGCATCTAAAGAATATTATAAAATAAGCATTTCTTTCCTTTACCCCTTATTATATTATATTACAAGAGGTGGTCTCCTGTGGATACCTGTACTGCGACCTGTAGATCTATTGTACCCTCCAGATTTACTCCTATTCTAGGAGTCCTGTTTGTTTAATGAACTCCAGGGTTTTCTTCAGATCTAAATCTTTAAGCATATCTTGCTGGATCTTTTTTGCCCCCAGGGTATTATATCTGCTGCTCGTAAAGGCTTCACAGTGACATATAAGGTGCTGAGGGGTTTCTTCCTTTTCACCACACCCCCTGCATGTTGGTTCTTGTGTTAGTCCCATAGTGTGCAGGTGTTTGTTTAGTAGTCAGTGTCCTGTTAGGAGTCCTGTTATTAATCTAACGTCTTGTTTTCTCATTAGGAGTAAACGTTCTGTTCTTTTCTTGGTTGGTTCATTTAGAAAGAGCTTTGGGTGTCTTTGCTCTGGTGAGTCCAGTCAGTGATTCTTGTGCCATTGATTCAGCAATGTTTTTATTTCCAGCTTAACTGTCTCCGTTGAGATTCCGAAAGCCTGTTATGGTCCTGTAAAAGGAAAACTTGTCCCCTTCTTAGCCAGACTATCTGCTACCTGGTTTCCTTCGATCTCTGAATGCCCAGATACCATATTAATTTTAATTTGTTCCTCGCTCCTAGTGCATTTCTGTGGATGTACTCTAGAACAAATCCAGATTCTGTCTCACAAGATTCTAGTGCTTTTAGTGCGGCTTGGCTGTCTGTTACTATATATAGAATCTTCCGTTGCTATAGTGGCTTTCTAGTAGTAATTTGGCGCAGGTTAAAATTGCGTACAATTCTGCATGGAGTACTGTCGTATAAGTCCCGAGTCCAATCGACCCTTAAGTCAAGTCTGTATAATATAGCCATCACGGGAGGCAAAATAAACGACCTTGATTCGTTCGTGTTTAGAAAAAAATTTCAAAAATGAGTGAAAAATGCTTAATATGCTGCACTTTATACACCATGTAATGTCAATCATATGTTATATAAGTTAAACGAAAAGTCAAGCGTTATTTCACGGTTTGTAACCGTCAAAAACCATTCCATCACCTCTTCATTTTGTACATGCCAATAAAATAAATGGAGTTGCGTATTGCATTGAATATACGTCACCCGTTGCAACTCCATCTGCATTTAAATACAGCAACTACAAGTGCAGTGGTTTCCCTTTGCGGACACGTTTATTTATGTGTTCGTGTACATCGCCAGACTTATAAAAACGTCTGTTCGTAATACATTTCCCAGCGTGGTGGTGGCACTTGCGCTGACACCGTAATGGATGTCATACTTCCGTTGCGGAATTAATACCAACACAGAAAGCGCGGCAATTTTCAAAACATTACAGCAATAAATTTTCACCATGTTGAATGAAATGGAAAATGTATGGTTTCTTTTTGCTCGGCTTTTTCTCAGACGGAAATGTTTTTCTTCCATTAATCCAACGGAGAAAATGGTGGGAATGAAGCTGTATAGCTGCTATTCATTATACTCCTTCAGAATCGTATTTTAAATTAATTTATACCACACTGTTTCACATTTACAATACCTGCGGTAATTTAATTTAATTGAAACTTTCCGTATGTACTTAACGAAGAAAAATGTGACACAATAGCGGTATTTCATTTTCTTGAATATCTGTAAATCTCAATTCTTTTCAGTCGACAGTGAAGTTGATGATTATACTTTTTGGTAATACCGAAACTCTGCTTGTTATGGTTAGGTCCAAGGTACGGGGTGCCCATTTTAAAAGTTCCTGCCTGAAAATTCATGAATAGGCAATCCATGATACATCTCATAAGTGACTTGGTTTTTAAAATTTTGTTTTGCTCTTATACCTACTGTGATTATTCGATTTAAAGTACTAAAATTCACCAAGTGGCTTATGAAATGTATTCTGTTTTGCCTATTCTTAAAATTTCAGGCGGGAACATATAAAATGGGCACCTATACCTTATTGAACATGAATTTGAGCTTTTTTACCTCTCGCTACCCTTGGTAAGGGAGCTATAGGGATCGTGCTAAAAATCGCATATCGAGATTTTGATAAATGAGCACGATTTAAGGTCCCTAGAATCCAATTTTAACATTTTCACGATGATGTCTGTGTGTATGAGTGGATCCTCCACTATCATTCAGAAAATTTTGAATCCTTATATTTCGAACTTTTCCTGTAATGGAAGAGTCCATGATTTGGTGAAAATCGGATTACCGGAAATGGCACTTTACTAGAAGCTCTAAATAGTTTTTCTTCGAAAAATACCTTTAAATGTTATTTTTTCGAGATTAATGTTATAAAAATTAAAGATTATTAAAGTCTATAGATTTGCGTTAATACTTTATCTATATATTTTATAAAATTATTTATAATTTAAATCCCAGAGCCTACGCAAAACGCAGTGATTTAAATGTATGTAACAGACAGATAAATGTCTTTCACTATCAAAGAATTAATCATTTTAATAATATTAGTAACGTTTTAAAAAGAAAAAAAGTAAATAGAACAATAGAAAAGGAATTCAATACAGTTTCCAGCATAAGTAAATATATAGGTATGTATTTAGATTAATAAAAATTAACGATTCACAAAAATGTTTAAGTTAATTCTCATTTTTGGATTAGTGAATTCTATTCTATCCCGGTATTTAAAATTTAATCTTCATTTTATTATAGTTCCGGTGGTTCAATGGTTAGAGCAACGCCTCATGACGCCTCGGGGCTGTGGGTTCGAATCCCACTAAGACATGGATGTATGGGAATGTGAACCCACTCTGTAATTGAGATTTAATCCTGTTGACGAGTTTTAAAAAAAGGTAGTTATTTGGATTAGATTAGACTATATTTTAAGAAATAAACTGTCAAAATTAGAGTAAAATTCGCCAATCCAAAAATAAGGAATAACTTAATCTTTTTTGTGACTCGGGCTGTAAATGGCGAGAGGTATTTTGGTATTGTGTTGGCCACACCAGATTTTTTTCTTATTGTTTTCGTTAAATACGCCTTTCTTAAAAATAATGTTCCCCCTATTTACAAATCCATTTATCTGCACTTATCTCACCAGTTGAATAATTCTTCCCCATTTTATAAATAAAAACTTGACATACTGCGCACATTTCCCATCAGTTCTCCCAAATTTGCATGCGAATCACATCATCGATATCATCTGCTATGTAATCATGGTTGGCGTTGGCACGGGCAGCAATGACCGCCATATATCACGTGATCTGAGATCTGAAGCATCATAGCAGGCTGGGAGATTTATCTTACCCAGAGGGCTTCACTCATTAGCCGCAAAGTGCCTCTGAGATCGCATCGCAGACGGTGAAAAAGATACCAGAGGGTTTTTCAGTTTTTTAGTTGGTAGCACTGAGTTACAAGCTGTTTAATTTTTAAATACTGCGTGGCAAATTTATCACGTTAAGAGTAGTTATTTGCGATACAAGTACGTAAAGCTAGTCAGATCACGGTGTAGTATCTAAAGGTGAGAGCACGAGATGCGTTGACATGGCTAAGTAACTGGGAAAGAAAATGGCGCTAACGCGACCCGTTACCATTTGACAGGTGTTTGACAGTTGGTGTGCCGCAGTGTGCCGGTTGTGGTTACAGGTTAAATAGAGTTCACGTTTAAATAGAAAATGTTTTGCTACAGGGTTCACAACAGTGTATGTATCAAATAAAGAGAAATATAGTCTTTCTAAGGTGCCAAAATGTGCGATTATGCGGCAGCTAGCTATACTATAACCATAGAAACAGGAACTAAGATAAAGAAAATTCTGATTGAAAGATGTCAGTGTCAAGTGCATTTGACATAATATTTTTGTTTTATAATTTTACTGGAAATATAGAAACCTTCTGTATGGAATTTGTACAAAATACCTACATAGAACTGACAAAAATAAAAGGTAATGTATTGAAAATATAGAATATTATGCGTTATATATGAATAATTTAATATTTAAATTATTTTTTGTAAAACCCGGGTCGCAACAAAACATGACACCTAGCGGCATACTGTATGAACTAGCCCAGTTAGCCATTCTTCGTAATGCATTGGAATACGTCGTGCACTCACCTATAGATACTACACCGTTGGTCAGATTAAAACACGAGCGCAAAATCTGTAAATAATGAACAAAATTGCAACGAAGCTGCCACTGTTATGCATAATTTTGTATTAATCAACAAAAATAGATACGTTTTTGTCAGGTTTTTACAGATTTACAGATATGTAAGGCTTACAGATTTGTTTAGAATGTCATGCACGATTTTTCATTTTTAACTTTAATCGATAGAGTAAAGAAAAATAATAGACCCGCATTTTTTATTTTACCTCAAACCGATCTTTAATACTGAAAAAATTGCAATTAAAAATGACATTCTTCAAAAGGCGGCTGATTTTCTCCGCCTCGTTCTTTGCCCAGTGACGTCAGCGTTTCATCAACGCGGTCATTTTGATTGTCACATTAGGTTAAACGTCAAAGTGACAATTTAAATTAATAAAAATTAAATAGCGGGAGGTTTGGTGTTGGCCACATCAGATTTTTTTGCATGACCTCTTTGTCCTATTAATTTGATATTGATACATGCCTATATAAGAAGACACCCTTCATATTTTTCAAATATCGCGGTTTAATAATCAACGGACTTTAAGATGAAAGAGAAAGCATCAGCTACCACATTTTCGCGTCAGTCACCTGCGTAGTTTGTCTTTTATTGACACTGATGGCCCGCTGATGTAGTTTGCTCGCTAAGATGAAATATTAAATGTCTGTTTAGCTCCACCTTCACCATTTTTCATGTAGAAAAAACTAAAGTTTGTGGTGTGTCGGCGAATAACGAGCAAGTTTGATGGTGTGACGGAGGTTGTTTGGCACGTTGACAGTTCATTTTGGAAAACGTTTTGCTGTGCTGCTTTGCATCAGGTTTCGATAGAAAATTGAACTACAATTTCCTGGCAATAAATCATCCAGAAAGCTAATCTTTTTGAACTGGTGATAGCGACATGCAGTAATGTTTGTTATATAGATTTTTGTTGCAAAACCCTACATTTAGGAAGATTAGCAAAGTTTACTGTGAAGGATAAATTTATAATTCACATTGGTTAATAATTATGGTCAACTTGAAATGTTAATGATCCTCGGTGCAACTTTAATTACTCGAAAGGATGTCATAACTTCCTGACGTGTTTATCTTGGCGTGATGAACTAGGGAATACGGAGGCTGTTTGTATTTGATCAAGAGCTCTTTATTTCAGTATGTTTGCTTAGCAAAATGTTTGATATACAGCCCAATGAAATTATATCAGATTAATAATTCATCATAACCGAGGGACGAGACAGATCAATTCCGGTCATTCTAGCATCCACGTGGTTTGGAATTACAACTAGTATCGATTAGACATAAATAGATTGGAGTTATTATAATATTCAAGCGAACCGTTTTTGAAAACAAGGTAATAAACATGATATATTATCGATACCAAAGGAAATACTTATATATGGAGGAATATATGGCTTGAACTTTTACATTAATAATTTTTTAAATGATAGATATACCATAAATCAATGAAAGAAATGGTTCATTTGTATTATTAAGTATTCATAGAATTTTCTGAAGCACGAAACTATGTTAACAACGATTTATAAATAGAAGACATTACATTACTTTTTACACCCTTTACATTCATTTTTTCTGTCTACGTAAATGAATAGTAGATAACATGTGTTACAAAAGTTTTCGGAAAAATTTGAATTTTAAAAATGAGTGCAAGATAGGTGCTGGTAATGTTCACGCCACTACAAAAACGACAGTGTGTCGAATGTTCTTTCTGATTTTGGACTTCTGTTAATACAATAGAGTTGAAGTTTTGACCACAATTGTCTCTGGACATGAAACTTGGGTTCACGAATGTAAAACAATCACAGAAAGGATATATTACCCCTTAAGAAGTTCAAGGTGTCGCAATCAACTAGGAAAATCAAGGATAATGTTTATTGAATACAGAAGGTATTCTGTTAATTGCTTACAAAAAAAGATAGAGAAATGAAGTGAGGTTACAAATAGCAACTAAATAAAATATTATTTTACGTACAACTGCTTTAAAATTGTTTGTTTATATCTTAGTTACCATGGAAGAGACTTAAAGATTACATTCTGTGGGCGGTAAAGTAGAGCAAAAGCCCGGCGACTGCTAAAGCTACACTAGCTTTCATTAGAATTGCTTGAGGAATTTCTTCAGAAATTGACTCCAAGGTTTCAAGCTTGACATTTCAAAAATATTTTACATAACTAAATAGTTCGTAAAACAACCCAATATTGTGGCTTGGCCACCTAGCCACGTAATATTTTTAGATAGCAACACGCTTTAAATGTATTTAAAAATAAATTAAAAACATTTAATTTGATTGCAGTAGTGCGTAAAACGTTATACATACCTCAGGCCGAAAGAAGTTGGACGAATAAGGCTTCAACTACGCTTCGGGCTTCAAATTTCGTTCACAGGCGTAAGCCTTTTCTTTCGACCCTCTATGTGTTAATAACAATTATTAAACATGTGCGCCATCTCTGTCTAACTATTGTAGTGTATGCACATTTGTGCCTATCTTCACACAGAAGAATTTATATTACCGGCTGAGTAGTGACTGTTGAATTAAGCACAAAACGTTATTTTACATATATTAGAGTGAGCATGTAATTAAGATGACTTTTAACCAATTTATTTTTGTCAGTGCATCATTTGGGCTCTTAAGACTTCATACAATTTTGAAATTTTCGTTTCAATATTTAGCACAATTTCATTCGACCCTTTTTCCTTCTTCGGTGAAATGGAAAGGTGTTCAGCCTCTCTCCCTTTCGTGCTAGTCGTGTGACAGTTGACTTCGAGCGTAAAATCGATCGAGTAGTGATAGCATCGTGATTTTTCAAAGATAAAGTGATGGTCAGCAAACGACGATGGCCCATGACACACCGGCGTACGAAAGTGGGTCTAGGACATGAGTTATTGACGTGTATTGAACTGATGGGTTTCACTTTCACCGTCTGATGATCAGGATTAGGACGAATATTTTTTCCACTGAAGGATACCTGAATTATATATGACGGAAAGAAGAAATGTTCAAAAGACTTTGGGGAAAACTACGCCCTATAATTATATTTAGATTTTCGTAGATAATATATTTAATAACAGAAGACTATAAGTCGCGTGACTGCACAGTTAGTTAACTGGTTGTAATTCGGACGGTCCGGGTTCGATTTCGATCGACGTCAAACCAATTTAGCACAAAAGAAGCTCATGTTTTCTGCCAATCAGCATTCAGAATCTCCCTAGTTGCATGTCTATCACAGCGATGATAAAAAACAAAGAAATTATCACCTTATGTATATTCGTTACTAAGGAATTTGTTTTCTTTATTTACAACATTGACAATTAATTTGGAGTATAAAAAAAGCAATTGTAAAATTAGCAGTTAGTAACCACAGATACGTTTCGCTCTTATGAGCTCTGATAAGCTTCAACTTTGAACATTATTTTGAATTCTAGCATGATCCTCGTATTTATTGTAATGAATAAAAGTATTATAAAAAATCTGATGTGGCCAGCACATTACCTTCCGTCAGTTCTATGTATTTTATACAAGTTTCATACGGAAAGTTTCTTGCTAAATTAAATATTCTATTTCTTGTACATTACCTTCCGGCAGCTGCATGTATTTTATGCAAATTTCATACAGAAAATTTATGTCTTAAATTATTATTTTGTGACGTTTTCTATATACAGTGTAATGTATCTGCAGAAATAAAAGATTTATTATTATTATTATTTCTTGTACATTACCTTAAAGCAGTTGTATGTATTTTATACAAATTTCATACAGAAAGCAAGAGATCCTATATTTCCAATAAAATTATGAGACAAACACACTATGTCAATTTCACTTGACATTGACATCTTTCAATCAGAATTTTCTTAATATAGTAGCTGTTTTCATAGCTGTAGCTACTTTATGAAATTTAATTTCTTTACAATTTTTTAACTCTATATCCATTTAATATTAACTATAAAATGCAGTCAAATCGTATAGAGAATAAAATATTCTTTAATATTTATAATAACATTAAATGTGAAAAAATGATATTTAACATAGTTTTTTCAAGAAAAACTGTTAAAATCTTCAAATGATGGTACTTCCGGTTGACCAATTGTAACCAAAATCTAATCAGCTCTTCATATGGATGTAACGAAGTAGTATACGAAAAAATTATAATTTTTGAACCTGTAGTATTAGAGTTATCGCAGACGAAAATTTTGTTACACACACACACACACACACACACACATCCACACACACACACACATCCACACACACACATACAGACATCATCGTAAAAATAGTAAATTCGTATTCTAGGGGCCCTAAAACGTGCTTATTGATTAAAAACTCATCATCGAATTTTTTGACCAAAGACAATACCTTCCTTACCTAAAGGTGACGGAAGGTAAAAAGGGAAATATAAATGCAAAAGAATATGAACAATGTTATGTTCTGCTGCAATGTAAATATTTTTATAGTTATTATGAATTACTAATTCAACGGAAAACAAATATTTACAAACAGCCATGTGAATAAATAAGTTTTCCAACATGTTACTAATAATATGTTATTTATAATATTGATCTTGCTTGACAAATATGAATACAATACAAAAAAGTTATATATTAATTCACAAAATCATACACAAAAAGTTTTTGATTCCACTCCATTTTATTGTTGCGATTATTTCCGATAGTCAACTATTCATCCGATTCAACGACCAGAAAAAACAAAACCCAATAGTTAAAACAAAACGCTTCCATTCGGTCTCGATTGAATAGTCTAGAGGAAATACGAGAGAATTTATTGATGTATTAGAGGAAAATAGACCTGATTCAACTTATAATACTCCACTTCGAGCGAATATATTCCGTTTTCGTGCAAGAATTTACTGCAGCGGGAAATAAAGAAGACCAGAATGAATTTCGGAGAATAAATGCCCGGCAATTTGTGAACATGGGAGAAGCGATGGTCAATTAAAGTGACCTCCTGACCCACAGGTCACTACTACCACCAGGAAGGTTTTTAAGCTCTTTGTTCACCCAAGCTTTTCACTCTACGTAATTGAAAAAGAGGAACATGAATTTGTTACTCATGCAAAAGGTACGATTTAATTCATTTACAAAGTAAAGTGGTGGCCTTATATCTTTCCTTTGATAATAATATATACATTAACATAAAAGAATCATTATAAAAAAAGGTTTGATACGACGCTTGACATCAAAAAGTATATGCAAACTTAAGAAAAGAAAATATATTACCCCAAGAAATTTGTGTTTCCATTTAAATCTACATTTACTAACAGCCATGTAAACCACAACAACAAGAACACACAATCAACAAGCAACAACAGAATCATGATTAATGTACAATAAAGAAACCGAAACGTCGATGAAAAAGAAAAATTAAATTTACTCAACCCTGAACCGAAATCCTCAAGAAATTTGTGTTTCCATTTAAATCTACATTTACGGTTAAGAAAATTACTTTATACGTTTCAAATAATGGGGTTCCTACAACAACTTGCAATGACACATAATCAACAAGCAACAACAGAATTATGATTACGGTACAATAAAGAAACCGAAACGTCGATGAAAAAGAAAAATTAAATTTATTTAATCCCTGGACCGACATCCCCAAGAAATTTGTGTTTCCATTTATATTAAAGATAGACTGATTTACACATGAAAAGTGCGGTACATAGAATTGTAGCCAATTTCATAGACTTTTCATTACCGACAAACTAAAAACCAGCGGCTGTCAAATGAAGACGTTCACTGCACTTATTATGTTCCTTTTTATATATTTCTATAGTGCAGTAAAATTAAGTGCCTATTTACTATTTTACGGAATTAATTTCTATAGGAATAATAGTAAAAGGTAGTATTTTGAATAATATTAAAGGGAGAACACGTATATAAAGTTCACTTTGTTCGAAGCGTTGCCCTGAATGTATATTAAGAAAAATATGTGATTAAAGATGATTAGTCTTTAGAAGCCAATTCTGGTTATAGCAGAAGACGATTTACATATAAAAAATTATGAAATTTTTTTGAAAATATTTTTGATATTTAAAATACAGAGATTTTTTCTTTTGGGTTCTACAGAGTCGCTTTATTTTTGTCTAATACCATATACAGGATTAGTCGCGGGAGAGTTACTTTCATAGTCCGTTTGTGTGCAACCCGAAATACAATTTACAACAGCGTCTATAGCTTCTTCTCTTTTTGACATTAAAGAATTAAATATAGTCAGTTGTCATTAGTATTTTGGGTTTCAAACAAACGGACTTTTAAAATAACTCTTCCGTCACTAACCTGTATATAGGGAAATAAAAAATATTTCTCAGTGTAGGTATAAGTCTCGGTATAAATACTTTTCGTTATTTTGCAATTCGGAAAATCTAATTTAAATCTTTAACGGTTCATCCTAGGTAAAAAATATAAGAATCTTGTTTTGTACAAAATTTCGATACAGATCACCTTTTTCAAGAAAAATGTCAAAAAGTAAAATATGTCGCCTTTTTCCAAATTGGCGAGGGGTTGATGCATCAGTGTATTTTTCTGAACAGGATTCCGTATAAGAGCTTTTGTTGCAATTTCTTTTGATGTTGGGGGTATTTTTCAATATAAATTTCCTGAACAACAATTACGTCTTCAGTATTTTATATGACAATGTTTTTAATTGATATAATCGCCAACGAATTTAATCTTTCTTCTTTCTTAGTATAACGTAAAAAATATAAATAGGATTTAATTAATTTAAGTTTGCTGCAAATGGAATTGTCAGCATTATGATTAAAACTACTCACTGGACGAGTCAATAAACTTATAATTTGATTCTTAATTTAGTTTGCAAAAAAATAGTCTCAAAAAATGTCGCCCTAAAACCAATTTCTCCCCAGGCGGTCGCCTGGCTTGCATGTAGCTTATGCCGGCCCAATTCAAACCTTTCAGTCAATACATTCAATTATGAGCTACAGAAAGAATGTCAGTACGAATCATTGTCTAATATATCTATACGCTCCGTTTAAATCCACATGAAATGCAATTAATTTACTTTGCGCTTATCTAATATGATATATAACGGTTGTCAAAATAAATTTCAAAGCCACACAGCCCATATTGTCAGTTGATCAGTGCAATTGATCATTCCTATAAGTGTGTCCCCAAATAAGTTAGACACACAAAGTCACTGTAATTATTAGTTTTTGACGGCTTGTATGGAATATTACGAAATAAGTATTTTTTCCCTTACCCCTCAGTCCAAGACTAGTGTCTCGCACGGTACCATTATATGAAAATTGAATTTGGTACATTAAGGCCCAGTCCAATCATATGTAACCGCAATAAACTCGAAATTGCAGTGAATGAATTAATCACAAAACTCATTTCTGTAAAAATAAAGATAATGGTCCACTTATGTATTTACAAAGCTTTACATCTTTATTTGAAACGAAGTACAGGATCTATCAGCCGCCATTTAAAAAATGTTCGGAGCGCCAACAACTTTAGTTTCGTTCGCCAGTAGAATAATAAAAAAAATCAAATTAATTTTCATCTTAACTGTCATTATATTACCCCGGTAATAAAATAAATTCCGTCATTATTAAAAGTGTGCAATTAAATTAACTCCCTCATAATGAGAACCCCTTTTCATCGTGACATTTCTAGAACCATCAACCCACCATATAAAATGCATTTGAGTCCGTTCACATTTTACCTACCACCTACTACACTTCCCACAAACCTTTGCGTCGTTAGTTTCGCGCACCTTTGACCTTATTCTGCACTAATTAAGATCAAGTCACTGCATTCAAACAACGAGAACTCATTCCAGGTGGAAGGAAATTTTATAGGAGGCTTCAAATATAATGACGCTACGGTAATAGGAGTGATACGGATATTTGCTTATAATTATTACAGACAAGAAGATAGTTGCTACAAGTGATTGGTAGAACGACGGAACTTATTTAAAAAATAATAAAACTTAATGAATGAGAGAGCTTCGAAACGTAATATACACTTTTCAGAAATGCTTCACGAACGAACAAATTATATACAAATTGCCAGCTGCCAATAAAGATTTCAACTAAGAATAAATGTAGTTAGAGACGGGTCAATTCCCGAAATTTAAAGATACGGGAAAATTCCTAGAAATTTTCCTGGAATTTCTTTTGATAAATTTCCTGAGGAATTTCCAGGAAAATATCATTCGGAAAATTTCCCAAGGAATTTCAAATATGAATAAAAATTGTAACTGTAGATTTATTTAGTTTAATTTTTCAGTGAAATTATGGTAAAAAAAATACATAATTATACTCGTATCAATATATTTATGCACTATCGGTCATACATACGAGTAGAGCGACTCTGTAAGAACTAATCAAAAATACTCCCCCATACTATTCAGACTTCTTACAAAAAGTAAAGCTGCAATATTCTTAAAACATTTAATGAGTAATTCAAACGCGTTGTACTAAATTCCACAAGTACTTATATTTACTATAAAAAATTAACCAGAATAATAATTTATTTTGAAGGAAACTTGAATTACTCAAAAACAATGAACAATGTTACATATATAATTATTATTTATAACAACTTGCACAAACATCAAAGCCAAAATCTTTTAAAATTTACGGAAATTTGCAAAAATTATATTCACGGGATGTTTCCAAAAAAAATCCGGGAAAAATAGTAACTAAATTTCTTTCCGAAAATCGCGGATTAAAGAATTTCCGGGAATTTTCCCGAGGAAAAATAAATTCCCGGCGGGAATTTTTTGGCGGCACATCACTAACATGTAATGTAGTCAGGTCTATGGAGACCAAAAAAGACCGTTGCTGTATAAAAGATAGGGTAGAAACGATTTTAACATATGTTGTTTAGGTCGGGCCGGGTTGAAAAATTCATGTTCTTGATTTTGGGGAGGCTCGATGCAAGCCGCCATCTTGGATAAAAATGCAAAAAATGAGTTTTTTTTGGGTTTTTGGCTATTTTTTCAAAAACAATAGCACGTACCAAAATTTTACAAGAATACAAAATTAAAGCTCATACAAAAAAGGTTTTTACCTAGGATGAAGTCTCAAATAGTTACGTTACAAATAGTTAACCAGAATAACGACTCATGTAAAAAATTTAAATTATTAAAAAAATAAACAATATTAGGTATTTAATATTCAGTCTAATAGGTTTTACTGTTTATAACAAGTTACAGTCCTCGTGGCATCCTATTAATTCACACACCACTTACTAAAAACATAAACTTATAAGAAATTCATCTAAAATATTAAACATCTGCAAAAAGATTTAGTTCTCATTTTTTCATCCAACATTTTGACACGATTAAAGATAAACAATATTACTTATTAATATGTGTCGAAATTTCACATAAAAATGAGAACTAAACCGATTTGCAGATGTTTAATATTTTAGAGGGATTTATGACTTATTTTAAAATTGTTAATGCTATTACAATTTGTAATTTTGTATATATTTTAGTCCAGAACTTCAAGAGAAGTTAAACAAGACTTATAATATAATACCTTTGAGCCCTGACTTTAAAAGCTTCGATCATGGATAAAGTGCTTAATAAATAGCAAAACGCGAATTTTAATAATGATTAAGTAAAGATGTACGGGAGCAATTTAATCATGACCACAATATTTCCCACACTAACTTTACTTCCCCAAGAAACTGTCATAGCTAACTAATTAATTGTTATATGCAACAACATTTTGCATTTTCTCAAACTTGCACTGTTTTATACCTGATTATAAGCTACTTAGTACTTAACATAAATTCTATTTAGTTAATGTCAAAGTTCAGTTTGTACGCTTCTTGCCATACTACAATTTTTGAAGCATTAAATCTTAAATTAACATTATCCTTACACTAATTATGCCTCCGTTATTGATAGAGTAACTTCTTAAATGTATTAAGTCTTACGCTAACGTATAAATTAAGTTAAAGTTAAAATTTGAGATTATCTGACCTAATGACACTGAATATTGTGTTAGCATATAAACATGAAACATGCAAAATGTATTACGTCCCACACAAAATGTACTATTTACTAATTAAATGTGGCTGAATAGTTCACATTCCACATTATCTAGATTGCTTTGATTTCGAAACAGCTGAAGTATGAACAATTAAAATGTGGTGTATTTGTACATGCAATCCTCTCATTTCGAAATGTGTGGTACATAAAAGATGCATTAATACTTATTACCATGTTTATTACTATTATTTGTAACAAAATTTTAATTGGGTTATGTTAGTTTTTGACAGTTAAATTTAAAATACTTCTGATTTTAAACGCGTCATTCAAAACTAACTGTTGCGAATTTCAAGTACCTATTAAAATAATTATAACCAACGTTCCGTTTTAAAGATTTGATTAATTGGTGGTAATTACACGAAAGAATGGATTTATTAAATCTGCAACCTTTTGCCCTGAAATTTCATTTTGCGTGTTTATATTTACAAAAGATATTATCAGCTTAACTAAGATTTCCGTAACATTTGGGTGTAACCGCACGAAAACGATTGGATTACTGAAACACGCAATAATTTTATTAAAAAATACGACTTTATCCGCATTTAATACAAGATTAATTTGGTTCGGTTTATATTCTGAACATCTTAATCTAAATTAAAAAATAGGGTTTGTAGAACTTACTCTTTGGCCGGTAATAAAAATTCCTTCCTTACCTGAAACAAAAAAAAGAAAATTAATATACTTCAATTTATAAAATAGTTATACATATTATAAACAGTTTCAGAGTAGTAGCTTAGTTGGTAGAGCGTCCTATAGTCGCCGTCAAATAAATATGGAGTGATGCTCAATTTTTTTCCCTTCTCCGCAGCAATATACCTATAAAAAAATGCTGATGCCCTACCTCTCGCTTAAGAGGAGTCTGCTACAAACATTATTGTCTATCCTTGTCAGTTAGTGTAAGAATTTCCCTCCCGCTAGTTCCCCTTTCTCGTTCTACACCAATAAAATCAATGCAATCTACAACTTGCGCGGAGCTATTCTTACAGACAAGTGCAGCTATATATGCAGATATATATGTCTGCACTCGTCCAATGTTAGTCTCACAAATCTCACTCCCACCAGCAGTATATTAGTTTTCTAGGTATATTTCCGCAGCCTATCCATTGTCCTGCGGTGTTGCCGTTTTTCAACTTAGCAACATGGCCACTGAATTTGCAACAGTGTAGAAATCTCTAGTCCATATTTACTTAACGGCAACTATAGTAGCAATAGAAAGGTCCTAGTTTCAAATCCCGATGAAGTAAATTTTTCACAAAAATCTTTTTTTATATTTATAAATTAAGAATTGTGAATGTTTCGATTTATTACGCAGACAAATTTAATAACATCTTCAATGAGACCTAACTGAATGTCATCGAGGGTCGTACTCCTTTCTCATAAATTCGTCATCAGATTCCGTCCACTACGATATATTCATGGCAACAGTGCGTGGTATTGTACATGCCATTGAATTTCACCCCCAATTTCGGATGGAATATTTTTTGGCATCTCATTTAACAATGATGTCATGCACGATTTTTCATTTTTCACTTTAATGACAATGAAAAATAATAGACCCGTATATTTTATTTTTCCTCAAATCGATCTGTAATACTGAAAAAATTGCAATCAAAAATGACATTGTTCAAATGCGGCTGATTTTCTCCGCCTCGTTCCTTGCCCAATGACGTCAGCGTTTCATCAACGCGGTTAAACGTCAAAGTGATATTTAAAGATAACCTGAAATTTACGAAAGTAAACATGTCGGTGAAACGCAGTTTTGTGCCATCGTGCCAAAATACTAGTGAAAATAGTGAGAAAATATTTTTAATAGGACCGCGTGATACAAGAAAACACAACTAGAAAAACAGTTACTGTTTGTATTGAAAAATATGGATTTGATACGCAACAAAGTAATGAAATTCTAACAATGCACAACAAACAACGTAGACAAATGTTAATCAGACGAAAAAGTAAAAACGAATGACTAATGGCTAATGACCAGCAGCTGAATGATACGTGGATAACTTCAGGTCAAATGAAAATTATGTTTACAAGAATTAATAGAATGATGTTTTATAAATATATTATAGCATTTCTATCAAATATTTAGATATTCAATTCTCAATTTATAGTCTATATATTTTTTTCTTTTAGAAATTCTGTGTCGATATAATAAGGCTGTATGAAATGAGTCTGAACTTGCAGTGTGAAACGCTGACGTCACAACGATAAAATGTAAATAAAAAATAATTTATTCATACAGATCGATAAATTAGACTATGCTTGTTTGATTTAAACAAAAAAAAACTAACAATTTTTTTGCATGATCTCATTATCGATTCTTTGATACCAGATTTATCGTACTTCGTACACCATTTAAATTATAAACGATAGATTACAAAGGATGAGAGAAAAATAGCTATAAAGTTTCTGAATCGACTGAAAGCGAAAGTTTTTTGGTTTGTAATCTTGATGTTGTGGTATACAATATAAATAGGATACTTCCTCATATTACAGATTTTCTAAGTTTATCCAGGAAGTTGCGGTTTCAATTTCACCAGGAAGAAATAACTTTATCGAAAAGAATAATCCATTCTCACTTGCATCGATAACTGCGTCAGCCAATTTTCTCCTTTTGAGAGTTTTCTAAACTGCTATTCCATCCTTCATAAATTTCAGCACTTTGAAGTTGTTATAGCCCCAATTTTAATATTTCCACCTCTGTTTATTTCCTTCAGGCTATTAAAACAATCCCTTCCAGGGTTTAGCATGTAATCCTACATCTCCTTCCGTGTTTGATCCTACACCGCTAGAGGCGCTGACAGAAAACGTAGGTCGTTACTTAGAGCGTACGGCGAGTTATTGGGCCGAGGGTTGATTTCACGAATGGAAAATTGGCTGGGGAAACGCTGGCAGACGTTGGCGATTAGGATTTCGGTGCGGATAAATTGGTCTCGGACATTTCTTTGATGTCGGTGTGAACTTGATCATCGGTTCTTTAATACCGTTCAGGCTTTCCAGCCTCAAAGAGGTTAAAGAAATAAGTCAATATTTGGGGGTGATTTTCTAAAGGAGTTATCTTCTTATCTTACTTAATCTAATAAATAGTGGCGAATTGTGCCCAAAACATTTTGTTACATGGCTGAGTACGTTAATGATGCTATTCTGTAACTTTGCTCTGTAAGACTGTAACTCTATAGACTCTATAAGCTATATAGCTCTGTAAGACGACAGCTTACAGAGTAGTAAAATTACCATTCTGTAACTCTCTCTATAACAAGTCTCGCTACAGAGTTATTCTTATAGAATGCCTAATTTCATTACTGTCTTGCTGTCAAATATGCTACAGTATATTTGACAGTAATTTTGTAGGCATTCTGTTGTTGTAATCAATGCGTGTCATTGTTAATAATTTTTTTATCTCCTGTGTTTTAATTTTTGTAATCTATTCTCCTCGCTAGTGTGATCTATTAATATTAATTATGCAGTCATCATTCAATGACTGTTTCAATTATTCTATGAAACTGTGAACAGTTCTCTACAATTAATTTGTACTTTGACAAGTAGGTAGGGTTTTCTTCAAATTTTCTTGACTGGCGGAAACTGTTCTTGTCTTTAGCTTTGAATCAATAATTATGACATGAGTATAGCTATTTAAAATTATTCAACTTTATATTAAAGAAAAAAGTTACTAAAATTAAAGTTTTGCAATGAGTTTGTTAAAAAAATTTCTTAATTCTGAATGGATTTTGATAAGTCTGGAAAAATCTTCTCTATTTTCATGCTAAAATATTTTTTAAACATAAATATCTATAAGAATTGGTAGGATGTATAATTACATCTATGTTTTTCATTTAATAATAGATATAATAAAAATTGTTAACTTTTGCTTTTAATTTACATATTTGTTTAAATTTTTTATGTAAAATATATATTTGACGTTTAAAATATATTTTTGACGCTTCTATATGCTCTGTAAATACTTTACAGTCAAGATTTTGGCGCTGTAAGACTTATAGAAATTTCTATAACTCTGTAGCGCTTACAGTACTGTAACTTGGTTACAGAATAGCAATTTGCTTACATCCTGTAACGTTGGATACTTACAGAGTCTATAGAGCTTATAGAATGGTACAGAATAGCACCATAAAGTGTCTGTTTTTGATTCTGACAGCCATGGTGCGCTCTCCACTACAGCTTTCTGTGTTCGAGAGGTGATGGTTAATAAACGTATTATTAACATTTGCAAATATAAATAAATAACACACAAGTGTACGGTCTGAGAGACCATTCGGCTAAAAAACAAGGTATATGGCTTTATCGACAAAATAAGCACCAGTAATTGTTAAAGGCTTTTAAATTAACTGTAATTTAGTTTCTATAAGTTATTAATATATTATTTTTAATTCACACTTGTGATTACAGAAATAATAGAAATTTTAACTATCATTGGCCCCGAGTTAATTTTAAATTTGAGGTTCAACAATTATCACTTATCTATAAATTTTAATTGGGTAATGTGCGCTTCACGACTTTCTCCGTTATAAATCCGATGCTATAAAACAAAGAGTGTTCGACCGTTGTCGTTTAGTGCCTAACGAGAAAATAGGAATCTATACGAACTTTCGAATATGATAGATAAATCTTTCTTCTACTGTTAATAAGAATTCAAACTACACTACTTGTCTGATAATTATTTTCTTTGGTAGTCCTGCATTGTAATAGACTTGGACATGTTTAATCTTTATTCAAAAATACAATGCTTCGTCGTATTTCACGTGTATACAACCTTCTGAGTCAACTTCCTATGAAGTCCTCGTCAGAAGGTGGCCAGCACAGCAGGTAATCACAGACGCGTTTCGCACTTCTTGGTGCTCATCAGTGTGATGTAACCTGGGGGCCTCTGTCTCATCCACAGAGGTGGAATCACGGAGCAAGAAGTGCGAAACGCGTCTGTGATTACCTGCTGTGCTGGCCACCTTCTGACGAGGACTTCATAGGAAGTTGACTCAGAAGGTTGTATACACGTGAAATACGACGAAGCATTGTATTTTTGAATAATGTACGTTTTCACGGCAAAATTCGCAACTAGTTTGCAATTTGCAATTTTGGCTCAGTCAAGCCTTTTGCAGGTAGATGGCTCTGTGGGTATTAACACTACCTTCTACAGGCCAGATACCTGTAGCGAACGGTCATAAGACCGTTGCTGGCACAGCTAGGTTGGGTGGCCTCTGCTCCGTGATTCCACCTCTGTGGATGAGACAGAGGCCCCCAGGTTACATCACACTGATGAGCACCAAGAAGTGCGAAACGCGTCTGTGATTACCTGCTGTGCTGGCCACCTTCTGACGAGGACTTCATAGGAAGTTGACTCAGAAGGTTGTATACACGTGAAATACGACGAAGCATTGTATTTTTGAATAATGTACGTTTTCACGGCAAAATTCGCAACTAGTTTGCAATTTGCAATTTTGGCTCAGTCAAGCCTTTTGCAGGTAGATGGCTCTGTGGGTATTAACACTACCTTCTACAGGCCAGATACCTGTAGCGAACGGTCATAAGACCGTTGCTGGCACAGCTAGGTTGGGTGGCCTCTGCTCCGTGATTCCACCTCTGTGGATGAGACAGAGGCCCCCAGGTTACATCACACTGATGAGCACCAAGAAGTGCGAAACGCGTCTGTGATTACCTGCTGTGCTGGCCACCTTCTGACGAGGACTTCATAGGAAGTTGACTCAGAAGGTTGTATACACGTGAAATACGACGAAGCATTGTATTTTTGAATAATGTACGTTTTCACGGCAAAATTCGCAACTAGTTTGCAATTTGCAATTTTGGCTCAGTCAAGCCTTTTGCAGGTAGATGGCTCTGTGGGTATTAACACTACCTTCTACAGGCCAGATACCTGTAGCGAACGGTCATAAGACCGTTGCTGGCACAGCTAGGTTGGGTGGCCTCTGCTCCGTGATTCCACCTCTGTGGATGAGACAGAGGCCCCCAGGTTACATCACACTGATGAGCACCAAGAAGTGCGAAACGCGTCTGTGATTACCTGCTGTGCTGGCCACCTTCTGACGAGGACTTCATAGGAAGTTGACTCAGAAGGTTGTATACACGTGAAATACGACGAAGCATTGTATTTTTGAATAATGTACGTTTTCACGGCAAAATTCGCAACTAGTTTGCAATTTGCAATTTTGGCTCAGTCAAGCCTTTTGCAGGTAGATGGCTCTGTGGGTATTAACACTACCTTCTACAGGCCAGATACCTGTAGCGAACGGTCATAAGACCGTTGCTGGCACAGCTAGGTTGGGTGGCCTCTGCTCCGTGATTCCACCTCTGTGGATGAGACAGAGGCCCCCAGGTTACATCACACTGATGAGCACCAAGAAGTGCGAAACGCGTCTGTGATTACCTGCTGTGCTGGCCACCTTCTGACGAGGACTTCATAGGAAGTTGACTCAGAAGGTTGTATACACGTGAAATACGACGAAGCATTGTATTTTTGAATAATGTACGTTTTCACGGCAAAATTCGCAACTAGTTTGCAATTTGCAATTTTGGCTCAGTCAAGCCTTTTGCAGGTAGATGGCTCTGTGGGTATTAACACTACCTTCTACAGGCCAGATACCTGTAGCGAACGGTCATAAGACCGTTGCTGGCACAGCTAGGTTGGGTGGCCTCTGCTCCGTGATTCCACCTCTGTGGATGAGACAGAGGCCCCCAGGTTACATCACACTGATGAGCACCAAGAAGTGCGAAACGCGTCTGTGATTACCTGCTGTGCTGGCCACCTTCTGACGAGGACTTCATAGGAAGTTGACTCAGAAGGTTGTATACACGTGAAATACGACGAAGCATTGTATTTTTGAATAATGTACGTTTTCACGGCAAAATTCGCAACTAGTTTGCAATTTGCATGTTTAATCTTTCTTTGAAAAGTTTTTACTTAAGTTTATTAAATTATTTGTACTCGTAAAAAGATACCGTGCAATCTTCGAGCGCATTTCTTCCAAAAGGCTTGGAGCTAAAGCTTGACATTCCTCGACAAATAATTTAATTTTTGTAAAAGCCGCTGCTAACACGCTGTCACGTGACCTCGCTTTATGACGTCACGTTCTACCCCACCACCACATTTTTGTTTTCCTAGCTAACGCCTAGGGCTGAGTTTCTGTTTACAGTTTACCTGTTTTCTTATTTTGTAATGCTAATATTGGACCTGGAAAAATGCTGGGTTTTCCATAAATATTTACAGATAAATTCACAAATGGAATTTCAAAATATGTGAATAATATTCCGCGTTAATAAATTTGAATTACGAACAGCGGATGGGGATTTAATTTTCACGTCAAAAGCGGCATGATTATGCGTTGCATCTCTATTAACTACAAACAAAAGAATGTTTTGAAACACTGAAAAGACAATGTTACATTCACTATTCAGGATTCGGGTTAATGGAAAATAAATTACAGGAGATAGCAACAATTTTTCCCCGAAATAAAAATCAGATAATAAATTGGTATTCACAAATACAAATTATTTGTTTAGAGATTACAATCGTTATCTGGTTTTAACAAAAGCATCTCGATTTCAGTCAGATCAAATTTTGTTTTAATTAGTTATTTTTTCGTTTCGTTACTTTTGCCATTGATTTACCGGTTAACAATCGACTTTAAACGAATAAAAATTTCTATAAAAGTTCTCATTAAAAACATCATTATTTCTAAATTAAATTGGAAGGTACTTCCTCGTTTTTAATGAATAAAAGCAGTGGCGGCTTGTCAGGGTAGGCAGGTGAGGCAGTGCCGCACCAGAAAAGAAATAAAGCTGTTATTAATATAAAGTAGTATGTAAATTAAATTTTAACTTATTCCATTAATGCTTGTCTTTATAAATATCAAAAGAATAATTTAAGCCACCACCATAACTAATATATATACAGATCAACTAATTTACACCCTTTGAAGTGCTTCAGCCTAATGTTTTTGATACGAATTTCATTCACACGTGCGCTAGAACAGCGCTGTTCGAGGCAGTGCTTCAAATACAAAATGCAATGAGTAGTTTAATGCTTAATATTGCCTAATGTTTTTGATACGGCTTTCATTCATACGTGCGCTAGACAGCGCTGTTCGAGGCAGTGCTTCAAATAATGAGAGGATAAAAGATATTTACTTTACTTTTCACGCGGCCCTATAGAGGCCGAGACCCTACGTGAATACAATCAAACGCAGCATGCTGACAAATTTTGTAAATAAGTTCACGACATCTACTGTACATGTTGCAAGCCAGATTAAATAATATTAACGACATAAACATAACATAACCTGTCTAGCATTTTTATTATAATAGGTCCTGGTTTGCGACTTTGATACGTATGGCAGTAAGTATTTAATTCTTTTATTTTTCTCGTAATTTTTATAGTTTACCTACGTAGGGTTTTTGTATTTTGAATTTTAGTTGAAAACAAAAAAAAGTGTAATGGCTTCGACTGGGACTTTAAAAGATAAGAACTTCGAATTAAATGATAATAATATAAGGAACAATTCTGAAGATATTATTTTTTTAATTAACAAAAATCTATTTCATCGACTGTATTATGAAGATAAATTGTTTGTCAAAGAATTAAAACAAACAGACCATCTCTGCTTTGTTCTGATCTTAGTACATCATTAATAAATATTGGAGGAGGCAAGATGCAACTAACACCTGCTATGATAAATATAACTGGCTTGTCGGCAGTAAAGTACTT
This sequence comes from Harpalus rubripes, assembly GCA_963082715.1. Classification (NCBI taxonomy): domain Eukaryota; kingdom Metazoa; phylum Arthropoda; class Insecta; order Coleoptera; family Carabidae; genus Harpalus; species Harpalus rubripes. The sequence continues at coordinate 23,669,879 of OY720460.1, read as the reverse complement.
AATAAATTATTTTGTTGGCCGTGCATACTTTTTACTAGTACTACTAACATACGTAAACATCACATTGCTTCAACTTTGTAAATTAGTACTTTTAAGGAAACAAAATATTTCTACCGCAATTGATAGTGCAAGAAAAATTGAAATTCATAATTATAATTCGAAGGTGGAAAAAATGTTTTGTGGCCTGGCAATTTATTTGTGTACATGAAAGAGGAAAAACATGCAGCTGCACATCACTTAAAAAATAAAACTTTCGATTATAAGGCATTTGCCCTTGAATGAAAAAAAAATTCGCCTGCGGCGCATTTTTTCTCTAGATGTCATGCCTCATCAAAGTTTTGATGCACAAGCCGCCACTGAATAAAAGGCTTGAATTACACGTTGTCAAGATAACATTTTAAATTTTTCTTTAAGATGTTTAATAATCCTTTGCATCGTTTATCTTTGAAATTTAATTTCTTGTAGAAACTAATTTAATCTAATGCAATAAAGACTCATGACGTAGTTCCTAGAGCAAATAAAAATGTGCTCATGATTAAATTTTGAATTGACCTGACGTTGCCCTTCGGAATATTTTCAACCTTCGCTCGTTATTTAATCATAAAATTAATTTCAGCAGAAATTTATAATATTAATCACAAACTTTAACATCACCAGATTCTATTTTTACTCTCTCTTTGATTTGATAGTTTATTTTTTTCTCTGTGCACATCACCAACCGAAGAAACTATTTCCTCTATTCTCTGTAGACATCAAAGTTACTCGTTATCGGAATTGTCAGCATGTCAACATCAAAGTTGTAACAGGAACAAGCAAGGTCGAATCAAACAGCGAATGGGAAAGCTGGAAGAGCGAAAACGAGAACAAATCACAAGACATCGATATAGAGACACAGACATGAGCTTTGAACGGGTGTGACTGATATCGCGATATAGAGATAACTTCATGCTACACTGCCACGTGTCGCCAAAACCAACGTCACAGTTGTCGAAGCATATGAGAAGATAAACTAAAGATTTTAGATATTTAATCACAAATACTGACATCTTGTTGGGAACAAGTGGTCAATTTGGGAGGGAGAGAGTTGAATCAAAAAGGAAAATATTGGGCTTAAGTTTGCATCTATTCATAGGCACCGACTTTTGGATTTTCGTGTGGGGGCTAAAAAGAGGCAACAGGAAATTTACCAAATAAAAACTATCTCTTTAAAAAAGTTGCGAATTTATCTATGACTTAAAATATCTATCAATATTAAAAAAAACGAATTTTTTTTAAATTTACCGCGAAACTCAACATAAAATAGATAGAATATATATTTCAATTGTACGTATGTATATATATATATATATATATATATATATATATATATATATATATATATATATATATATATATATATATACATACATACCGGGTGTTCACTTTTTTGTAGGACATAGGAAATACAATGTTAAAATTTTCATTATGCGACAGTTCGTTCCCTATGAATTTTAGAACAAAAGTGTAAATACAAAAAATGTTCAGAAATAAAAACTGCATCGAGCAAGCTTCAATTTATTGATATAATTTGTTCCTGTCATGAAATAAACGTAAAATAAAATTTATAATTTTTAGCTATTTACAGTGTGCCATGGAAAACAAAACATACAATTCAAACAGTCGTACTGTTTGAGTTTGACAGATGACATTTGTTATTGTCGTAAAGATTTCATAATTATTGCCTTCATTTAAATTATTTATCAGTAATTATGGATACATTTACTATCTCTGAAAAAATTCAATGGATAATATGGTATTTGGCTGGAAATTCGTTAAATCAAGTGAGAGATTTATTTAGTGCATTATATCAGGCCCGGCCTATTCCTGCACGCGGGACTATTAGCAGAATTATAAACCTTTTTTATGAAACAGGAAGTGTTATTCCTCTTTGTAATAATTTAATGACAATGACAAATGTTTTGTTTTCCATGGCACACTGTAAATAGCTAAAAATTATAAATTTTATTTTACGTTTATCTCATGATAGGAACGAATTATATCAATAAATTGAAGCTTGTTCGATGCAGTTTTTAATTCTGAACATTTTTTGTATTTACACTTTTGTTCTAAAATTCATAGGGAACGAACTATCGCATAATGAAAATTTTAACATTGTATTTCCTATGTCCTATAAAAAAGTGAACACCCGGTATATATATATATATATATATATATATATATATATATATATATATATATATATTCAGAATGTCTCACAATTCGCGCCCCAGACGAAACTGACACTTGCCGACAACAATAGGTTGCCAACAAATAGAAGAAAATAATTTGCGGCTGCTTGCATAACGGAGTTACAAGACTTTTTAATCCATCAATCCCGGAAGAATATCTTGAGGTGTGATGATATGATTACAAAATAAAACTGGTTGCTAGGTTTTAAAAATACTACTAGTGAGTTACAAAATTTGTTTGACTTACTGTAATTTTGACACTTTAGAGTCGACTTTTCACTGTCAACAAATTTAGGTTAGCGAAGGTGTCATCCGAGATCATCATTTATATCGTATAGTGGAACGTGTTTTAGCAGCTGTGTAAAATGTGTTAAACGAAAATATTATTGTCATTTGAATTTTTTGAGATTAAAACAACAAATATTTCAAAATGAATGTACTTTTTATTGATATTAAAAATAATTTGTGTTTAGGGGCAGAACCCCTTCAAATTTTACTGTGTGGGGGCAAAGCCCCTTCAGATTTTTTCGCGTGGGGGCTCGAGCCCCGCAGCCCCCACGTAGTCGGCGTCTATGCATCTATTATAAACATATCTACCCTATCTATCTGTTTACGTCTTTGAATTATGTTCACTGTTTGATTCCGAGCATATTTCCTTGTGTCTAACGATATCCTTTTGTGAAGTCAAGCAGGATAAAACAATAAAGTATAAAAACGTGCGACGACGACACTCAATGAGGCGGAAACAATGTCAGCACACCAAGGCCATCTGAAGGAAGAATTTTTCATTGTCCTACCATCTTTTTCATTACTGATTTTTTGTCTCCTTGAAATGTCATAGAATTCTTTAAAAGAACATTGAAAATTACTTCCACGTATAACCACTAAGAGCAAATTAATGTAGTTTATTGAAAATAATTATCATTCTGTTAGTGGTTTAACTCCGGCGGAGACTAAGCAGTGTCTTTACTGTCTTCATTAGAATATCATTCTATAAACATTAGTTTAACCATGTAATCATCTCATCTGTCGTCATTCTCGTCTCGTAACAAGTAACTTAACGAATTACACCTCACATAAATGCAAATACCGTCTTTCTGTGCGGTGTCTTAGAAGGTAAATCGTCTTTTAGTAATCTACTTGTCACTTCCAGAAACATTCAACTCAGGTCACGTGTCGTACTCAGTACGCGTGGGAAATCTTCCACGTGAAATGCAGAATAGAACACTACAAAAATCGTAACGGGAGGATGCAATTTGTCTTGCTAATTGTTCATATTTTTAAACCGAACAACCTCCAATATTTTTTTCCTTATCCCTGATACCAGTAGTCCAAAGTAGAATTTACTTTTCAAAATTTTTATTACTAGGTTGTTCTGATACTTCCTCAGTATATGTGTCCGTACCATAGTTAATTTGCTTTTGTTCTATTCTGGTTACCAGATCATATCCATTTAGTTTTTGCTTTGTTATCATCCTCATATTTTCATTTCTTTCCGTGTCACATGTTGTATTTTTGTGATCTCCCCGAGGTATTTAATTTTGGTTGAGTTTATTTTCCCTCATGTTTTTTCTGCATATTCCAGGATTTGTACATTATTATTAATGCGTTTTTTGTACTGAATACCTTTATTACGATTGAACATGAAACTCTATGGATGGTAATTCAAGCCCTGTTTTAAAACACTGTATTGAAAAATGCCTAATTTCGTTAATTATACCTAATAATAAATATTACAAAAATTTATCAAAATATTATGTTAAAGCATTCAAACAAATATTTTGAAGAAATCGTTCTTTAAACAAACGTAAAAAGGTGAAATTAAATATTTAAATTTGGCATTTTTCAAAAGAGCGTTTTAAAACAAGGCATGTGGTATAGTTTGGTTTGCGAAAAATGACTATTCAAGGCGTCTGATATATTACTTGCAGATAACTTCACTGCATTTCGTAACTATAGGCGTACAACATGAACTATTTTTGGATATATTTTATCTGAAAAAATAAGGGTAATTTATTAGAAATTATAAATAATGCATTTCTCAAATATTTATGTTCGTCACCCATGTTTTTGCAAAACACAAAATCATAGACTTGATATAAATCATGGAATAATAACTTGATTTAAACGTCAACGTCACTGGGTAAACATTAGCAAAGAGGGCAATGTAGTAGATAATTAGATATCTGTAACTCTACGACATACTTCATTATTATTTGAAGTATGTTAGAAAGTAATGTGACTATTTACCTATATTTGTCTCACAACAAAAATTATATAGACATACGTCAAATAATCTTTCTCTTTCTGACATGAAATGTTGCTAAGCTACTGCTGAAAAAATGCTGTGTATTCTTTCTACGAACAAGTGACCTTCAATAGTCATCTTTCGTGAATAATAGTATATCAGCCTATATGAATCCGAGTAAAAAAGATTACAGAATAAATCACCGGTTATATCCATTATAAACTACGACGTATTTTTGTTTCCAAATAATTTTTGTTTTAATATAATCAATAGATCTGTTTAACACTTGGATTCCTGAATATATCTCGCTAATTGCATTCCTTGTCAATGTGCTTGTACAAGCCATAGACCAAAGAGGTTACATTAGGCCGGTAGTGCTTGCTAATAACACTATTATAGATTCTGTGCTAAGAGCATTTGTATGTGCCGACTGGCTGACTTCTATTCATATGTATATTACTCTCATTGAATGCACAAATTAATGTACATCTAATAATATCAACTGGAGGACGATTTCTCTATAATGGAATGTAATTAGATGCTTCATGTGAACACTCATGATACTATACAAACTTCATCAATAATTCTATTGATTGATGCTCTAAATATTAGCGCAGTCGGTAGGATACAAAACAAAACATGTACTCGTAGGTAACACACAACATTAAAATACTACGAGAAAACAGAGTAAAATAAACATACATATCACCACGGCTTATTACTCTTTGAGTAATGTACCGTTACCGTTGAAGTAACTGGAAAGGTACATCTACAATCAAATTTAAACCCAAGATAATTTCATGCCGGTTTAAAATTGCAAGCTAAGCAGAAGCATTTACAACGAAAATTTTGACACGGCGTTGGTAACTTTAACTTGAGGTTGATTGATTTTAAATTTGGATTACTTATTAACCCAAATTCATTCTCGGAATTTGCAATTCAAAATAAGAAATAATCAATCCCCGTCACAATTAAAAAGGAATTACAGGGAATTCAAATCGTCCGTATTGATATTCCCTCAATACTATTGAGAACAAAGCTTATATGAGCTGGGGTCACAAGCTGCGAAGGCCGAAAGTGCTCTAACTCCACACATAGTGACTCTATGTGTCGGCCGCCGTTAAATTAAATGCCAACTCCGACATAAATGAAGAAATACTATGAGGCCGGATAGGCGAAAAAATCGTTACTACAAAAAAATTGGCACGGGTAATGGAACGTCACGGCTTCGACTATTGGAGGGAGATTTTATGGGTGGTTAAGGATGGAAAATTGCGTCGTATCAACAATTTTACAGAGAGATCCACCAGTGCAGTTTAATATTTAATAACATAACTCACATTTCTAATAAAACAGCTTATGAATTTTATGCCAGTGTGGTAGCCATAAGCATTAAAGTGCTGGATCAGCACGTGTTATGATCAAACCTGAGATACTTTGATTCGAAACTACTGGAGGCTAAATCTTAATGATATCCGTAAATATGCTAATACAATAGACATTCCGGTATATTCTGCAACAAAATGGTTCATTATTAACTACTATACTTCATTTCACGTAAGAAAATAGTAGATGGCGCTTGAAAGCCGACCGTTTTTACATGCATTAAATAAACAATTTAAATTCGTGAAAACAAACTGAAAAATGAATATATTCATCTGTAAAAATATACAAGACTGAATACAACAAAACATGTTTAACACCACTTAAAGCGCATTCACAAATCAAAATTAGGTTTAGATTTATGGTTTATATTTTAGATTTAAAGACTTTACCCGCATATTATGTAATGACTCTATTCACACTTCAGAATTTAGGGTCTCTAAATCCAAATCATAAAACTAAACATTGCAAGGTCCAAACTTTAGGTTTATGATTTAGTTTGACGTCACAAACTTCACCAATGAGAACGAGTCTGAAATGATATAGATATATACACCCATCTTTATGTAGTATCCACTTGGTGGATTCGGATTTCTAAACAAATGCGAGAAGAACATGGGGACTGTTATAATTTAATTGCTGAAATATAACCAATAATGCCAAGCGAATGACAGTTTTACGGCGCATGTCTGTACATATCAAAACTAATTTTCAGATTATTTGAACTTACATTTATGAATGACCTATTTAAACCTAAACAAAAACCATAATCCTAATTTTCATTTGTGAATGCATCTTTAATTCTGTAGATTTTATTTAATAACTGACAACTGACAGATGATATTTTTTTCTTTTGAGGTTTTCATTCTCACCAATCAACTGGCAGAATTTATATCCCTATCTAAACCAACGCTATTATCTCACGTGAAATGAACCACACTTAAAATTACTTGCCATAGACAACGATTTTTACAAATCTAATTTTTGTTATGTCAACCTACTTGATTGCTGAAAATTTTTAACTAGCTAAAAATTAATAGAATAGGCCTAATTAGATTACACTGGGATATGCTGATGACTAGTTGTTCGTCTTATATATTGCCTAATTACTAAGTAATCTGAGCTGCACACATTTTTGGGCGCACAATTTTATTTTTATTTGAACCTCTTTCAGTTTTTTAGCAACTATATCTACTTTCAACTGATATCCCCCCTTCATCTGAAATCATTAAAATTTTCATTCTTCTTTCTGTCAATACCAAATCTTAATTATGACTATAAAAATTGCTTACTTCAAAATACGACGGCACATCTTTCTCGTGTACACCAATAAATTTCTCAGATATTTTTTGTTTCCTTTTTTGTCACATCACTTATTTCTTATACTCAAACCTCTGCCAAAACTGAACAATTAACAATTCATTAAATTTGCGGTCTTTTCTAGATTACAATAGTCGTGTCTTTCATAACTATTTCTTGGTTATATCTAACAATATATTTTTTTTTATTTGGAATGCTTTTCTCCTAGAACAAAAATATCCTTTAAAATTCCTGACAAGCTTCCTAATCCAGCTTGAACGACCAGACTCTGCAGTCTACATATAGGCTTTGGGCCACACTTAAGGCCCCATTCGACTCTTTGTGTTACTAAAAACGCACTAGAGACGCCGTCTCACGAATAAACAAAGGAAACATATGAATGTGTTGCCAGGCAACGCCACTTGCGTAATCTACGCAAGAGGATACAATTCAAGAACAAAGGAATACTGAATTATTGTTCTTTTAAGTTCTTTATAAAATATGCACAGTAACACAAAATTTACAACAATAACTTGTCAAAAGGATAGCACTCAATTATCAATTCAAACTTTATTTGCCTTTCCAATGTAAGCTATATTCATGTTAGTTATTTTTGTCTAGTGTAATCATACTTGTCGGTATTATAGGCCGTATTTATTTGGGATCTTTGGATACAACCCTAAACTGATCTTAAACCTAACCGTGTTGGTACCAAATAAACAGTGGATTATTTTACAGTTGGTAAAAATGTAAAGCGGTAAATTCAATCAATCAATACGATTTGATTGTTTTCTTCTTATTCAATAGTAATATTATTAATGCAGGTATTAAATTATAAAAGTATAGTTATTTATTACATGAGTGTCGAATGTATCATATTTGTCATGAAAGACCGGGCGAATGGGTAATTTTCTTTAGTGACTAATATACATTCCACACGAGTGTAATACAACGTTTTATCCAACACTTTTTTAAAAACTTCTTAAAACATTTTTATGTTTTCATTCATCGTTTGACACTGACAAGTCAATTGTTGTAGTATTTTAAATTACAAAGTAGCCGTTGAATGGTTGTTATGGTTTTGTTATATTGTTATTGCAAAAAATTGTGCCATTGGAAATTATTTGAAAAAAAAAATACATTAAAATGGGTGAAAAGGAGGACCTTCCTTTAAAACGTATTCACTTAAAAGCACAAACAGCATCTTTGAATTTAATTAAGAAGCAAGTAACCACTAACTCGTTTCTCGTTTTCGTTTCATCAGCCGTACATGACAGCTGTCATTGTGTAAAGATAAGTAACCTATTTTAGCATAAATGTTAATACTAATTTAAATAAATATATATGTTAAATTATTTCAATAATAAAATAATTTTGTAAAACTGCTTTTTATTTATATTAAAAAAAAACACACAGAAATCAGTAATAATTCCTCCGTGACTTCTAAAATATTCTCTCACGGAGTGACTAATTTTGTACATTAGTTATTTCAAATAACCATGCGTAACAAGTATTTATGAGTCGGTGTTGGATAAAATAAATTATTTACCTTATTTAATTTGTGATGTAAATAAATAACCAAGTAATTGGTACCACCACAAAAATCAACAGAAACTGACATTCTAGAAAGGGATTTATTCAAACAAAGATGAAAAACAGGTTCAACTCACCAACCCAGCAAAATAGCTGGGTGAGATAGATCAGTCCTGGGTTATATAAACCATGTCACCTAAATAGGCTACTTAAAAGTCCCAAATAAATACAGCCATAGAGTATAGCAATATCTCTGTCAAAAATCAAATCTAACCCTACTATAATCTTTCCGCGGATTATCTTACAAATTGTGTGGAGGCTAGTTTAATAGCAGCGACAACTAAATCTCTTTGTGAATATGAATGAAGACAAAGTTTACCGTGCATTGAACCTCGTACACCCAAGACAGCTAGTAATATTTGAATTTCGTGTGCGCAATTGTGGGAAGCTAATGTGGCATTTGGGAAATAGAATTAAGGCTATATTGCTCCACTGGCAATTTACAAAAGTGTTCTTAATAAGTAGTTAGCTCTCTAGCAGTTAGTTAACATCTGTTCTAATCAAAGATTTTCAATTTGCAGTAGACTGTTATTTCGTTTCATTAAGTTGGTACTGCAGACATGCAAAGTGTAGCTATCTTCATTGAAGTAATTGTAAATGAATGTTAATACAATTTTAATATAGAGGCATTTTCTCTTAGTAATATATAATTTAAAATGAACTATTGTGAATAAATTAGAACCATTTGCAGTAGTGCAAAAACACTTGGGTTAAACAAGATAACAAATACTTATATGAAGGCAGAATTTAATTAGACTTATTCGTTTGTCTAACAACCAGAATGTCATGCAATTTGAAGTATCACGTATAAAAAGATTCTGAGATTTTAGCTTTACAAGAAAATCTGTAAAAAAGTCTTCTCCGACTTGGCGTTTCCGCAAAGAAAATGGTGAATTATCTCTCCTGGAAAATCATTAACAGATTCGTTGTACGCAGGGTTTCGCGTGCATTCTGATGGAAGTCGGACGTCTCGCAAAACAATCAATCATAAGTTTTTAAAGGTGGTTTATTTAGAGGACGGTGAAGTTGCAAACTGTTGCTTTGAAGAAAGTAGTCATTATTCATGTTGCTGCTGATCTTATGAGTTTGTTTGTGGAATAATTGTTATGTTTTGCAGAGCTTTCATGTGGAAAATTGTATAATTATGTTATGGTTTTACATTGCAGCTTTATATAATTAATATTTTTAGATATACATAGTTTATAAATTGCTTTATATTCATTATAAGTTATAACTTTGTGTTTTCTGTATAATTATTCTTCAAGTTGCCACGCAGATTATTAAAAACATTTCCGCCATTTATAACCTAATATTCTAAGCATAAAATGCCTCACTTAATTTGCTTCTGTTGTATATGTGTTTTACATGCCAATAATCGAATCTTTTTAAATAAGCTGGTAATCAAAAGTGTAACAGGCGTAATTTCGAATCATACTTTTCGTTTACGTTTTGGGTGATTCCCGTTAAGCTAATACATACTTTTATTATCACCGTTTTCTACCGACTGTGAATACCTCTCGGCGGGCTACTAAGCGTTTATTTATATACAACTTGCGACAAATCGCACAATTTCTATTGACAACCGGTATTTTTACAGTTTCTGCCAACTGTAACTTATGAACTTCCGAATATATCATCGATGACGATACAAATAGCCCTTTGTCTATATATAACGTGATGTCAACCGATATATAACCTTTAATCGAGAGTTCCAAATGATTCGAATCCTTCTTTCCGGGGGTATGTAAACAGGCAGATGTTTACACACCCATAATCACGTATATGCAGGCAAAGTGGCCAGTTGGGAGCGATTTTACATTGAAATAAAGGTACTAACTGCTATGATTGTTGTCTGGAACCCCCTTAGTCACTACATTGGATTCCAGTAGTTTTCACTGTTATAAGAATTTATTTTAATTAATACCAAAACCATGTAATTTAAGGATAAATATATTAAAATAACTAAACATGTTGAAATACAATTAGAATTTGGTTAAACATTCAAATACTGTTTGGCGATTATGACAACGAAAAAATATGTTTAGCGTTTATCTATACTTGTTCTTTATACAAGCGAGTGTAACCTCGCTTGGGAGTCGCATAAATGCGTACTAAAGAATCAGACTTCGGCGAGAGAGTTTCTAAACGATTAATGCTGACTTTACTAAAACTCATCTCTTTACGTCTCGCCTAATTTGAATTGCGCGTCTTTATACTCGTATATCGCAACATTTCTCAATGTTACAAAAGTGATTAAGTTAAGACATGGTTAAAATAACAAATTTATTTGATTTTTAATCAATTCAATGTATTTTTAAATGGTGGCCAAGGTAATTACTTAGTTAATGTGACTAAAATTTTAAGTAATTACCTGCCACCAGTCTGTTACTACGAAAATCTGGTTTACCAAACTATTGGGATCCGCGAACAGAAAGCGACATTAATTATATCTCAAAACTATTCATGTGTTGTAGAGAAAACAATGAATGCACTGTAAACTAAAAATAAACTAGTTTGAGTAAAATAAAATGTTCAACTATGCATGAAGATACAAAAACAATAAAAGCTTGTACACGTAAAATTTTTGTCAACTGTAGTGTAAAAACTGCACAGTACATATATTTTTAACAGTATTAGCATAGTATATTTTTAAAACATATATTTAGTTCCACATTTCACGGAATTTTCCTTCCACAGTGTTGCTAATCAAACAGATGTAAAATCCCCAGACTACCTTATCGCTTATCCAGTGTTTGAATTCTCATCTGGGCTCATCTTGTGTGAAATATATTTCATTTTCTCGGCTGAATTCCCTCGAAAAGGTTCCATTCATTTTTATCTCTTAGTATCAGTCCCGTAGTAAATTGTAGTTGGCGAACATATGTAGAAAAGATAATGTTCAAGCCCGGCTGTTTTGAATATTAATTGTTGGCTACGGTGTATCGCTGTGACCAACTGGAGAAGTGGAGAACTATGACGGTGCTTTTATTACTATGTGCACGTGTATGAAAACACCCCGAGTTCACTGCTATTGAGTTTACTCAGTTAACAATTTGTCTAGTTTATGAGATACTAGAAACAGACTGCTATTGCGAATATAAACGTAATATATTTTGAAATAACTGTTTACATAACTTAACAATAATTAACAAAGATAACCAAGAATATATAAAAATGTTACCGTAAACTAATCACTTTTCATACTCTTAGCGTTCCATTAATATTGAACCCAATTTTACATTATTCCTAAAACATGGAGACAGTAACAAAAATTGGTTTTGTTTTAAGATAATAATGCAACAAAATTACTGGCTGGGCTGATATACAGGGTGTAAATGAAATAAGTGCATTAAATTTAACCAGTAATGTGACTCGACGAGAGCAACAATATTTCTTAATAACTTTTAGATTTTGAGTTAATTTTTTTTAAAGATTTGCTGCATATTTCGTTACCCGCTCATGGAGAACAAATGGCTGTTGCCGTATTCAAGTGGGATACAAACAGCTCAAAGATTGTCGGTTGTCGGTCACAATTGCAGTCACAGTAATTAATAAACGAATCAACGGAAATAACATTTATTATTAATTAATTCGTAATAGTACAATTTTTAAAATAAAGAAATTTAAATTTGGGTAACAAAATTATAAAGTTGTGTATTAAACCAGGCTTTTAATTGCATGTGAATAGAGGAAGACAAGGGGGAAAGAGGAAGAGCAAAAGCATAGTTATTAGGTTATGAGATGATTTATTGTCGACAAATCTTAATAGTTTAAATACGTTATTCAAAACATGTAAGTACAAACTTTTGTCCATTTAAACGAGGTACATGAGTACCAATAATTAGTCGTCCATTTATTGTTCCCGCTCAAACATTTTTTAATGAAAATTTTTACAGCATTTTCGTCTGTCGAGATGTGTATTGTGTTATGCGCTGAAAACATTGAACTTTTTGCACTTGGTATGGATACAACTATTGCTTTTCTAAAAATTGTCATATGTGACACTGCGTATTGTGATAAAGATGTACAAGATTAACAAATGTGCTAATATTAGGAACAGTATGATTTGGAAACGCTCCGTCTAAATGTGTTGGCAACTCTATAATACTGTCTTTGTATCAACCACAAATTAAAATGTAGTAAAGATACGAATAAATAAATAAGCCATAGGTAAGTAATTACAATGTCTATGTACTCGCTATTTGTAAACGTAAGCATTTTGACAGAATTTTACATTATAAACAAGTTTATTACTAATATTAAAATTTAATTGCAACAATTGACAGAACTGTCAATTGCTAAAACAAAATTTTTCAGAGCTATTGCTACTGCATTCAATTATTAGAAAAATACTTGGAACGACTCGTCAATTTACGGGGTGGTAAAAATGCTAAAAAATATGCGATTTCGAGAAAAAGTTATTAAGAAATATTGTTGCTCTCGACGAGTTATATTACTGGTTAAATTTAATGCACTTATTTCATTTACACCCTATATATTTCTGCATGTTCTGGTTATAAAATCTAACTTCTTTTAAGTTTGTCTTTAGTTTCCATTTAACTCCCACCTTATTTCCCAAGACTTAATCCTCTTTAATCAACGTCAGCTCAACAAACCAGTACAAAAACTTTGTACAAACTAATCCTGCTTACTTTCCAAAAACTTTATTGGTATTAGCCGACAGGCATGTTGTCTTCATGAGTGCATTAGAGTCCAATAATGCCATGTGGCGCCTGTTAACACACCTCGTGCCGACCAGAATTCCAAATCGATCGGGAACTTTCAAAGGGAACCTTACGGAATGTTTTTATACCTATTAAATGAGGGCAAATGACTGGAACAATTTATAACGCAATTATTAACACACTATTAAACCTGGTCTTCAGCTCAATTTAAAAGAGTAAAATCTGTTGTTTGTAAAAACATAATTGGGAAATGGAGTTCAGTTTGTTTTGTTATCTAAATTCGTATCAACAACGTATTTCACAATGTGACGACATTTATTGTTTTATACATGTAAACAAAGCTATTTTGACATTAAATTATTGTCTTCTTCTACGAAGGAAATGTAAATGACAACCCACACAATCTTTCTTTTCCCAATTCAACAAATATTTGTTTCATCCAACATTCATTTCTCATTTTCGTCATACTCTTTTCATCAATAATATTTTTCAGTGGATGTTAAAGAAATAGATCGGAGCAGAATGGTGCTGCGTACCATACCACTCGAATAAGTAAGAATTGGATGCAACAAATAATATCCTGATCTTGGATTGGCATTGATTTAGTCTCGATCTCCAATCGAGACTGAGAAAAATGAAAATAAATAAATATATCTCCAGGCCTTATTACCCATTTCTGGGTGTGTACACAAAATTACCTAGTTCGACCAACTAACATTTTCAACAAATTTATTACACTAAATTTAAAATTGAATTACAAAATAGTGCACACCGCTTTACTTCACCATCACAATCATCAGAACTGCTATTACTGTATCTAAATCTTTGCCACATTTTATTTTAATAGAGTTAAAGCCGGATTCTTTAACCCACTTCTGATATAATACACTAACTTTAGAGGAATAGTATTGTATGAATCGTGGTGGACTAAAGTAGTGTGCGCTATTTTTGTGAATCGGTTTTAAAGTTTTCGACTGCTTTCAGTACCGACTTAAGACATATTGCCGCCCGGGGCTAATTTTAAAAAACCGCCATTCTCAACAAAGAAAAACGCGTTTTTCCAACATCACACTTCCAAGAATAAAGGGATAAAAGATAAATGTTACAAATTTTGTTTTTTTATTTGAAACATTTTTGTTTATAATTAATTGGGAACTTTTACGCAAAGGAAAACTGTTTTCCAATTTCAAACACCTATGGCCCGCTTTTTGATTAACACCATGCACCTATGTATATCTGTATCAAGAGTTAGACAATTTAATGAAAATATGTTCCTCTGATTGTATTCCTTAGGGTTTTTTCTAAAAAAAATGATTACAACAAAGAAAAGCTTGATTAAAACAAAGAAAATTTGATTACAATAATGAAAAAGTTTAATTAATAATTACGTAAAAAATTGAGTGTAATATTACTGTCACCGTATAATGTAAAAATTAATATTTTTTTTCTTTTAAATTTTTTTTTGGAGCGTGTAAATAAAGGCGACCCAAAAAAATTTCTCATAGGGGCGCAAGATTTCTAGTTACGCCACTGATTAATATCATAAGTATACTCAGTCTTTTAACCAAGTATTTAAAAGAATAATGCTATATTAATATGTTTATTTCATAAATTGTTGATATTTTTAAAATTCTTAAATATTTTTTTTTCTATAAAAAGTTAGGATGGCTTTGCCGCCCCCATGCTTGGCCGCCTTTGTTCTGGGGACAAAATGAACACCCGCTAGGATCGGGACTGGCGCTGTAAGCCATTTTGTAAGTTTAAAATTTACATTTTAAACTTGATGAACAAAAATCGATTTCAGGCCTTCCAAGTTATAATCTGGCAAGATAAATCACATGAAAATATCTCATCTTATGGTGTAACAAAAATGGTAGGCTGACTATAAACAGTCGCCTTCTACGACTAAAAATTAGGAAAAAAGTTTATATAATCATTTGTCCTTCCTGAAATGGTTCGTTACTGAATTACAGCTACTTGAGGTTTTTCAATGTTTTATTCAAAAAGATAACAGAAAACGGAGTTATTTAATTGAAATCATACTAAATGTACAAAATGACCTCCATGTATAGCAACACACTGCTGACCTCGTCGGATCATGGACTGCCTCTCAAGTAGCTATAACTCAGTAACGTATGTTTATGTAAACTTTTTTCATTTTTTTTTTGTCGTAGAAGCCGCCTGCATGTAGTCATACCACGATTTTTGGTACAATCTGTATGTATGCACAAAATAGTTTGGGAAAAGTACCTATCTATAAATTTTGTAACAATACTTTTTATAAAACTGGAACATATGTATAAATTTAACGTAAGTTATAAAAATACAGACATGTAGCACAGATATGCTGACCTAATAAAAATGCTCTCATTTCATAGAATTAAAATATGCTAATGAATTCAAAAGTGTTGCAGTTTCCAGTGCTTGTACAAACTGTGTAAACTGTGTCTCCCTCGGCATCACAAATATTTCTCAAAATTCTGCAGCTAAATTTGCAAGATTATATTAATTTTCCTACGGAAAATAACTAATCATGTCCTTAATTAAATCCTTCGTAGAAGATCTTTTATCAAAATAGTAATTACCATTACAAGGAAGGAAGAGAAATAATTAATTAACGTCTAGGGTTAGTAAATCTAACTGTCGAAACCACTAGCCTAAAAAGCAGCGTAATAGAACAATAGCCAGTAATGGGTTAACAAGAGCAGAGTGATAAGCAAACGTTGACAAATTATACAACTGATAAGAACTTGATGGTCGGTCTTGCTTAGACTAATGCGAGATAGACCTTTTCAAAGAGATATCCACTACTGTACTTGACAGTTGTGTTGATGTGAATATTTCTGTAATATAATAAAACTATGTTTTCAAGAGATGATACGCTCGTCATTAATAGACACTTACATAATGGGCCCGTCCAAGTCTTCGACTTTTTAAAAATTACATGTCGCATATGAATTTTGAATATTAATAAATGAAAACGAAATAAAACTTGCTATATATTTTGTATTTTTATGCCTATAATAATGTAAATAAAGTTTTTAGCGTAAAATGATCGCCATGTTGTTCCTATTAATAAGCGAGTTATAGACCCCCGAAGTTTGAAAATATAGATGTGATGTCACGAATATAAGTTTTTATATAAAACTGTTTTCTTCGTGGATCTAAAATGTTCTTGAAATGTATGCTATTTCTAAATTATATTTATAAAAAACAAATTAATATTGTAACACTGTATAAGTCTATATGCTTTATAATTGCAAGTGTATCAAAATTATTAAGTTTAATGCAAGAAATTTATATTCAAATAAAAACTGTTTGAGAATTGCAGTAGGTACTGGTATGAAAGCCACGTGTCCGATATTTCAATTTCTCTATTTCCATTGGTAGTACACTCCACCCCCTAACTCGATATTCGTTATATATTTACAGGTGGTATTCGTGTCGCCAATCAAAATAATATGTATGCATTTCATATGAGTGACGAGCTGCTAAAACAAAAACCCCTTATTTCCGAAGTATTTCAATTATATTATTTTATTTCTTTATTAACATTCATTATTGAGGATCTATTTTCACTATTTTTACTAATTTCTCTTAATTCGATTGAGCTGTAATCCCCTATTGTCAGAAATTTTAGATACGCCGTCTTTGCAATAACAAAATACACAGTAAAATACCAAGATCTAACAAAACCACCAACACACAATGAAACACAAATTATCAATACCAAAATCACATTAATCACCACATGAATGACAAAATGACAGGAACATTCAAATCATTCAAATATTTGGAAATGACATTCGTTACAGTGGTGGTCTACCGTTTCTATTTCATCTTTCGCCGTTGTTTGGACGAAGATTGCATATACGAGTACCGGAGTACCCCTCAGTAACACATACGATAATGAGATAGGAAATAAAATATGCTATTGTATACGACAAAGATACTAGATAAAACTTTAGTAATTCTTGCAGGAGAAATTGATGACTTGAGTATAAACTAGCGGAAATAGAGTTACTGTTTAAAATTCTATTTCTTTGCAAACAGAAAACACTGTTATTTTGTTTTTCTTGTTGTTGTTTCCTGAAGTTTCCATAGCTGCAAAATGGTTCTATTACAGTTGTGCTCAAAAATGTTATTGAATGGAAAATAATAAAACAAGAATGTTCTCAACTAAAATTCCTTATAAATCGTGAACATTTGCATATAAACTGTAATACAAAGTTTGCTACTCCCTACAAATGTTCACAAATGCTTAGATAGAAAGAAAAATATAAAAACATTCAAGATTATTGTTCTTGCTTACAACCGTTTGAGATCAGAATCCAAATCTTATAATGGACTTTTCATAACCTGGAAGAATTGTGCTCTTCTATTTCTGACTCAAGCAATCAAATTGCAATTTATTTCAGTTCACAGTTGATACATGCCCGGTTGCACCGCTGACGCTTAAATTTTAAGTATTCATTAAATTGGCAATATCGTATCGAAATGAAACGTCAAAGGAGTATATAAATATTGCTGAAAAAATGTCGATTTGCATTTTTTTTGTTCAAGCCTAGCTTAAAATATAAGCATAAGCGGTGCAACTGGGCATTAATCATTTAGTTGAAATGTAATTTTGACTTAAACCTTGTGTTACATCACATTTTAGGATTTAAGACAAAAGTATATAATTCAATTTGTAATTTAAGATTAAATGCCATTCTTATACAGGGGTAGTAACTAATGGCTCCATGCTGAACAAATCTCTAAGATTTACAGATTTCTTACAACCTCTTACAAATATGTATATATTTTCAAAAAACACACATTATTATTATTATTATTATTAAGATTTACAGGTCTGAAAAATTTGTAAATAATGAACAAAATCGCAACGAAACCTACCACTCTTACGTATAATTTTATATTAATCAACGAACATAAATGCATTTTTGTCAGTTTTTTTTTTATAGATTTACAGATATGAAAGACTGAAAGACTTATGCCCAATTGCACCGCTGACCCTTAAATTTTAAGCCAGGCTTAAACAAAAAAATACAAACCGAAATTTGGCAGCAATATTTAATTACTCATTTGACGTTTCGTTTCGATATGATATTGTCAATTTAAGGATCAGTTAAAATTTAAGTGTCAGCGGTGCAATCTGGATCGGACATTACAGATTTGTTCAGAATAAATGTTGATGTTTCTTATGCCCAGTTGCCCAATAAGTATTAACTTAAGCGACACTTAAACAAAAAAATGCATATAAAAAATAAATAAAAATATCATCATGGCTTATTACCCATTGCTGGGTGTACCAATCTGCAAATTTGGGTAATGATGACATAGACTACGTTTATCTCGACAATTCAAGCGGCTTCAAGTATATTATGACTTGAAAAATCCTATTGGTTTATCTTAGCGGATTGAAATTAGGATTGACTTATTTTCAATCTTCTTTAAATTCGTATCGACTAAAAAAAGATAGTTAAATGCTACATTATACAGACAGACAAGAAGAGGTATATGATTAAATTTCATGCTCGATATGTAACCTCAAAATCTATAAATTGCAATGTTGCTATTTGACCTTCCTTTCAAAAAAAAAAAAATTGTTTCTTCATCCCTTCAAATATTTCGTTTTTGGATAATTTTATTAAGTTTTATGTCGCGACTTTTGTAAAATGAGGTAAAATACAAATAACCAAATGATTGATGATGATGAATTTAATAACACTTCAACATATTGCGGATGTGCGCATGCGTAGTTCCATAATTTGAAGCTTCACTGTTCATTTCGACAGAAGTCAAGCCGCTTCATAAGTCCAAGCCTGTTATTTTATAGGCTTGACTTGACATTTTCAAGCGGAGTGAAATATGAATCTCGATCGTTTATTTCGAAGACTGAAAAGCGATTTCCTAAATTCAAATGGCTTCAAACGTCGAGATAAACGTAATCATATTTGTACCGTGCGGACGTTTACCAGGCGTCACCTCACGGGCACTCATTGCTGTCGTGGAGAGTATACCACAGGGGTCAATTTTGTGCCATTTAAAATTCGAAATATTGACGTCGGTCGAGATCGAACCCGGTTCCCCAGATTCGCGACCTGACACTCAGGCACGCGGCCACGAAAAATTGGCATATCCAAATTTTAACAGCAATGCATAATAATTCATTTGTCATGTCATTTCGATGCGATATTGTCTATATCAGGAACGCTTAAAATTTACGTTACTTCGGTGCAACCGGCCATTAGACATTTATAGCCGTATTTTGTTCAAAACTGAAAGTCTTACTGATCTGTAAATATGCAATGACAGCTGCCATATAGTCAACAAAAAGAGATGTGTTTTAGTAGTTACTTTTTTTTACTGATTTACAGATTTGTAAAACTTAGTATATAATATGACCATATGTGCATAAATTAAAGATTTGGTATATTTCACTGATAATGATAAAATCCCAACTTTGAACAGAACCTTTGCCTAATCATGTGCAAAGTGTATTACTAAAAAATTTGATAAACGTACTACCAAAGAAACAAATAAACTTTTTTTTCCTTAGCAGTGATAACATAGGATAAAAAACCTATTTCTAAAGGCAACAAACAGATTCTTGTAGAATAAAACTTTGTATTTGTCACCACTATACTCGTACCTAGATATTGTAAGATTTCTCTTTGGTTGAATATATTTCTACCTTCGTAATTCCAATCCTGGCACAAAATTCAATATTCTGCGTCTGATTCTGATATATTCTCCGAATGGAATTGATTCTTGAAATTGAAAGTACCAAATTGAATATTTGATATGACAGATACGTAATGACATTTAATGTTTTGTTCTCGAAGTTTTCGTATTAGAAATAAAGATGTTTTGCAAGAAAACAAGATATTTTTTCGGGTGTTTACGGCTAAAAGGACACTGATCTCCAGCAAAAGAAGATAAAAAAGTTTGTAAAGCCGGATTTATTATCTTGAGCTTTGATTGCCATTGGTTGAAAATTTATTTGTGTTTGAACAAATGTACTTTAAAGTTTTTGTGATTTATTATATTGGAAAAATATTCTAAAGTTTTGGATTTATTGCAAAATTAATTTTGACTTACGAAAGTTTTACATCATTGGTTTATCTCTGTCAATCTTTTATGGATTATTTTGGATACATATCTGAAATAACAGTTACAGAAAAATTAATTGTAAGTATCTTTTATTTGTATTTTTCTCCAAAATACATCATAAATGATTGACAGAGGTAAAAAACTGCTCGCTAATTTTCCTTAATCACTTCTTCATACTAATTTATAATTAGGTATATAAGAGATTAAAAAAAAAACAAAAATCAATTATAAATTAAATTATTTAAGCACAATTTTAAAATTTAACTTAAGTTGTGGTTCTATTCCAGATCATTATTTGCACAGTCAATTATTATTAACACAAACCATTTGACCATTACATTTGTATTTAATTTAATAGTTTTACGTATTACGTTTTTAGCCCAATCATTTTAAGGAAATAAGCTTAGAAAATTATTTTGAGATATTAATTTTTTTTTTTGTCTAAAGTAAGCTTTGATCGTTGTTTTTATATTCTTACCGCCTCGCCTCCTGATCGGTAAGTATTCACAATCACTTACCAATCAGTAATTTGTAAATAAAACCTACTGCCTTGGATACCATATCGGTAAACGTTAAAAAACCGATCGTGCAAAAAAAAAATTAAAATACTTTACGCACAACTGTATTGTAATTGTTTGTTTACATTTTAGTTACCATGGCGGAAAATGAAAGATTACACCCTGCGGGCGGTAAAGTGTAAAGCAAAAGCCCGCCGGGCGGTAAAAAATATGACAAAAATAAACAAATAACGGTAAATAATATTTTATTTATGGATATTTATAATACAGTTGGATATATTATTCAACGAAATTCCCTCCAAATGAATTGTCTCTGAAGATTTCTTTAACTGGAGATTTCTGTCTTTTTCAGTTGCAGAAATGTCAGATGACAGATCAGGTTTATCATGGTCTTTAGTACCAATAATCAGTCGAGCTGTTTATAATAACGACCAATATTCAAATCTTCTTGATCATGGAAAATTTGGAC
Organism: Harpalus rubripes; assembly: GCA_963082715.1. Lineage (NCBI taxonomy): Eukaryota > Metazoa > Arthropoda > Insecta > Coleoptera > Carabidae > Harpalus > Harpalus rubripes. The sequence continues at coordinate 23,648,340 of OY720460.1, read as the reverse complement.
CATAATGAAGAACTCTTATAAATTTTAGACTGAAAAGTAAGCACAATCTATAGAATAACAATATATATGAGTAATATTGATATATCACCATACCTTTTCATTGAAATATGCGAGCAACACAGTTTCGTTCAAAATTGTCACATTTTTTTCTGTCAACCAGGCTTGCAACATATCATATTCGTTTTATATCAGTCCTTTGACTTACCAGGACATAAATCCGTTAAAGCTTCATTAGCTTCTAGCAAATTTTATTCAGAAATTTCAGTATCATATTCAGGTTAAAGCTCCATGCTTGATATTTTTAATTATTTGTTTACACAAAACAAATGGTTACCAATACAACGCATCGCCTAAATGTTTCTTGGCATAGCCATCTGGTCATCTAATATTTTTTACATAGCAACGAGCTTTTAGTCATGCAATTAAAAATTACGTTTCATTTGGTTTCAGTTGTGCGTAAAACGTTGTACGTACTCAGGCCGAAAGAGGTTTAGCCCTTGGACGAATAAAAGCCCTCCGCTTCGCGTCGGGCTTCAAATTTCGTCCGCAGGCGTAAACCCTTTCTTTCGGCCCTCTGTACGAAAATAACTATTATCTACCCTGGCGGTTAAAGTATTATTTTATCTACTCATTGCTACTTGATCCATTATTTTCAATTAAAAAAACATTTTAAAATTTGTTAAAAAAGAATTTTACTTATTTAAAGTTCCCATCCTTTCACGAATTTCTTTGCAGAAGAGTTAATTAAATTAAAATATACATAGAATGTTCTTTGCAGAAATCTGTCACATATATAAAATTCATGCGGCTGCCTTGGATGTTCGCCAAATCAATTAAACATTTTTAAAACGTGAAACATTTTTCTCAATTTAAAATTCTAGGTTCATTGAATATTAATACCTTACTCTGAAATTAATTCTGCGGTTCAGAAGAGTATCAAGGTATCACTTTGACAAATAATTCTGAGAATTTAGTGAACAATAATAAAATCAATCGCAATCATCCGATGGTTAATCGAGGAGATTATAAACGCATTTGTCACCAGCAGGAAAATTTCAAATTTGAATTGCCATTAATGCAGAGTTACATTAGCGTTCGATATCTGTTTGTTTACATGATACTTAACACATCATAATATTATGTTTCATATATCCTGATCTATTTCGGGAATTGTTTTTGGATATAATATGAAGTAAATTGATAAAAGTAATTATGAAATTCTATATAAGAAATCGTAAGTTGTTATTAACACAGTAGTGTATTTTTAATTATTAAAATGTACATGAAAGTAGTCTTAGGTATTGTTGTGTGTCTTGTGGCACAGGTTAGTATATAATTTGAAACTAAATTAAAAGGAAACTTAAATATTTGTTTATATATCTTTATAAATAGCAAGAATAGGAATTATGCACTAAAAAAACAAATTGACAGACAGCAGATAGCATACATAGCCTAGTGAAAAATAACAATAAAAATAAAATTTATTTAAATTTCAATTGCATTTTTCTGATGTAAGGATTTAAAATGTATACATAGTTGGATTCAGAGCTGGGCAAAGTACCGGAAAGTTGTACTTGAAGTACAAGTACCAAGTATCTTGATGTTTCTAAATGTACTTGAAGTACAAGTACTTTTTTAGTTTCTAAAAAGTACTTGTAAATTTGGGACTTTTTCAGATAATTGATATTTTTCTGATTATTTGGATTTTAAAAGGTGATTATTGAAAAAAATTTCATTATGCGATATTTATTTGGTTATTTAAATCAAGAGTTCCTTGCTGGAACCACCGTATCACCTAGCGATCTCATAACGTAAAATTGACGTCAATTGATCGCCAAGCGATACGAGAAGCTGTACCGAGATGTTAGAATGACGTTATTTTTACGTCAAGCGATCGCCAGGCGATACGGCAAAGTCCCAGAACTGTAGTTAGGTAATGTAAACATTATATGGTATATACGAGTACAGTATGCAGATTAGTATAAATTTATTTATGCCAAAAAATTTGCAAATATATATTTACTTTCATATTATCGCTGAAAATATATTTATAAATGAAATTCACATGATTATGTACTACAGGAATAACACCACACCACTGCAGAAGAAACACTGACAGCCCCCCTTCATCTACAATAACTTTTATTTGATTTATTTTCTTGTATTTCCAATTATAAAGAAAATAATCGAGGTATCCGAGAAACATTCTATATATACGACCTAAATAACCATCTAATGAAAATTCTGTAAAAATTCAGACTGTCAGTCAGTATTTATATGTAAGTTTAAATAATTTTTAAACATAGTCAAATTATTTGAGTCAAATAAACTTAGTCAAATTCATCAAATTATTATCTATTCTCGGTGAAGCAATCTGTTATTATTGACAGATTAACTAATATTAATAAGATGTAGAAGAGTTATAAAATAAAATGAGATAAATATTGGACCAACCTCGCCTTCGATGTGTCCAATTTGACCAATAGAAGCATCGCAGATCTCAGCATATCAGGAAATCAGCTATAACTGCTACTACAAACGTTTATTAGAACAAAATTTCAGTTATTTCACTATTTAGACCACTGAAAACCATCACACATTAAAAATTCATATCACGAAACGCGAAAGTTAGTTTGACGCTAAAGAAACAAAATATTTACTCCAACAAAAGTTTTTCACGACAATTGCACTTACAACGAGTAGAATATATTTTCATTTACAGATCACAATACTCGTACACTGACAAAAGACAGCAATAATAAACACAAACACCGGTCTCAATATTTGCTCGAACTTGTCTGCTAGAGTCGATCTGTAGTTTCACTGGTCGGCACGAAATTTAAATAAAAATAGTAATGAAATATTAATTCACTTAACTAATGTAGAATAACAAATAAATTATTGTTATTAAAATTTTAAAATCGTGCCAACCAGTGGCACTAAAAATATAAACTTTAAGAACCAAACCTTTAATATTGCGAATTTTAAAATAAATGTCTGATTTGAAATCAATATATTTTATTTTTTTCCTAAAGTATTGAAACCATGTATGTTAAAGGTTAATTAAATTCAAATAATACTTATTTAGAGTTATAGAAAACACAATGAGTGATTACCGAGGATATGGCTAGCAGTGTTTTACATGTTAATCGTTTATGGATTATTTTGGAAAAGATACTAAAAGTTGTGAACAATAATTACATTTTTTATAGCCATTCGGCATACGTTGTTAGTTTTTTGTGGTATTTACACTCATTCAATTTTGTGAAAATATATAAATCGGTCTTCTACACGACGACGATATGTTCTTTTCAACACTAATACATTTCATCATTATTTCCTTCCTTTTCCTAAAAGCTCCCAACCAATTTTCTTTTGGAATTCTTTCAAACTAATTCCTGAGAAACTGTCAAATTAATTTTTGGTACAAAAGTGACCCCTGTTATAAGAGCTGGACAATACTTGAAAGAAAAGTACTTTATTAGGCTTGTAAGTACTTTCATTATTTCAAGTACTGTACTTGAGGTACATAATACTTGGAAAAATACAGTAAAGTACAGTAAAAAGTACTTGAAGTATTTTTTAAATATTTGAAGTATTTTAAATGTACTTGAAGTATTTTAAATTTACTTGAATTACTTTAAATGTACTTGAAGTGCGATGAATAATTTAAAAGTTAACAATGTTATGAGAATTGATTGTCTGTCAGTGTTTCTTTTGCAGTGGTGTGCATATTTTCAGCGATAATATGAAAGTAAAAATATATTTGAAATTTTTTTGGCATAAATAAAAAATAAATTAATTCTAATCTGCGTACTGCATATACATATAATGTTTATAATACCTAACTACAGTGCCGGGACTTTGCCGTATCGCCTGGCGATCGCATGACGTAAAAATGACATATCGGTACATCTTCTCGTGTCGCTTAGCGATTATATGACGTCAATTTTACGTCATGCGATCGGTAGGTGATACGGTAGTCCCAGCGAGGAACCCAGTAAATATCGCATATTAAAATTTTTGTCAATAATCACCTTTTAAGGTCCATATAATCAGAAAAATATCAATGCACCCAAATTTACAAGTACTTTTTCAAGTGGTAATTTTTATTTCCTTTTTTATTAGTCTACGGCAGCTGGGCTACTCAAAAACCTTGGATCCGGTTTAGGACTTGGCGGTTTGGGCGCAAAAGCTGGCGCAGGTGTCGATTTAGGAAACTTGGAAGCCAAAGCTGGAGTAGGAGTCGATTTAGGAAACTTGGAAGCTTCAGCTGGTTTAGGAGTCGATCTGGGCGACTTGGAGGCAAAAGCGGGCGTAGGAGTCGATTTAGGAAATTTGGAAGCTAAGGCTGGATTAGGAGTCGATTTAGGAAACTTAGAAGCCAATGCTGGAGTAGGAGTCGGCTTAGCAGGTTTAGACGCAAATGTTGGTTTAGGAGTAGGCCTGAAAAGACCACTTTTAAGAGGGGTAATATAACTAAATGATCATCATATTTTGAAATTAATAGGTACATTAATTTTTCATTATCTCAGGATGTAGATATAGACCTCAATCTTCATTTAGAATCTGTCCTTGGTCCAATCGATGATTATTTGCCTGTGGAGTACGTAGATCCAATCGATGATAACGAATCTTTCGGCGAACTAAGGGTACGTAAAGAATATTGTGCTTTTATTAAAAGGAGAGTGACTGCCGTAGATATGAGATATTTGAGTGGTGTATGTGGGTATGTAAAAAGGGATTGAGTGAAAAATGATTTTGGAAAATGAAAAATGTATGATTGTGACGGTTTCATAAAACGTACGCAGTCGTATGAAAATTCGTTAGATTTTACTTCCTCAAAAATTAGTCATTCCATAAAACTTTACAAGGTGCTTTGTAGATCATAAAATTCTATTTTGTGTTTGAAAATTTTCGAACTGATGATTTTGGCGACCAAGTAAATTTAATTTAAAAACCTTGGTAAAAATTGTTTTGGTATAAAATTGTACAAAAAAATCTGATGTGGCCAGCACATTACCTTCCGTCAGATCGTGTACAGATCTATGTATATTGTAAAAATTCCACACAGAGATTTCCTTGTAAAAGATTCCATATTTCCAGTACATTACCTTCAGTTCTATGTATTTTGTACAAATTCCATAAATAAAGTTTTTATAAGAGATTATATATTTCCAGTAAAATTATAACACAAACATACTGTCAAATGCACATGACACTGACATTTGTCAATCAGAATTTTCTTAATATAGTAGATGTTTCCATGGTTATAGAACAGCTTGCTGCTTTATGAAATTTAATTTCTTTATAGATTTATTACTCTATATCCATTGAATATGAAGTATAAAATATAATCAAATCTTATAGAGAATAAAATATTCTTTAATATTTATAATAACATTAAATGTGAAAAATTATATTTAACACCGTTTTTTCAAGAAAAACTGTTAAAATCTTCAAATTAGGGTACATCCGGTCGACCAATTGTAACCAAATCTAATCAGCTCTTCATATGGATGTAAAGAAAAGGAATACGCAAAAATTATAATTTTTGGAAAGATGGTATTGAAGTTATGCGATCTGAAATAATCATCACACACACATCATCGATTTTTTTGACCAAAGACAATACCTTCCTTACCTAACGGTGTCGTTAAGTAAAAATTATCGTCCAGTAAACTATAAAAACAAGTTACATTTCCACCATTAAGCTGGTATCCCACTGTAAAATTTTTATAAAAATTTAAGTAAATATTTTTATAAAAACCGTTTTGACAGCAAATTTATGTGTAAATGAATTTATTTATATAAAACTGTACATCTTATTTATCCCAATGAAGGTATAAGCGTATACTGAAACGTCAGTTATGTAAGAATTAAGATATTTACGCCTATTTTTCTCATTTGACAGCCAACTGACTTATCTGGTCCATCCACCGAAAGTATCCTATCTGACCTAATAGACAGATGCAAAGCTTTGTTAAAAGTAATCAAAGACTACATCGTCTCAAAAGTTCGTGGAGTGATCAACACCATCACTAAGATTGACGTCACCGCTAGAGTCATCATCGATTCTGGTGCAAATGCCTTCAAACGAAAATTAGGCCAAGTTGTCGAGAAAGCAAGACTAGGAATCAGAAGGAAGATCACTGAACTGAAGAAAGATGTTGGACAATGCGTGAGCAGCAGTGAAGCCCAATTTAAACAACTGATTCTAGATTTTATTACTGGTGAAACCAAATGCGTTTTCGATGAGTTCCACAAAGCTTTCGACATTGCGAAAAATACTAAAAATGCTATTTTGGGGGCTATTCAAAGAGTTGAAGCATTACCCGGTGAGATAGCAACATGTCTGAAAGGAAACGACAAATTCAATTGTGTGAAGAAAGATATTTGGGATGTTGCTAAGACTGAAGAACAACATTTCAAGAATTTTGTTTCTCAATTCACATCTGCTGCTTCTTTCGTGATTGGATTTGAATCTCGCGTTGCAGCATGTGCTTTGGATCACCTTGAAAGGGCTGGAAGGGCATCCCTCAATATTGTAGAAAAATTCCCTCTTTGTGTAGTTGGTAAGATTCTTTCCTAAAATTGTAAAATAATCGCAAATAAAGTTTATTTGGCATGTTGTATTTTTGTGTTTACAAATCTGGTGACCCATATAATAATGTTAAAGTCAATGAAATATAATCTAAGACAAATGTTAGTAGGTGTGTTCAAATATTTATTCAAGGGATACAGTGTTGCCTAACAAGGAAATGAAGTAGTGTTTAGTCTCTTAGCAATTAATGTAATGAATTTTAATCCTTGTGGTATTATATACACGGAGTACAGTTTCAAAGTTTGGTATTATATGAAATATATCTACACCATAAATTTATGTAAACTATGTATTTTGTTGATAAATTTGAAATAATTCCATATATTTGTTTAAAATAAACTATTTTCAATAATTTCTAAATAATTATAACAATTGTTTTTTTCATGTCTGAGAATTGAAAGAGAAGTTCACTATTTCTTCTTAGAAAAAAATTTGGATATTACTCCCCAAGGGGAGTTTTTATTATTTAAACAAGTAATGATTTTCAATGATTTATCACACAATTCTGGGGATTTCAGGGGTAACAAGTTTAAAATTGCTGCACTGGCAGCATCAACTATGTATTTCTTGCGGTTCTCCAGAACTGAAGAAAGATGATCTGTGTTCAAAAAAATTCTTAACTTGGACTAGGCTATGAACAAATAAACGTATGTCAATTTAAAAATACTTAATTAAATGTCAATTTGACATGAGACATATCAAAAATATTATCTAAAGAAATCAAAATATTTCTTAGAAATTTTAATCGCCCACGTTACTTTTTATGACTAAGTTACATTCCACTTTTTAAGTTACTTTGACTAACTTAAGTTACATTCTAATTTCTAAGTTACTTTATGTAACTTAAGTTACTCAAGTAACTAGTAACTAAAAACCGTAAAGTTACCAACTATTTTTCCGCAGCAAGTTAAGTAAGTTAAGTTATAGTTACAGCTACCATATTTTAAAAAGTAACTAAGTTACGCTACAAGTTACCGTAAAAGTAACTAGTTAGTAACTAAGTTACTAAAATAACTAGTTACTGCCCAGCTCTGTGCTATGGTAATGTTGTCAAGAAATTCATATTGATACTGAGAAAAAACTTTCTCTGCAATATGTACAATATTAAAAATTTATGGTCGCACATTAAACGTTGAAGGCACCATGGGAGTTAAACGGACAATAATGCCGTCGGTCAACGTCCACACTTCGGTCTAGAGGCAGAGGTCCTCGAAAAGTACTCCGTGGACCTCAGGCTTTATTGTCCTTATAACACCCTTGATACCTTAATTACTATGTCCACCTCCCGGTCATGGTGAAAATAGTGTATACAGCTGAGGAGAGAAGGCTATTTTTTGCTATTATAACATACTATTATTAATAAAGAAATTCTTTAATAGCACCTGTAAAATAAAAATATTTTAGTAACCTACAAAACTTCCTGAAGTCTTATTTTATGCAAAAAGCGACATGATTTAAATACTTCCTTTCTCCTTCATGCAAATTACTCATTCATCTCTCGAAATATGAAAAACAAGACGTTACAACATCCTGTAGGTTACCCAATATGGTCCCTGGGGATCATACACGTGAGTCTTGTAATTGGTCCTGGTAATTAATGCCAGCGTTCTCATTATTCCGGAATTAGTTGAACTCCGGATTTCCGGATGAAAAGTGACACGTGATTCGCTACTGCACTAACTGAAGGATTCAATCCGTATTGTAGGATCGGATTACTCCCATTATTTTCACAAAAATGACAGCTTAGTTGTTAAGTAACTAAACGCTACCTACTCGCAATGATGTTTTAGAAATGAAAAGAGATACTGTAACGTTTTTATTTATTTGGGTGAAGTGTAAATATTAGACAATTATTATTAATTAAAATTAAGTGTTTATTAAACTATAATGAAAGTCACTACTACTAATATTAAACAATTATTAAAAACTAATTAAGACTAAAACTATAATTAACTACATAACAGTAACACTATTTATTTATTTAACCACTAACACTACTATTTATTTCCACGATATTACTAATTATTTATTTCTATATTATATATATATATATATATATATATATATATATATATATATATATATATATCATGTTCAACTGTCCGCCTGCCGACCTCCACAGCGTCTATATACTCAACTGACCCAACAACGTCTGTATATTCAACTGCTCGGACAGATATCTCCTCTTTCACAACACTATCTGTCTAACTTCCACAGCCGCAGTATCACCGACTGTCTGTATGCCACAATTCTTCAACACCAATGCCGAGTATCCACTCCTACTCGCTGTTACTGTTCTTGTATACCTAACTTCACAATACTCTTCCACACTACCGAGTATTCACATCCACAGCTATCCCAGTATACCAGTAATTTTCCGAGTACCTACTCGACATCAACTACATACGCTCACCACGATACTGCTGTGCTTCTCAAACTCACTAACACTCTATATGAACATCTCTATGTCTCTGAATGTAACTGACTGTCTGACTGTACGTAACTAAGTGTCTGTCCGTCTTCACTAATAGAACTGCACTTTGTAAGTCAACCCCCGATCACACAACTATTGTTGTGTGATCAGGGACTCAAATGGACTAACTGTATAACTGTATGTAACTACTGTATATGACTAACTAACTGTGTCCCTCGAGCATAGCTACGCCCCTTACATACAGCTGTCATTATTTTCTAGAAATCCCTAGAATGTTCGGCCGCACATTAACCCTACAGAGAATGGTCTGTATGAAGTATTAAGTAATTTTGTAATTAAAAGAAGATTGTATGTACATTTTGTATAAATTTGTATTGTCATTATTGCAAAACGCAGTTAAGCTTTTGTAATTAAAAATGATTTAGTGCTTGATTAAGTGGTTTAATAAAGATAAATAAATATACGAGATATAAAACTATATTGCCTTTATTATTTTATTCCTTATGAATTCATAAAGTCCTGTTGTATACCTACCTATAACTAATAACAATGTTATGAACAATACCAGAATTATTTTTAATATTAAATACCTACTTTTACATTAAACAGTACATTATATTCATAATATTGACATTCCAGCAAATATTTATACTTTTCCGTTGTCATTATCTTGAAATTATCATATTTCATTGCTATATTCAAATACCGTCGAAAAATTATTCAAAATTTTAGTTTAATCTACTGCGCCGCGCGTGATCGATGTTATTACATTTTTAGATTGTGTATCGTCAAACGATGCTTGTCTTTAATATTTCAAGTTCATCTACTGTGCACGATCGTTATTATTGATTTTTCGATCGCTTGTCGTCACACTGATTCCACACTAGGCCTATGGATACATTTTTTTACCTAGTATAATTTATATGAGCATTTGGGGGCATATGAAAATTAAGCCCCTTAAAGAAGGCGTCTGTACTGAAAAAACTAAATCATTTCAGGAATTGTGTGGCCTATGTACGGGGCACAATCTGCCCGCCCGCACGGAGCGGCCCTGTAAATATAAACGGAAATTTAACTAAAAGATTGTTTAATTTAAAAGATATGCTTACCAAACAATTGTATTCTGCAAAACGCATCCTTCTGTTTTTCTTAGGTTCCCTTTTCACCGTTAAATTGAGTCTTTACTTATTTATACTCTTTACACCACGTATTGTTATTGTTATTATATATCAAAAAAATCAGCTGACTGATTAACGGAATGTCAGATCAAAAAATTAAAGAATATCAAAAAAAGTTTCAAATAATACCTCACTTATTTTAAATTTTAAATCTTTTTCTTCAAATAAATGTTTTTGAAAAGTGCCTAATTTAGCCGGAAAGTGAAAATTTTGTAAATTTTAATGAAATATGAGACCCCCACTGCAATCTACAGGTAAATATTTATACTACATACCTGGAAATTTTTTATAAAATATTAATAATTATTTTTGTGTTTCATAACCTATTCAGACAGATTAAATATATTGTAGCTTAATATATTTTTTGAGAATATAATTTTTTATTGAGTAAAACCAAAAAATCGATTGATTTTGCATTGGATTAGCAAAAATCAATACCAGTTGAGGCATCTTTCGGCAATAACATGAACTATAATTTTATAAACAATTTATAAATAATGATTTTTAAGTAATATTTTTTTATGAGTTTATTTACATTTAGCCTCAAAAAATAACAAATAATAACTTGTTAATTAATATAAACAATATTTATAATATTAAATGTCAAATGACAATAACGATAAACAAATATACTTACAATGGGCATTGGGGAAATATACAAACAACACTATTTTTTCAGATTTTATTATTTGAAACAGCTATATTTTAAAATAAACCATTTTGTATTAATTGTTTTAAAATATGAATATGTTGCTTTTTGTTGTTAGCACTAATTGCAACCACCGTTGCACATGATGTCTCTACCTATTCTCAACAAACATCTAAGCTTCATCAAATCCAGTACCGTAGTTATATCTAAATCAACAAATATAACACAATAGTTTATAAAAAGTACAAAATAAAGGATTGAACTTTATTTTCAGAGAAGATATACTCGAGAATTGGTTAGCAAAAAAATTCCTGAATACGTCTTGTGTTATATTAACAAATTATTTGTGGTATGTGAAATATGAGAAGCGCCGGCGCCTAAATACCAAATTATAAAGATTGGAATTTCTTCAAATTTTGACAATGTATTATGATTTTTATATTAACTGTTGTTATTATATGTATTCTAGGAGGTTAATAAATAAAATATTACACATATCCAATTTTTATATTAATAAATACTATATTTGGTTATATCCATTACAAAAGTGTACAAAAAGAAATTCTTCCCAATATTTTGTTCTTTCACGTCATTTCTTTGAGTTCTGACTTCTGTTATGCTTAGTACAGTCTTCGAATACAATTTGGCAACCTTTTGCAAAATTTTCTGCATCGCATAGTACTTTTGAGATACCTGCAGGTCGTTTTGTACGGTCCCCAAGTACCTAGAACATGAAAAATGTCTTCATACTGCTGAATTATTTCATTTATTTGATATCTGTACTGACCTGCATTCTTATTTGGTTGTAATCCAGTAGTAATTAAGTAGCCAGAACATACAAACAACCCCTGAAGTTTAGTCCTACGATATTTTATCCCTTAAACAACAATATTCTTCGCAGGATAACTCCAAACATTTGCAATGTTTGCATTTAGATGAATCTTGTAATCAGTTGATTTGCAATTCTATAAACAATGCATATTTAGTAATAACAATGCCATACAATGATTATTATTTACAAATATACATACCCTATTATTATAATACATAAAATATTGTTTTTATAACGAGTTCACTTCCACAAACCGGTTTTTCAAGTTTAGTAGGTACTCCAAACACACTGATTGTTTTATTATCCATAACATTTTGAAAACCGGTTTATAGGACCTGAAATATAACTTATTTGCATATTTGCTGTTTAAACAAATGTTTTCTTACCAAATACCACCCTGAAGTCAAACAAAAATTGCCTAAATTTGTTTGTTTTGTGCTAATCGTTGTAGGTACAATTGTTTAACAATTGCCGTCAGCTGTCATTTGAGATTTGAGGTTATAAATATTGTTATTAACAATTTACAAAAGATTAGTTGTTATTCATTTTTAAAGCATAAAATTGAAAAACATATTTAAAAAATAATTTTATAAGTTAAAATACATTTGTTTAAATAATTTATTATAAACATATTAGTTCAGGATATTCCATACAGATGCCAGAACATGTATTGATTTTTGATCATCCAATGCAAAATCTATCGATTTATTGGTTTTGCTCAATAAAAAAATTAAATATCCAAAAAATACTTTAAACTACAATATATTTAATCTATCTGAATGTGTTATGAAACATAAAAATAATTATTAATATTTTATAAAAATTTCCAGGTATGTAGTATTGATTTTTGTCTGTAGATTGCAGTGAGGGTCTCATATTTTATTAAAATTTGCAAAATTTCCATTTTCCGGCTAAACTAGAGACTTTTCAAAATTATTTATTTGAAAAAAAAGGCTCAGAATTTAAAAATATTGGGGCTTTATGGGACACTTTCTTTGAAATTATGTAATTTTTTGTTAAAATGTTGGTGGTGGTCATGTTTAACAATGTAGAATTAAATATTTAAAAAATCAGAGGGTACACGCTAGCGGCTAGGGCAACTAAAAAATACTAGAGCCATCAAGGCGGTAGAGTCACTGAAGATACATGATGTCTTCCGAGTGGAAAATTAGACTCATTTTTTTAAGATTTTTTTTTAATCCTGACGAAAACAATAATTAACGCACAAAACTCGAATCCTTATACTTGTTTTTACCTTGTCACCTTTAGGTAAGGGGGCCAGTGACAAATGCAATTGACATGTTTGTGTTATAATTTTGCTGGAAATATATAATCTCTTAGGTACATGAAACTTTCTGTATGGAATTTGTAAAAAATACATAGAACTGACAGAAGGTAGTACTTGAAATATGGAATCTTGAGCAAGAAACTTTCTGTATGGAATTTGTATGTACAAACGGACGGAAGGTAATGTGCTGGCCACATCAGATTTTTTTACATGTATTTATTTCAACAATCTGTTTTATTTAATATTATAAGCAATTAGAAAATGACCAGTAATAATTAAACAAAATAGTAATTAATATAATATTAGATTTGCGGACGGTATTTCCTCTGGCAGGAAGGAGAAAATTTCCGGAGAAGATGCATCGTCTGCGTCCTAGTTATCCCAGGCGATGCATAAGGCTTATTTCCATAATTTCCAAATTTGACTATTCATATGGTTATAACAACAAGCTCAGCTAACTCACTCCGTGTGGTCCAGATACGGTATTTCACTACCAAAAATCGGTCACTTCAGTATCTAAGGAGTGAAACTCTGCTAAACATACCTCCGCTACACTTAATAGTAAAGACGAGGGTAGTTAGCGAAGCTTACAAAATGAGAATTCACTCGAGAGAGGATAAATGGAGAGATGGTCGAACCAAAATCTTCAGACATAAAAAACAACTCCATCGTTCGTATGGTGCCAGACCGGATCAGCAAAAAAACCTACAGGGTAGAAATCCCCGCAAGGGAAGCATGGGAACATCTAAATAGTCCGGTGGAAAAAGATGACGTAGTCATGTATACAGACGGATCCAAAACACCAAATGGAACCGGAGCAGGAATATATGGAGCTAAAGGACTGAGGCACAATCAGTCGATTGGACTCGGGACTTTTACTACAGTATTCCATACAGAACTGTACGCAATTTTAACCTGCGCCAAATTACTACTAGAGAGCAACAGAAGAATCACTATAGTAACAGACAGCCAAGCCGTACTAAAAGCACTAGAAACCTGTGAGACAGAATCTGGACTTGTTCTAGAGTGCTATTCACAGATTAAATGCACTAGGAGCGAGGAACAAATTTAAATTAATATGGGTACCCGGGCATTCAGAGATCGAAGGAAACCAGGTAGCAGATAGTCTGGCTAGAAGGGGACAAGTTTTCCTTTCACATGACCAGATCCGGCTTTCGGAATCTCAGCGGAGGCAGTTAAGCTGGAAATAAAAACATTGCTAAATCAATGGCACAAGAATCACTAGTTGGAGTCACCAGGGCAGAGACACTCAAAGCTCTTCCTAAATGAACCAACCAAGAAAAGAACGGAACGTTTACTCCTAATGAGCAAACAAGACGTTAGATTAATAACAGGACTCCCAACAGGACACTGTCTACTAAACAAACACCTACACACGATGGGACTAATACAAGAACCAACATGCAGGGGGTGTGGTGAAGAGGAAGAAACCCCTCAGCACCTTATATGCCAGTGTGAACCCTTTACGAGCAGCAGATATAATATCCTGGGGGCAGAAAAGATCTAGCAGGATATGCTAAAAGATTTAGATCTGAAGAAAACCCTGGAGTTTATTAAACAAACAGGACTCCTAGAATAGGAGTAAATCTGGAGGGTACAATAGATTTACAGGTCGCAGTACAGGGATCCACAGGAGACCACCTCTTGTAATATATGTATATATATATATATATATATATATATATATATATATATATATATATATATATATATATATATATATATATATATATATATATATATAATCAAAGGGCAGAATTAAAAAAAAATCTAAGGAGTGAGGAATATTTATGTTTTATATATTATTTTGTATTATTTTTTTTATATTATGTATGGTTTGGAAACGAATAATAATAATAATAATTAAATAAATATGTTTTTCATTAAATTAATGTTTCCTATGTATCTATAGACATCTACATCACCCGTGAACTTATAAAACCAAAATCTATAAATATCTAATGCTCTTTTCCATTGTTGCAGGTAATAATGTTTTTCCTCTTCATCTTCTTTGCCGTTAAGACGTAGTTCTTTCTCGGTAAGTGATTACTATTTGAAAGTTTTAAAGTCACGGATTTATAAATTTCAAGTAATGCTTGCTCCATGTACTAATTAATTCTAACTTGAAGAACTTTGAGAAATGTTTTGAGATAATAGTTTTATCATTTGGCAATAAAGCTGAAAAAGTACTTACTTATCTAATTTGCGACAATAAAGTTAGTTAATTGGGTTACTGGATAACCAACTTTGGACAAATTTTTATCAACTTCTAAGTGAATTATATCTTTGGATATAATGACACATGAAGTAGTGCGTCATAACGCGTAGCTATATGCAATAGTACTGGATAC
The DNA here is from genome assembly GCA_963082715.1 of Harpalus rubripes. NCBI lineage: Eukaryota > Metazoa > Arthropoda > Insecta > Coleoptera > Carabidae > Harpalus > Harpalus rubripes. Next base: position 23,632,983 of record OY720460.1, on the reverse strand, counting down.
ATCAATACATCATTAAATGGCTATTGAATACAGTGCCGTTCCGTGGCTAAAACGCGCTTTTGTCAATGTTTTATTTCAGCGCCCCATAATATATAACTTGCAAATTAACCCACGTTTTAAACTATATTTTTGATTCTACGAAAAGTACTAGATTCAAAATATTTTTGAAATTTCCTTTGTTAGATTCATTCTTGTAATTTGACATCAATATTGAATATTACTAAAATTGTTTGTTGCAATTAAAAATTTTAAATTTACAGTTATTGTGTGTATTATAAAAATTCCAGAAAATTATCCGTTTGAGAAGATATTTTCTTTACTTTTTTACCTTCCGCTACCCTTGGTAAGGGAGGTATAGAATCGTGCTAAAAATCGCATATCGAGATTTTGATAAATGACCACGTTTTAAGGTCCCTAGAATCCGATTTTAACATTTTCACGATGATGTCTTAAACAAGCAAAACTCCTTGGTTACACAGTTCATATCTCAAATGTATGTAACGGACAGATAAATGTCACTGTAAAAGAACTAATCATTTCAAAATAGTAATAGTAACGGTTTAAAAAGAAAATAATAAATAGAACCATAGTTATGTGGAATGGATCTTAATACAGTTTCCGCAATAACTAAATATGTAAGTATGTATATTTAAATTAATAAAAATTAAATAGCGGGAGGTTTGGAGTTGGCCACATCAGATTCTTCTAGTAAATATCAATAGTAAATCAGGAAAATTCAATATCGGCAGAAACGAAAAATAAAATTATTTCACTAAGATTTCTAAATAGACCTTTTCAATTTAATGGCTATCTCTTTCTATCGCTACAAATAGTAAGTAAAATGGCGCCAACAACTGTCTGTTTGGCTGTCAAACGAAACGTTAAAAATATTGCAGTCATTAAAATACCTGTATTCTCCATGAAAATTTGCTTCGTTAGACGTTTTAGCTTCAATAAAAGCTTCTGTAACTTCTTTCAAGAAATTTTTTAGAGTTATCTGAGACTTTTCTCACATTTTACGTCTAATTTTTTTTTAGAAACAAACGCCATGAATCTGATGGCAAGTGTGTATCCATGACTCCCGCCATTTGTTCTAACTATGCGCTGATCCCCATTGCGCATATATCTTCTATCTCTTTAAATTGAAAAGGTCTATTGTAAATCATAAGAATTTAATTCTTCGCAAAATACTAGTATTTAAATAATAGATTCATTGTCGGATTAATTTTTGTAATCAATATTCTTGAGCTATAATCAAAATACTCTTTATTATAATCAACACCTTCCCAGTTATTATTTCAAATTTCAATATAACAATGCTAGAAAAATATTCATTTGGTAGGATTATTATTTTATTTATAACGTATAACTAGACCTCTAATGCAAACAAATTAAATAAAGAAAAATGTTACTATCACTATTACGAGTATTACTATTATTTACTATTATTTTAAAATGGCGCCCCTTATGGTCAGGCGCCCCTTATGGTCAGGCGCCTTTGTGAGCTACAACCTGCCCACCCAATGGAGCGGCTCTAACTGAATTGTAAACGCAGAAACATTTATGCTGGATTATTTATGTAAAATTTATAAATATTCTGTCAATAATACCATTAATATTATGAACTAAAATCACAACAAGAAGGCTTGTGTGCATATATTTATGTTATGTATAATCAAATATAATAGTTATTAACGAAGTAAAATATAATTCCCTTTTGTATGATATTGTAATGTGATATACGCTTCAATATGTCAATTTAGATATAGTAATTAGCATGATTTAATTAAAATATTAACGAGACAATAGATAAATATTTGAATCATATTATCAATACAATGAAAATATAGTCAGTATCGACAATATCTCACCGCTATCTTGTGAACATTTTGTACAAAAATACCTCTCATACCCCTTCTTTTTCTTTCCTTCGACGTGTCCGTTACAGAATTCGTCGCCTTTGTCATGTAAAGTGTCGCTTCAACTTTCTCGTCTTATTTTGTGTGTGTTGAAATTTGTATCAGATTTTCAGGGTATGAAAGTTCTTTATTGTTCGCAAGATATGAATTTTAATTTGGACGTGCAAGAGAGCAAATAAAATATTGCAATATGGCCGTTTGCAAAGATAAAAGAATATTAAATAGCCGGAGAAGCATAAATTTTGCTGTTAGTGACTGCCCTAAGGTTTAAATCGAGATACCTCGCAAATTGTAAAAAAGCTGGGTCAGACCAAAACTTAATCTCTTTGTTTACATGATGTAAATTGATGAAATCAATAACTTCGGCAGCAATTTTGTGTAATAAGAGCGGGGTGTGGAAGAGGATGATGATACTAAACTGATGACTGTTTACTCCTTACTCCAACGATGAAACCCTTTATTCGTACTAACTGGTGATAAGGACGAACACACATACACTTACACTTTACACTAGGTGAACACTTACATTACGTACATGGACATTACTATTTACTGATTGACTAACTAAAGTTTTATTTACATGATTATATTATTATTAATTAAATATTGACTAACATCTTACATTCCGTAACCCAGCGGGCGGGCGTTTAGCACGCGCCCCAAAACTAAAAGGCACAAGTAACGTCTGCACGTTGCGACGAACTAATACCGACTCTTACATGTTTACTCCATGAGTAACTAATGTCGACTCTCTACAAACAAAGCGCTATCTTCTAGACAGGATTATCTTAGGGGTACAGGGTGCATAGGCTAGGGCATTGAAAGTCTCGCACGTATACACTATAATTTCTAAACCTAATGATCAACAAATAAATGTCGTGACTATTATAATACAATAAGAATTTCTAAACTGAATTTTGACATTTATAACTAAAATAGAAACACAGAGTTAAAATATGATTACTGAAACTAAAATTTAGAAAAGTTTAAAAGAAGTTATTTATCTGTTATTGCTCTTACCCTCGCATTATCACATTTGTGCATAAACCTCCCCTACGTCCAACGTACTGTCAGGAGACGACTGATTCCGATATTCCGAAACATCACAATAAATCAAAATTTTGCCTTTGACTTTTATATTGGAACTTTTTGGGCATTACTTAGAAAAAAGATATACAACAATGTGTAGGAGCCCCAAAGTTAAAACAATTAAGGACAATGATTTTTCAAAAGGTACTTGAAATAAACTTTGAATTTTGCCAAACACTCATGGAGCGAGCCATCATATATAGCTCTATACTAAAAATGAATGTTAAATATTAAGAATGAGTTAACAGTTTGTATATTTGAAATAAATTGTCAGCCGCCGAGATTCGACCCCGAGACACCTACCTTGCCGGGATAGTATTCTACCAACTAAGTATTAGCTGCTCTCCTCTCGATGGCGGACAATCTCTCACTTTAACGTTAACTTTAAAGGTTTGTTCGCAGAACAAAATAAGCAACTAATTGCCAACTTTTCAGTACGCGTGCGTAGTTTGAAATTGGTTGCAAACTAATTGGAAATTTTTGTGTTCTGCGAACCGAATGAAAGGTTATTGTTCCTACTACCATCTGAAAAGGTTTTTATCTTAGGAATGAATTTATCTTTAAAATTTATTCCTGCGTTTATTTCTGGTCATATAACAAATATTTAGTGATTTGGAAGAATTTATAATAAATGATAATATTTGGTCTCTCGTTTTGCTAGTACTAATCACCGTACTAGTGCAACAATGCTCACTAATACCCAGAAATTCCACTGCGCATGTCACAAACTAAAAATTTCTTTAAAATCCGCGGACTGCTCTGACGGTTGGAAACTGATCAGGGATTGAAATATTTCGCTGAACGAACGGATAATTTTTAATCGTACATTTAAAATTTCTCTTGTGCGAACACTATTAAACAGATACACATGCTCAGAATGGTTTGTGACGGTTTCTGACGGTTGTGCGAACAAACCTATAATATCCTCAGCAGTTATTGCAGAATTGGTTTTCATGCTTATATCAGGGCTATAACATTTACTTACCGTACACGGTGGATGGTAAGCAAATATATATCATACAAATTTTATTTTTGACATCAATTTCACCTATTTTTCTTTTTTGTCTATTTTTGCAGGTATTGCAAAAGATAGCTTACTAACCTCGAACTGTAAGTGAAATTAATTTGAGAAATAAAAACTGTCACTTACAGTTCATGCTACGTAATATATAATTTGGTAGCGTGAGAAAAATATACATGGATTTCTGAAGAAAATAAATATAGTAATTTACCATAAAACTCCAGAATTCTTTATGGAAGCGCCATATACATTAATTCTAGCTTCTGTACTGTGAGTTAGATACACGACGCCATTAATAGCATCGCAAACAAGAAGCTTTGTCGTCTATCCAAGTTGTGCAGTAGCAAAAGCCTGCAACAGTGTATTACGGTATAGTCTTCAGCTCTTCCAACGAGATTAAATTGATCTAACTCTAGCCGCATCCCGTTGTTAGCACAGAACCAAAAGGAGTAAAAGACTAGCAGCTAATTCACCGTGTAGGTGCACACAAGATAGAAAATGTAATTTAGAACTGTGAACTTCACCTTTGTTCTCAGAGGTTACAGAGGAATGGAGCCTCATTTTTTAAAGTAATCTCTTTAGTACCTTTAACCTCAAAATTTGAGAAAAACATGAATACATCCAGCAAACTTCAATTGTTGGTTGACAATCAAGCTGTAATTTTAAACTATTATTATATTATACAGGGTGTAAATGAAATAAGTGCATTAAATTTAACCAGGAATGTAACTCGACGAGAGCAACAATATTTCTTAATAACTTTTTTTCTAAGTCTTTTAGATTTTGAGCTAAAATTGTTTAAAGATTTGCTGCATATTTCGTTACCCGCCCATGGAGAATAATTGGCTTCTGCCGTATTCAAGTGAGATACAAACAGCTCAAAAGCTGTCGGTTATCTGTTACACTTAATTAATAAACGGAAATAACATTTATTATTAATTCGTAATAATACAATTTTAAAATAAAGACATTTAAATTTTGGATATCAAAATTATAAAGTTGTGTATTAAACCAAGCTTTTAATCACCTGTGAATAGAGGAAGACAAGGAGGAACGAGGTAACGAGGAAGAGCAAAAGCATAGTTATTATGTTATGAGATGAGTATTTACCATCGACAAATCATAATAGTTTAAATACGTTATTCAAAAACTGTAAGTACAAACTTTTGTCCATTTAAACGAGGTACATGAATACCAATAATTAGGCCTCCATTTATTGTCCCCAACCAAACATTTTTTTAATGAAAATTTTTACAACATTTTCGTCTGTCGAGATGTGTATTGTGCATAATAAATACACCTTCCCAAGTAAATTCAGTCTCACTAATGAACATTATGAGCCATTCCCAAAATTGAAGTCTGTTAGGTGTTGAAAACATAGAACTTTTTGCACATGGTATGAATACAACTGTTCCTTTTTTTAAATTGTCATATGTGACACTCCGTATTGTGATAAAGATGTACAAGATTAACAAATTGTGCGAATATTAGGAACAGTATTATTTGGAAACGCTCCGTGTAAATGCGTTGGAAACTCTATAACACTGTCTTTTATATCAACCACAAATTAAAATGTAGTAAAGATACGAATAAATAAATAAACCATAGGTAAGTAATTACAATGTCTGTGTACTCGCTATTTGTAAACGTAAGCATTTTGACAGAATTTTACCTTATAAACAAGTTTATTACTAATGTCAAAATTTAATTGCAACAATTGACAGGACTGTTAATTGCTAAAACAAAATTTTTCAGAGCTATTGCTAATGTATTCAATTATTAGAAAAATACTTGGAACGACTCGTCAATTTACGGGGTTGTAAAAATGCTAAAAAATATGCGATTCCGAGAAAAAGTTATTAAGAAATATTGTTGCTCTCGACGAGTTATATTACTGGTTAAATTTAATGTACTTATTTCATTTACACCCTGTATATAAATTAAATGTTCTTGTGTATATCCTCGATTCATCTCATTATGCCATAAACAACTGATTACGGATGATTAGCAAACATTGAAGAGCATTGTTTTTTCTGGCAATTGTTTATGCTTTGTATGCATTTAAAATAAGTCAAAAAATTGTCATTTTAGTGCCATGTTATTTCATTTAACTTCAACATGACTTATTAGCGTCCGCTGCCAACTGTCAAAAGTGAAATTCCCCACACATTTCACGCCCCAAAACGTTTACCATGAAGTTAGTTCCAGACAAAAACTTTTATCTGTTTCATTAACTTTTTCTCGCGCCATGCATATCTTTCTATTTGCAGTGTCACGTAGTGTGAAAATGATATATTCAGCTTAGAAGTTGTGGAGCTTTCAAGCATCACAAAGGCGCAAATGAAAGCTCTCTCTGACTGGACAGGAAGTGATGTGACTGGCGGATGTGATGTCACCACGGTCACGTCTGGCTAAAGATTTTATGTCAAAGGTCACTGGATGAAAAGAACGATGATTGAGGGATGTTTTGTGTATGATGCTTTGTTTGGCAGATCGAATGGTTATTTTGATGATATGTTAAAGAACGTAGTGACTTTCAAATCGTTTTCCGATACAGTTTTACAATGAAACTTTCTCAAAGATATCTAGTTTTAGATTATAGTTTCTTTTTTACTATTTAAGGAAGGTACATTTACAATTTTAAAATTAGCATATTGTAACGAAAAATTTAAACTTATAACAGCCGTATTCATAGTAACTGAGATAAACCTGGTTTAAACTAGATCTATGTAGACTCGGTTTAAACTAGGTCTAACTTAGACCATTCTGGAGCTATTCATAGTCAATTTTAGACCTAGTTTAAACCTAGTCTACGTAGACCGAATTTAGTCCTTGTATCCATCTTCAGACATAAATATGCGGATATTTTGAAATGTCATTTAGTTGTCATTGTAAAAAGTAATACATAATATTATCTAAAATAAGAATAGTACGTGCCACAACAATAAGTTTAAAAGCCTGTATTCATATATGTATGTGTATATATGAAGAAAAATGGGAAGAAAAAATGTATAAATTAAAATACATAAATTTAAGAAATAAAATTGACCAAGTAAATAATGCACTAGTGTAGATGAACTAGATAAATTGAGAAATTAACTAAAATGCATTTATTTATATTCAAAATTTGAGTAACACATTAATTTTTATTTAAAAATATTTGACAGGTAAAAAGTGAGGTTCGAAGAATTCTCGTTCCCGGGTTTATTGCAATTTTGTCTAAATAAATTCCCTGCTTCGTTAATATAAGCATTATTTACTTCAGCATCATCTTTATCATCCGTTTCTCTGTCTCCCGTTATATTATCTAAAATTAAATACACATTTCAATTATATCAAATCTACTTAAAAATGTACCTTCAACACTGACATGTGATCTTTTTTTCATCTTCAACATCATTGATGTGTGCAAAAATATCTGGAATATCTTGAATTTGATTAATGTAATATCAAAATTGTCAATTTGACAATCAATAAAAATTTCATATATCTTGCGAATACATTTTTTTCATAAGCACACTGCATTCGTTACAAAGACAGAACGGACAGAACTTAGACCTAGTTTAAACTGGGGGTTGATGTGGTCTAAATAAATTATTAGACTAGGTTTAAACTAGGTCTGTCAACCATTACTATGAATAAGGAAAAACCTTGGTCCTACGACAGACTTGGTTTAAACCAAGTCAGATTTACTATGAATACGGCTGATAGTGTTTTCCATTTATGTGTACATATATAATGACGTCATGTCCGGCACTAGTTGTTGATACAATTTTACATATTAGCCGCCTTCTTTTTATCAAGAAGATCAACTCCGAGTAGCACACATCTACCCTAAATCGTTCTTTTTAAAAGGGGATAAATGATCTTATACTACCCATTTTCTTCGTCCCCGCCCCCGCGAAGCACCACCTTTGAAACAGGATCATGTAGATCCTGAACTGATCCCGAATGTTAATGTCATCTTTTACTTCTTATTTTTAAAAATATACTGTTCTTTTTAGGAGTAGTTCAGTTCAGATCAGTACGAGGTAAGATCAGTTCATTTTCACCCTAAAAAGAAAGCGCCTATTACATAAGTCCGTGCACGTTTGTTAGCTGTCACTCTCAAATAGCGAATGTTTCCAATAATTCATATATTATTAACAAACTTAATTTTTTACATCCATAGTAATTACAACAGAGACTTTTTACAACTCAAAATATATTAATTTAGCAGACTGTACAAGAACTGACGATCGTAGTAAGTTAAAAAAAGCGCGGCAAAGTTTATAATGTATTTAATTTAAATGAAAATTTAAGTACTGTAAAAACTGCTGCAGAAAAATAAATTACATTTTTCAATGCAAGAAGTATTTTAAATGTTGATATGCCTGAAGGTACGTGATCCTCATTTTACCCGCCAAATACGAATTGGATAACTTTTTTATCATTGATTGAAACATATTTTTATGAAAAGTACCTACATAAACTGACTTTATCTTTATTTCTTATGTTTCACCATTATGTTTTATTCTTCCTGTACGGAACTGTGAATAAATCAGCCTTAAAAATCAGATTTTATTTACCGGTATATATTACACCTGCCCAGTGTCGGTAAGCCGGTATAATAGTAAATTTAATATCCAATACCATTTTATATTCGCATAAATAACATGAAATGAAAGGTAATGCTCACATACTCTGAAATAAATATGAATCTTGTTATTAGATTATTTACGAACATTTTATTGATACTTCAAAGATATTGAAATGTAAAATGAACTCAAATGATTTTTATATGATGTCTTCTAGTTTTTAGTACAAAATATAAATTATATATTACGGTAATATCATATTTATTAGTTTATTTAGATATATGAACTGTATGCGATTTATTATTTTGCTTCTTATGACTCGGAAAACAATTTCAGGATCTGATATATATTTACTCTAATCTGTATTGAATTCCCGAGTGTGTACATTCCGTGTGTTGTTTATTATATCTTTCGCGCTACCGACGAATTAAGCTTAAATATTTATAAAATACGGTTTATTTGTCATCTGTCAAAAGAATTATTCATATGTTATTATTTTCTTTCAATCCAAGTTACTTAAGTTTGTTGCTATGTTATTGAAAAAGTATAAACAGGGAAATAAAAATACTGTTAACATTTATCATTTATTGAGTATTCCTCATATTCCCTATCATTATCTTGAGTTTTGTGCCTGATTTGTGCATTGTGTAAAGAAAAATTGATATTAATGATGCCGCAATGGTTACTGCGTCGAATTTATTATTATTTACTTATAATCTTACTGTTATTACTGCCCTAGGAATGTAAGTGAAATATTAAGTTCTGTTTTCAAAGAAATAGTTATTTATGCTACAAGGGATGTAGGTGCCATTTACCAATCGAGACGACTTTGCGCCAGAGCGATAGCGAGAGCTTGTAAATAAGTCCGACATGATATATTTTTTACCTGTTCATTTTCACTGTCAGATATGTCAAGGAATATCGCTGAATATTCATATATATATATATATATATATATATATATATATATATATATATATATATATATATATATATATATATATATATATATATATACCGGGTGGCGCTCGAAATCCGTTACATAGGCATTTAACATGGGAAAACCGTTTTTGCTAGCGCGTTGCTCCCTAAATTATTTTAGAAAGAAAATCTTCAAATAAAAGTTGTAGAATATGAAATTCTCTATGTAAATCAGTAAACAAAATGCATTTCGTATGTTTAGTAACTTCAGAAATTGAATATAAATTTTTTAAAAATTTCAGTTTAATAGTGCCAGCCATGGAATTAAAAGAAAGAAGATAAACAAATGTGTTGATTTAAATGTCAAATATTGTGATTTTTTGTCTAGAAAAATGAGTATTTGAACAGTATAGAAGAATTAAATTATTATTCTGCTTCAGAATTTTATGTTATGATAATTTTATTAAAAAATTAAATTGTCAATAAATTTTTATGACAGATAAACACACGTTTTTTTGTTAAGCTTTTTGTTAATTCCGTGGCTATCACTACTTTGAGTAGATTTTCGACATTTTCATACCTAATTTCTGCTGCTACAAAGCATGCAAAATTAATTTTGCTTATTGATTCAAATGCAGAATTTTATGTTCTACAACTTTTATTTGAAGAATTTTTTTCTAAAATAATATGGGGAGCAACGCGCTAGGAAAAACTGTTTTCCCGTGTTAAATGCCTATGTAACGGATTTCGAGCGCCACACGGTATATATATATATATATATATATATATATATATATATATATATATATATATATATATATATATATATATATACATTTTTGATTCTGAAAATGATGATGGAATACTTGATTGACATCTTTCAAACGTATGAATAACAACACAACGTTTGTGTTTACGTGGTATACATAAGAATAAGGGATAAAGTTATCCGAGGTTTATACGACCGATTTCCATGGGATAAGAAATATTGGTGTTTATTCTATCTGTGGTTTATCTGAGGTTTGTAAAATACAATTTTCAATTTTATACCTTGTATAGCGTTATACGAGGATTGTAAAAGTGGCCCTTAGGGGCGTTTTCATAATCAGGCTCACTTTAAGATTTTAATAAAAATAGCTTTAAGACTTTATCTTTATTTTAAAGTAATGCTATAGTGCTCGCTAAAGTGTTAAAGCTGTTTTGGATGAAATACATAGTTACATTACAAGCAGCGCGAAAATATGATAAACCTATTTCGAGAACAATGTTCACAATACAAATTGGAATATTTCTTAAGCTATGAGTATCTTTGAAAAAAGGCGTTTATATCTTTAAGAACTAACGCTTTAGTTGTTGTTGACGATGATGTTGTTATTAATAAAACCAACACTAGATTATCTTTGAAATATCAAACATTTATATCTCTGTCACCAGCATTTTCCTCGAACACTTCTTTACCTATTCTGTGAATGCTATACAAAAACAGAACCATTTCTCACAGAAACAGCAGCAATCAAGAAACTTTTCGATCTTTGTCCTTTGATTTGGCAACATTCTCATATCTGTAACGCCCACGAAAACATCACAACATCGAGAGTATTTTGCTCCAAAAACTGAGAATCGATGAACCAGCGAATGGGAAACGTATACACTGGCAATGAAACAGAATTTGTTTAAAATCGTTGCCAGGCAACCGCACGTCTGCCATATCGACAGATCGCAGGAATTAACATATCTGATTGAATAAGTGATTATTGTTTCTGTATGTGGAGATTTACATTTTAATTTCGGATCAATGTTTTTTAATACTCGTGGGTATTTACTGATTAATATTTACGTTTAAAAATAGACAAGTTCATATTTTTAATTAATGAGAATTTTGAAATAATGTTCATTTAATCTCCAGATAATATCTGTATTTTATCCAAATATTAATGTATTTACATAATTGCTAATCTTCCAAATGGGATGAATAATTACTAGTTATAATTATCATTTAACTTTAATGTGTAAGGACAATTATTTATGAAATCACGAGTAAATTGAAAAAACCAAAAATAAACCAATAAAAATACCTGATATATTAATTATTAACACATGAAATCAAAGACTCATAAAAGCTTTTAAAAATTTAATCAATAGCTTTCACATTCAGATATTCCTGACTTGACAGGTTTATATCTGTCTGGAGCTTTAGCCAATGAAAAACAAAAATATATTAAATTACCAACGAGTTCAAGCCGTTAATAGTTCCTTAACTATCCAGTGTGTTAATGATAGCGATTAATGATTGAGGCAATTTACCAAGCTTGCTACGATCACGCGTTAATTGTTAAGGTCATTAATTACCAATTAACACACTTGTTAGTTACAATTTTTTTGGAAAATTTAGTTTTATTCCATGACAAATTGTTTAGGTTAATAACGTTTGATACATAACTTTTGATAATTGTTCAGCAATGGTATGTGTTATCTATGGTTACCCACTAAAATCGTTTATTAGAAAATCATGTATTAATGACCCCTATCAATGCATTTTCGTAACTTACTAATAAACGGTCAACGGAAAATTGCATTTAACTTATTATTTGTTTATTTACCACCCGTGGTCTTTTTACCTCCCGCTACCCTTGGTAAGGGAAGTATAGGGATCGTGCTAAAAAATCGCATATCGAGATTTTGGTAAATGACCACGTTTTAAGGTCCCTAGAATCCAATTTTAACATTTTCACGATGATGTCTGTGTGTATGTGTGTGTGGATCCTCCACTCTAACTCAAATCCTATCATTCAGAAAATTTTGAAACTTTGTATTTCGAATTTTTTCTGTAATGGAAAGAACCCATTAGATTTTGGTGAAAATCGGATAACATGAAATAGCACTTTACTCAAAATAGTTTTTCTTTGAAAAATACCTTTAAATGTTATTTTTTCGAGATTAATGTTATAATAAAAATTAAAGATTATTAAATTTTCTATAGATTTGCATTAATACTTTTTCTATATATTTTATGGATAAATTTATAAAATTATCTATAATTTAAATCCCAGGGCCTACGCTTGAAACAAACAGATCACAGTTACTCAAATGTATGTAACTGACAGATAAATGTCACTATCAAAGAATTAATCATTTCAAAGTAATATTAGTAACGTTTTAAAAAGAAAAATGTAAATAGAGCAATAGAAAAGGAATTCAATACAGTTTGCAGCATAAAAGTAAATATGTAGGTATGTATTTAGATTTAAAAAATTAACGATTCACAAAAAATTTAAGCTATTCCTCATTTTTGGATTAGCGAATTCTATTCTTTCCCGGTATTTAAAATTTAATCTTCATTTTCTTATAGCTCCGCTGGCTCAATGGTTAGAGCAACGCCTCATGAGTCCCCTCGGGGCTCTGGGTTCGAATCCCACTAAGGAATAGATGTATGTGAATGTGAACCCACTCTGTAATTAAGATTTAATCCTGTTGAGGGGTTTAAAAAGAAGGGAGTTGCTTGGATTAGATTAGGCTATATTTTAAGAAATAAACTGTCAAAATTAGAGTAAAATTCGCTAATCCAAAAATAAGGATTAACTTAATCATTTTGCGACTCGGGCTGTAAATGGCGTAAGGTATTGTGTTGGCCACACCAGATTTTTTATTTTAGAATCCAAGTGCCTTGAAAACACCATCGGTAAACATTAAAAAAAAATCGTGTAAAAAAATAAATAAAAGCTTGTCCAAAGAATTACACGTCTCCTGATAAGCCTCCACTATCAGAAAGAATACAAAAGTTCTATAACTTCTATTTCGTTTTGTGTTAACCACAAATACACTATTTCATTTCTGGCACTTAAATGAAACCGAAATCCCCAATCGCATCTGTCATTTCGAACTGACCACAAACAAAAGCTTCTTATGAGCACCACGTTCTCAAATCTAAAAGGCGGAGCCACACAAAAAGAAGAGTACTAGAACTGCAAAGTTCCTCCGTTCCTTCTGATTGCTCTAGTTGCTACAGATTACTTCTTTATCGAGTGTGCCTCAGGCGTGACCATCGGTTCAAAACAAAAAAAGAACAAAGACGAAGCGACGTCTCTAAGGCCCTCTATTAACGGAACGCGAGGTCTGCTATAGCTTCTCACAACTTCAGTTATCGATCATCGATAAGACTTTTTCTTCTACTATGTCAGAATCCGTTTGATTGGAGGATTGTTTCTCTGTTTTATGTATTTCATGCTTTGATGATAATGCGCAGATAATAACAAAGGAAATTTGAAAAGAAGTAATATATTATTCTGATAGAGACGTAATTCTTTACAAAGAATGGAATCGAACGAAAGAAGTTTTACTGCCTTTTCAAAAAACTTGGGAACTGTTCTCATTAGACACTCCTAATTAGTTAATTTTAAGGACACCTGGTTACAAAATCCTTTAACATAGTAAATAGATAATATTGTATCGAAATGAAATAAATGAATTATTATGCATTGCTGTCACAATTAGAAATCAAGTAAATAATAATAATAATAATAATAATAATAATAATAATAATAATAAAAATGTAACACTAGCATTATAGAACAAAAAAACTTTAGGCAACCTTTTAATAAATAACAAAATTGTAAAAAATAGACATAACTTAGATTTAAGTGGTGTTTATGAAATTAGATGTAATAACTGTGATTTTGTTTATATTGGAAAAACCACACGTTCTTTTAGAATTAGACTAGCCTAAACTCGGCTTCGCCGAGTTCCGCCTAGGGCTCCGCCAATAGTATTTTATGATAGACTATACGTACATCCAATATGACGGATGACAATGTTTATCTTTTTAATTTTGTACATGTACCCTTCGATTGACTGTGATATTAATTCTGCCTTTCTGATCCTTTTCGACGTGTTTCCTTATACATTTTCCAAAATTCTATTTAAAAAATAAAATATATAATAAATTAACATAAAACATGGCTTAAAATCATTTTATATACCTACCTCGTTTAATTCATCATTTTTTCTTCAATTTTACATAACATTTTTGTTGCATTTAAATGATGAAATCCGTTAATTTGTCATCATTGACATTGACATACCATATGACATGACAGCGTTTATCTTCTTAAATTTTTCAATGAAAACTGTGATCGTTACTGTGACCTATTGTTTTTGTCCCAATTTTCAATCTTTAATAATTTTTTACTCGAAAACTGTGCATCCTACAGAAATTTGTGTTATTACGAGGGCACTCGAGACAATCAAATCCTACAACTTGATGCAAATTTCACGAAAATCGGTCGTACCATTCAGGCTGTAGAGGTGTTCAAAGGATGGCGATCGGCTTTTTGATTAATTCAAATATATATATATATATATATAACTATATTGAATCTAATCATTTAGTATTAGGACTAGCCTAAACTCGGCTTCGCCGAGTTCAGCCTAGGGCTCCGCCGATAATGTTTTATGATAGACTATACGTACATCCAATATGACGAATGACAATGTTTATCTTTTTAATATTGTACATGTACGCTTCGATGGACTGTGATATTATTTCTGCCTTTCTGATCCTTTTCGACGTGTTTCCGTATTCATTTTCCAATATTCTATTTACAAAATAAAATATATAATACGTTAATATAAAACATGGCTTAAAATTATTACATATATCTACCTCGTTAATTTCATCATCTTTTCTTTAATGTTACATATTATTGAAACATTTCTTTGCATTTAAAAGTATGAAAACCGATAATTTGTAATCATTGACATTGGCATACCATATGACATGACAGCGTTTATCTTCTTAAATTTTTCAATGAGAACTGTGATCGTTACTGTGACCTATTGTTTCTGTCCCAATTTTCAATCTTCAATAATTTTTTACTCGAAAACTATGCATCCTACAGAAATTTGTGTTATTACGAGGGCACTCGAGACAATAATTTTCTACAACTTGGTGCAAATTGCACTAAAATCGGTCGTTTCATTCAGGCTGTAGAGGTGTTCAAAGGATGGCGATTGGCTTTTTGATTAAAGAAAATATATATAGTGAATCTAATCGTTTAGTATTATAGACTAGCCTAAACTCGGCTTCGCCGAGTTCAGCCTAGGGCTCCGCCGATGGTGTTTTATGATAGACTATACGTACATCCGATTTGACGGATGACAATGTTTATCTTTGTAATATTGTACATGTACTCTTCGATCGACTGTGATATGAATTCTGCCTTTCTGATCCTTTTCGACGTGTTTTCTTATACATTTTCCAAAATTCTATTTAAAAAATAAAATATATAATAAATTAACATAAAACATGGCTTAAAATCATTTTATATACCTACCTCGTTTAATTCATTATTTTTTCTTCAATTTTACATATTACTTAAGCATTTTTGTTGCATTTAAATGATGAAAACCGATAATTTGTCATCATTGACATTGACATACCATATGACATGACAGCGTTTATCTTCTTAAATTTTCAAGGAAAACTGTGATCGTTACTGTGAAAAATATTGTTTCTGTCCCAATTTTCAATCTTTAATAATTTTTTACTCGAAAACTATGCATCCTACAGAAATTTGAGTTATTACGAGGGCACTCGAGACAATCATTTCCTACAACATGGTGCAAATTTCACGAAAATCGCTCACACCATTCAGGCTGTAGAGGTGTTCAAAGGATGGCGATCGTCTTGATTAAAATATATAAATATAGATAGTGAATCTAATCGTTTAGTATATAGGACTAGCCTAACCTCGGCTTCGCCGAGTTTACCCTAGGGCTCCGCCGATAGTGTTTTATGATAGACTATACGTACATCCAATCTGTCTACGCACAATTTAAAACTCCAACGCCAGCAGTCTTGTCAGATACCCAAATTCTCTCAAACGATTTAACTTTATGCATAAAACAAAAGCCAATGAACTTGTCAGAAATTTTCACACATGTATCTAACAGTCCTTAATTAGTCCTCTCATTTAATACCAAACACGACATATTTCTAACATCTTTATGCACAAAACAACCGTTTTAAGATAGATATTGAATTATGGTGCACTGTCCACGCTAGCAATGAGTGCCCATGAGGTGACGCCTGGTAAACGCACGCACGGTACAAATATGTCATCATCATTACCGATATCTGCGTACAAAGCAGACTGGCACACCCAGCAATGGGTAATATGCCGTGATGATATAATTATTTATTTATTTATTGAATTATGTTTAATCTGAAATAATTTTAAACGTAATGTAAGAAAATGAATTGCAGAAAAGAACAGATTAAAACATACCATCTAAAATTATTGAATTGTCTTGTTCCAAACATTAAGGCATGATTTTCCTGTAGGATTTTTGGTTTATCCAATGAATAACATATCTCTGGCTGGATTCGATGAAGAACAACTAACTAACGCGTATGTCTTTCTCAGCCTGACATTTTGTTAAATCTATTTACAAAATAAAATATATAAATTAACAATATACATGACTTAAAATCATTACATATACTTCGTTCTACGATGTCTTCCGATGCCATTTCTCCACTGCTCTCTATCTTGCCATATATCTTCATTTAATTCCCTCTCTCTCTTATTCCTTCTTGGACTCCTGCTACCCAACTTCTTCTAGGTCTCTTTTATTTTTGCCGGTAGGTGTCCACTGTAGTATTTGTTTAGGAAGCCTCTCATTACGCATTCGCTGTATGTATGTTTATTTCTAGACCTCAGCTACGGTTATCTTCTATAAATTTTCGTATCATGTATTCACTATCGTTTTTGTCTTGTGCAATAAGTATTTCATCATCTGCAAAGCATAAAGTGTAAATTGTTTGAACTTCCAAGGGTATACCCATATTTTTGCAATTCTTCTTCCACGTTTACAGTGCTTTTTATATATACCTACCTACATTCTTTTCTTCAATTTTACATAGTTAAATATTTTTATTATTGAAAAGAACAACCGGTACGACATTCATAATTTTTTGTCATTAAAGTATCAAATATGACAAATGACAACGTATATTTTTAATTTTGTGTGTGTACTCTTCGACCGATTCCTGCCCTTGTTATCCTTTTCGTCGTGTTACCTTATTCATTTTCCAAAATTCTATATACAAAATAAAATATATAATACATTAATATAAAACATGGCTTTAAATCATTTTATATACCTACCTCGTTTAATGCATAATCTTTTCTTCAATTTTACATATTATTTAAGCATTTTTTGCATTTAAAAGGATGAAAACCGATAATATGTAATCGTTTACATTGACATACCATATGACATGAGCCCCACACACTCCGTTATTTGTGTACGGTTTAGTTTTAGAACGTACGGGTAAAGCTGTGCGAATAAAGTACGCTGGACCGCCAGCCCAAATACTACCAGTTTCTTTTTGTCAGTTTTGTAAAATCTATTTACAAAATAAAATATAAACATATCTTAGATTAATACACTGACCGGCACAGAAAACAATCCTTGACATTCTTTCTGTACACTGTACACTTTGTCCTCCCAGTCTTTCTTGTCGTTGATGCTTTTCCTACATTTCTCGTCCATTTCGTCGTTTAATAACCTCGAACATTTACAACAATCTATTTACAAAATAATTTATAAAATAAGAATAAACATATCTTACATTCATAGCGTACCTTACGTCGTTTAATTCGTACATTCTTTTCTTCAATTTTAAACCGATTATTTTCTGTAGTTTAAATTTGTCATTAACATTTCAATTGTGACAGAAGACTGTATTTATCTTTTTAATTTTATACATGTATTCTTCGTTCGATTATGAAACTCTTCTAGCCTTTATCAACGTTTTCGTAGTTTTTAGTAACTTCTGACATTTCGTAAAATCTATTTACAAAATAAAATCTAAATTAACAATAAATATTGCTTAAATTCATTACGTATACCTACCTCGTTTAATTCATATTCTTTTCTTCAATTTTACACAATATATTTATTTATATTTAGCATTGAATAGGTCAACAACCCATACGACATTCATAATTTGTCATTATTGACATTGACATCATGCCAAATTTTACACATGACAGCATTTTTATCTTCTAAATTTTTACATGTATTCTACGATCCATTGTTTTATTTTACGTTTAATAATTTTTTACTCGAAAACTATGCATCCTACAGAAATTCGTCTTATTAGAAGGGCCCTGAAGCCAATCATTTCCTACAATTTGATACAAATTTCATGAAAATCGGTCGTACCGTTTAAGCTGTAGCCTTGTCTAAAGTTGGGCGATCGTCGTGATTAAAGAATATAACTATAGATAGTGAATCTAATCGTTTAGTATTATAGATTCAAAGATCATCTCCGCGCCTATAAGTTAATCAAACCAGAATGTTCAAATGTTGCGAAACATCTGTTGGAATACAACCACAGTATATCCATCGATAATATAAACATCTTACATGTTCAGAACAAAGGACTTAAACTAAATTACCTAGAAACTTTGGAAATCCATAAGGCGGTCAAAACCTTATGAATGTACAATTAGATTTATTTTCTTCGCCCTTGTTAAAACCCCTATTTTGAACGTTTTTTTTTTTACATTTATTTGTTTATGACCATTCTTGTCGGTTTGTTCTTTCTTTGAAATCCTGTATATTGTTGAACCATCTTAGATATTTATATATTAACTTGATTATGTCTTCTACATTCTTCGTGTACTTCTGATGATGGCATCACTGCCGAAGTATTAAAGATTATTATTTTGAAACTTATAAACAAGTGTTTTATTATAGCCTTTATTTAAAATGAAGGTTGAAAAAAATATTCGGAACTGCAGTCAATTATTTCTTTATTTTCAACTTTCATTATTTAAAATGTTTCAACGAGTGCCTACAGCAATATTATCACAATTTCAATTTGCAATTTTTTTGGTTAACAGACACTTCAAATTTAAGCCTTGTTGGTGCAACTGGGCATTATTCATTGTAGCAAAATCTGAAAACGTAATACCTATTATAAATTATACTTGTTTCTTTTTCGTCAAATAGAGTTTTCCTTGTTCTCTGTTATGTGTTCTTTCCATTTCATTAGTTTTAATGTATCCTCCTCTCTTTCTACTAGACATATTTCACCTCCCTTTTCAGAGTTGTTATATTACAAGTAACACCCAAGGGCGATATGAGTTGTTGCTATGGTAATGTTGTAAAAATATTGGCCGCGTTCAGCATGGCACAGCGCTGAGAGCCGAAGTTTGCCTAACTTCGGTGCTCAGCGTAGTGTCGTGCTGATATTGATACTGGGATAAAGCCTAAACAACAAGCAGAGGCATTCATATCGTACCTACTTTGTAAACCTTATTAAAACTTTCTGATCCGTAATCCGTAAAATATTAAAAAAATATAGCCGGACATTAAACTTTGAAGGTTAATCTACACTCCTCGAGCCAGAGACTATCGAAAAGTACACTGTTGACCTCAGTCATTATTGTCCTTATAACACCCTTGATACCTTAGTTAATATTTCACTAAATTCTGATATGTTAAAGCTTCCCTATTACACGTATTATCATAATGTAACTTAATTCCTATCTCTGTAACTGTATTTAGCATTTCAGGCAAACATTTTTCAATATACTACTTAGCTGTAACTGTCGTCTGTCCATCCAACTAATTGTATTTACCAGTCTCGTGCTTCTAAAGAATACTGCGTACACTATTTTTTCATGGCTTGCTGTATCTTGATTGCTGTAGGTTTTATCCCATCTTTATTTAAATATTTGTTGTAACTATCCTCATTTTCACAACGAAATCTTACAATTGGATTGCAGCAGATTTTTCATCCAGAATATACAGTAACATATACGAGGGATGCTCTGTTAATAGTTAGTAGCAGGCCATGGAAGCTCAATTGGCTAGAAACAATTGCAAAAATTGAACGTCGCATTAGTTGACATTCGTTATCCACAATTGTCAAACTTTCTGATTTCCTTGTGAAACGTAGTTAATTTTGTAAGTTAAGTAGTTTTGCATTTTTAATTCAGTTCAAATGAGCATTCAGCCTTTAGCTATGATTTTCTATAACTACAAAAGACCATGAAAATTTGATAGCAGCTTTTGGCGATGCTGTCCCTTCATTATCCGCTGTTAGTCATTGGTTCTGCGAATTTAGACAAGGGCAAGAGCTGCTAGAAGACGAAGCAAGACCTGGGATGCTGTCTGTTCAGAAAATGTTGATCGTGTGGCAAGCTTGATTCAGTCCAATCGAAATATTACTTATAGGGAGATTCAGGAGGAAGTGAAGATTGGATCCTCAGCAGTGAATACCATTTTGCATAAACATCTTGGGGTAAGAAAGCTTGCAAAAATTTAACGGAGGAGCTTCCAAGCAAGATGCATACATTGTAAAAGGTGACGAATCTTGGGTATACAGTTACGACCCTGAAACTAAGCAGCAGTCTAGTGTCTAGTGTTTGGGTATTCGAAGATGAAGACTTACTCACAAATAAGAAAATTGTTGCTGTTTTTTTTTCGCCGAAGTAGTCCTGTTGATGTTATTTCACTTGAAAATCGAAGAACTGTTAATTCTGAATGATACTGCGAAGTGGCTTTACCACAGATGTTTGCAAAGGACCGGTTTGCGTAATATCTTAGTTCATCATGACAACGCATCCTCCCACACTGCTGGCAGAACATTGGATTTTTTGAAAGATTGGTAACTCATCCTCCGTATAGCCCAAATCTGGCACCGTGCGATTTTTTTTTGTTTCCAACTGTTTAAAAAAATAAGAGGTAAAAGATTTTCCAGAGCAGATGCAGCAGTTACAGAATTTCAAAGAATTTTTGAGAACCTTTCAGAAAAAGAATTTTCCGAATGTTTTAAAAATTGGTTTCAAAGAATGCACAAGTGTATTAGTCTGAATGAAGAATATTTTTTGTTTAAAAAAGCAGCGGTCTTTTAATAACTAACAATTTTCCGCGCAATTCTCGTAACTATAATTTCTAAATCCTGGAACACGTTTTTTGTTATTGAGTTTTATTTACTCAATCTCTTTGAGTTAAGGTTTCAGTACTTACTTCTTACCTTTTAATACCAGTAACATAACCTTACCTTATAACTTTATGAAGCAATCTTTTAAATCTATAAAAACCTCTATCCACACTTGACTGTTTTATTGCAGCGAGTAAATTTAATGTCGGTGTAAAATAAATAGCTCCCACTGGTTTTTGCTGACCATTTCGACTTCCTTTAACGCTTTATGAAATATGTCCCACATTTCGTATCTACGTGTTGGCAGTCTGTGGCTGCCTTACTTCACATCTCTGGCTTTGTGTTGCCAACCCTCGCTCCCGCAGCCACAATGTCACTAAACACAATATACATTTCATTACTGTCGAGACTATAGGATAGTGAAATTTTTGCCACGGAAGTATAACTTGTTTCCGTGGTAATGTAACCGTGTTTGTAGGTTTAGTGACACAATTTCCGGCTAGGGATTTTAGGGATTTGCAGTTGGCAGTTTAAATGCTTTATTGCACTTCGGAAAATGGAAAAAATAAATGTTTCGCACCCTATAAACCATGGAATCAATTGTGCTGTCAATTATTTTTACAACACGTTTATTTTAAAAATTGAAACAAAAGAAAAACAAAATGTACAATATTGCAATCAAACTTTTTGTTGCTTTAAACGGAATATAAACTATTTTGAATAGGATTACAAAAGTAATATCTAGGAAAAAACATTAAACTGAATAATTTATACGCAAATGTAATCCAAAATGGAATCCGCTATTTTATGGAAAGTTGAAAAGAAAGAGATTCTTTCATGAAAACAACTCAATTATTCAAAAAATGTTATTATGGAAGTGAATAAATTTTAGATTCAGGTCTCAAAATAATTAAATTAAAAATTTTGTTTGCTGGAATATCTGCTTTTAAATTCAATTTTATCTGCAGTCCTTCTACTCCCTAAATTACGTTACAAGATCTTTTTAACTTTAAAACGACATGAATTATGATGTACGCCTGTAATTCAAATTTAATAATACCCATTGAAAACCGTTCGAAGATAATCAAATCAGAAATTCTCAATTTAAATTTCAACAAAGATTAAATGAAATGACATCTTCGTTACAGGTTTCAGGTAAAAACAACATAGCTGCCATCAGCTTTACAACTTTGTCACTAGTTGGTCAACAAGTGAAAAACCGAGCACATTGTTTCTCGGATCAAGTGACAGCAAAAACAGGTGAACTCGTTGTTATAGTAACTCAAACCAATAACTCTTGGCGTTTCTCGCGGCTTTTAATTCTTCGTTTAAATTAACGAAGTGACAGTTCCGATTTGCGCGAGGGGAATTTACTGTTATTATGTATGTTGTAGTGGTAGTACTGTTCCAGTTTAAAAGTGGGAAGTTAGTTATTTTTATGTGAAAGAACTTTACAGAAATGGAGCACATTTTCTTAGTTTCTTTCAGTTAAACTTTAATGCAGGAAAAGATGATTTTACTTTTGAACTAGGATTGTTATTGTTTTCTTTATGAGATTGCAAATGTTTCCTACTTTTCCTCAAAATGGGTTTTGCGATAGAAAGTGTTTAGGGACATCTTTATACCTAATGAATTGGACACTAAAACGTCATCACCGTTTATGACGTAGGCATCTAATACCCGAAAGTGCACGTTAAATAAATGAGTTTGGGTATTAAAACATAAATGTAAATTAAAATTAGTCTTACATTTTTCTATACCTACGTCGTAGCTATATTGTAAAATTCGTCTTTTATTTAAACGCGGACGAAACGCGACCAGATTGTCAAACATTAGTTGACTTAGCACAGGGGGGGGGGGGTGTTACCAACGTTTTGAAGCTGATTTACTGGTAGATGATGACTAGACGACCAACACTTTATTGAGCAGGTACACACACATTTACACTTGTATATTCAGGAACACTGATATTTAAAAAAATAACTTTATTTACAATATTATAATTAATATTTACCTTAAAACTTAATTACAAAAACTAATGAAACTACTAAAATCGTAAATATGCCGATACTGCATCTTTACGGCGAATAATCGCGCCTTCGAACGCAGACCAAAACTCAAACTCTGGAGCTCTATAAAGGTGCATTCACAAATGAAAATTAGGTTTATGGTTTTTGTTTAGGTTTAAGTAAGTCATTTATAAATGTAACTTTAAATTACCTGAAAATTAGTTTTGATATGTTCAGACATCTATGTAAATTCTTCAAAAACAAGATTAAAATATCGGTAGAGCAGTACTCAACAAGACACCTGTGCGCCGTGAAACTGTCATTCGCTTGGCATTATTGGTTATATTTCAGCAATTAAGTTATGAGTCTCCATGTTCTTCTCGCATTTGTTTAGAAAGCCGAATCCACCAAGTAAATACTAAATAAAGATGGGTGTTTATATATCTATATCATTTCAGACTCGTTCTCATTGGTGAAGTTTGTGACGTCAAACTAAATCATAAACCTAAAGTTTGGACCTTGCAATGTTTAGCTTTATGATTTGTATTTAGAGACCCTAAATTCTGAAGTGTGAATGGAGTCATTACATAATATGCGGCCAAAGTCTTTAAATCTAAAGTATAAACCATAAATCTAAACCTAATTTTTATTTGTGAATGCATCTTTAGAGAAATTCATCTTTATGGCCTATAAATTAACGTTCATTGTGTAAATTTTCTACGGAATTATAAAGGTTCACAGTAAATGTGAACAACATAAGCGGCGATGACGTTTTAGCGTGTACCTATATTTCATATGAGCTATAGGTACACATTAATGTGTCCCTATACGCTGCTTTTGCGATAAAGTGACAACTTTTAATTCGTTTGTGTTTATTTGTAATTACGACTAATTCTCGTAATCAATGCCTTTTGAAAAATCAATCCAAATTGGCAAAGGAATAATCCACCTACCATCAGTTCGAATTATCGTGGATTATTCTATAGCGGACTCGGTGCATATGAACGTTATCTTTAATACACCTTGACCTAACAATATGGTAGTTGTTGTAACAGATTTTGATGTTTCTGGCGAAAAGCTAGGTCGATGTAACTGATTAAAATGTATGAAGTTTTTGTACAGGAAAGCCGGCTAATTTTTGTAGTTTGTTTTTGGGTTATTCGTATGTTGAGGTTGGAGATTACAGCGAAATGTTTTGCTGCTTTAAAAACAATTACGTCCTGTAAGGGAATATGTAGATACAAGATTTAAAACAGATTTTCGTCCATTTTTAAACAACGATTACCACTTTCCCTAATACAAATCGCCAACCAAGATTAATAGCGACTTAGCTTTGTTATTTCAGACACATATAAATTACATACTAGTCTGTTTTTTAAGGCCTGGTTTTAGAAACATCTACATGAATTTACTTTCAAAGTAAAATAGACAAATACGACAAGATTTTAGTGTCATAAGAACATGTAAACTGATTCGGATTTGTTCATTTAATTAAATTAACTTTGGAAGCAAATTTAACTGGACGTTTATAAAACCGACCGTAGAGGAGTAAATAAAAAATTTCTTTAGTATTATTATAACTTTTCATTGTGCTGTTATTTGTTTATACACAAATGTAAATAAATTTACTAGATAAATAGTAATAAATAAATATATTGGACGTGGCCTCAACTTTTCGATCGTCAGTATATAATAATGAAATGTTAAGTTTATAAAACATGCAATAGGGAAGTATTATAATTCATAAAAATTTTAATCTATATGAAAAAATAAGAGATACGTACTTTTTATTTTTTCTATAAAGTATCATTTACTGCGAAAAAAAAATTATTAAATATTAAACAACACCGGAAGTACGTATGCAGCGTAGTAAATATCATAGTGGCATCTGTCGTATGTCATTCAAACTGCCAGTTTACCATATTTAATATTTTAGTTTATTGTGAATCATTAAACATGTATTCCAAGATTCTCTTTTCGACATTTTTGTTTCGTCACTTTGCCGGTGTGAAACTTTACGTATATATATATATATATATATATATATATATATATATATATATATATATATATATATATATATATATATATATATATATATATATATATATATATATATATATATATATATTATAAAATTAGAGTTTATTTATGGAAAGTTTTCTTACGTTAAAATATAATATTCCCAGGGCCGGATACGCCATAACCGGATTTTTATGTGGCGACCGTTTTGAACATGTACTTTTAATTTCGATTTTTAATTACAAGATAATATAAATATGACTTTTATATTTAGTATGAGGCTACTTACGTGATATATTTTAGTATACATTATCAAAACATTTAAATTTCACTTATGGCCATTTGCACCGTTGGAGTTTAACGCTAATCTGTAGATTAAGTTGAGTTTAAATTTTTGTATGTATAGCACGGATTCTTAACAAAAGGTTAAGGTGACGTTTGTGAAGTTTAACTTAAACCCGACTCCTTGTACGGTTTAAGAATTGGGATAACCTCTTTTCAATAGTAGTTTTGTAAAAAAAGTATACGTATTGAATTTTTATACAGGTAAAGTATTATAAAACAGAATGTAATAATAATTGATTGTAAAAAATATATTAATTATGTAATTATTATGAACAGATATTGAACTATGCATATAATTCAAGATAATGTAGTATTTGACGACGAAGATGATGAATTGTTTAATTTTGATATTATTTATGGCATTCCGAGAAGAATTTACAAGCGGGCTAACCCGTTTCATGAGTTAAGTGAAAATGATTTCTTCATGAGATTCCGTTTAAAAAAAGCGACTGTTTTAAATTTATTGCCGCAAATTGAACAGCATTTGGAATTTCCATATGATATGTGATTTTGGTGGAGTCCATGTTTCAACGGTTTCTAGAATCGTAAATAACATATAACCTATAATTCTACAAACTAACAACTATTAAATACAATATAAATAATAATAATATTAATACTTACTTTGATTTATATATTTCATAATATTTTAAGTTATGTGCTGTCAATTATTCTCAAATATAAAAATATTATTTATATTTAGCTTGACAGTATACCCTGAAGTGCATACAAATTACTAAATTCCCCTAGATGAAACGTTAATCTGTAGTATAACGTAACCCGTACCTAACCTCAAGTGGTGCAATGTAAGTTAAAATTAACTGACAGTTACCTTAAACTGAAGATTAACTAAACTTTATTTTTAACTTAAGTGGTGCAAATGGCCATTAGTGATACTCCCCTATTATTTAATTTTATAGACTTTACATTTCATTATTATTTACTAACGAGCGAAAAGTTGAGGTTTGTTTGAAATTCTCGTATTTCAAATTGGTCTAATTTTTTTGCACGTCAGTATATATCATCATAGCTTATTACCCATTTCTGGGTATGTCAATTTGCTTCAATTTATAGATTTTGGTAATGATAATTCTGTACCGTTGTTAAGGTTTACCAGATCTACCTCACGGGCTCTCAAAACACGGTCTGTGGAGAAAATTGGAAGTAATTTTCATTTAAGTTTGACGGTTAAGATTTTTATTTCATCAAACGCAAATACCTTTAATTGAGGTATGAATGACACGATTAAATTATTCCCTCGATTTTGATGGGAATAAATATTTGATATTCATTTGACAGATTACAATAAATTGACAGTTCGTACATTTTTGTATAAATAATATAATTTACTTTGTTATAATTAAAACAGGTGTGTGTACATTTCTTTTAAAATTTGTGTCTCATTGCGTAGAATCTATCTAAAAATATTATTATTACAGATATAGGTACTCTGGTTAGTTAATATAGTTCTAAATTTGGCTGGTGAAATGTGGAGCAGTTAGCAGTTATTTTGACATAACTTTTAAACAAACTGTAGTCAAAAGCAAATAGTTATTGTACAAACAAATAATATGATAATTACTATTGGGACTGAAAATTCAATAAATGAATAGTTTTGTTTGAGACGTAATATAATAGATAACACTGTTTTTGAGTGTATACAAGCTTCTTGGGAGCCCTTGTGGTGCACTCGGCATCGCAACTAAAGTGCCCTTTTCAGCGAAGGAGGTTACTGCAAAACACTAGAAAACACCTTCTCAACTGATTTGGAGACATGTTAAGAAGAACAGTACGTAACACCACTATTCTTATTAAACCCTATTAGTTGTAAAGAAATGTCTCATTCCAATATAGTTTATGTTCATAAAGTTCAGATACTAAATTTACATATGATAATCATGATAATGTTGATAATTCATATTGAGTTCTGAATTACTTAACGACAAATGTATTAAATTTTCCTTGAAGTCCATTATAATGAAGTTAGAAATTCAAGCGAAGTCGGTTTTGCGTTCATAATTTTCTCTCGTAAGTGAATGAAACTATCCAGAACCCTTTGATGCCAACATTACCAACTTAAACTTCCCAACAATCCAAGTCTTGCAAACTACAATTTCGTATTTCTAGATATAGTTTGGCTACACTAAATCCACTGTTGCTACATTCAACAGAGATCATACTTGTCGCTTGGTCGCCTCTCGGGTTTAATTCACTTCTTGACTGCGAGCCATGCATCACCTTCGGGCAGTAACTGTAGCCGTTACGATTTGATGTCTTTTTCATTTTTCCCGCTGGTTGGCTTGCCGCCAAATAGCCGCTGCTAATGTCTTGCACGCAGTCTTCATAGCGCTGTGCGCGTCTTTGTTTATTTATGGTGGATTTCAAAGCTGATGTGATCAATCATACAGGGTAAATAAGGTGAGGTTGTGAACTATCTCTGGTATGCAGATGTGATTAAAGTTAGTGACAAATGCACCTAACTTCACTTTAGTGTTTTATTTTGTAGTGTTTTGTTTCAGTTGCTGACTCCTACAAGATGAAAATATATACCTTGTTCCATTTAAGCCATACAGTATTGCGAAGCATAGGGAATAGTTTTGACCTCTCTTAATGGCTGAACAAGAGACAAGTTTACTCAATGTAATTTCGACTACTTCAGATTTGCGCTGTTGCCAGTACCATTTACGGAATGGCTTAAATGGAACAGAGCATAGTTTAATTTTTTATAACATTTAATTATAAAATGGCGTTTTACTTTTACCACTTGGAGAGTAGTTTGAAGAGTCCATGCAAAATCAGAGAAATGGCACCACTGGTGAATATATTTAGATTATTTTCATTTAGTAGCAACTCTTTCATACTCGCATACCAAGTTTCAGCCAATTTCTCTGTGTTTCACGTTTGATTGAATTGAAAAAGTCGAGTGATTTATAAAAATGAATGAAATCGTGACAATTTGCAACTGTTTCAGTGGAATAGAACTTTAGGCATCCTTTTGTCTTTGTGGGATACACCACTATACGTCTGAGACTAAATCCCTTAACACACTATAATAATATTTGATTCTTTTTGGCTGACTTATTTTGTATGACCAACTCGATCTGTCACACTGCAAGTTCGAACAACCGTTTTCTTTGACTTAGTGGAATTTCATACTTGGTTAAAATATTGTTTCTTTAATAACAACATATATCAAATTTGTTTAACATATCAAATTATTTCTAGTAAAATGAATCAAAACGATGGAAAAATAATCCATACATATAACATTCTAATTTAGATCCTTCTTGGAGCTCTCCAATTTCTAACGTTTCTGTAGTTATATTTTACTCCGTAAAGTTACATTTCAGTACTTCAGAGACAGTTGCGCATACTCAATAGAGAAGTCAGCGATAAATAGTCAAACAACAACACCGCTGACTTCCTTGTAGCTATCACACTTGAGTAAGTCAACTATATGAACCGAAATCATGGATAATGCGTGACTACAGTAACTTTTTTGACTCTGCCGGGTCCAGCATTATCTCTACAGCGGCACACAAAAATAGCATTTATGTTCAAAGAACAGTAAGATTATTTTACTCACAGCAAGTGGCGAATTTCAATAGACCGGCATTGGTATCCAATGTTATAATAATACAAGCAGTAAGCGGCGATATGCCGCTTTGTCATGATTAGTTTTATTGCTAGACCCGACAGAGTCAAATATTTTTATTATACTCAGAGATACTGTAACACGAGGGGGGTGCCGAAGAGGATGTTGCTACTAATACTGATTGACTGCAACGATGACACACTGACTGACTGGTGAGAAAGAAGAACACACATACACTTCACTTTACACTTGATGAAGGATGAACACTACATTATTAACACAGAATAACGGACATGGACATTACTAACATATATTTACTGATTAACAAACTAATGTTTTATTTACAATTAAACTAATACAACTAAGCCTAACATGTTACAATCTGTAACCTTGCGGGCGGGCGTTTAGCGCGCGCCCCAAAACTAAAATTCCGACAACAAAACGTCTACACGACGCGACGAACTAATCTCGACTCTTAGATGTTTACTCCATGAGTATCTCATGTCGACTATCAAAACAAAACGCTATCTTCAGGACAGGAGTATCTTAGGGGTACAGGGTGCATGGGCTAGGGCATTCAAAGTCACGCACGTATACATCATAATTTCTAAACCTAATGATCAACAAATAAATGTCGTGACTATCATAATACAAACAGAATTTCTAAACTGAATTTTGACAAATAGATAAACAGAGTTAAAATATGAATATTGAAACTATAATTTAGAAAAGTTTATAAAAAGTTATTTATCTATTATTGCTCTTACCCTCGCCTTGTCACAATACCTACTACATCTAGTCTAGTGTGATATGGCGAAGACCGTTCTTTCAGTCGGGAAGGTTATGGTGACAGTATCTTGGAATTCGCAAGGAATAATCCTTATCGATTATTTGGAAAAGGGTAAAACGACTACTGGAGCCATCCTATTAATTTTTAGCAGATAGATTGAAAACCGAGATGCAAGAAAAATATCAATGATTGGCGCATATAAACAATCGTACACCTTGTACTTTTACAGTTATTTTTGATCCTTCTTACTTGTATTCAGTAAGTACTACCTATGCTTGGCGAAATAAAAACCATAAGAAGCTAACTTCAAGCCCGTGCATAATGAATCAGCAGAGATAACTTATATTTATAACATCAGTTCATTTATACTCAATTTTAAATGGAAAGTGCCTATAATAAACTTCCGTCGGATTTGTAATTTGACTGTTTTTTAACTCAAACTGTAGTTTTTTTCATTCAATCATTATTTGTGATATAGCTTTTCCTATTTTGTATCACTATATTTGACCTCATTTAAGGCTTCTAGATCTTGTTTTTATCATAGATATACATACCTCCAGTTCCTCCTTGTTTTGTGGTCGGTAATGAATTCACATTTGATCCCAGTGATCCTTTATCTATCTACTAAGGCGTAACCTAGTCACCTAGTAACCCGCATCCGATATAATCGCACGTGATTTGATTAAACCAAATCACCCACTTCCGAAAATTCATTTCAAGCTTCCGAAATAATTTTCGATGAATATTTCAAAGCCGCCTTCCTAAGGAAGGTATTTTTACACTGGGCTCAGCGCGTAGAATTTGTCGGTGCCTCGTGAAATATTCATGACTAGGAACATACATCCATCGTTACGTTTTTCACTGGAATTATAGCACTTCGAGATATAATCTATATTTCTTAGTACTACTTATGGAATGGATATATTCATGCTTAGCCAAAATTTTAAATATCCCTAGATTCATAATAGTAGTAACTTTTCAATAACATGGGATATTTCTCGACTGTGGTATGGATAAGATATTAGGGAATTTTTGCACGGCGTTTTTCCGAAAGACGTATACGGTAACGTCTTGGTTGCTAGGCAATATCATATTTGTTACTTGTACGTGAAATTTGAAGACGTAATACGTCCGTCAGGGGTAAAAGACGGCCCGTCTTTTACCCCTGACGGTCTGAAAGAAAAAAAATGACAACTGGCCCAGTTGTCATTTTTTTTCTTTCAGACCTGACAGTGAACATGTAGAACATCTTTTAAAGCTATTTAGCAAACATTAAATAATTCTTCCGTTAGTGTTTGATTTCTTTACCAAAATACAACGAAAATAACAGATATTTAAACAAATGTCATTTGAACGTCAAAATAAACATGCGTGTGATTAAAACGTAATGCAAAATCTATACTTTTGAAAACTTGATACTTTGTACGTCCGTTATTAAAGACGTAACGTTAGCATTGACGGAAACTTCTCGTACGTCATGCAAAAACTCCCTAATAACAATTACTCGAAATCTCAGTCAACAGCATTTAAACTTACAACACCCACGTTTCGGTGCACACTTGTACCTTCTACAGGGTCTATAACTTTAAATAAAACACAAAATAGTACATACATACAATAACATTGATTTCTTTCGATCTAGCGAAATAAAATTAAGTAGGTACATGTTAGCAAAATGAAGTATATTGGCAACTAAAACTGCTTACTGGTAACAAGCGAGAAAATTAGACATTTGATTGGTTAATACAGAGTTTTCACATAATAACGTCAAAATAGATAGTGTAAACTTTATAATAGGGAGTTTTTGCATAGCGTTTTCTCGAAAGACGTATATGCTAACGTCTTGGTTGCTATGCAATATATTTGTTACCTGTACGTGAAATTTGAAGTCGTAACACGTCCGCCAGGGGTAAAAGACGGGCCAGTTGACGTGCGTCTACTATAACCTAGTAGGCACAAAAATTATTTTAAAATATTACAACATTTGTTTTGCAGTCAGAACTGTCATAAAAATTAGACAATTTTATAATTATTCCTTAAATTGGGTAAAATGTTTAAAATGGAGAGAATTTACCATCGACGATAATTTGAGGTTGCTAAGAAATATAACAGAGATGAATCTTTATGAAAATATGTGTAATTTTAATCATTAAATATAACCTGAATCGGACCACAGGATTTTTTTTCATTCAGAGCTGTTAGTGAACATGTAGAACACCTTGTAAAGCTATTTACCAAACATTAAATAGTTATTTCATTAGTATGGTTTCTTTATCCAAATACAATGAGAATGACAGAAATTTAAACAACTGTCATTTGAGCATCAAAATCAAAGTACGTCTGATTAAAACGTAGTGCAAAATCTAAACTTTTCAAAATCCGTTACTTTCTACGTTCGTTATTAAAGACGTAAGGTTATTCAAAAATTCCCTACTAAACTAAACGTTATTCTATACACTAAAATGTTGCAGCTATCTTTCTCTAAAAGTTAGGTTATGACTGCATTAAAGTCAAATATAAAGTAGTTTGCGACGGACACTATTTCTGGACAAATAAGGTTTAACACTATATACATATCAAGAAAAATTTACTTACGCATGCGCATTGAAGCCAAAATAAGCTACCTATAACGTTCACGCTATTTATTTTGACGTTATGTGAAAACTTGTGAAATGTGTCGTAAACAATAACTGCCGTTCTTCCCCACCAGTTTTGATTTGTTGTTTGTTGGAAAATATATGCATTTAATTTGATTCACATCCTCAGACAATACAATGTGTGTCTTCTACCGCGATCAATTGTGTGAATTACAAGTCCATGAATAATAAACGACACTTGCTTAATGGAGTCTGCTTATGATATTAAGTTTAGAGAACTGCAATTAACAAAATGATGACATTTTCATTTCATTTGAAATCGTTATCTCGCAGAACCAGTCGGGGAAAGTTTAATCTGTTTAGTATGTTTCATTTGCTTGCACGTCATGTTTAGATCTCTTCAACAAAAGATACGACGGAGCTATTTTTGGTATAATACCCCGTGGCATTTCATTCATTTCACAGCGATGAACCTAACCTCTATTTAATTAAAATAGCTGGATAGCCTTAATTCCAAAACGATGCAAACAGAAAGACAACTACTAGGTCATACAATCTTGGTTAGAATCGAAATTACTGTCATGCTCATTGTAATGATCCGTATTACACTCATTATTTCACCACTAATGCCATCTCTCGTTTACGGATGGAATTACATCGTGATCGTCTTGTATTCGGAAGATTCTCGAGCAAGGTATTGTGTTGATGAATGGCCATTCAATGATGACGTGATGAACATG
Organism: Harpalus rubripes; assembly: GCA_963082715.1. Taxonomy (NCBI): domain Eukaryota; kingdom Metazoa; phylum Arthropoda; class Insecta; order Coleoptera; family Carabidae; genus Harpalus; species Harpalus rubripes. The sequence continues at coordinate 23,599,399 of OY720460.1, read as the reverse complement.
TTGGAACTAGTTCGAAGAGGAAGTGAAGTAACGAGAAGTGGGAAGCGCAAAATGGAGTATATGTACTTCCGGTTATTGTTGTTATGATGTTATGCAAGGCTTTATATAGCACACGATTTATCTTTTATGCATGTAAGGAAGAGCTGCAGTGCTTAAATTCTGTATGCGGTTGGATTATTACAGATTGCACAAGGATGTTATTTCAGACTGTAATTTAATGAGGATTAGATATTATGTGTGTTTTCATTCTCTCTCAATAAAGTAAAATATCAACAGAACACTTCGTAGAGAAAATGTATCTTTAAATTGGTAAATAATAATAATTTATTTCATTTATTATTTTATTTTTATTATTTATTATAGTGTTACTTGACAAGAACAAGAAGGTGTTCTGTGGCTTTCTTGATTTAAAAAAAGCGTATGATAGTGTTCTTCGAGATACTTTGTGGGATGTACTCAGGGAATACGGCGTGAATGGAAACTGGCTGGGAGCGATTCGAGCGTTGTATGAGGGTAGTGAGGCTGCTGTAAGAATAGATGGTAGGGTGAGAGATTGGTTTCGTATAAATGTTGGTGTGAAACAGGGCTGTGGTATGTCTCCGTGGTTGTTTAACTTGTATATAGATGTGTTGATGCGGAGAGCATTGAGTGAAATGGATGGTGTGCAAATTGGTGAAAGTATTGTGCCTGCGTTAGCGTAAGCGGATGATGTAGTTGTTTTAAGTGAAAATGAAGAGCAACTCAGAAGAATGATAGAGAGAATACATGTAGTTGGAAGAAGTATGAATCTGGAGTTGAATGTTGATAAATCCAAGGTGTTAGTATTTGAAAGGAGTAAATTGGTGACTGTGTGCAATGTGTTGGTGGATGGAGTGAAACTGCAGCAAGTGAATGAGTTTGTATATTTGGGCAGCATGATGTCAAGGGATGGTCGAATTGATAGAGAAATTGAAAGGAACGTGAGTGCGGGATATTAGGTAATGGGTGCTCTGGGTACGTTTGCTCTAAACGTAAACGTATCTAGAGAAACTCGTTTAAGTGTGTATAATGTAGTGCTAGTGCCTGCTTTGATGTATGGAAGCGAATGTTGGGCATGGACGGGAAAGCATAAAAAGAGAGTGACTGCCGTGGTAATGAGGTATTTACGTGGTGTATGTGGATATTTAAGACAGGATCGCGTGAAGAATAATTTGGTGTATGAAGAATGTATGGTTAGGAAGAATGTTGTTAAGAGAGAGTTGAGATGGTTTGGTCATGTGGAGAGAATGAAGAGTGAACGGCTTGTAAAGCGTATATATCTTGGTGAAATTGAGGGTGTTCGATTGTGTGGCCGTTCAGTGTGTAAGTGGATGGATGTGATTGCTAAGGTGCTAAAAGAGAGAAAGTTTCCGAGTGGGAAGAGAAGAAGAGCGTGTATGAATGCGATTATGAATGTGGCCGAGGCGAAAGAAGTGTGCTTAGACAAGAATGTGTGGCGAAGGATGATTGTTTCGTGACTATTATTGTGGTCCGGTTGCGGTATTTCGCTACCGAAAATCAATCACTTTAATATGTTTAGAGTGAGGAATATTTGTTGTATGATGTCAGGTTAGTAAGAATGTTGTTGAAAGAGAGACTGATTATTTTTGTGGTTGATGTTATTATTATTGTTTCGGGTTTGTGCTAACCCACTAAGTAGGAAATGCGTGATTTTATGTATGTATACCATTAATTCCTTATTCTTTTAGATCTAGGAATATTTGTTGTATGATGTCAGGTTAGTAAGAATGTTGTTGAAAGAGAGACTGATTATTTTTGTGGTTGATGTTATTATTATTGTTTCGGGTTTGTGCTAACCCACTAAGTAGGAAATGCGTGATTTTATGTATGTATACCATTGATTCCTTATTCCTTTGGATCTAGTAATCCTGCTTTCTTGTTTTCTACATTTAATATAATTGAATGAAGTTGTAATACAGTGTCCCCCTTGTGGAAGCATAATTATCGTCTCAAAAGTGTCACGTCCTAGAGAAATGTCGCTTGGTGAATCCTCCAAGCCCACGACTATCAATCCCCAGATTATACATCCGCTTCGCCCACTATCATGCCAGTTTGATTTATGTCTGCGCCACTAGGCCAATGCGTGCGGGCGAACACATCCATACATACATTACCGACAGAGCTACCGGGTTATTTAGAGGGTTACCAACGGAAATCATGATAAAGTAACACGAAGAACAGTTAACTAGGGTATACTTACGGAAATCTCGTTGCAGATATTAAAGTGGATAATATGGTGGATCCGAACATTGATATATCACTGCAAAATGACAAAATATAATGGATAACACTTTTCCACAAAGGCAGGGTTACCATCGTTAATATAAAGCGATAATTAAAAAGCGGGTCATAGGTTTTTAACATTGGAAATCACCAATTAATTTTAGACAAAAATGTTCCAAAGAACAGTTGTAGGTAATTAAATTCTACACATAAATCATTCAACAGATTTTATTTTTCACGTTTAGTAACCTGTAAAATCTAATTTGCAATTCTATAAATATTATCATTTATAGTGATAGAATTAAAACAATATTACAAAGAAATGCATATCGTTTGAAATGTCAGAAATTCGATTTTAGATTTAGGAACGAAATGTGATAAATAAAATCTCTTTACTAATTTAGGTATGGCATTTTAATAGCTGCAACTTTTATTTGAAATCACGCAGTTGTCATATAAAGCTATAACCTGTAACTGTACTGTGACCTGTGATCCAAATTTTTCATAAATGTAATTGTAAAAATATTTTATGTCTCACTAAAGTATTATGAACTGTTTATTGCTAGGATACGGTGTATATAAATATATCTATAACAACCGGGCGTTATATGAGGGCATAATAGTTCATTATGCCCCCATTAAAATCCTATCATCGTTTATGGAATTTAAATTAGAAATAATATGAACGGTATATAACGAAAATTATTTTCGTTTTAATTATAATTCAGTACAATAATTATAAGGATTGATTACAACAATTAATACATTAATGGATTACAACAATTAATATAATAAGAAAACAGTTTTGAAAGCACAGCACAGAAATCATTTTTACTTTAATTATAATGCTTACAATTGATTATGAAATGGGCCTTAAAAAGCAATTTACTTTCAACACATATGTAAATAGTAAGTACGTCGAATTGCAGATTGCAATGTTTCGCACTAATTTTGGACGGATGACGGATTACTAATTTCTTTGGGGACGATATTTATCTACGTTTGAATTTATTTTTGATATTATTTACCGTCACATGTGACACATCCAAAGCAGTACAAACTCTCAGAAATAAGTGCATAAGAAATCAAGAATTGAAATCTGCAATGTGTAAACGAACCTCAAAATATAATACTTACATCTTCTTCAGAAGAGAATGGAATAATTAGGGGAACATTTATGCTTTTCTTTTCCTCAAAGTACCTATGCAGAAACATTCAATATAATTTCTTTTCGCCGTTTCCATGAAATATCTTCCGAAACATCAATTCACCCATTCCATCATCTTCAACGATATAGAACGTTCATGTTTTAAAATAAATAAATGTTGATAATAAACAAAACAGTTAAACATCATCCTTAGCAAAGGCAAAGCTTAAGCTAATTGTAATCAAAATTATTATAAATAAAAACTTATTTTACATATTATAGTGAGACATAAAATCTTGTATGCACCACGAGCGTTACTAGATGATAATGCCCATCGGGCAACATCTATCCATCGGACCAAAGGCCCTCGGGCTAAATTCTCGTCGCCCTCCTGGCATTATCATCATCGTAACGCCCTTGGTACACAATAGTTATTTGTATCACTAAGCCAGAAACTGAATATTTGCGAGACCGAGTAAGCGAAGCCTGATGCAAATACGAGATCTCGCAAAACAGTTTGAGCTTAAAATGCGTAATTATTTTATATCTATTGAAAATATAACATACAAACATTAGTTATATATATTTTATATACTTTCGCATATTTTTAATGACAGATGGTGGAAACTCAATTGTTTCACGTGAAGTTAGTTGTAGTTACAACACAAATTAGTCCTAAAGTTGGAACTTATAATTAATCTATACGAGATGTTAGTAATGAAAGCATATTATTTTTAAGTTACAACAATTAGGCCCAATTGCATAGAACATTGTTAACTTTAATCACGTTGTTAACTTTGACAAAGCTTATTTTCCAATGTATTTTTGATACGTATCCATGGTTACAATGTGCAGTTAAACACATTGTAACCATGGATACGTATCAAACATACATTGGGAAAGAAGCCTTGTCAAAGTTAACAACGTGAGTAAAGCTAACAATGCTTTATGCAACTGGGCATTAGCCCTACAATTTGTAAACATTTTGCTAATTCTTGTGTTGAAAATAATTTTAACTTGACATATCACCAGAACAGTAATGCCAACTCCTTTTGCCGGCCTAGGTCAGCAACAGCGCATTTCTGGACGATTTTGAGTTCTGTAATACTAGTCAAAGTGGACGGAGGTACGAAAAATACTATAATGACCGCAACCGAAATAGTTCAGCTCCATATCCGCAACTTGAAGTAATTGCAAATAAAATTGTAAACTGCATAATAACTGTCCACGGTGGCAATTTCGAAGACGAATTTCCAAGTGTAATGTCATTTTCCTCCACTTACATAGCGCATTTAAGTATTTCTTGCAGAAAGCAGTGTAGAATGCACAGTAGTTGCTCGACATAGTCATATGTCATAACTTTCATTCATGGCAACTTTCAAAGCTTCTGCTTCTGATACCCCAGAGGGAAGTCAGAACTTGTGCTATGCGACGAACTACGAGTGAAAGAACTTCTTCCGGTGTTCCGGTGCCTCTTTGCATCATACTCGCTCCAGAAATGTAGGAGAAACTTGGCAAAATCTAAATGAAAAACGAATATCTAAATTGGAATTACTGGGAATTTACTCAAGTTGTATTTACTAGTTTTATTAAAGATATAAATTATGTTCTGTTTATAGCTCGAAAACTGTTGCAGACGTCGTTTATGTTATCGTTCAGTGATTATATTTACCTGTTTATGTCGTAAAATTATTTTTACACATCGTATCTACAACTTGTCAAATAGAAATGAAATATAAATCAATTTAATGTATAAATATATAACAATATTACAACAAGTACGAAATTAAAAAATCTGATGGGACCAGCACATTTCCTCCCGCAAATTCCATGTTTAAAATAGCAAAGAACTTTAAGTAAAGTATAAGTTCCGGTTGATTGTAAATAAAATTTAATGCATACATCATATTACCTCTTTTACCTCTTTTTTAATGTAATGATCTTTTTTTCAGCTGTACATTAACTATCCCTGATAATGATTCATTTGGAATCAAACATAGGAAAGTTAATTAAATGACTTTTTAATAAACACTATTTACCAGGACTGCATCTCCAATTAATTCTCATCATCCCATACATTATACTAACAGTCAAGTAATTTAAATTTAAAATTTAGTTTGTTGTTCCAATAAATAGAAAGTCTGTAATACGAAATTTTAGATTAAATTTTACTATGTTTTTCGTCGAAAATGTGCTAAGTACCATTTTCATTATAAAATCTAATATGTTGTTTCAAATTAAGGGGTCTCGTGGCCGCGTGCCTGAGTGTCAGGTCGCGAAACTAGGAAACCGGATTCGATTCCGACCGACGCCAAATATTTAGAATTTTATATGGCACAAAATTGACCCCTGTGGTGCACTCTCCACGCCAGCAATGAGTGCCCGTGAGGTGACGCCTGGTAAGCGCCCGCATGGTGCAAATATTTCATCATTACCGATATCTGTGTACAAGCAGATTGGCACACACAGCAATGGGTAATAAGCCGTGATGATGTATCTATTTATTTAAATTAAATACGATTTTAAATACCAAATTTGAGAAGTTTTGGATCATATTTTAATATATTTTTTTCAAGAAAATCTGTTCAGAACTGCTTGAAAATTGCCACTTGCGGTTTATCCATTTTAGCCAAAATTTAATATATTGTTTCCCTTGATATAAAAGTTAAATACTAAAATTGAAAAGTTGTGGGTTATATTTTAATATAGTTTTTCATTAAAAACTGTTATGGGCTTCAAGTAAAGTGTCACATCCGGTTGTCAATCAAATCTTTATATGAATGTAGAAAGCTTAAATACTGAAAATAGAAATTTTTATGGAAGTTTGATATAAAAATGATCGTGGAAGAAAAAATCGTTCCACACACATACACACACAGGCGTCTATCCATCCACACAGACATAATTGTATAAATAGTAAAAACGTGTTGTGGGGACCCTAATTCGTGCATAATAACTGAGAACTCACTATCGAATTTTTGGACTGAAGACATTACCTCTCTTACCTATGGTATGGTGGGAGATAAAATTTGTTGATACCCACAAATCTGTATATCTACCTATTTTTAAGTTATGCCCTCTAAAACTCATAGTTATACACCCACCTTAAAAATTAATAAAAATATTAACACGCCCCGTACATAGATATAAGTTAAGTCGAATAAGTCAATTACATTGAAAGTGTCTACCTGCAAATGCAAAGCTGTCGTGTCTCCTCCCAATGTGACACCCCTAATGAAATCTATTCACGTCTTTCAGTCTTCGAAATAAGACTCTGTCCAGCTGGAAAGAACCTCGCCTCGGATTCAATCAATACTTGGATGTGCGCAAATTCAAATTATCTTGTCCGCTGGACTCATTAGCCGTCCTTTTACAAGCCAGTTGTAATCTGCTGAGGTCTGAATCAACTTTCCTTGCCTCTACTAATTAGTTTATCGATACAAGAGCCCATAATCGTTGATTAAAGACTCTGATTTCATTCTCTGATTCGGGAATTGAATTAAGGAACCTTTCAAAGGATCTTGCTGCGATTGTTTTATTTAGATTAAATTGAATCAAAGAAGAAAGAATTCTGTTTTTGTGATAAACGGTATACGTAATGTGATTCACATTATATGTTTAGACAAAAGAAGGCAAAATTTAATCATAAAACAATAAAATAATTCCATAATGTTATCATTCTCAATTTTCTATAAATCAATGCGGTGTTGCACGATTTTTTTTCTCTGCTTTAATGGAAAGAATAATATTAGTCTTTTTTCATGAGAAAATTGTCTTTGAATATATAATGCTTAAATTTCCGCTTCCCCTTTCGCCTGATGACGTTCGTAAAACACTAACGAATGAAGGTGTGGCTTACATTTGCCGCTAACAGTATTGTCTAGTGACAGCTGTTAGCTATGTACTAGCTGCTTGTTCTATACATATTACTGATTTTTATGTTTTGTAAAGTGTCAAACATAGTTGAAGGAAAGTGTTTTGTGCTAGTGTTCCCAAATAGAAGTAATAATAGTAAAAAAGAATAGTTTTCATAATGCCTCAAAACGAAGAAAGAAAACCGTGCAGAGTAATTTGGCCCCAATTCAAGATGTATACTTTTAAATTGCTACTGCGCTTAATATATACAGAAATTTGAACAGAAAATGATATTTAATAATACTGTAGGACGTACTTATTCGAATTTCAAAAGAAGAAAGATATGTTAATTTTTTTCAATTCCTCAATCAGTAAGAATATATTAGATGGAACTAGACATCCGACCGTTTTTATGAACATAATATGCTTGTGGCACACTGGTCAAAGAGTATGAGAGAGCATCAAAGAACTAACGTATCTCATTTCACATGTATCTTTTGTGTGTAGCGCGGGTATCGATTTTTGTTTTGCTTGTGTCAACTTTTTTATTTTCGCCTATTTTATTTAGCATATTTTCTTTTTATATTTAGTGTTTAATTATCGTTTTATATTTAGTATATAATTAGTATTTTGTAAACACAACCTCCAAACAACAATAATAAACTAGGAAAATATTAATTTAAAAACCGACGACATAGGAATATTTCACTGGTATTATTACCAACTTAACTTTTTTTCGTCACAGAAAATTCGGTGCATTTATCATCGAATACACAGAAAACCATCGATGACGGGTGCTTACTGTTGTTTCATCAAAGAGATCTTCGATGCTCTCTGATACTCTTCGACCAGTGTGCCATAGGCATTAAGTAATATTATACGAGGTTTATAATTTTTAGAATCTTTGAAATATGTTCAGAATAGTTGCTTTCAACATGAATACACTTCACTATTATTTTCTTCCATTTTTTAAAAGCTCCTACTCAATGATTTTACAAAATGACCGGAAAATGCTCTGTGGTTAATTTGATATTTACATTCACAAATAACTTTGGCAACTTAATTTGAAAAGTCAGATAAATAATTGTTTAAAATGATAGTTTTAGAAATAGAAACAATAACTAACGAAATATGAATTTGCTGCTGTGATGAGACGAGGGTAAGAGCAATAACAGATAAATAACTTTTTATAAACTTTTCTATTATAGTTTCAATAATCATATTTTAACTCTGTTTATCTATTTAAGTTATAAATGTCAAAATTCAGTTTAGAAATTCTTATCATATTATGATAGTAGCGTCTGGGTTCACCCATGTCATACTATATCAATGCTGTCTCTGTATCTATAGTCACGACATTTATTTGTTGATCATTAAGTCTAGAAATTATTATGCATACGTGCGTGACTTCGAATGCACCCTGTTCCCCTAAGATAATCCTGTCCCTGTCCTGAAGATAGCGTTTGTTTTTAGATAGTCGGGATTAGTTTGTCACATGGAGCAGACGTCGGTACTCAGACATGTAAGAGTTTAAATTTTGACTCGCGTTCTGCGTAATGTGAGTATTTTAGCCTAAAGATTCAATTATAAAAATCATTTAAATAAAACTTTAGTTAGTAAATCACAAGTAAAGTCCATGTCTATAATTGTTCATGTAGTTGAAAGCAGAATTAACTTTTAATTATAAATTCAAAAGTAAAAGTTACATCAACTGTAAATGCTAGTAGCTTAAATATTTTAAAGTTTCCAGTTAGGGATTTTCTTAATACCCAGTTGACAATACGTGTGAAGTTTCAGTTAGTTGAAACTTCTTCAGCACTGTGCTAGTACTACAGAAATTAATCTAACAATATGGTTATACATTTTTAAAATCGTAATCTTCGTCTCCCATCTTGAGATGTGAAGTAAAACGTAGCTTAATGTAATAAAAGACAGACATTACATGAAATGATTGTTCTGTCTGGTGGAATTTCAACATTGGACATCTTCATCCAAGGTGGCGTGGAATCGATCGCAGTCTTCAAACATAAAGCCGAGACACTGAAGTGCAATGTAGTATTTATTCGCCGCACACTTGAAAATTGAGAAGCGACAGTTTTTACGCCCCGTTTGGAGCTGAGCGCCATCAACCGGGGTTTATTTATATTTGTCATCACGGCTCCAAATCACAAGGAGGGAATAAAATCTGACAAACCTCCCTGTAATAATAAAATGAACAGATGACGCTTGAAGAAACTCTCAAGGGCACCTTTCAAAAAGACGGGACGAATATTTTAAATAAGATCTAAATTGAATCAAGCAATAAGAAGAAATATTAAATTCGCTATAAATGATTATTTTCATTCTGTATTTCGTCAAGAATAAATACATAAATAAACAGTTTAGCAATGGAAACGGAAAATGTATGAAATTGCTGCATTTCTAAACATACCGGTAATGTCTGGAAAATTAGAGAAATTTTCACACGTACCTAATAATTTCAAAATGTCATACACTGTAATTTTCTAAATCCAATACTTATAAATAATATATTCATTTATAAATAGACGCAAGACTAGACCATATAAAATAACAAATCGATTCAACGTGAAATGTGTCACAAAGTAAAGAGAACAAAAAGTGATGCCACCAAAATTTCACCAAATCCTAACAATAATTACAACTATCTTCACATCTATCTGTCACGTTTTAAAATATTGAAGATTAATATTTCCTCCATAATTATGCAACGTCAAAATAATAAATTAGTGAAATGAATGTGTGTGTTTTCGTTTTGAAATGACCCTGGTATAAATAACAAGAGAGAGACAGCACTAATGAACGCGAGATAAGAGCAAGAGAAACAAATTAGGGTACAGTGGAAAGAGGAATGCTGATTGCGAAACCCATCATTACTAGAATGTTGCAAGAATTCCTTATTCCAACAGAAGGAAAAAGAGGAAAACATACCACAAAATAACTTAAACATGATTTTTTAAACACTTAATTTTGTGTGCGACTCAGTGCACAAGATGACTTGTGATTTTGACTTCCATGTTAAATTCGAATAAAAATTATTTATCGTAAAAGTTGGTGGGTGTTTGCGTTGGCAGTTCAAATCGAATTAACCAAAAAAAAGCGCACTACCTACTTTGCTGTCAAAAATATTATATACGAACTCTAGCAAAAATGAGTGTATTAAATTAAACTATGTTGCTCATTTCACAAGCAATAAATTTAAACTTTTTCTCGTAAACAAAATTAACTGCCTTCCTGACACAAATCTCTGGTGTATATTTCCTGTCGGCCATTTTGTTGAGTGCAGTTGCATCTTAGGACACGCGATAAGATAACTCGGGTAGTAAATATGCCAGTCCGGCTCTGATAACGTGACGGAAGACTCTGGGATTCGATATGGCAAGAAATGTAAACTTCCTGTCGGAAACTACATGTAATGAGCTTTGTTTCCGTTTGAAATATGGGGGCATTACTCGCGAATACACGTCTATTGCATGGTAACTTAACATGAAATCACCTCGTAAAAACGGGGATTAAATAAATGAATGAAGATGAATATAGACGGAAAATTGCTCAAATAACATTCTTTACGCAATGAAGTTAGAAAGAAGGCTTTGACATAGTTCTTGAAGAAATGAATGACGAATAATTGTATAAAAAATGGAGGGAAACATTTACATTTTTGAAGGAATGTGTTGTCAATCCTGGATTTAAAAGACAATTTCATTGCATGAAACAAAAATGATTTCCAATTGAAGCATCAGAGGGGAAAAGGGAGAATGTCCATTTTCTAGCGAGATGATTGGAAGAGGTTGAAGTTGGGGCTTTCAACTGATATATTTAAAGAAGACAAAAACGGTAACATTCCTAAGAAACAGGCCTTAGAAATTGCAATACAAGAGCTAAAAATGATGAAGGCCCAAGCATTTTTGCCTAATAGATTCAGTAGTCAGACTGGCAAAATTCTATTACGTCCCACATAAGTTGAAACTCGAACCATCTGTAGGTATAAAAATGTTATGACCAATCTGAGTTTTGGATTAGTATTGAATACACGATCTCACTTCAAAAACGTACCATAAGATTTCAAACAGTAAAATTCGCGTATTGAAAAACCCCGTTTTGTGACTCTCATCTTTTTCCCTGGTTCTTCAATTTTTAAATAACACAATAGTGGTACTTGTGATTCTCTCTCCACAACAGCTATAACCCTAGGCAAAAGGAGATAACTAGAATTACAAGATACCAATCTTGAACCCTGGGGCGAGTTCGCAGAGTGAAGTTTGGGCTCCAACCATGCAGTTAGAGTAAAGACGGGTTGGTTTTAACAATGCTAGATGATGAATAGGGCGCCAGTAACTCTGAAGCTAAAACTCGAAATAGGTTCAATAAGAAACTTTCGAGAAAAGGATGCATGGGAGGATCAAATTTGAGATTGGTGCGCAAAATTGACTAGTTCTAATGTAAATCTATATTAAACATTATTAAGGTGAAGACAAAGAGTTTGCTATTCGTAGTCTTCTAATCAAAAGATTCAGTAAAACATATCTAACAATCGAAAACAAATTAAAGAAGAATAGTGATGGACTAAAAGAAAACATAATAGAAAAAATAATAAAGAATACACAATTACTGGTAGAGATGCAAGGAAAGTCCCGGAGAAAAAGGAATGAACGATATTTATATATAGATAAAATGGAAACGCCTACAACCTTAATGTAGAGAGTGGTTGATTTTATCTCAACGTATAAATTAAAATGTAGTACCAACATCATCGTTCATAACAAATTCCCCCAAATATAAATCAATGTCAAAAACTTTACCAACATACCTGCCCAAAACAAACTTCCTTTAAATATGTATAAACCTTACTCTCATTTCTTAAAAAGCATGAACTATATTTGTTTTACACCTACATTAATTTCAATTCAAAACATGCAATAATTACACAAATTATTTCTCCCTAAATGACATTTAAACTTTGTCACATATAGATAACGCACACTACGAGTATCTTATTATAGTTTAGATATAGTCTTGCCTTGCATGCAAAGTGAGCATACATCAAGTGTGCCTTGGAACAAAACACGACTACCGGAATATAGCCAACTCGATTTATAGATTACTGCACAGACATACTGTAATCAGTTTAAAAGCATATGTTTATGGTTATTTTAATTGCAGAGAAACAGCCAAATAACACCGTCATTTGTAACTATCTTCAGAGCTATAAAAGTGTAATTTACTAACACGCATATCATCTATTGATTTTGGGAGTAGTTGAATAAATAATAATATATTTGACAAATGAAAAATGTAGAAGCAGGAATTGTTTTTTTTTGCCAATAATTGACTGTTGATTATGGAGGAAATGTGTTAATTTTTAAACAGCATTATAAGGAAATTCACAGGCTATATTCCTATTTTCAAATACAAGCTCAGGCTTATAATAAGTCGGCCAGTTACATTTTCAACAAAAAATTATAAAACCTACGCAATTGGTGATGGTGAGAAATATCTATAAAATTTTTTCGACTTTCGACTAGTTTAAAATATAGAAACCTGAATATGTTATTCAAGTATTCCAGATTCCACCATTTAATACTAAGTTAAATCGCTTTTAGTAGTAGTAATAAATAATCTTTATTTGCTTTTCGGCTTAATAGTGCAACGCGAGAGTACCTACATTTGGTCCGCGAGCCCCCGATCGGCGCGTGGGATCCGACGTCTATGAATAGAAGCATTCTAGTTGGAGGAGGAGCCTAGGTAGACGACCAATAACAGTGCAGCGCGCGATAGGTGGGCGACATGAGGCGGGCGTTTACGTAAACAAGGGGAGATAAGCGTAATTACTCGCGTACTGTTATATAGTTCGAGCCGTCACGAGGATATTCCAGAAGGTGTTAAGAGCAACTATATAAGAAACGTACGTGTGTGCGAAGACAGACATTCAAATAGAGTGTCAGTCCGTCAGGACATTTACATAAACCGTAAAGTAAGGTGTGTTAGTGAGTTTGAGAAGCACAGCAGTATCGTGGTGAGCGTATACAGTTTGGTGTCGAGTGCAATATTCGGGAAGTTACTGGTATACTGGGATAGCTGTGAATGTGAATACTCGGTAGTTTGGAAGAGTATTGGGAAGCTAGTAACGGCGAGTAGAAGTGGATACTCGGCAGTGGTGTTGAAAAGCTGTGGCAGCCGGACAGTCGGTAATACTGAGGCTGTGGAAGTTAAACAATTAGTTACGTAAATAGACAGATAGTGAGGTAAAGTGTAAATTCGGTCCGAGCAGTTAAATATATAGACACTGTTGTCAGTTATGTATATAGGCGCTGTGCAGGTCGGTAGGTCGGACAGTTGAATGTGAAGTGACATAGTGGAAATAAATAATCAGTAATATTGTGTCAATAAATAGTCCTGTTAATTGTTTAAATAAATAAATAGTGTTAGTGTTTAGTTAATTATATTCGTAGTCTTAATATTAGTAATCGTCATTGTTATTATCTTTTTAATATTTATTTATCGTCTTAATAAACATTTATTTTAATTAATAATAATGTCTAATATTTACAATTCATCTAAATAAATAAAAACGTTACAATACTATACATTTTGTATCTATGAAAATATAGAATATATACATGTGATTTTATTTCAACAGCTTTAATTCTATTAGGCATTGTATCCACAAATCTCGCACATTCTTCTGTTAAGAGCATTGTCACATATGTAAGGTAGGTTCTACTATATGCACTGGATTTTTACGAAGTTGTTTTTCATATTGTGCCAATAATAAAGGTCTCGGTAGAAGTTAAATATGGGCTAGAAGATAACCATTTAAGTGCCGGTCAAACTATTATCACCCGTTATTTGGTCCACAATTTTTGTAAGTTATTTCTTTTAAGTATGTAGTCGAAAGAATTGTCTACAAATTTCTTACCATTTGTGTAGGTCTTATAATTTGTTGAAAATGCAAGCTGGCTAAACTATTACAAGCCTCGGTTGGTAAATATAGAGTTTGCTTAATAGATATTCAATTGTTCACCAATGAAAATTGATTTGACAAACCACAAAATAACAAAAAACATTTTCCCGTAGTGCCATGTGTTACAAATGGTTGCAAACATTGTTAAATTAACCTCAAAGTTACATAAATGTATTCGTTTGGAAAAATCTGCCGGTCCGTTCCACAAAATCTAAAATTCAGTGATGTGCGGCAGTTAACTATTCACTAACTATGTCGGATGAACAAAACAATGGAATGAAAACACAAAGAACGTTGAACATTGTTCGATATAACGGCGTTCATAAATTTCTGCGTTATTTTCGCCGCTCATTCGATGCCCGCGGCTTTGGTGTTTCCACATACTTCATATCTTTTCATATTTATGACAATAGTTTCTAAACAAATAGAAAACATGCGAGTAGAATTTCGGGTGACTGCTGTAAATTTGACTAGGAAATTGGTCTTCCACGATGAGGCAAATTTCACACCACATAATTGAATTCACTGAAAGTTATACGTTTATGATACTAGTTAAAGACTATTCAACAGAATCGGAGAATTTTCTAACGAAATAAAACGCAACCGACTCTGATAAAATTAGAGGTGTCTATTTTACTTTATCCGTCACCATGCCTATTGCAATTTCTTTTAAAATATTTTTTCTCCGTTTTTGAATTAGAATGTCATATTCTAGCACGCATACTGATGTTAAAAAGAGCTATATTTTTAAACGATTTTCGGTGACTTTTTATTAATTGGGATTGGTATAACTGCATTAAATACATAAAATATTTAAGTAACACAGGACAGTAAAAACACGTAACACTGTCACCAGCCTCACTATTATTCCAATAATTTCCTTTAATGAAAATTGTCAACTATTTTTCTAAAGAAATAATATAAATGAAAGCCGAAACAGAGAAATTGGCATAAAAAAATTGTTGCAGAAGACTATTCGAGCACTCATTCGTTTATCCACTCGCCGCTTCACTATTGTATTCATATTTCAAACTCATGCTAGAATATGTTCTGTAACTTATGTTTTAATATACCACAATATCCACTCGCCGCTTCACTTTGTATTCATATTTCAAACTCATGCTAGAATATGTTCTGTAACTTATGTTTTAATATACCACAATTATTAAACTACAACTTTTAATGTAGAAAACCACAAATAATAAATAATTGACTATACTCCAACTAGTTAAATAATAATTAAGTTTGAATAAACACGTTTTACGAACGATTTCAAATTTTGTTTAGTTGTCGTTTAAAATAGTTAACTTCAAGTTCTAAAATTTCCGAAAGTTAAAAGTTTCGAATGTAGTCCAATAGTTAGAACTTGTGGACGGCCGTAATATTGGTTTCACGGTTGTGTTCATGACATTGTTAATAAAATTAAATGTTAATTTTAATAAATAATGTTGGTTGTGAACTCTTTTGTTTACAACAATAAAGATAACAAAATATGTTCATTAATCAGAGAGCAGAATAATTAATTATAATAATAGAAACTTGACGGATGAATGATCAGTATTAATTACAGTTTGCTACGAGATTAGTATGCCCTACAAACAACATTATATTTACAACTACAGCATATTGTTTTTGCCAATTAATACATTTGAATTTATATTTGTGTAAGACCAAGGAAATCAAGAAGGAAAAGAATAGCAAAACTCGGAAATAAAAAGAGGTAAAAAATTGGAAGAAATGGAAAAGATGACAAAGGACAATAAGAAGAGGAAGAAAAGAATTAAAAATTAACCATGAGAAAAAATTCAACATCCGAGTACAGATACTAGGGGTGCGGTCCGAATCATGCTATCATAGCTTACAGCGCTCAGACCGCTCACAGGTGGTGCAATTTGAATGAGCGCGCTGATGACTGTGAAGGTCTTAACGATTCGGACTGTTCGTAAGCGCTCTTACTTCTTGCTTGTCATTTGTGAGTTTAAGTTTAAACAATTCATTAGTTTCCTCAAAAAAAAAAACCTTTACTAGGTTAACAACTTCCATTTTAACAAACAATTTCATAGACCAGAAAAGTGTAACGGTCAAACTTAGGCGCGAAATTCAAACACAGTTCATACTATGCATAGTTTATAATTATTTAAACAAAAAACAACGCTACAAAATTCAATGATCGTATAAATTACAAATTTGTACAAAATATAAATATCTAATAAAATTGTAATATCAAAGAAACAATATGAATAAAAAAATGATTTTATTCATTAATAGGTGTTTGTGTTCTTAGAATTTTACGTACATATGACGTGTAATTCACATTTTTGTAAAAATATGTACTATTAGCATTTGATGTCTATTTACACCGGTAGTAACCAACATAACAGAACTGGTGATTCCCAGCCCAACAACTAGTGGCATCTATTAGTTACGTAAAGTACTAACTCGCTACACTTTTTCAACAAAATGACATCGTATGTATATACCTATTATACTTTCAACGGGTCAATCGTATATCTTGTACATTAATCAGTAATAGTAGTATTTTTGTCCTTTTTAAGCAAAAAATAAAATAAAATAATTATAGTCTACATGCGCGTAGACAATAAGCAAATTTTAATCAACAATATCATTGACTATGCGTAGACCGAGACGTAGACAATGACGTATTTTACATAACATAGCTTATAGGCACAACCCTGGATATATGTTATGTCGGTATACACCTTAAACTGTGGCAATCGATTACTGAATATATAAACTATCTAATTCTTAACAAGAGCTGTTTAATTTCTTTTGTCTGTAAAATTAAACTCCCATATGAAACCAACACTAGGGAATTCAAACTATGAACTCGCGCCAATTGCATATTCTAACCTCAATTTTCTGGTCTATAGTATTTAAATTTACTTACATTAGATATTGTTGTTGTTAGGAAAAGAACTGGTACATACCTGAAACAATGAAAACAAAATTAATTAAACAAAAAACACTCAATACAAGATAAGGTAAATTTCAATTAAGAAAATCCCAATAAAACCAAAGACATCAAGACATCATCGTTATGACAAATTTTTACGATCACCTCCCGCCATAACAACCCAACATCAATTCAACTGTCCTCCGGCTTGTTTACGAGTTCTAATTCCGAGATATAAATAAAACATTCTTGGACTCACGTTGTATTACTATTGGTGAGTTTCCTACAGAAAACTGCCACTTGAACCTATCGATATTGTGCATGATACAGAATTTATTGAGAGCTATTTTTGTTCGACTTTCTGGATTATGGATCCGACTAAAAATAACCGAGATGTGGAAGATACTGTCAGTTATGTTTTATTATGATTTTATTTGGTAAATTGATTATATTTAATGCGTCATAAATTTTACCTACAACATTTATTTATATTCATAAATGCCCAAGATTTTCATAATGGGGTAAATTTCAAAGCTGTTAAATATCAAGAAGGCAATAATATTCAAATTGGGATCATAAAATAAAGTTTCAACCTAAGGCAAGGCATATACATTATTTTCGCTAAAAGCTAAATGCGCAGTAGAATATAATTTTATATTTCTACTCGTTGACAATTTTCATCTCTAGTTAAACTGTCTGGTAACTGTCATTTAAAACGAAAAATGTATCGAGCTTCATTCTTAAATAATTTTTATTGACATTTTGTTATTTGGGATTGGTATGACTGCATTAAATACACAAATATCATGTAAATATCTAGGCAACGGACAAAATAAAAAATAAATCAATGTTACCTACACATATATATATATATATATATATATATATATATATATATATATATATATATATATATATATATATATATATATATATATATATGTAAATGAAATAAGTGCATTAAATTTAACCAGTAATGTAACTCTTCGAGAGCAACAATTTTTCTTTTTATAAATCTTCTAGTTTTTGAGTTAAAATTCTTTAAAGATTTGTTTAAAATGTCATTATCCGCCACTGGCAAGATCTCTGCTGGCCTCAGCTGTCTGAATCAAAGTTCCATGTACCCAGTACAAAAATTGTCGGGTGGTGGTTGCATACTTGTAAATACAGTAATTAATAAACGATCAACGGAAAACATATTTATTATTAATAAATTCGTAATAGTACAATTTTTAAAATAAAGAAATTTAAAATTTGGATAACAAAATTATGAAATTGTGTATTAACACAGGTTTCTGAACTGAGTAAGAGCGTGGGAAGAGCATATTAGTTATGGAGGTTATGAAATGAATCTTCGTGTGGCAACACGGCAAATCATAATAGTTTAAAAACGTTATTCAAAAAATGTAAGTACATACTTTTGTCCATTTAAACGAGGTGGGATTATATGAGGACCAATGACTCGTCAATTTTTTCCCGCCCAAAAAATTAATGATATTTTTTGTTGATAATTGTGTTTCCTTCTTACAGTATGAGGATTTTTGTGACCAGATAAGTGTATTGTGCATTATTAAAGACACTTTCTTTAATAACAATGAAATTTTTGCACATGGTATGAAAGTAAGTGTTGCTCTTTTAAAATATTCCAAATTGTCATATGTGACACATCAAACTGTGATAATCTGGAAGATATTGTATGTGGTACAACATAAATTTACGAATATTACGAAGAGGATGATTTTCGTGTAACTTCGTTGATCTTGAGAACTTCACCATAGGTAATTACAATGTCTGTGTATCCGCTAATCATAAACATAGGCATTTTGCCAGAATTTTACTTTATAAACAAGTTTATTACTAATGTTAAAATTTAATTGCAACATCTGACACGACTGTCAATTACTAAAACAAAATTTTTCATAGGTATTGCTACTGCATTCAATTATTACAAAAATATTTGGAACGACTCGTCAATTTACGGGGTGGTAAAAATGCTAAAAAAATGTGCGATTTCGAGAAAAAGTTATTAAGAAATATTGTTGCTCTCGACGAGTTATATTACTGGTTAAATTTAATGCACTTATTTCATTTACACCCTATATATATATATATATATATATATATATATATATATATATATATATATATATATATATATATATATATATATATATATTTTATATATGTAAAAATTTCTCTTAATAGAAATTGTCAACTATTATTATAAATAAAATAATGGAAATGAAAACCGAAACAAAGAAAATAAGCATAGTGTTATGGTTATGGAAAATCTGTCAAATTATAATAAACAACCATAATCTGGTTCATAAAAGAAGTTATGATTGTCTTCTTGGTGTTTCGGAAATGTTTAAAGCTTCAACAGTTAATTCCTTCATTATGCTATCCATTTCGTGACGGCAAAAAGGAATTTACTTTATGAGAGTTGCTATTATTACCCATCTACTTTTCGTAATCTTGACGTGTGGGAACATTTGGTGTTGGTAGTAAAAAGCGAATAGGAATGTTAAGTTTTATTAGTGTGTTCCTTTATGATCATCTTTATTGCGATAACGTGTGTATTATTATTGTAAATTGCAAATGAATGTATAATGACAAAGACAGAGTACTTTGAATAGAACAAGATAATATTTAACGTAGCAGTACTGTGTTTATATATATTTGAAGTAAGGTTATGATCTATTAAGAAAAGATAAGTGAAGAAGACTGATTTACACTGCCAAAGTGCCAAGGAAATAAGCAAGATGATAATATATTGTGTGAAGTTAGATACATTCCACACAAACAATACTGGCTACTTTTTATATTTCATTAGGAAATATTATGAAAAGAGATATGAAAGGAACAGTACAAAAATACGTTGTTAACAATATTATAAACAATTAAATAAATACATATGTTCACTGTTGTGAATAAAGCACCACTTTATGCGATTTACAAAGAAGGACTAATGATTTTAAAATTTTATGGTATGCATTTAAAGAGTTTTAAAAGTTTTTAGAATAAGACAAGCTCCCAAAGTGAAATATTTGAGAGACCAAGGCCTGAATAGATGTATAGTATTATTAATGAAAGATGACTATTCAAGGTCAGTTATGAACAGTGTGATATATTACTTGCAAATAACTTCACTGCATTTCGTACCTATAGGCGTGCAACGCGAAATACTTATTTAACTGAAAAAATAAATATACTTTATTTGAAAATTTCGTTTCATTTTAAATAATGCTTTTCTCAAAGTTTTAGCTTCTTCGCCTACGTTCTTGCATATAACAAAAATATAGACTTGACGTTAACCATAAAATAATAATTTGATTTACATGTCACTGGATAAACATTAGTACAGATGGCAGTGTAGTAGATAATTACATATCTGTAACTTTACGACATACGTCACTGCTATTTTTAGTGTATTAAAAAGTAATGGCACCATTTACGTATATCTGTCACACCACACAAATTAAATACGTCAAATAATCTTTCTTTTTTTCATAAAAAATGTTGCGAAGCTACTGCTATGAAGTGCTGTGTATTATTTCTTCGAACAAATGACCTTGAATAGTCATCTTTCTTAAATAACAGTTTATCTTAAAGCAGTATATAAATGGTCTTGGCGAATTTTGTGTTAAACTCGTAAATTAAAATTCATCACTCATGCAAAAGTAAAACATTACGCCCAATCAAAATAATCAATTGAGGCCGTAGTCTGTCATCTACCTCTCTCTTAAAATGTCTTTTTTAAGACGTTTTATGAATCTCCATTGTAAATTATTCTGTTTGATTCCAGTGGAATTCGAACCCAGCCTGTCAGAATCATAGTCGGTTACATGTACTCATTTCCGCAACCATAATTTAAAAAAAACTTTAATAAATATTTGGTTTTAAACTTGTTACCCTCTTCTATTATACTTCCGTCAAATATCTCATTATATCGGACCCTTAAACAAATTGATCTTTTGCCTCATTGATCCAATTACCCGGATTCAGTTTTGTTGACAGCAACCGTAGTCCGAGTGTATTCCAGACGATTTCAGCGGTCAGATGTTCACATGTCCCTTCGACTGAACTATTTGTCAAGGAACCGCAGGAATGTGGTCTGCTACATTTCCCATTCATGCACAACACCACAGGAAGGGTACTGGTGAAATATAGGGGACTTCAGAAAACAAGGTTGGCCACATTTCCAAGGATCTCGTTTCAAATTTCGCGCCAGCAAACGACAAGACGGAGTAAATGGAAGATGTTTGGCAAAGCTAATCCTAGATGGCAGCAAGTAACTAAGGCACTTTGACCGCGTGAAATTTGAAACCAGTGGGCATGACACTGACGGCTCGTATATTAATTTATTTATTTATTTAAATACAAACCCAACAGGTCGTAGCCCAATAAAAGGGTAGGAGAAGAACAAAATTAAGACCATAATATCCGTTTAATTTGACTAAACTCTAAATGGAAAATATCAATAGTAGAAAATTTGGTTTCATATAACAAACACATTCGATAAATGGGAGAGAAAAGGAGAAGATTAGTGCGGGCAAAAGGAAGATAAAAAGTATGACATGATCTGGTGACAGTAGAGGGAGTATGGAAATTAAGAAAAGAAAGAGAATGGGAATCGTCGACAGCGCCATTTATAAGCTTACACAAATTCAGGATCAAGCAAGCATCTCTACGTTCTGATAAGCTGCTGATATTAAATATTTTTAGCAGTTCGCTGTAATTCATTGTTCTATCAGGGTATCTATTATGTAATTTAAAATAAAGAAATCTGAGAAACTTATTTGCACCGATTCTAACAGATCCTGTTGAGCCTCATAAATAGGATTCCAAATAATATGGCAATATTCAAGTTTCGACCTGACTAAGGTGTAATAGAGTGCTAAAATAGCTGACACATCAGTAAAATTTTTAGTATTTCTAATGATGAAGCCCACCATTCTGATAGCAGCATTATAGACCTCTCTGACATGAAGTGCAAAAGAAAGGTCCGCTTAAAATTTTATACCAAGATCCTTTATTGAGTTGACTCGAGGTAAAGAAATGTTCTCAATTGTATAGTTATATATTAACGGAAAAAATCTTCTTGTGTAAGAAATGACGGAGCATTTATTTATATTTAAATTTAATTTACTGATGAGGCACCATTGACTTATATTATTTAAATCATATTGTAATCTTTGGCAGTCACTAACGGAAGATATTTTGTAAAAAAAATTGAGGTCATCAGCGAACAGTTCTTTTTTTCAGAATGAATTACTTCAGTGATATCATTGATGAAAAGAAGAAACAGAAGAGGGCCTAGATTAGAGCCCTGAGGCACTCCAGAAGACGCGATGAATTTAAATGAGTTGGAACCGTCATAATGAACAACAGTTCACGTTGATATAAATAACTGGTTATGAAGGAAATAAGAGGAGTAGAAAAAGAGAATAACTGAAGCTTGCTGATCAAGATACTGTGTTCTTTTAAATTGATCCTAACAATAACAAATACGTGTTTATGGGGTTATTGTCATACGTAATATAACAAGTGATATGATTATCATCGATGATATTCTCGAGTGAAACCGAGTTGCAGATTGTGCCGCTTCGGTTTCACGAGCAATATCTTCGATTATTATTCATATCACAAGCTTATATTTAATGAGAGAATAAAATGAATTTTTGTGACACATTGTGTGTGCTGCTAGCTTAACTTTTAATATATTGTATTACAAAGTGGTTAATTTGACAATTGCCTTATTATTATGATCGTTGTTGATATCCATATACTTATTAGACTAATATATTGCTAATGCTCGTATATTCTCATACGTAATATAACAAGTCATATGATTATCATCGACGATATTCTCGAGTGAAACCGAGTTGTAGATTTCACGAGTCCGAAGGACGAATGAAATGTGCTGCTTCGGTTTCACGAGCAATATCTTCGATTATTAATCATATCACGAGCTTATATTTAATGAGAGAATATAATGGATTTTTGTGACACATTATGTGTTCTGCTCACCTAACTTTTAATATATTATATTACAACATGGTTAATTTGACAATTATCTTATTATTGGCATCATTGTTGATATCAGCCTACGATTGTCGCACATTTTTATACTCAAAATTAACTGTCAATGTTAAATAAAGAAAACAAATCCCTTAGTAACGAATATAAATAAGGTGATATTTTTTTTTGTTTTTTATCATCTCTATGACAGACATGTAACTAGGGAGATTCTGAATGTTGATTGGCAGAAAACATATCACGTGACTCATGAATTATATTCTCATGTTGGTATAACCTACAAAGA
The DNA here is from genome assembly GCA_963082715.1 of Harpalus rubripes. NCBI lineage: Eukaryota > Metazoa > Arthropoda > Insecta > Coleoptera > Carabidae > Harpalus > Harpalus rubripes. Next base: position 23,575,914 of record OY720460.1, on the reverse strand, counting down.
AACTGAAACATAACCAACCAAAATTGACAAGAACAGGCATGGGCTTTTTAAATATTCCAGTACTTCAGTGCACTTGTTTTATTAATTCTAAAAAGTGCCTTAGTAACAGTTGTACTATTTCGCCGCTAGCATTTCCCATTATAATATGACTTATTAAAACAAAAACAATGAAAATAATTACCTTATAACTATATTCCAACTTTTAATTACAAAACTTGCTGACAGATCTAAAATGTATTTATGAAATATGAAATGATAATTTCTAATGTTTTGTACTTGTTTAGATTATCTGTCGCAGTAATAAACAAACGTAGTAATTTGCTGAAATCACGACAATTTTCAGCTGCAATCATGCAAAGAAACTAGCTGGAAAATAATTACAAACACAATTAACAAGCAACAAAATATTTTTAATAGCAAAATGAGTCAGACAATGAACTCATAAATATAACATAACGCCATAATGACAAACTTAAATTAGTTACAACTTCTAGCACCAGGCAGTGACACGATACATTCGCGTGATTCCAAGCAGTTTCATTTACTTTTTACGAACATCAGTTTGTCTTTGAAAAACTCGAATTTACTTCTGTAATAGTAATAAATTTTGGAAACCATGAAAAATTTACTGAAGTTTATTTTTACACGAAAACATTTCAGTTATATTTAATTTAATAACAATGAAAATGCGGGGGTTCCCCGTTAGGCTGTTTGCTTTAGTCCGGCATATTATACAGTATGAAGTTAACACAAACATATGTTGTAGAATTTAGAATTTCTAACTGCTTGTTCTACCTACATCAACATCACTAAAGTTGAATTATTGCAGCTAAAAAAACAGACCATACCAAATTATCGATTATATTATTGCTAATATTTTATAGATATTTGACTATTATTTTGTTGAGATATACGGTGATTACACTAGAATGACACATGGTTCATATTTTTAAAATTTTATTTTAAATACTTATATTGAAACCTTTTAATAGTAATAAACGTCACTATTTTTTCTTTCACTTCATAAAAGCTCCCAACCAATTTTCTTCGGAATGTATTCAAACTAACATCTGGGAAATTTAAAAATTGTCCAAACCGTCAAATTAATTTCTGATGATTTAAAAACTGCCGCTAGCAGAAAATGTAAAACTTTTTTGTTTCATATCTGCCAATAAAATTATGTTTTTAATGACAACCAGCAAAAAAAAAAATCAATATGCATAACATTTGTGTTCAATCATATTTTTTCTACTCAACATTATAAAAACGGTTATTTAATGAGAAATTTTAACTTTTTTAACAATTTGAGTGTCACTGGTACATTTTCTCACTATATTCATCTATTTTTAGTTATTTATGTTAGTGTAATGTCATTGAATAGTTTAAAACATATATTACCCGAAAACTCGATAATATTGAGTATTTTACTCAAGAAATATTATACTTTTAGATTTTTCTCTAATTTCAATTGAATACATGGATTAATTTTTCAGAAACTAGATAGGTATGTCTGTTGTTTCATGTTCTGCGGCAAATGTAAAACTGTCAACAATTAACTTTCACTCGACAACAGTAGCGGCTCATGCATCAAAACTTTGGTGAGGCATGGCATCTAGAGAAAAATGCGCCGCAGGCGAAATTTTTTTCAGTCAAGGTAAAAAGCCTTATAATTGGCAGTTATATTTTTTAAGGGATGTGCAGCTGCATGTTTTTCTCCTTTCATGGACAAAAATAAATTGCCAGACCACAAAACATTTCTTCCACTTTCGAATTAAAATTTTGAATTTCAATTTTTCTTGCACTATCAATTGCGGTAGAAATATTTTGCTTCCTTAAAAGTACTAATTTACAAGTTGAAGCAATGTGATCTTTACGTATGTTAGTAGTCCTAGTAAAAAGTATGCACGGCTAACAAAATAATTTATTAAGTACTTTACTGCCGACAAGCGAGTTATATTTATCATAGCAGGTGTTAGTTGCATCTTGCCTCCTTCAATATTTATTAATGATGTATTAAGATCCAAACAAAGCAGAGATGGTCTGTTTGTTTTAATTCTCTGACAAAACAGTTTATCGTCATAAGACAGTCGATGAAATGGATTTTTTTTAATTAAAAAAATATCTTCAAAATTATTCCTTATATTATTAGCATTTAATTCGAAGTCCCAGTCGAAGCCATTACACTTGTTTTGTTTTCAACTAAAATTTAAAATACAAAAACCCTACGTAGGTAAACTATAAAAACTACGAGAAAAATCAAAGAATTAAATACTTACAGCCATACGTATCAAAATCGCAAACCAGGGCCTATTATAATAAAAATGCTAGACAGGTTATGTTGTGTTTATATCGTTAATATTATTTAATCTGGCTTACAACATGTACAGTAGATGTCGTGAACTCATTTACAAAATTTGTCAGCATGCCGCGTTTGATTGTATTCACGTACGGTCTCGGCCTCAATAGGGCCGTGTGGAAAGTAAAGTAACTATCTTTTATCCTCTGATTGCATTTTGTATTTGAAGCACTGCCTCGAACAGCGCTGTCTAGCGCACGTATGAATGAAAGCCGTATCAAAAACATTAGGCAATATTAAGCATTAAACTACTCATTTGGAGAAGCACTTTAAAGGGTGTAAATTAGGTGAACTCCATTACAGATTAGTTATGGTGGTGACTTAAATTATTCTTTTGATATTTATAAAAATAAGTTGAAATTTAATTTACATACTACTTTACATTATTTACAGCTTTATTTCTTTTCTGGTGCGGCACTGCCTCACCTTCCTACCCTGACAAGCCGCCACTGCTCGACAACCGAAATCGAATTCACAATAACCTTACAAACCAAATTTGTATAACTCTTCCGAATTCCATTTATAACTCTTTCTCGTTTGATTCTCTTTTTGTGTGCTCATCTGTTTCGTGTCTTAGAGCCGTTATTGGCACGATTCTGTTATCTTCAGTCAGACACACCTCTCAGCTCTCGGCCGAGTGTGAGTGAGCATGTGTTTCCAATAGACGATACGGTTCGAGAACAACAGACAAGCCTACTCGATGTAGAATGTGTTCATTAATGCGAAGCCCGAAACCGAAACTGATGCTGAGCATGAGAAGTGAGGTTATGTTATAGGAATAAGATGGAAATTTTTAAGGAGGCTCAAGGATAATGGAATGGAAAACGATTTTGAACGAGGTTATGAAATTATTATCAAATGGATCTGAAAACCTTGTGGTGAATACTATTTCGTATTTGTTGTTTGTGTTTTAATTGTCTCTATTTGTAAATAAACATTTTTTTTTGTTTTTTAGGTTAAAGAGTTGATTACAAGAAACAAAACCTTTTACAGATTAGAAAATCGAATCACGTTCGAGAAACTAACTACAATAAATTTTCTTGGTGCATTTAAATGTCTTTAAAAAAGTAAAAGAACAAATTCGTTACATTCTTTTACTCCATTTGTAACCATTTTCGTAATTTGCCAATATTCGCGAATCAAAGAATTAGCCATCTGGTGAGTCCAATATTAAACTACTGACTTGACATAACTTTTATATAATTTATTTAATAAAGTAGTCAAAAAAATAGTAAATTGTAATTTGTGTTCTTTCTTTCGTGAAAAGCCGTCAATAAAAATTGAATCTATGAGAATATTAGAGATTAAATATAAATTTAATATTTAAATTATCTAATTAATCTAAAGTTGCCCATTGAATTCTATCGCATATGTAAGAGTAATCAGAAAATACATTTCTAATTACGAGGGGCACTAGAAAACTAATCTACCTAGCTATGAAAAAAACAAATGAAACGCACAAACATAATTTGTCAAATATCTGCAAAATTTGTGTTTATTGTGATAATTAGTTTCCAATTTATAAAGTGAATTGTGAGGATAAATGAGTAACTTAAAATTAGAGTATCGCAGTGTTATAAAATTTTTGACAAAAGAGGGCTATCGGCCGAAAAAAATCCGTAGGAGAATAGTGGCCGTCTTTGGGGATGATACACCATCATATTACACAATAAAATTTTGGTCTAAACAGTTTCGATGGGGACGTGAATCCATCGAAGATGATCCCCGAAGTGGAAGACCCAAAACGGCAACAAATGACGAAATGACTCAAAAAGTTGAAGCCATGGTCCTCGAAGATCGTCGTGTGAAGGTCTCTACCATTAGTATGGCATTGGATATATCTGAACCCAGCGTAATAACCATCTTGCACGACAATTTGAACATGAGTAAAGTGTCAGCCAGGTGGGTTCCACGTCTGTTGACACCTGAACAAATATTGCGCAGGTTGGAAATTTCGGAGAGTCATTTTAAAACTTTGACCAACAATTCTGACGTTTTGCCACAAATTGTGACGGGCGGCGAGACTTGGGTGCACCATTGAAATCTTGAGACAAAAATAGAATCCAAGCAGTGGGTTCATAAATTAAGCAGGAAAGACCCGATTTTTCCAATCGGGAAGTGTTTCTGCTGCATGACAATGCGACCGTGCATAAGGTTGCCAAAATTAGGCCAATTGTGCAAGAGTGCAGCTTCGTTAAAATAGACCATCCTCCCTATAGTCCGGACTTGTCTCCGTCTGACTTTTATCTCTTTCGACTATTAAAGAAAAATCTTAGAGGACGCCGTTTTGACTCTGATGATGGCCTAAAAGCAGCCGTCGACAACTTTTTTGAAGAAATTTTTTTTTATAAAGGTATAAGTTCACTGGAGGAGAAATGACACAAGTGCATTGATGTAGGGGGACATTATATTGAACAATAAAATTATGAAAAAAATCGTACGTCTTTTGTTTCACAGCTAGGTAGATTACTTTTCTACTGCCCCTCGTACTGATGATATCTTTTCAGGCTCATTTTAATCAACTTTTAACCTACAATTCTAGTCGAACGACTTTGTATGAAAAATTACTCGATTCACGTACAATGAAATAACAACGTTTCATTTTTTCTATCTTGCATTAAAACCAGAGTTTATAGCGGTACGAAGGGTTAACGCCGTGAACAAGAGAAAGGCGTCACGATATGTAAGAAGAGAATATGCAAACCCTTCAGTTTTATTACCAATTTTGTTTTGCTAGGGTGAGAGATTTGTGGTTATGTACATGCATACGCTTTCTGCTTATAAGGATTTTATTACGAATGCAAGAAACAAAACCATCAATTCAGGCTGAAGTTAAGTTCAGTTACTTTTATTTCGAACCCAAATTAAAAGATAGCACACTGGCTTCTGGCTTGACAGATAAACATATTGGAGAAAAAATCAAAGTAGCTGATATCTTGTAAGAGATTTGTGAACATAGTAAATGGGGAAACTATATTCCCTTCGCTGAAACGATAGAATATGGAACTAATTCTTAAACAGAGACAAGCGACAAGTCATTCTATGGGTGAAAAGAGGATAATTAGTTTCACATTCACTCGTTCAGCGAACGGAATATTTTTATCATTTCTTGGTGCAGTGAAATAAATGCTTCTTTTGAATATAAATGAGATTTTGCACTTAATCGTTACGATGTTTACACTTTGACGTAAAAACAACAAATGATATCACTATTGTACTAGACAAAATGGCGGCCAAATGGAGGATTTTGTCATCGACTGACCTGCCATTTGCAGTTCATTTTTTTCTGCTATTTAAACACAAGTTTTTGTATTATTTGATGCGATAATCTTCGCCTAATTTTAGAGGACCCTAAATAAATAATCTCTTGCCAGAAAGAGGCCTAGTGAATAACGAAGTACACATGTTGGTAATTACGGACATAATGTTTCATAAACTCACATAATTGTACCCTGGTAAAACATTTCTGAGTAGATTTCTGACTGTTATAACCCTTTATCACTTCTGTTGAACCCTCTACCCTTCCAGGAAATGTGGCTAACCTTATGTCATTGTTTATTCAGTATACGTGGAAGGAACCGGATTCCCCAAGCGGCAGAAATAGTTGTCATTGTTCGATATTAGAAGATATGCGTAATTTTTACTTCATATTTTTTCTTCTTCCATCCAGTATCCGATTTTTTACATTAATCTAACTCGTCTAAATACACTTTACATAGGGACTTTTGGGTTATATATATATATATATATATATATATATATATATATATATATATATATACATATATATATATATATATATATATATATATATATATATATATATATATATATATATACATATATATATATATATATATATATATATATATATATATATATATATATATATATATATATATATAAAGCAGTGGTTGAACAGTCTTCTCATGACCATATTCTGCATCCCTCTCCCCATTTTTATTTGTTGTCATAATCTCCTTCTTCTAATCCTCTTTCATTCATGGCCTTTTTGATATCTCCATGCCATTTCTTTCTAAGGCGACCTACTCTTCGTCTTCTTCGTGGCTTCCAGTCATATACTTTCTTTGGTAGCCTTTCCTCTGTCATTCTTTTCATATACCCATACCAGTAGTTGTTTTGATGTGATGGTATCTAGCATAGTGTTTTTAATGCCTTTTTCCACTCTTACTTGTTCATTTCTCTTATAATCTAATACAGTATATCTACAGCACCTCTTCCAAAAACCCATTTCTACAGCGTTTAATTTATGTTTCATGTCATCGATTAAGGTACATACTTCCGAGCCATATGCAACACAGCTTTCGACTATCGAATGAAAAATGTGTTTATTTTCGCCCTGTTTGTTATACTTGTATTCCATAAAACTGAATGCAGCTGCCTAGTAATAGTCTTTCCTTTCACAGATTTAACTCTGACATCTTCGATATCAGTACCCTATTCCATCTGTTGTTTCTGATGTGTTTACCTGTCCCACTACCAGATACTGCGTTTTCTCGAGGTTTATTTCAAGTCCCCTCTCGTCAAATATCTATAAGTTTCCGAACTATATAACTTGCATCATCCTTATCCTCCGCTAATATCACTTGATCGTCAGCAAATAAAAGTGTGTAGATGGTGTCCACATTTAGGTTTATTCTCATACTACTGCACTTCTTCCACCATTTTTTTAAAAGCTCAATCATATATACTTTGAAAAGGGTTGGCGAAATACAGCAGCCTTGTCACAGTCATTTATTTGCTGCGAATTCTTCCGATAAATCGTTACGAATTTTGGTTATATAAGTTGGTATTATTCTGGTGAAATGTCAACTTCTAAGTATTTTCAACACAAGATTTAGCAAAATGTTTACAACTTTTAGTACTAAATTGAAAATTGTACCTTAAATGATCTCATTTTAAGCTATATGTAAGTAATTATATTTGAACTTGCAATGCAAACCGATAAAAATGTTTGCTGATTTTTCAGGTTATGTTTGTAAATCCATGTCATTTGAAAATAATTCAAATCTGATATTACCAACATAAAAAAACCATAGTATTTCATATTTGGACAATAAATCAAATTCATTTAATAAATTTAACACGAAATCGGAAGTCTACACAAGAATCTTCTGTATCACTCGTCCAGAAACTGCGTTGCGACTGCTCGTATTTAAAGTTAAAGACTCGACCTGTCAAAATATACTCATACTCGCAAAAGTGCAGTGATACAAATAAATATCAACAGTTCTAATTTTAATTGTAATATTAATACAAACGAAATGAAAGTTTTGTTCACAGAAATATTATCTACTTTTTGTTGTGCACTTTGAGGAATCCGTGACTGTGGCGAACTTGAGGTTAGAAGTGAAAGAATTGTTCGTGCGTTGAGAATCACTGCTGTTTACCTCCGGAACTAAATCCGGAATGATGTGGTGGAGTTTTAGTTTTGTTCTGGACCCTGGAGCCCCGTTCTAACATTCGCAAAGAAAAATTTAACCTGGAGCGTAAAACAATAAAATTATCTAACTTACGACCTGGCACAATGCGTACCTTTGCTAGTTTATTTAAGAAAACCGGGACTTCAGGGAATTTCGATCTTGTCTAACTCTAATGAAAGAAGAATGAGTATTTCAGTGTTAAGCGTACTTATACTATTGGATTTTAAAATAAGAAAACGATAACTAGCGGGGAATATTGGAATTACAAACCGCGGTAGTGGTACATTTGCCATTTACATGAAACTACAACTATATGACTACAAAAACTCTATTATACATACTTGAATTATAAATTTAAAAAAAAAACTAGTAAATGAGAAAACAGCACGATAACTAAAGAACGCAATTGACAAGAAATGCCACGCTTACAAATGTCAACAAATGCGATCAGCGCCACCTCTTAATACTTGAAAATCAAATTCTTCATTTTGTATTATAAAACGATTTGTATGAATATACGAATTGCGATAAATAAATCATGTAATACCAGAGTTATGTTATATATTATGTTCCTACTTTTACATGAAACAGTAATTTGAAGAACCAGGGGAAAAAAGGGATGAATGTAGCAAAATGTGTTTTTTTAGTATGCGAATTTTAAAGTTTGGAACTTTATGGAACATTTTTGAAGTATGATATTGTATTCAATCTTAGTCCATAACTCAGATTGGTTAATTCTTATCATTTTTATACCCACACAGATGGGTCGAGTTTCAACTTATGTGGGACCTAATAGAATTTTAGCAGTCTGACTACCGAACTCACTAGGCAAAAATGCTTGGACCGACATCTTTTTTAGTTCTTGTATTACAATTTTTAAGGCTTATATCTTAGGACTATTACCGTTTTGTCTTCTTTAAATATGTCATTTGATAGTTTCATCTTAAATCTATTACCTGGCTCTTATGTGGGCCTAATAGAATTTTAGCAGTCTGCCTACCGAACCTATTAAGCAAAAATGCTTGGACCGTCATCTTTTCTAGTTCTTGTATTACAATTTTTAAGGCTTGTACCGTTTTTGTCTTCTTTCTATTCCCTGGCTCTTCAGTTATAATTTTGGTATATTTTTCCATTCGTATTTTATTATACTGCATTATGTTGTAATAACAATATTTTATAGAATTAAAATGTCTTACGAAATAAAATGTTTCTATTGTTATATTTAGATATTAGGACAAGATAAATTCAAATAAATACAATGTTTTCAATCATTTCAAATTTTGTTAAACTGTATTTTGTAAGTATTGATGACTTTGACTACACATTTTTTTAAGAAACAGAATTCGTAGATCCCCACTTAAGTGTCGTGTTAAATTGAGTATCTACTGCTATTTCGTAGTCGAATACCAAATCAAAATATCAAACTGAATAATTTGTGATACGTTTTTATTACCTTAAACATCAGAAGTTTTTATATACGTATATTATATATTTTCCCTTATATTCCAGATAATTTATGAAATAACAATGTAAAATGAAACATAATGTATTCCATTGTCATTTATGTATGTACAAACTTTGTTTCTCTGATCCTAATTACTATTTTATTCCCATTAATTTAGCGGTATTTATTTATAATTATCAACATTGTTCTAATTCATCCACGAATATAAATGAGTAATTAATAATAACGAAGCCACCGAAATGTGGTAATGTTTAAACAGAAACAACTGAATAAGAAAGTAAATTGAAATGCTAAAATGACAAATGAAGGGCGATAAAGAGTACCAGTACAAACAGCATAAAATACGAAGCTGAAATAACAATAATCAAAAGTATACCTAACGACGCCAAGAAATTGCGAATCATTTGAAATTTTGATTGCTGCAATTTTTATTCTTCCCAGTTCACTGGTTTGAGAGCAATACAATAACGATTTTCCAATGAATATTTTATCAAGAACTACAAATTAAATGTCCCAGCCCTCTGAAGAAATGAATGTATAATAGTTCCCAACTTTAATTACGACAAAACTGCATGTAAATTAAAAATGTTTTTAAAGTTTTGAACTCTAATATTAATTAAACTTCCAGGTTTTCAAGTTATGAAATACTTGAAAACTTACATGAAAATTTTTACATGTTGCTGAGAAAAGAACTAAGTGAACGTAAATAATTAAAACTGAGCAACTTTTTCTCATTCATACTTTTTTAATAAAACAATGTAAAACCACCAATATAATCAAAATTGGAAAATTAGGTTTATGTGAAATACTATTTTCAAGCATTATCTTCTCTTGTACAACGTGTTTGAAGTTATAAAACACTTCACAAGATTAAAAAGAAAAAAATAGTCTTTTCTAACTTCAAAATGAATTTCACAAGAGTTCTCAAAGTTAGATTTAATCCCATAACGCGACCACGTTTCATCTATATCAAAAATCACTTGGCTAACTTGATCCTATATTTTTTTTCCAAATCATAAACTAGACTCAGGAGACCACAAAACTATGAAACATTTAAGAACTTTCTCAATTATTTTCGACAAATGCAAAGAAGAAACGTAACAAATAAAATATTTTTAAGAACAGTTGCAAGTTTGAAAGTACCACATCACACTGGAAATATTCACAAATCAAGAAGTGCCAAGTTAGCAGTGAGATATCGTCTGTTACACAGAGAGTGCTACCAACTTTGGATGAGAATTAAACGATTCTTTGACAGTTCTTTATGTAATAAGACGAGGGTAAGCGCAATAACAGATAAATAACTTTTTATAAACTCTTCTAAATTATAGTTTCAATAATCATATTTTAACTCTGTTTATCTGTTTAAGTTATAAATGTCAAAATTCAGTTTAGAAATTCTTTTCGTATTATGATAGTCACGACATTTATTTGTTGATCTTAAGTCTGGAAATTATTATGTATACGTGCGAGACTTTGGATGACCTAGCCTGTGCACCCTGTACCCCTAAGATCATCCTGTCCTGAATATAGCGTTTTGTTTTTTAAAGAGAGTCGATATTAGTTAGCCATGCGATAAACATGGAATAGTTGAGTTTAGATACTCGTGAAGTTAACATGTAAGAGTCGAGTTTAGAGAGCCATGGCGTTATGTTTTTAAAGATAGTCGAGATTAATTCGTCGAGTCGTGAAGACGTGTTTTGTTTTGACGAGACATGTAGTGTCTTTTAGTTTTGGGGCGACACCCGCCCGCTGTGTTACGGAATGTAACAGTCTAGTACTTGCTTAGTTGTGTATATTAGGCTTAGTGTTAATTAATAATCATATAAATAAAGTTTAGTTATTAAAACAACAACTTGTGTCCATGTCCGTAAGTTCTCAAGGTCCGTAAATCGTAATATAAGTGTTCATCAGTGTAAAGTTAAAGTGTAAGTGTCTGTGTATTCTTCCTTCTGCACGAAGTCCTTCTCACCAAGCCGTGGACGCCAATCATCCGAGGTGTCCACCAGTCAAGTGTAAAGTGTAAAAGTGTATGCTCTTCCTCGTGTTACATTTAACAGCATTTGATGTTCTAGTTTGTGAAAACTATCTGAATAATTATTTATTTTTGCCCTAGTATGTTGTTATGGAATAAATAACGTTCAACAATTGACAGTCGTTAAGCAGTAAATAGCAGCATGCCTCCCTTGGTCGTTATAAACATAAATATCTAAAACAGTTGAAAGTGAATTATAAAATTTGACAAATCCTTAGATCATCGCACAGGAAATAACGAACCATAATTTAATTCAAATGTTTCCTCAACAACATCTATAAATCCGTCGTCGTTGTCAGAGTCGAATAATCGTTGCAGACCGGAAGTGACCTCGTTAGAGTGTCATCATTTCCTTCTCTATTGATCAGCTAGTCGACTGCATTGTCGACTGGAAAATTACTTCGTTTCAATGTCCAATGCTTGCCACTGATTGGCTGTCTGAGACATCTAAGAGGGAGACGAGTTTGGATTTGAATTTGTAATCGAATTTGGGGGTGAATACTATTATTTAACATTTTTCATTCCAGCAACAAATTGGATCAAGAAGATTAGATAAAATGGATTCAAAAATTGGGACAAAGAATAGCCTTGTACATTGCTGTACTAAAGTATATCTAGTTTCACGTTAAGAATAAACCAGGATGTAAAATATATTCGTATGTCGTAAGTATACTGGACGTAAAAAGTGGAACCAGATTTTTTAATTTTTATATTTCTATTTAAGCTACAAGCATTATTCAGCTCTATACTTGTTGCCAAATTTACGTTTTATACTAAATCTAGTAACTAAAGTGCAGCCAACAAAAGAAAGTTTAGTAATTTCGCCACTAGTTATTGTAAGCAATCCGAATTCATAGACAACTGGGATCCATTTCTCGGAAAACATTTAAACGAATGGCCACTCACCGTATATAAATATTTTATATCATGGAATAAACAAAATAATATTGCCATCTACTGCAAATGTCAAATGTACTGAATGAAAATACCGGGCTCCGGTCCTAAGAAGTACAGAGTACTGATACATTTAAAAAAAGTCAAAGTAAACTATACTTGTCGTCAAATAAGTGTGGACTGGAGATTTCTACACTGTTACCAATTCGGTGGTCATGTTGAAAATTAGTGATGCATGATGAGGCGCGAGTACTCTCGCATCTCGTCTCGTCTCGTTGGATTATGCGAGACGAGAATGAGAGCGATATTGCAATTTAAAATTCGAGGCGAGATCGATATAACAACTGCGAGAATAGAGAAATCTCGCGAGAGTCTTGCTAAAAGTATTTGTAACTTTATAGCTTTGATTCATAAATTCAATGAAAAATGCACTGTACAAGGAGTGGACACAACGCTATTTCGTGCGTAGAACACGTGTATGTGAAAATTATATGAATTCATTATATTTTTTGAGTCTATCTGGAATCGATTGGTATCGGTCCCAGAGCGTGCAAATGCAAAATAAAGACAAAATCTAGTTTTCTCCAATATTTCAGACCCTAATTCATCCCAATTAATACCATGGTTAATAAAACTCCACGGCAAGGAATAGGATGTGGAGAAGGGAAAAGTTTATACTTACTACGGCGACTCTAGTCACTTTTAAGTTATTTTTTTTCAAAGTACCTGAGTCTGTTGCAGCAATTAGCCAATCATCGATGTAGAAATATAAAACCTATCTTGTGTAATTTTCCATTCTTAATGCAGCAAAAAATATACATATATGTAATAGAAGTGAAAGTGTCATGTAATGAAATCTTCTAATGCTAAGTCCATTTTGTATCTATTTTTCACTGACGTCACAGACTGAAATAAAGAGAAAATGAGAAATGAAACAAAGTGCAACGTACTGGCTCGAATTAAATGAATAGCACTCTTTTAAATCTTGTCGTTTTTGAACAAAAGTTCACAAATTATTAAAACAGTCTAGTGACACATGACAGCATTTTAACAGTTGACAATTAAAGTGTAATTTTTCACTCTCTAGCGGAGATGACAAATGAAACAGCAGCGGATTTATTAATGATGCTGTTGTTAAAAACGCTTGTTAATATTTTTTTGTTTTAAAATCATTTGCATTGAAATTTTGTCAAGAGACCTCGTAAACTAGTCAGCAAATGACCGATATTGTTAGAATAGACATCGGGTTCGGTCCTGTGTTTGTAATTCTGTTTGTTTGATTCCGTTTTGTGTATTTGTGTTAATAAAATGCATAATAAATTTTCAGGGTGATATTTTATGAGTATTCACTGAAACGGAAATATAATTTTGTGAAACATTTTAATATATGTATATTTTTTAATAAATATATTGCGACATAAAGTTACACATTTGACACAGTATATTTCATTAAACAGGGAATAAAATTATTAATATGACTATAATATAGCTTCAAACAGTTCAAATGTTCAAACACGCGATTGCCAATAGTATGTTCCGTAATGCAACCGGTTCGATCAGGTTTACGGTTTCATGTTCCGTCGGTCCTGAAATTATTTACCGGTTTCTATTCGGAACGCAAAGTCGGACCACGGCAACCACGAAATAATCCTGGTTTCTCTGGTATTTTTATCCCCACTACCGCTACTTTCAAACATTATCATAACAAAATCAAAGGATATACGTTAATGTCAAATTGTAAACCGCATTAGTGGTATTAGTAATAATTATTATAGAGGAGAGTATGAAAACATTATTTATATTGGTTACAATGTTGGTTGTGTTATTATTATTGGCATTAAATGTAATAAAATGTTCAATTTCGTTGTCATATTTAACGTTATCATTTATTTGGCAAATTTTAATTTTTGTTAGGTTGTCAATTTTAAATGTCATAAATCAATGTCAATCTGTCCCGAAATAGATGAAAATATTCAGGAACCATGGTGTACCTGGAATCGAAACACTGTTTTTTTTTTTGGTTGACTTACAGAACATAGTACAAATAACAAACTCATATGCTTTATCTCGACGTTTGAAGTCGCTTGAATTTAGTAAATCCCTTTTCAATCTTCGAAATAAACGATCGAGATAATATTTCAAGCCGCTTGAAAATGTCAAGTCAAGCCTATAAAATAACAGGCCAGGACTTATGAAGCGGCTTGACTTCTGTCGAAATAAACAGTGAAACTTCAAATAATGTAACTACGCATGCGCACATCCGCAATATGTTGCAGTGTTACTAATTTCATATCATTTGTTGGTTGTTTGCATTTTACCTCATTTTGTAAAAGTCGCGATATAAAACTTAGTAAAACTGTCGAAAAGCGAAATATTTGGAGTGATGAATAAATAAATGTTTTTTTAATGTTTTTGAAAGAGAAGACAAATAACAACATGACAATTTTTAGATTGTGAGGTATATCCAGGATGAAATTAGATCATATACTCCTCCCTGTCTGTCTACATAATCAAGTATTTAACTATCTTTTTTTGTCGATACGAATTTAAAGAAGATTGAAAATAACTCAATCCTATTTTCAATCCGCTGGGACAAACCAATAGGATTTTTCAAGTCATAATATACTTGAAGCCGCTTGAATTATCTAGATAAACGTAGTCATTGTTACCTCAAAATAAATAAATAAACAACTGCAAAATTTGACATGAAAAATAAAAACGCTAATAATTTAAAATGAAACAAATTATGTGTATAATTTTCAAATTAAATTGCTATTATTCGCAACAGGTTTTAAACAAAACTAATTTATTCATTAATAAATAACAATTAAATGTATCAAATTCGAATTATCTAGAACAGAATAATTGAAAAGCTAGTGAAATTAAACTAAACACATACGTATAAAATATACTCGGGTGGATTTTGAATATGTCACATCTGTGTTTAATTGCTCAAACATAGGGGTATAATTTCAAAATGTGTTTACTTGGACTAAATTTCCATTTCAAAAGCATTTGTGTTTGCAAAAGGAGATAAATCTATTTTTTATGAGTTACATTTTTTGTATTTACCTACTATTGAAAATATGAAACGGATAGAATATAATTGTAATTTGCGAACAGTTCGGTTGAGTGAATTAGTGACAGAACACAGTTTGAATTCGAAATTCTAGTTATAGTTGAGACATATTAATTGTCCAAATTTCCGAATGGATTGCCACAATTCAGACGCGGTTTCCAAGAAAATGACAGAAGCATGAGTAGAATAATAGACCCGAGAATAGACCAGAAGAACGAATATGGTTTTAACCTTTTGCATTCAATATTTTTTCTCGTTTTCCAGACTAGTAGAGAGTGGACCAGCCTCCCCCCTTTTCATAAAATAAATTGATGACACCCACAAGTCTGTATATTTACCTTTATTTGCAATATGACTTTTCTCCTAATATTCTTAATTTGTTGCGCTCATATATTACAAATCGCAAGTAGTTTGTTCGGTGTAATGGCTTTAAATCTAATCATTTTATTCCTACATCTGAGGTACCACAAGGGTCAAATTTACGGCCACTCCTTTTTGTTTTATTCATAAATGATATTACTGAGTGCTTGGAATATTCAGAATCACTGCTATATGCTGATGATTTAAAATTATTTAAAGTCATTGATTCAGTTTCTGATTGCCATCAGCTTCAGAAGGATATTGATAACCTTCTAGCTTGGTGCTCATCCTCATGTCTTTTCTTTAATAACTCAAACTGCTTACTACAACTATTTCGTCTTACCTACTGGATTGGTGACCTTAGTGTTGATAGAGTTAATACTCACAAGGACTTGGGAGTTATATTTGATCCCAGATTACATTTCGGTCCTCATTATGATTATTTAGTGAATACATCCTATAAAACACTAGGTTTCATTATTAGAAATTCATGTAACTTCACGTATAACCCAACTCTCAAGTCCTTATACTTTTCTCTAGTTAGATCCAAGGTTGAGTATTGCCTGAATATCTGGAATCCCATGTATTATACTCATAATATCAAAATTGAATGGGTACAAAGGAAGTTTGTACGATATTCTCCTCTTTTTAATTCCGTGACTTTATCAAATTTAAATATGCAAACATTGGATTTTAGACTAAGATTCGCTCACGCTTATATTTACATGGGTTACTGCGAAATGTTATAGATGACGTTAATTCAATGAGCCGTATACAAATAAATATTCCTCGGTTGGCATCTAGGTCTTATACAACGTTTTGCACTAGGCTATGTAGAAAAAATTATGAAAGTAGAGATGCAGTTAGACGATTATGTCTAATATATAATGAAGTCGAAAGTAATGAAGTAAATGAATGATAAAATGGATACAATACAGTCAGGAAGTGGATTCTAGTGCTTAAAATGCAGATATTTCTACAGCCAAACTCCATTAAACAGAAGCAACGCGCAATTGTAAATGTAAACTTCATATATTGAAATGCATATGATCGTTACAGATACTATCTATTCCCGTCGAAGTACTTAAAGAAAACCACACAATAATGATCGCAATTACCAGCCATTCAGCAATCAATACACTAGACAAACAGGTCCCATGTATACAATACAACATATTCCACAGAGTCCCAAGCCGGCCATACTCCATTACGGTTTCGGCGGCCAAATTGTGGACATTTGCATAATTGCGCGTGACTGAACATGACCCAGCACAGAGCATATTGTCAACGAATGCAGCTGCAGATCGCAACAATCGACAAGCAATCGTAATTATTAATTTAGCGATGCGCCATTACGCAAATCGTGCTAAATGGTTTGATAATGAAACAGATACTACAACATATTTATTGCTATCTGGAAAATTTACTGTATATTTGTGTGGAAATGCGCATTTTGTTCCCGCCAGTATTTAAAAACACACATACACGAAGCTAGCAGCAAATTAAGGATAATGACAATCCAGTGTTGCCAGAAGTGGTACATCGATTATATGAAAAAGTACTTGCACCCAAATTTACAAGAAACTAAAAAAGTACTTGTACTTCAAGTACATTTAGAAACATTAAGATACTTTCGTGCGCGCTCCCACGCTGTAAAATGTATTTTCAATGCGTGTAGGATAAAAAAATATATAAATATATTCGTACTAAATGTTTGCACGATCTTACTATCACCAATTTTAATACACCAGAAAAGTAAGGTGAGAATTTACTTTTGGCGCGAGTTCATAGTTTGAATTCCCTAGCATAGGTTTTTTATGGAAGTGTGATTTTGCTGTCAAAAGAAGATATTTTGTAAATGAAATTAAGCAGCTCCTGCTAAGGATTTGATAGTTTATTTATTCCTTGAAAAGGTAGTAGGGTAAGAAAATTATTAAAAAATGTTGCGTATAAGTTAAAATTCCGTATGTCGTGGATAGTCCCTCACCCGCCCGTAAATAGGTCAAATGCAACACAAGCTATGCTGCTATTGGCTGCGTACCGAAGTTGTAGGACCAATCGAGATATACGTTCATAGAATTTTGTAGTGTTGCATTTTTATTTAAATAATTATAAACTGTGCACAGTTCATGTGAATATTATTGTACGAATCTGGAGATAAAGGATCATTCTAGGTGGTACATACTGTTTTGCATAAGATTTCTCGGCCTTTAAAGTTGAGGTAAAATTTTTTTGCTAAGAAATACACGGCGATTAAAATTATGTTCTCAGCGTTATGAACTGAGTTTGAATTTGGCGGCTAAATTTGACCGTTACACTTTTCTGGTCTAATGAATATGAACACACTCTTCGTTCAAAATCGGATCCTTTCGCTTCATGGCCATATTCTAGTATAATTCCATGGTAGACTGTGCGAGAATAACATATTCACGTAACGATATTCACGAATTCGACCGAATTTAACTTTATATCCAATTTTCAAACAGCACAAAAGTAACTAACCTCTTTGGTTGAAAACCAGTGCGGTGACGCTTAGTAATCTCCCGCGAATAAATATATTACCATTACTAAAATTTGCGAATAAAAGCAGACTGGTACGCCCAGAAAATTAAGAAGTCGTGTTACCAATGTAGCAATTAAAAATTCCATTGCGTAAAGTTTCAATTTTCACTTAACTTCAGCTTGAATTAACCGTAATCTGGAAAATCCTTTGATAATCTTCCTTAATCTGTTTAAAAGCCTCGAAGAATTTCTCGAAGTATAGTTGAAATCCTTCGTAAGGTGTGTACCAATACTCGTCGTCGGCAAATTGTTACGAACGATGCAATTCCAGATTTATAACTTAAGATTAATTAATTCCGTCCCTTGGAGTCTACCTTCGAGGAACGATAACGCTTACAGGGAAGGAATTAGTGACAAAATGCCGAGGGAAGCTCATTATTCATCTTATGTCCCCGGACATAATTTTTTACATTTCAAAACTGAAATTTATTGCTAAAATTCTTCATAAATGCAGAGAAATTTTTTCGAGAATAAGAATAAATGATGCTGGTAGATGAAAATTACATGCTTTTGAACGATTTGTATTCGCTGAATCTAAAGTTTGAAAGGCTTAAAGTGCTTTACAAATCATATGTAATCTGTCATGTTATTTGCGTATGTCAAGCATGTGAAATAAAAATAAATAAAAGATATGTCTTGTGAGAATGACTGATACCGGTATAATCATATTTCTTAACCTACAAAAATCTTTTCAGTTTTGTTATTGATCAAAAAAGTCAAGATATATTCACAATCAAATTTGAACCCAGCACAAATTCATGCTGGTTTAAAATTGCAAGCTAAACAGAGGTATTTCCACGTAGCCATCATTTACAACGAAAATTTTAACCCGTCGGACTGCACATAGGTTAAAAC
Source organism: Harpalus rubripes (assembly GCA_963082715.1). Lineage (NCBI taxonomy): Eukaryota > Metazoa > Arthropoda > Insecta > Coleoptera > Carabidae > Harpalus > Harpalus rubripes. The sequence goes on along the minus strand of OY720460.1, from coordinate 23,556,864 downwards.
CTTATAAGGTATAAGGTTCAAGCTTTCTTTTCGAGATTTTTATTTTATGTTGCCTGAATATTTTATATATTTAAAGCAGTCATATCAATTCCAAATAACAAAACGTCATCAAAAATCGTAGTATGAAGCTCCTTCTAGCATCAATAACCGTGCTAGAATTTGATATTTCGAAAGAGAGAAATAATTTTTTATATACCAAAATAGGCAATGAACATAAACAATATTAGTCTACGTGGAAAAATTTGCAGCTTTCTCGTAAACCTTATAATTCCATATATCGCATAAAACTTCTCTCCCTGAAAAATATTCGTCTTGCAACTGAAACCATATTTCATTCAAAGCCGTCAGGTATATTTTACAACTTGGACCCTAAACGCGAAATAAACTTCAGAAGAGCGAAATAAAAGCTGGTATGAGCGTATGTTTGGTCGCAAGAAGGTGTATTAAAAAAAAATTAATCTTTTGGACCAGTAAAACACTGCTAATGGTCGGACGTTGTTTTGTAACGTGCAACATCCGGTGTAATTTACGACTTCCGGTAGTCCTGAACGCGGGTATTTCAAGTATCGACCTCTTCGTTTCCGCTGCAACTTGATATTGGGAAATGCGGGAAATTAATTGCACCTTCTCTTTGCTTTATGGGGTTTATTGCTTTCTTCACACGATGGAATTTACTGTTATAAGTCTTATACCCGCACTATAATCAAGAACGATAAATTACTAAAGTCTATTTGCTATTTTTCAGAAATTTTTGGAAATATTATCTATATAAGAATTAACAATAACAATAGTCAACTTGACTTCCATGTGACAACGGCAAAGATAAGAACAAGTTTTGCTAGATTATACTCTTGCTTCGGGGCTTAAACCCTCACACGGAAAAATCTGAGGGAGACTTTGCCCCCACACGGAAAAATCTAAAGGGGTGCTGCCCTCGGACACAATTGATTTTTAATACCAACAAAAAGTACACTCATTTTGAAATATTTCTAATAAACTATTATTCACGAAAGATGACTATTCAAGGTCATTTGTGGGCTGTCTGATATAATATTAATTGCAGATAACTTCATTGCATTTCATATGTATAGGCGTGCAACATGAAATATTTATGACACATTTTAACTGAAAAAATATGAGTAATTTATTTGAAAATTTAGTTTCTTTTTAAATAATGCCTTTTTGAAAGACTTATGTTCTTCACTTATATTTTTGCAAAATTCAAAAACATGGACTTAACTATATATAAACCAAGAAATAATAATTTGATTTAAACGGCAACGCCACTGGGTAAATATTAGCACAGAGGGCAGTGTAGTAGATAATTATGTATCTATAATTCTACGACATAATATGTCATTTATTATTTATAGTGTGTTAGAAAATAATGCCCCTATTTACGTAAATCTGTCACACCACAAATTAAATAGACATAGGTCAAATAATCTTTGTCTTTCTAATATAAAATGTTGCTAAGCTACTGCTGTAAAGTGATGTGTATTCTTTCTTCGAACAAATGACCTTGAATAGTCATCTTTCGTGAATAATAGTATACATCAATTACTTATACAAATTAACATACCTTTTCCATTATTTATTTCATAAAATTTCCAATTTGTCATATTGTATTAACTAAAGTACTCTACAAGTAACGCGCGTGGACTAGAAAATAGTACTGCCACCAGTGTTGCCAGACTCCTGCGAAATAAATTTTATACAGAGTGATCAAAAATGATTGAAGATCTCGTCATCGCTTTTGTTCCAAAATAATGTCAGAATTATATTCCAATATTCCATATTCATGAAAACTATTTTCCACATATGACAGATGATGACAGGCGCAAGATATTTTATTAATATCATTACCGTATTTGTGTCGGTAAAGCAGGGAACCACCGCGTCATTAGAAGTGAAAACATAACTTTTGTCTATCCTTATACTAACGAAAATATTATACATATCTGTATATAGTGTATAGTAATTATATGTTTATACAATATTATTTATTATATTTTAAGAAATAAGAATATAACCACAACAACCACAAAAAATTATTGGTCGTCGTGGTTACGAAAAAGTAACCAAACCTTTCAGGAACCACATTCCGAAATTGAACCGCGATCCTGAAATTATCTTTTGGTTACATTACGGAACGCATAACCAGAACCTTGGTCACCGTGGTTAAGTTACGGAATATACTGTAAATGATCTGCAAAGTGACGTCACACCCCAAACATGGATTGGCCACAGACTAAAGATCACGTGCGAACCCGTGATGTATTAAGCAATGTCTTATATACCTCAAAAGGAAGTCGGAGAGGATACTTTCAAAGTATCAAACATCTGATTTGTTTGATTGATCACTTTCTCTTATAATTAGTACTTAAAAGCTACGTTATAAAGAAAGTATTTATATCGAATATTAATGTGCTTACATTATGAATGAATATTTAAAATAAAAATTCACAAATTAGAGCAAAAAAAGACATGAATTACTAAAAGGAAAATGATAAAGCAAACGCTAAACTCTATACCGCTGGAATTTCATGTAGTATATAATTTAGCATGTAACTCTATAAATTAGCGTTCGTTGTGATGACAACGTTTCGGTGACGCCGCGTGTCCTAGCAACGATGCCGACGCCCAACAATTGCCTACAGCGCAGCACGCTTTCATTAAAACTTTCATATACGATATTCGCTTGTTTCCAAAGGTCCTTCATTTTGTTATTTCTGGTCTTCACCAACAAACAAATGAAATTTATCAGGAAAACGTTGGCGACTTTAATCAAAACAAAATAAAGGAACGCTGTTTGAGTTGGTAGCTGTGTGAAGTTGGCTTTCATTTACATTTACCAAATAAGCGAAACATTTGAAGGTCGGGCTTAGTCTCAACACTCAGCGGAGGGATCAACGGCGACATTTCGACATTCAGCTGTTTCAGGAAATGCGGTAAGAGGAAGGAGCAAAAGCGTAGACGCACAGAGAGGGATCTATTGAATTTTTCATGGAAATACCTGATTTTAAATGTAAAATATTTCTCGGCTCATATGTTGTTTCTTGTTTTTATTTAATGCAAAAAACGTCATGTGGATATGTTTTATTAATGTTGAAAGTTTTCAAGCGAAATTATTTGTGAAATGAAGCGTTAGCGAATAGATTGGAGAGCAGTTTATGACCCGTGAAAAATGTAATAAAATTTGTTACAACTTTCAAGCGATATATTTTAAAATTTTGAGATATCTAAATAAATACACCTATCTTTTACCAACACGCGAGAAAACTTGTGGAAATATTAATACAATAACGTAGTTATACATTAACATTATGACAATAAAGGAATACCAAAATGAATATTAAAGGTTTCTTTCTACAGTCTATATACAAAGTAGCCATTTGCGCTCTCTTTTGTCAACGCAAAATGTCACTTTGCCGCTCATGCGCGACAAAGAAAAAACGCTCGCCCTCCAAATTTCTAACTATACAATGTTGAGAATTGTCACTTGTCTACATTCTTAATAGAAACATTTAGTCAGGAACTAATGGCACTGTAGTTACACATTTACCACCTTCACAAGTCAATCTGACATATAACTGCTCTGTCGGTATATTACATAACCAAACAAAATACCGCACTGCTGTGAAAATAAAATAGGGCATGTATTTACAAAAACGAAAGTATAAAATGCTTAGATTAGATTGAAATTGAAGCAATAACTCAAAAAGAATGGAAAATGATAAATTAAATATAAAATAAATTGTGTGAACAGTTATGCTGCCACCTGCAAAAGTTTGGCGTGAACGCTCCTAACGGACAGCCACTTTTTCACTGCACTAGTTTAATGTACTTGAAACAAATATATTATACAAAAGCTTATAATATTCATTATAATTTTTTTTGTAAAAATGAAAGTCAAAACAATGTTTGAATTCATATTTGAATACGTTCCTATCTTCACCGAGTAGTACTGTAAGTATAAAGTGTACATTTTATTAATTTTTTTGTTGTGTGTTTCGAACGCAAATGGAAATTGTCGATTTCGAGAGAACGCCGCGCTCCTGGGTCGTGCGTTAACGACCTCTCAATCGACAATGTCCCATTTTGTGCTCTTAATACACAAATAGCTATATCGTCTCAATCTTAAAATGTATTTAGTTTGATGCTTCGTTTTGATAACTTAGTACATAGTTGTACTTTAAAGTTAATGTTGGTAACTTGGTTTGTAAGTCATGAAGCGTAGCTAACTTTATTGTATTATATTACATGTACATACGTATATATTTTTCGCCCGGTGTTGAAACTTAACGTACTGGATTCTATGGCACGAAACATCTCAACGTGACAAGTCGTGGTTTCGAACATATTGGACACAGCGTGAAGCTAGCAACTAGTAGCAGTTATTTCCATAGCCTCCTAGTTTTCATTTTAGCATTTATAGTTTGCTGATATCAGTGCGTAAAATAAGAAACCTGATAAATATTTCTATTTGCTCCGACCGTGTCAAAAAAGGTCATAACTAAAGAGACGTTTATAAAACATGTTACAAAATATCCTAAGTATTATATTAACGACATCTATGTGTTTGGGAAAACAACAATAACAAAATTCATCAAAAATTAATTTCGGTTAATAACCACAAGACAGAAATTACACGCTATACGAAAATCATTTATTAGTTTCCGGATTAATTTTAATCCTCATATTAATTCTACCCTCATATAACTACCCTCGTTATTTCGCTCACAAAAATAATTATATCTCATCAAAAACTGCCATCATCCCAATCACAATAGCAACAAAAAAAGCATTAACTTTGTCCACGGCATTTGGAAGAAGAATATATACCACGTAACATTTTATCTCTGGTATAAACCGCGAAAAAACCAAACTGGACCTTGTGCTCTAACGACGTGAAGTGAGACGCGAGACGGCAGGCGTACCAACCGGTAATTTCGTTCTAGGGGAATTTAGTTATGAGGGCATTAGTGTCGCCTAGAATGAACTTGATAACACCATGGCGATGAAATTTCATCGGATGTGACTGGAGACGATTATTGAAGTAGTGGATATAAAACGCGGGTTAATTTTTTTTATGACAAGAATTTGAGTTTGAATTGCAAATGTACGCGAATGTAGGTCATGGAAGATAAGTGGTTTTATACAAGAATTCGTTTTAATTTTTTTGAACGAATGTCGGATTACGATTATGTCTTTTGTCCAAAATCATTTTAGTACTTATAAAAGGTTGGTACTACATTTTTTTATGAGAGATCTGTGGAAAATTCGCTTCTGCTCTGTGATAAGGCGAGGTTAAAAGCAATAACAGATAAATAACTTTTTATAAACTTTTCTAAATTATAGTTTCAATAATCATATTTTAACTCTGTTTACCTATTTAAGTTATAAATGTCAAAATTCAGTTTAGATATTCTTATCGTATTATGATAGTCACGACATTTATTTTTTGATCATTAAGTCTAGAAATTATTATGTATACCCTGTATCCCTAAGATAATCCTGTCCTGAAGATAGCACTTTGTTTTGAAGAGTCTAGATGAGTTTGTCGAGTCGGGAAGGCGTTAGTTGTCGGAACATGTAGTGTTTTTTAGTTTTGGGGCACGTGCTAAAAAGTTTAGTTATTTATTCAGTATATCTCCAAACAAGTAATGTCCATGTCTGTAATGTAAGAGTTCATCAGTGTAAAGTGTAAGTGTATGTGTGTTATTCCTTATCACCAATCAGTAAGAATAAAGTGTGTTATCATTAGGAGTAAGTGTATTAGTATCATCCTCTTCCGACCCCCCCCCCCCCCGTCGTATTACAGCACACAGGCGGAACAAGCAGTCAGAAATCGATTTAAAAAAAATATTTCGTTTGCATTAAATTTGGAGTTCCTACTTACATTTTGCTTAAGAACAAGGCTGTAAGTCCACCTTGGAATACGATTGAAAAAGTCTAGTTTATGTTTACATAAGTATTTTTGGTATACCAAGAGTTGCAAATAGCTCTTAGATCGAGGCTAGATATTGCTGCTCAAGCATAGTGAGGACTGCAACTAGTTGAGGTCTTCAAAGATACTTTCAACCAGAGGTATACATAACAATTTTTCTACAATCAGAGAGATTAATACGATATCTGTGTATAAGACAGATTAACATACCCAGGCACCCACTAATAGGTAATATGCTGTGATGATATATTTATATTTATTTATATTATCTCATCTATGAAAGCAAAAAATTTGAATGTTTTTTATCAATTATAAAAAAATAGATTTGTCATGCCTCCGTCCGGTATAAGTTGTTTTACATATCTCTAAATCGTCCAGAAACACTACTTTTTTACAGATCTTGGCCTGCAAAAAGATAGGCACTTTTATGGTTATAAGTTGGTATTATTGTGGTGAAATATCAACTTAAAGTATTTTCAACACAAGAATTAGGAATTTTTTTACAACTTTTAATACTAAATTGTAAATTGTAACTTAAATGGATAAATAAACACATTTTAAGCTAAATGTAAGTAATTAGTTGACCTTGCAAATGCAAAACAAAGTTTTCTGATTTTTCAGGTTAAGTTTGTAAATCCATGTCATCTAAAATTATTTAAAGTTTCTGACGTCAACAAAATGAAAAATCCCTAGTATTCATTTAATAAATTTAGGGAGAAGTCGGCACAAAAATCTTGTATATTACATGTCAAGAAACTGCTTTGCGAGTGCTCGTATTTAAAGGCCTCGCCTCCGGCTCGCAAAAGTGCAGATACTAGACTAGTGATACAAAACTATTCCACCACTATATATTACATAAATTGCCATCAGTTAGTTAAATGTCAATTTTTCTCCCTTGTTTCAAATCTTCTCCATCACTTTTCGATCAAGTATATAAATATTATTAATCAACAAAGAATTCAATCTTCTGTGTTGACTTTCCGAAGACAATCAGAAAGTAAAGCTGTAGTGCTGACGTGAGAAGTCCATCGAGATAAATGAAACTCTGGGTGCGTCGGGCGCGTGCACATTCCTTTGGGAACCTCTCTCATTCCATTGGAGTGATCCCGGGGCGCCCGTTAGCGTTTTCCAGACCGACAACTACCCACCATTATCCACAAACTTGGAAATTAACATTCTTTGTTTACTTCATGATATATTGAGTCTATTATTCACTTCAGTGAAAATTGCTATTCAATAAAGTTATATTTACTTTTTGCTAATTATATATAAGACGCGAAAACGCTGAGTAAGCGAAAACAAAAATAGTCACAACGTGTTGTGGTCTAAACTTACAAAGACTAAAATTTATTATTTTTTTTTACACAAATTGTAACGTAATTTACCAAACGCACAAAACTGACGCACTAGTCAGTGTCAATATGTACCTATCTGTTAGTTTTCTAAATATAGCTTAACGCTTAATAAAACCTATCTTCCTAATCTAACGCACAAACATTATGTGATTTAAGTCTTTCTTCGTTTTAAATTAATCGATAATATATTGTGACCGTTATTTCGCTTACTAAGCGTTTCACAAAATTTCAGTCTCTGAATCAACCTATCGGTCATTTTTCAGAGACTAACTCACTCAACCAGAACCACAGATGGATTATAAACCATCCTAGGTAATATGATGACTGCAAACGTAACTAACCACATGCAGAGCCATCTACCGACAACGCCATAAGCTTGGCCAGCAATATTGAATATTATTTCTTCCCATTAATAACATCTGTCATTTATTCCATCTTACATTGTAAAGTAAACCAGGTTATTGTACATTTATAATAGGGGATTACAGCTCAATCGAATTAAGAGAATTCGTAAAAAATAGTGAAAGTAGGTGCTTAATAATGAATATGTATTAATAAATAAATAAAATGATATAATTGAAATACTTCGGAAATAAGGGGTTTTTTGTTTTAGCATCTTGTCGCTCATATGAAATCCATATATATTATTTTGATTGGCGACTTAAGGACCTCCTATAAATATATAACGAATACCGAGTTAGGGGGTGAAGTCTACTACCAATGGAAGTAGACAAATTCAAATAGCGGACACGTGGCTACCAGTCCAGTACTGCAATTCTCAAACAGTTTTTATTTGAATATATTTTTTTTTGCATTAAACTTAATCATTTTGATACACTTGCAAATATATAGCTTGTAGACTTGTACAGTGTTACAATATTAATTTGTTTTTTATAATACATTTCATGTTTAAAGAACATTTTATATACACGAAGAAAACAGTTTTATATAAAAACATATTCGTGACGGCACATGTATATTTTCAAACTTCGGGGGACCATAACTCGCTTATTAATGCGAATTTTTCCACCGGATTTTCACCAATAGTCTTAGTTTTACTTATACTTTTTGATGAAATTATAAAAAAAAATGGTGGAATCCGCTATTTGATATTTATCTGTTGGAAGTCTTCATTGCATGAAAAATGTATATTGAAACATTTGCAATTGGATTTTTTTTATAAAACGCATCAATACATTCTTGATAGACTCGCAAACTTCTCCGACTGTACATCCTGTGTGCACTCAAACAATTGAGCAGATATATATGGTTATTTCACTGTTATCATTCCAAGAATGTAGATTTATGTAAAAAAAAGCATTAAATTTTCAACTCTAATTTTAGTTCTCTACAATATTTTACGAAGTTAGGTAATGGGAGTGTGAAACGATAACATAAACTGACTCATTTTTATAAGAAAAACTATAACCTGATTTTGGGTGACCCCGTGGGTTCAAATGTAAAGAGGCCAGGTCAAGCACATTTCATCTTTGGAATAACACATAAAACTTGCCAACTCAACAATGTTCCAATTCCTGACTGAACCCATTGAAACTACGAAAAGTTTGGCGCCAAACTTACCCAACAACAACTTCTTTTTAGAACGCGGCTAACAATTAAAGACAATTGCATTTTCTCTGGTTTTGTTAACGATGTAGCTGTCATTAATATAGGTGGTGATTATGCAAGAAAGTGTTTCCGTGCTTTTGATCATGTTCTTAGGTTAGTTCTGAAAGTTGGAAAACCACGAACTTGCGTACAAATAGGCAGATTATACGAATTAGAGACGCAGATGGTGTTACCAGAATCTTTAGTGGATGTAATTTAGCATTCAGCGATTCTGGAAGTTCTTATATTACAACAAAACTTTATCACACTGAATATAAATATCAGCAGTTTCAAAAAGTAATTGCGTTATTTTCTAATAGATGGACATACTCGTACATGTCTTGATGTTTAACTAACTTCATTCTAAACCGCGTTTGTTATGTAAAAGGTGTATCAGAGTTATACAAGTATCTGCAACTGTTTTGACAACAGTTGCTGCCACTTGCAACTTACGTTATCAGACGTACGCAAAGTTTCAAGAAATATAGATTTTTTTAGTCTCGACGTTGGTACACATGATATTTAATTCCTGTTGTCATTTTTTAAAGTTTGAATCATGTATTTAGACGAATAATATCAGGAATGAACAACAAACTATTAGCTGCTCCTACGTTATTTTTACGGTTAGATAATAGTGAGAACGATATTATTGTTATGAGACGTAGAAACGAAAGAAAAACATGTTCTAAAAATTTATTTAGATATATTACCATATTTCATATACTTTTATAAGCATAAATATAATAGCATAAATTCCCTTCTTCAAATTCGTATGGACGATATAATCTTTTTAACTTTTGAGAAATCTTCGTGAAATACTCGTTTTTCTTTTTTTTTTAGTTTAAAATAAGGATGTCTTGCGTTCCACAGAGCTTCTTTTCTTAAGAGATCAATTAGAAATTGAAAAAATTCTTCTGATTTTATTTAAACTCCAGCCATTTTTGAATTATTTCGTACTGCTTACCAGCTGTTTACAAACAAATGTCAAACACTTTAGGGATTTTTACTCCCTATGCCCCCTTACTACGCATGCGTATCTTGATAGTTGCACTATCACACGTCAAAAGTTGCACGAAACGCTTGAAGTTGCAGAAAATGTTTGATAGGCAGCAGATACGTGCGTACGTGTGATAATCCCTTAACAAACAGCTGACAATTCAAGATTGCTAATAGAAAAATAAAGTGCACAATTTTGTGTACATTTATTTGTAACCATCAATTGAATATTATGACATGACGTACAAAGAAATCAAAAGTAATGAAGATAACTAAAGAACAAGTAAATTACTTCAAATATCTAGAAGACATAGTAACTTGGAATGCTAACTGTAAAGAAGACAATAGGAGTAGAATTGCCCAGGGAAAGGTAACTTACAGTAAAATACAATAACAATAGACAGCAAAGCGCATTAAAATAAAACTGCACAAAATGTTTTCAAAATGCTTTTATGAAGTATCTATTGTACTGAATAGATAGATACGAGACATGGACCTTGAGAAAGAAGGAGAAAAATACTTTGAGATGTGATTGTGAAAACGATTATAAAAGATTGGGTGGCGGTGGAGCCTGGAAGTCAAGAATGTTGAGATATTGAGAAGGATTGAACAAGGGAGACATATTTTTAAGATAAATAAAAAAGAGGATGGTTAACTGGTTTGGACATATTTAAGGAGGGATTGTATTCAGAAAATTATAGTTTAGGAAAAATACATGGGGGATGAGGAAGAAGAAAATTTGGAATGTTAACATATATCAACGATGGTGGAAATTACGAGGGACTGAAAAGAGATTTGTGTAGAAGCAGCATTGCCTCTGATATCAGTCCAAAGGCAAAAACTTAGTCACAATAAATATAATTATATACTTTCCAAAACTAAAAAAATCTATCAGATATTTTGTATTTCCAAGACTTTTGCTTGTACAATAACTTCTCTCCTGTACACAAGTTAAATTTCCGGAATCCCGAGCCATGAAATTGAGTATGATTTAAGGGAAGAATGAAATGTTCAAATACACATGCGATTTGAAATATCCTGAGTAAAACCAGCAACTGGAACGCAATATAAACTAAGAGAAAACAACAATTCTTCAAATCGAAATGTACACTGAACCAAAAACTTCAAAACCGCCAGCCACAATTTACGATTGCGGAAATAACATCTCCTGCGTATCCGAAACTTAGGAAAAATCCAATAAAACTTTATAAACCATCAGCGTTCCAATAATATCGTTATCAAATTACCAAAAACGAATTTCGGTTGGAAGAGAAATTGATTATAGGTATGTAATATTTCAGAAGTAAATCCAGTATTTGTGGCCGTTACGGAAATTACCAACAATAACGCAATTTCGACCCTTTTACTCGCTGGTAGGAAAGGTTTAAGGTTTTTAAGGTTTACGAACTGTGAAGTCCAGGCATAAATGGTTTTCCTACGCGGGTTGAATATATAACCCCACCATTCTTGTTAGAACTTGTTTATGAACGATATTGTCAAAGTCAGCAAAGCGTTGCTAGTTAAATTAAACTGCAGGGAAACAAAATAAAAAAGTGATCATTATTTCATTTTAAAAAAGAAACCTGGTAATATGATCAAAGGTTAGAAGATAGATAAAATTTTAATGAATTTAAAGTGTTTAATTTTCTATCTAGCTCCAGCTGGAGACATCAATTTATTTTCTTTGTCAGTTCTATGTTTACAAAGTAGACGAGTTTTTCAAGAAAATAAATAAGTCTTTTTAATCAATATATTGAGATCAAATTCTGCATCGTTAATACATCAAGCGTCAACTTGTTTTCTGCAACAATATCCCCAAAGAATAAAAAATTAAAAAATAGTTAAAAATGATCACCTTGTCAACGTTAACGACGCTTCTATCTCATGATTATTATTATTATTATTCGTGTCCAAACCATATATATAATATAAATAATTAATACTCAATAAATATATAAAACATTACAACAAATATTTCTCAATCCTTAGATACTGAAGTGACCGATTTTCGGTAGCAAAATACCGCACCCGGACCACATGGAGTAAGATAGCTGAGCTTGTTGTTATAACCATAAATAGTCAAATTTGGAAATTATGGAAATATGCCTTATGCATCGCCCGGCATTAACTCGGACGGAGAGGATGCATCTTCTCCGAAGATTCTCTTCTGAGAGGAAAAACCGTCCGCAAAAACTGGCAGAGAAGTGGCCTATCTAAATAGTATTCATCCAAAAAAATGCACAGTTTATAGCAGCTGGTGTTGCCTTAGCCAAATCTTCTCTCGTGCATTCCTCTTCTAAGTTGGCGCACGTGAGCAGGTGGGCCATTGTTTGTTCTTGACCACATCGACATAAAGTGGGTTCTGCTTGATACCCCCAGTTGAACATGTTTACTGCACATTTTACTACTTGACTTCGTAGACGATTTAACGATTTCCAAATGGGCCATTTCTGATCGTTACCTGGTGGTAGTTTCTCATCTGGAAGGATACCCATTGCTTTATCTTCTGGCTTTAATGTGTCATCCCACATTAAGCGTCTTGTAGCAGTCTTGGTCTCTGTCTTTGGATGCACTGAAGATCTGTCTAGATTTTAGACATGACCGAGATGGTTCTTGGCCGAACATTGGCTGTCGAGGATCATGTAACTGTTTGGAGCGCTCTACAATAGGTAGAAAACTATACTTCATTTTAAAAAAGAATAGATCCTAGATTTAGATAGGTAAGTGATTTCTACTCAACCGAGTCAACAAAAGGGTAAAAATTATCAGGTTTCAGTTGTCAAATTATTTAGACAATAATTTAAAATTATCTAAGTTTTGATTTAATAGTGTAAAAGTTTCTGGACAAATTCTTACACATTTCGCTTTTTGGAAATCAGAAAACTAATGTGGCACAGAACACTAAACGTTGATTCTCTATTATCGCATAAGTAACTAGCCCTGAGGAAGACTGTAGTCACAGTCGAAACGTAGGCCAGGAAATAAATTATTTACATTAGACTGCGTGTCCGATTATTTCCCAATTCTCCATTCTGCTACCAGTGGATCATCGTACTCCACAATAACTATATTGTTTTTTTTTTTTCGATTAGCAACAGTAGGAGGATTCCTTGCTCCTATATGATGCTGAACAGAATTGCTTTTTCGTTAAAATTAATTATACCAGTGGGAAATTGTAGGCAAAGAAGATGTGTGTTCACACTAAATCTAAACTTTCTTTGCACCCATAAGCAATTAAACCTTTTTTGAAATAGATTCTAAAAAGCTTTCTGGTTATTTTCATATTTTTACTGAAAATACTATACAAATTTATTAAGTTGTAATTAAACTTTTGCATCTTAATTTCAAATGACAGATAATTCGAATGTGACTAATGAACAGCATTTTGTAACTGTTTCTAATGTTTATATTTCTTTCTAAAAGCTATTCGTCTTTAATAATTCCAAAGCAAAATCTAAACTTTGCCATAAATTCCCTTAAATCTGCAACAAATTCGCGTTGTCTCCATAAAATTTCATAATTCATCAAGTGCACTTGGTAATGGCGACGTGTATCGTGAAAGCTCTGTAGGAAAATTCAATTCTACTTGCATCAACTGATTATATATTTACAAAGATCTCTCCTACGGTTTATTTACACAGTTTAAAGTTGAGAAGTTCCTGCCAGAGCCCAAGCGACGGAGAAATGCGTTGAATTAGCGCGTTTACATGAATATTGGCTTCCGTTTCCGTTTGTGCAGAATTCCTTGCATCTGCGTTCAGAGTCTTTGACAATACAGATAGCAGATGTGTTCTTTTGTTGATTTAATGCTGATTTTAAATAGGTATATTCACAGAAATTTTCAAGTGAGACAGAGAAGTAAGGCAATATTAAAAATTACTGAAGCGAGTAATTTCTACTCGTAAATACATCAGTTCAGTTGAAGTGTAGATATCTTTAGACAGTTTTATTTATTTATTTTTTATTTATTTATTTAAATAATCCAACAGAACTTAAAAGTTCCAATTACAGGATGATTATACAAATAATTAAGTACATAAAAGCCCTGCAAAAAGTACACACATTGTAAATAAAAAAATGACTAAGAAGAAATTTTAACAGTTATAACAATAAAAATGAAAAATAATAATTAAAAGTTAGATATCTATAGAACTAAAGTAATTTATCAACTCTCGTCTGAATACATTAAATGAATCAGCGAATACATCTATGTTACAAGGGATTTCATTAAAAATATTGCACATTTGCCAGATTGGAGATTTCATTTCATAATCCTAATATATTTATTGACGACTTTTTTATGTGATTCATAATGCAAATTGAAATAAAGCTTACTATCCAAAATTACGCTAAGGTCAGTAAACTGTGTAACTCGATCAAGACAGGAATTTTCCATAATATAAGGATAAGTATAGACATTTTTTTTACTAGATAGCTCATTATTTTGCATTTGCTGAAATTGAAAAACTGTAGATTTTTGAGACCAAGCCAATACATTCTCTATATCATTTTGCAAAAGAGAACAATCATTTAAAGAATTGATGGTTTTATTTTTTTTTAGATAATCAGCATAAAGTAGTACTACAGAATTTTTGACATCAACAATATCGTTTATAAACAATATGAACAACAAAGGACCGAGATTTGAGCCTTGAGGGACACCAGAAGTGGCAATAAAGGGAGCAGAGTTGAAGTTATTTAGGCGCACAAACAAATTTCGACCGTGCAGATACGATTGAAGAAGAGAAATTAGATTGAGAAAAAAACTGAAATTGGTTTGAAGCTTTTGAAGAAGAACGCAGTGATCAACAGTATCAAAAGCTTTTCGAAAGTCAGTATAGATAACGTCGACTTGAGCATTATCATGTAGTAAATTAAGAGTATATTCAGTTAAATTTATTAGATTTGTTGTTGTAGATTTACCCTTTTGCCGAACTGAAATAAGATTTTGAACACTACTCTACATTGTTCCATTTAAGCCATTCAGTAGATGGAGCTGGCAAGAGCGCAAACTTGAAGTAGCCGAAATTACATTGGTAAACTTGTTTCTTGTCTCCAATTTCAGCCAATCAGAGAGGTCAAAACTATTCTTAAATGGCTTAAATGGAACAAGGTATATATATTTGTCTATAAAGAACTGATTCGTAAATTTTAGAGATGTTTGAGAGAATTGCATTTGGACCATAGTTAGAAATATCTTAATATTGTAACATTCCGGTTTTAGCAAAACATATAAACGTTAAATTAGATACACATTAGGAAAGACGAAACAGAGAGTATATTATTTATATTTAACAATTTAATTTTCAAAGCTGTACAATATTGAGATTAGTGCGTCTATTCTGAACAAATCTGTAAGTTTTACAAATATGTAAATAACGAACAAAATCGCAACGAAGTTGCCACTCTTTTGCATAATTTTATATTAATCAATAAAAATAGATACGTTTCTGTCAGATTTTTACAGATTTATAGATCTGTAAGACTTACATATTTGTTCAGAATTGGCCTGTTAGTAATTTGTAAGCAAGAATGCAATCGATGAACACCGCGAATAAAAATGGATATAAATATATCAATTTAAAGGTATTATCGTCCAACAAGTAAAACACAACACCTGTCGAAGTTACGTTGTGAAGAACTTTGTAACCATAACAGCATTATCCGGTGAAGTTTGCAAGTTATTTGTATGTGTTCCTTGTGCATTCAAACCAACCAAGTTTACGGTAAACTACAGTTTAAGCAAGTACGTGAAAACAAATGCACCAGCTAAGATATTGCAACTTTGAGAAATTGCTGACGAAATATCTACATTTCGTTACATTTTCACGGCCGAACTTCAAGTTCAAACTTTACAGGAGACATATAACAAGTATTACTTAACATCACGAGTGGTAAATTTTTAATTTGTACACGTTTATTTTATTTTTTTCAATAAAAAGAAGAACTATCGTTTTCTTTTCATTTGATGCATAAAATAACAAAAGAAATATATGAGCTTGCCGAAGACTACCCTGAAATTAGAAATTAGGTTTGAAAGATAAAAAAACTAAAAAGAACATAACCTCATTTTACATTATGACCATCTCGGAAACGTAAAAAGTTCCTGATATAATACTACCAGTCATATTAATGTAAATTTAATATACTTTTCAAAGCCCCATAAAGAGTAAGCCCATTCAGAATTAAAAAAATTAATGGTAGAGTAAGAATTATTGGCATCGGTATAGTAAAAATTATTTCCGTTCACAATGAAAAATTAATGAAATTATAGTTTCTAGGTTGACAGTATGAGCTGTCATTTTATTTTTGCGCAAAAAGAAACTGACATAAATGATGATTTATTAATTACACTTAGCCACAAGCACTCCATTGTGTGAGATAAGCGAAGAGATTAAGGGAATTTAAAATTATTAATATATATATATATATATATATATATATATATATATATATATATATATATATATATATATATATATGTGGGCATAAATAGCCTTTGAAATAAGCGAATATGGTAAGTTACGTGTTTACTTTTAGTTGTGCAAAGTTTATTAATAAGTCTGTTTGTTTATATAGCGCAACGTCTGAGGCACACAACAAAATGATCTTTTTTCTATTGCTCATTTTATCTGATGAAATCAGAAGTCAGATGTCAATAAACGTCAAAACCGTCAAAAAAGCGGTAGCGGTAGTGGCAACGAATAAGTTTGGAGTTTGCAAACTCTTACCGCTGCCGTTGCCACTGCGTTACTACTAATTTTCTTAATTTTTGGATGTGAACTAATATATTTGCTATAACGCATTCAATCTTTTACCCAGGCCACTACCACTGCCACTAATTCTACCGCTACGTTAATTTTTTTTGTTGTGAATGATACTTTAAATATAATTATTCCAATTACTCTCCACGGAACTCAGCAACAAAAACATCTAACAAACGAATAAACAACCCTTGTGTACAAAAAACAAATCGCTGCCAACTACAAATTCTCTCGCCATTATCAGGCGTGAAAAGACCTAATTAAAACTTAATTGGAGGGAAAAAGAAACACTGCACAAGATCGGGAATCTAATTGTCAAAAAAATGTAAAAGAAGAAACTGGAAATTGTAAGAAATTCTTCCTGGCACGTCGCCAGATATAAATATGCAAATAAGAGGAGCAGAAAAAGAATGGAGCATCTGAAACAGTTCAAAACTGCACCCGTGGTCATGATAAACTTACACTAGATTGTGAATGGTCCCTGAATACCAAAATGGTGGATGGGAAGCTACTTACGACTTATTAATTTACATAAAACAGTATTTATTCTTACAGTAGCAGGGATGCACCATTTATCTATCTTGAAAAATATATCAACTAGGTACTGTAAATAAGAATGATTTATTTCCAAATAAATACCAATTTAAAATAAGTGAAACACAAAACAAACGGAATGTTTTTTATCAAAATATTATTTTGTACTAGGGTACCTTTATAACCAGGGTATGGCCATGGCGTGGCTCACGTTTTGTCCGCCATTACCGGACCCTCTGTTATATGTGTTCTTGCGCAAATTATTATGTATTTTCTTTGCTATTTGTTTTATTTTAATGAAAAACACATTTAATTATCATTTTAATATGTATTTAAAGAGTAAATAGTATATTTTTTTCACTACTAGCTACACAAAGGTACTTTATTGACCGAATAGAGTGCCGTGAAATTGAATTTCTCAACCCGTCCATGGCTACCGGTATATAATTTTTCATTATTAACCGATAATAAATTAATAATGAATAAATTTATATTTTTTGATAATTCTGCGACAGTTTTAAATCGGAAATGTTTATATCAAGTTTAAGTTTAACCAAGAGACTTTATTTATTAATATTTTATGCATTTAAATGGTTGTTTAAACAGCTTAATTCAATATTAAAAATTCGGATTAATTTGAATATTTGTTTTTCGCGCCGAGAACATATTAAATACTTGACACTTCTTTCATGTCAATTTCGCTTATTCAATGTAAAAAAATATTTGTAATTTAACAATAAATAATACAAATGCTTGAACCGTGCAACCAAAAACTGTGCAATCACAATCAGATGATACAACCTGTCAATGAGCACATATCTGTAAGCATAGCATTCGGAGAGTGACGAGCCCAGAGTCGAATAAAGTTTGTTAAATCATGTGATGCTTTTTAATCTAAACCTGTCCCGAACACTACAGTAAGTAAACGAAAATTCAATCTTTTCTATTAATAATGATTTTTATTTTAGATTATTGTTAGCTAACATTGCTAACAGACAGAATTCAATACAACATAGACAATAATTATGGTTGGAACCACAAATTAAGTGAATAAATAAATTACTATTATAAACAAGTACTTGTTAAGTTATTTGTAAAAATTATAATTAATTGTACAATTACGACAAGTCATATTTGTTGCAGATCCTGCAGTATTTAGGGAACCAGTAAGAAAATTAGTTGAAGTTGAAGGTATATTAATTATGGTATTATTTATAGTATTTGTTTCTTCAACATTCATTCTTGTAGATGGGATTTCAATATTGTTTTCTGCTGATGTCACAACAGAAACACCAGGGAATGTATTACTTGAAGACGGTGATGTCACTTGACCTTGTACCATGCATGCTATATTTTTTTTAACGGACAACGAATCTTCCACATATCCTTCAGCTACGGTGATAGACTTCCTCCCTCCGTGCTGCTTTAATTGAAGAATGTTACAACCCCTAGAAGCTAATATTGTGGCCGAGGTTCTTCGGAAACTACAGATATTAAATTAGATGTGATAATAACAACCCATATCATATATTCTACATAACCTCTAAATGTATGTCTTAATAATAATTGTGTATTTCTTAAACTAATTAATTTTTATTACCTTTATATATTCACAGTGTGATAATTTAATATTCTTTTATAATATAATATCACATTTATTACAAATAAATAGGGAAATGAATTACCGACAATGGCGGTGATCTTGGACCATGGCCATACCCTGGTTATAAAGGTACCCTACTTTATAGCGAACTGTTTTGCCATCTATCGGTATTTCAACATACTAATGTCAAATGTGACATCATTTTGTGGCGCCATTACATATATCGTTTCCAAATAATGCAAACTTTAATTGTAATATAAAATTTGCCACAAACATATTAGTTTTTTGATACTACTAATGTTTGTTTCAATAAAAAAAAATGTTTCCATTTAATAAAGAGGTCTAAGTCTTTTCGAAAACTTTTTTTGGACATAAATTTCAATTAATTTAATATAAGTAATAAATTGTTGATATGTAAATTAAAGTTAAAACTAAACATTTTTCTCGCAAAATTAAAAGCCCTTATCACTGATAAAAAGAAATGTATAGAAAGTAATGATAAGTAATTATAGTGGACAAATAACAGATATCTTATTTCAACTTTAAAATAATACCATCAATGTTATGTAGTTTCTTCCATTTTTGATCTAATCTAACCTAGTAAAATAATATCTTTCTACGTTTTTCACATTTCATTTTTATAGTTTACTATAAAGCAAATCTCTAAACCATTCTAAATGTCAAAGGTCATCGGGAAAATTGCATTGCTTACTCAGCTGATTTAGATATTCAATCGCGATTGAAAAGTTCAATAAATAAAATACAAATATACTCATGATGGTAATTTCTGACATTACTTGTTTAGTAAACATTGTGGAAATTATATTCTTGGTAGATTATATCGAGGGTATGGTTAATGTCCTTTTGAAATAAAAAGGTTGCTTTAATGTGTTCTTATAATGGTTTATTGTTTCAGGTTGAATGAATTTGTGGGACGAAGGAAACTGTCGAAATAAAGGTAAGTTAGGAGTGAAGTTAGTTACGATTACGAACGGAAGCGGGGTGAATGTAGTCGAAAGTGTAATGAGGAATAGCCTTACTTAAAAAAAATATGAATAAAGTACTTTGAGATACATATCTAATATTGACTATGTTTAAACTTGCATTAAGTATTCTAACTACATACATATAATATAAAAACTATTTAGAAATGTGACACAATGATTATACTCGTAAACATATGCATGTGCATAGAATTTATAAGTAAGACATTATACGATGGTCACTCTAGAATTATAGACAATAAGACACATATATCATAATTTTTATTTAAATATATTCAGGAAGGAAGTTCCCTTTAATAATAAAACACTTCAGCATTCTTTTCTACCACTTCTTATAAGCTCCCAACCAATATTCTTTTGGAATGCTGCTGTCAAACTAGTTTCTGGAAGACTTAAAAACTGTCAAAGCTGTCAAACTAAAACCAGAGAACTTAAAAACTGTTAAATTAATTTCAGGCTACCTGTCAAAGTTGTTAAATTATGTATCACGTTTCGAAAATGTCTCTGGGGGGATGGGATAACGTTAACGAAACGTTACTTTATTTCGTAACGTTATAAAAAATAATAGTTCGTTACATAACGTTAAATATAACTTTTAAAAAAACAAAGTACGGTTATATATCGTTATAATAACAGTATTTTTACTTCGTTATTATAACGTTAAAATAATTATTCTTTCTCAAATTTGTAATAAATATGCATTAAAAATTAAAATAAAAAAATGATTGATAATGTTTTTTATACTTAACCTTATTCTAGAATTGAAAATTATCTACCTATTACAAAAAAATTACTGATTTGTAAATACAAAATTAGAAAAAGGAATAATTATATTTAAATAAAAACGGGTAAATAAAAGGTGTTAAGTATTTTATTGGCTTGGAATACAAATTCCGAACTGCACACATATCACTCTATACATTTCTTGGCATATACATTTTCCTAACGTACAAATATGCCCTTTAAAGTTATATTGCCATGTACATTTCTCGCCTTGTACATTCATGACTGTGTACAAACCTATACCGTGAAGTTACTGCGCATCAGAGAATTCGAACTTGGCGCGCTATCTCGTCTCGAAGTACACTTCGAAAATAAAATGTATTTTATTCCTTTTAATAAAAAAAAATATAATCGTAAACATAACCTAAAACATAAGGCAAATATTCTACATGTGTTCATTAAAATACGTTTTGTTGTTGAAGTGTAATTCGGGATGGAATGAACGCGCCAAGTTTGAATTCTTTGACGCGCAGCAACTTCATGGTATAGATTTGTACACAGTGACAAATGTACAAGGCGAGAAATGTACAGGCAATATAACTTCAAGGGACATATTTGTATGATAGAAAAATGTATGTGCAAAGAAATGTACAAAGTGATATGTGTGCATTTAGGAATTTGTATGCATACCGATTTTATTATAAATAATATATTATTAACAAAATTCACAAAACATCGGTAAATTAGAAAATTATATCCTCAACGGCAAAACCTACAATTTGTAAATATGGATAACGTTATAGTGAATCGTTATTTGATACGTTACAGTTATATAACGTTATTTAGTTATTGTTATGGTATTGAAAAAAAAAATGAAACGTTATTATAACGTTATCGGGTATCGTTACGTTAATATGACTACTATTTATTGGATCAGTATTTTAACTACATGATCAGTATTAAATGATCGGTAACTTACAATAAAAATGTAATTAATCCTAAACCTAATTTAACCTAACCCAATTTAATTTAAACTAACCTCAACTTAATTTAACCTGAACACAATATTCATATTTAATGATCATTTATTTTACAAAATACTAATCAATTAAATATAAACTTTAATATATTAACATCAACATTTGTTCTAAAAATGGAACCATCAAAAAGGTATTTAAGGTTAGGGTACATTACGTACATTACATACTTTATATGTTGTTGACAGAAATGGCAAAATATCCATAAAATTTTATTGTTTACTGTATATAATTAAAACAAAAACAATTTCCCGAAAACGTAATAAATGTAGAGAATGCCCTTTTTAATTACGACCTTCATCTGAATCAATGTATAATGCAGTAAACCAACAACGTAATTGGTTTAGGCAGAAAATGTAAGAGAAAGCCTGTAATAAATTTTCAAACGTAATAAGTAGAATGTAATTTGCCAGGAGCAATTCCAGGTCCGGCGTTTGATACAAATCATAGGCGCATATAACCTCTAATTTCATTTGTTTCAGCCTACGTAGACGGAGTAGTGCAGTTTATTGCTACCAACTTCACGATATTAAAACTGAATCTTACCGCGGTAAATTGCTTACCGTACGACCTTTGTAAATGGAAATTTTTAATTTAATGGCCGAGATATTTGCAGACTAAACGGGTTTGTTAATCTCAGGAAACAAATTACAGTTTAAATCTACCTGGTCGGAAATAAGAAATATGATTTTGAATTGAGTTACGAAGACATTTTTAGAACTACGAGTAGGGAGAAGATAGTAAACTATGATTACTTTCAGAAAATTTGATATGCTTTACAATTTCAAAATTTCAAAGAAAAACTAACCATATTATTAAACTCCATCAATATGAAAAGAAATGACAAATTATACGTGTCATCAAATTGAATGATATAGATATATCACACTTTTGTGTTTTTGTTATAAATTGGGGTATGTGGATATGACAGTTTGCCGAAAACTATTCAACTATGCCATATTTTAGTTTTAAAAATTATTATCACTGACAATTTTACGAATGGCAGCTATTTATTTTAACAGCGAGAAATAACGATAGATGTCATTGATAACCGACATGAAGTTAGGTTCATACATATGTATTTTTGACAACAGTTTTAACCTCAAATAATTTTTCCGTTGATCTTTTATTTTATTGGTTTCAATTATGTGGAGATAAGCGTTTGTTAATGTCCCAAATTAATGAATGATTTGATTTTCTACTTATACACGATTTTAGTATAAATAACCACAGATATTAATACTAAATGATAGAGTCCTCTGCCAATTTTTCTTTTTAATTTCTTTTCTGCAAGTGCAGGATACAAGAGCCTAGCCGTTAGATCGGCAGGGCCTCCGAAATTTTTAAAATAATTCTGACTATAATAATACCTAATGCATAAAACTCGAGTCCTTATGCTTGTTTTTTAAACTTAATTTAAAAACTAATATAACGACTTGGGTTTTGCGGGCGCTTGGAACATACATCGTGCTCATTCGGGTCTCTACTTTTCTGACGACTAGACCTTCTGTGCAGGATGAACTAAGATTTGTAGTTTAAATGTGAATGGGCTCCGGTATTCATTTTTCAATTATTTTTTTTCTGAAAGATTTAATAAAATGATGAATTTTAGCGTTTATTACACTTTTGAAATGTGTATAGTTTTTGAAATATATATTTTTTAATTTAATTTTGCGTGACGTCATATCTGCAATTTTACTTCGCCTACTGACTAAAGTTGTTTATATCTCTCAATGTCATTAATTCTGCCAAAAATTGATGTCAAGAAGGGTTAACTAGTGACAGCTGTCACTTTTAGAAAACTATAGTTGTACCTTGTCAAAGGAAAATTCTGTTATATAAATTTTAAATAAATATTTTTTATTTTAATAAAAATAATAAATGTTTAATACATTTTCATGTAAAATAGAACTACATATAAAATATATATGGATTTTATTTTCATAAGTTATGAATAATATAAAATTATATTCTTTTCGCATGCTACACTGATACAAAAATACAGTTATGACGTCATATCGTTATAGTGCTAATCGTTTTTTATTAAAATTATGAATGAAAAGTTTAATATTTTAAAAATGTTTTGGTACAAAATATATGCAACTTTTTTTTAGTACTGGACCCCATTATAGGTAATAGCGAGTAATGAATTTTTAACGTTCAGCAGTGGTCGAGCACGTGTCTCCTTTTTAAAATCAGAAAATCAATCAAATTGCTTAGAACGTCATACAAACTTTCAATCGCTTATAATTTGCGAACGAATTAATATTTAAACAATTTTTTTCGCTGTCTCATTAATTAATGTATATTTTCTCTTTCTTATCTAAGGCCCGCGATGTTCATTTCTGGTTAAACTGTCTGATAACTGATATTTTTATAAAAATGTAAAAATAAATTTCATATTATGAGTTCTGAAAAGAAAAAGAAATATAATTTGATACAGAAACTACACAGTACGAAAATAAAATATTCATAAAGCTTCTATTAAAATACAAATGATATACCAGTTAACAATACTCCAACCTTAACAAATCCACAGAGAATACATTCCATCGATTTTCGTTATAAAAGAAATTAAAACGTATTGATATATCTGGAATCTAAATTTCAGAATCCATCAATTTTATTAGGATCTGAAACGCTGAAAGTACGCCAGGCCAGAATAGCCTGCAGATACAGAAGTAAACATCAGTAGTAGACGAACAATATTAAATCTCCTCGGAAAAGAAAACTCTACTTGTTTGTAAGGAGGAAAATTGCAAAAAAGATAGCGTTGACATATATACCCCGTGCCAGGAATATTAAAAATACTTTTAAACCTTGAACTCTTTTATTGTGTAAATAATTTTATTCAGTCGAGTAAATATTGCAACAGTGTTCATACAGAATTAAAAAGATAAGTTTATTAGAATTCGCTACTGCCGGGAAAAAGGTTAATTTTGCGTTTGGATTAAATTTAGAGTAAATAATTTTATTTGAGAACAAGACTATGTCTATCGTGGAAGTTTATGGACATACTTGAATACGGTAGACAGGGATAGTTGTTGATATATTTTAGATATGTACCAAATTTAATACAAACGTAATAATTGAAAAATCGACTTACGACCTTTTGACTCGGGACTCGGCAGTAGCAAATCTTACCCTGTTTTAAACTATGCTCTATTTTTAAAGAACGGAGTAGTGGACAGATCAAACTACGCTAATCTTACCACCACTCCATTCTTTAAAAAATCTGATGTGGCCAGCACATTATCTTCCGTCAGTTCCATATATTTTGTACAAATTCCATACAGAAAGTTCCTTGCACAAGATTCCAAATATCAAGTACATTACCTTCTGTCAGTATTTTGTACAAATTCCATTCAGAAAGTTTCATGTACCTAAGAGATCCTATATTTCTATCCAGCACAATTATAACACAAACATGTCAATTGCACTTAACACTGACATCTGTCAATCAGCATTTTCTTAATATAGTAGCGGTTTCCATGGTTATAGCATAACTAGCTGCTTTATTGAATTTAATTTCTTTCAATTTTTTTAACTCTATAACAGTAAAATGATATTTAACAGTGTTTTTTTTTCAAGAAAAACTGTTAAAATCTTAAAATGAGGGTAATCCGGTTGACCAATTATAACCAAAATCTAATCATCTCTTCACATGACTGTAAAGAAAAGGAATACGAAAGAATTATAATTTTTTAAATTGTAGTATTTGAGTTATCGGATCCGAAAAACACACACACACACACACACACACACACACACACACGCACGCACGCACGCACAACACAAACACACACACACACACACACACACACACAAACACGCGCGCACGCACGCACGCACGCACAACACAAACACACACACACACACACACACACACACACACACACACACACACACACACAAACAAACACACACACACACACACACACACACAAACACACACACACACACACACACACACACACACACACACACACACACACACATATATATATATATATATATATCTTATTCCAAAGACTCTAAAACGTGCTTATTCATCAAAAACTCACCACCGAATTTTTTGACCAAAGACAATACCTTCCTTACCTAAAGGTGACGGAAGGTAAAAATTGAGTATAGAAGGAATTCAAAAGTCAGATTTACGGCAGTAGAGAACGAAGATCCGGTTTTGATATTGAATCCGCCCTTAAAACCAGCCGAATACTTGTAAAATTATTACATGTTACTATCAATAATTTTATAGCGTAATATAACAATATCAACCTAGATGTGCACAGTAAAACATTGTTAAAACATATTATAAAATACAATATTTGGCAACAGAAAAATGATATATTTATATAACAGTAAAGAGATTTCCTAATTTTGTAGAATTCCAGAAATTTGAGTAAGGGAGCAAAATTTTGTTTTGTCTTTTTTAACTATTGAAAAAAAATAGACTAGTCTGCTATTTTTCACAATCATTCTTTTCCAAAAACAACCGACGATCCGGCAACTGGAATTTCGGCATACCGGCAAATTTTAAGCCGGAATTCCGGGATTCGGTAATCCGGTTTTGCAACAAATGTAACAAAATATTGAATAAGTCACATAAAATTTTGTTGCATACCATAAAAACAAAATACCGGCAAATAGGGCATATCCATTTATTTTACTCCAATAATAAAGTTAAATTTACGTCCTGTTTCTGCATTACACGTGGTCATTTTACATGTTCGCAAAACCGAACGTAGGTTTCAAACATATCACTGAAAATATATTCCAACATATATTTACATTTTTAAGTGCACGAAGCTCACGAACTAATAAAAATGGAAAATAAATGCAAAGGCAAAACTTTGTGCATTCCTGTCGCAAATCGAATATTCTTCTTGATCTTTTTATACCGCATATTTTTTATTTTTATGTTTTAAAATTCGCGATCCTGTCGAAGGAAGCAATAATTTAGAACGACGTGATACGATTCAATCCAATTTGACTTTGGCGCGTTTTTAACTCTGCTGTGAAGTTGGCGATATTACCTCAACAAAAACACATCTGAGATTTCGTCGGAGTTGGATATCTACGTCAATGACTTTCTTATTTGAGTTGTTTTTCTTAAGCAAACAGTATGAATACAAATGAATCATGAATATAATAATGGCACGAAAGCAAAAACAAGATGTTTATCTTAGCTACGTCAGATATCTCCTTGCTTGCGGTTTGACAGATATGTTCTAGATTTTCTATTGTTTCAGGAAGCACAATTTGCATAGAGTGATATATCATATTGTATAATATTAGCGGAACTGGAAACACAAAAAATTAAGAATAATATTAACAAACTGTAAACTCATTGTTAATATTATAATTTGGTCTGGTAGGGCCTTGAGTAAATTATGACTCGTTCACTAGATGTTTAAACGTAGTGGTAGCTTAGCAACCCCACAACTAATAATGTGACGATTAATAATATCCTCAGCAGTTATACGACTTTAAAAGTGAAAGATTGTTCAGCCATAGAGAGGAGAGCAGCCAATAGCTTAGTTGGTAGAGCACTATCCCGGCACGGTAGATGTCTCGGGTTCTAATTCCGATGGCTGACAATTTTTCACAATTTATTTCACCAAAATTAAGGTATTGAAACCGAAAGGATGTATGAATAAGAAATACCGATATCTGTGTACAAAGCAGATTGGCACACCCAGAAATGGGTAATAAGCCGTAATGATATATTTATTTATTTTATTTTATAAAATACCAATTTTACAATAATTAGGAAAAACTAGAAAATATATTACGAAAAAGAAAATCATAGAGTAACATATACCTATTAGACTAATATATTGCTAATGCTCGTATCTTTTCCATAAGAGTAGGTGAAGGAAACACTGTGAAATGGAAATATCATTTCTGCATAAGTCTATCTCACACAAACATCCAACCTGGAATTATGCGCACGCTCGCAAATCTTGACTACTATTGGCTAACGCTGACAGCTGTAGCCGGCTGATGCAGCGAGTACATGGTTTGACGTTTGATTTCATTTCTTTTTTTACTATTGTACATGTACTTCGAAGTACTTGTGCTCTGATAGAAGAGAAATCATATTAATAATTAACATAAAAAATCGGGGGAGCCTTCTATATCCCTCAAAGGATGTGGCATTTATTTGTAAAAAGACAGAAAGGGTATATAGGCAAAGTCAACAGGAAATCTTCAAAAATAAAAAGTAAAAACAACGCATGATTATTAATGTGATTCAGCAATGCTCTCCTAATGTGTTTAATACAATCGAATTTGTTAACCACGTCAAGGAACAAACCGTTTTAGACAACCACAAAACACAAATTATGAAAATTATTGACACATTTCTAAAAATTTGATTTTATCACGAAACGAAATTACTGTCGGAAAAAGATGATTATATTACAAATAAGTATCATCGAATTGGGCTATTTAGAAATCAGTAAATATTTTATAAATTATTTCTTTTAGTCTTCTTTACCTTACTGTCACCTAAATAAATTAATCCTGACCAGATTGTATTCCTATTATTTTTAAAGTACAACAAAGCAAATTATTTAATACAAATTTAACGCTAGAATATTTCATTGTTATTTATTATTAATTATATTTATATTCAAGAATTTATACACAAGATAAATAGATACATTACTTAATTTCACAAATTTAAATTTAAATTTTTTAGCACTAGTCGTCAATAATCAAGTCATAGCCGTGTTCCTTCGGGCTGTGATTCGCAATCTAAATGATAAAAGTGATCACGATGTCGTCGTTAGCCAATAGTGTCAAAAGTTTACGAGCATGTGCATAATTCCAGGTTGGTTGTTTGTATGAGATAGACTTATGCAGCAATGATATTTCCATTTCACAGTGTTGGCTTCAAGAAAAGCAAAGGATTAGCAATATATTAGTTAATAGGTATATGTAGAGCACGTTGTAGTATCTATAGGTGAGTGCACAACGTATTCCAATGCATTACGAAGAATGGCTAACTAACTGGGCTAGTTCATACAGTATGCCGCTAGATGTCAGGTTTTGTTGCGACCCAGTTTTTACACAAAATATTTAAAATATTAAATTATTCATATATAACGCATAATATTCTATATTTTCAATCATTACCTTCTATCTTTTGTCAGTTCTATGTATTTATTTTGTACAAATTCTATACAGAAACGTTTCTATATTTCCAGTAAAATTATAAAACAACATATGTTAAATACACTTGTCGTTGACACTTTTCAATCAGAAATTTATTTTAGTACCTGTTTCTGTGATTATAGTGTAGCTGGCTGCCGCTAAATTTCTCATTTTGGCACCTTAAAAAGACTATATTTCTCTTTATTTGATCCTTACCCCGTTGTGTACTTTGTAGCAAAACATTTTCTGTCAAATGGTAACGGGTCGCCTTAGCACCATTTTGTTTCCCAGTTACTTAGCCATGTCAACGCATCTCGTGCTCTCACCTATAGATACTACACCGTGATGTAGAGTAATGTATAACAGGCACTCAGCTGTTTCAGGTAACCTTCGAAACAGCTAATCTTAGTGCCCCGGCCTGTAACTAACTTCATTAGCAAATAAATGAGGCGCTAATTCAAAATCTGAAATCAGTTTGTATTCTTACATTGTAGTGTGAACAATAATTTTTTTTGTGTTTTATTGTGTGAGCTTAATTAGTAGTTTTACACTTCACGAATCTATCACCTGATATGCAACTTCGCTATTTAGCTAAAATAAAATTAATTGGTAATATTGACCCGTACGAGGCACGAAGATCAGCTGTTTTGCATGTCCCCGAAAACAGCTGAGTGCCCTTCCTCTATAACTTATTATAATCAACAAGGAATTTAAAAAGTCTTTTGTAACGTAGAACGCAAATATATCCACAGTTCCCTAGGTATTTATCTTAGAAAATACTATCTGCCGTAAGGAAAATTAGCATTTCATTTTTGTTTCTTTTGCATCCAGAGCCTGATACGGGTCTAGTGGATTTTATTTCCAGTTCTGGAGATAAAACAAAAAACCCCAGGGAATGTAGTAAGAGATGACCTCGGGTGAGGGCGAAGAAAATTAAAAAATACACAAAAGAAAGAAATGTATGCAGAATATGTTAGGCATTTAAATCTGGTGGAAACTATTAATTTCACCGTAATTGTTTTGTAACCGTGCACAATTTATTCGCGCATTCTCCGAATAATTTCACCCACAAGAATTACATCGTATATTTTTTGCGTATTTAATTGTCGGGTAGCAAAAATATTCTCCGTTGAACTGTATGAAGGACGAAGCCACCCAGCATATAAAGTAATATACTTAGTGTGCTTTGCTATAATGCTTCTTTTAACACTTAGATTTCCCGCTTCCCGGCAATGGTTTCTTTGTGAACGAGCCTTTGTTTCCTGTGGTCTTGCACTTCCAGGTCTGGCACTGTTACTTCCGGAGGGTCTTGAGCCTTTAATCACTTTTTTAAAAGGTTTTCTTTTCATGAAGGTTTAGGACCTGATTGAATGGGAACAACAGAGATTTTTTTTCTGCTATTTATCCATTAAAGTTTGACAACAGTGAAAAATCATGGTCTGACAGTAGAGGTTAGGTATGAACACAACACAACTATAACTATTTTCATACCAGTTACAAATATTTTCAGGTATTTTTTTAGGTTATTTCTATTATATTTCAATATTTGAGAAAGAATAACGAAGAATCTTGTGATGAAAGAACAGAATGCAACTTTCTTCAATGAAAATATGAGGCTGTTTAATTTTAATCTACGATTGTAGTCGCAAATATGTTCTACTCACTTCATGGGTATTGTACCTAATATCAAATAATTTTAAACAATAAATCATAATTTATAATGTCGAAAACGTCAAATTACAAATAAATGACGAATGTATTTCCACCGACCAGTGTGTCATGAGTAATATGACATAGAATTTAAAGTAAAATGAAGAGTAGTAGTACAATAAAGATTGATTACAATAATGAAAATCACGAATCACATTAAATTACTGTTACTGTAAGTTTTAACTCTAATCTCAGCCTATATACAGGTATGTATCAAGGCTGCATGATTACAACAAAAAATGCTTAGGCCCAGTTGCAGAAAGCATTGTTAACTTTAATCACGTTGTTAACTTTAACAAGGCTTCTTTTCCAATGTATTTTTGATACATATCCATGGTTTCAATGTGTAGTTAAACACATGATCAGTTAACAACGTTTTATGCAACTGGCCCTTATACTGTCTATCATTACCAGCAAATCAGCACATGGTTACATCAGCGTCAGTTTTAAGTAGCCGAACTTACATTGGGTAATCTTGTCTCTTGTCTAGAATTTCAGCCAATCAGAGAGTTCAAAACTATGCGCTATTGTCTGTGATAGTGAATTGGTAAAGTGGAACAAGATATATAATTACCCGTACAATAAAAAAAATTTGATTAAAATAATAAAAATAATTATTCACACTAAAAATTATTGATTATAAAAATTTTAATTTAAAATTAAAGTTAATCAAATTAAGGTAATGTGAAGGGAAATGTCAACGAAATTTACAGAGAGAGTACGTCAAGTGGCGTCATGCACGTCGTAACATTGTACCATTTTGAGAAATTATCTGTCACAAATAAATATTAATCTGAATATTTAAATTTTGAAGTATTGTATTTATTATAAATAAACTGACAACACATTTTCCACATTTAAATTTAAAAAGAAGAAATTAAAGTTTTGAAAAGAACTGATTTGAAAACGCTCAAAAACACTAGCAAACAAAATCTCAGTCGGTATGCCGGTAAATTCTCGGATATGACTGAAGCTGCGCAAAGTTGATACTCTGTAGTTCAGAATGTGCAGAGTTGATTTCAATTTGAAATAAAACCTTTGTTTTTTATTAATATGTATATATTGTATTACGAAGTAATAGAAAAATGTTTATAATTTAATGTTATTAATATTTATATAGTTATAGTTAACTTTTTCTTAATGACAATAATATCAGCATCAAATTACAAGTC
The DNA here is from genome assembly GCA_963082715.1 of Harpalus rubripes. Lineage (NCBI taxonomy): Eukaryota > Metazoa > Arthropoda > Insecta > Coleoptera > Carabidae > Harpalus > Harpalus rubripes. The sequence goes on along the minus strand of OY720460.1, from coordinate 23,525,247 downwards.
TTTAAATTCTGACCCTTTGTCAATAGAGTCTACTTTGAAAGTATCGTTTTAACTTAATATTTAGCGCTACGCTTTGACGTCACACTATTCTACCCCATAGTAGCGCAATTCAATGATGTTGTGTCTGTGACATCTGGCGGACGCCAATATCGTGAACATGATATTTATATTGTAAGTAAAGTATATATGATTTTTGCTCCGAGAAAAGATTTAATTTAAGACTATTTTTTTCTTAATAGTAATGAGTTACTATTTATATCCCAAAGAATTGCTCTGTTTTAATTCCACAGTAGCAGTCCAGCGTAAATCCAATTTAAACTTCTTTAAACAAAACATCTAATACAATTTCCTATAGTTCGGTTCTGTTTATCCTCTACTGAAGAGGTCAGACAAACTAAACGGAACACACAATCAATACTAAGCATCCGGTAAATGTACAGAGGACAATAGACATAAGTATACTCTTATCATGTGTGCATATAGAGCAGACACTATAACATCTTGCTTTGACCTTCCGTTTCAGATACAGACTAGTCGAGCGCGTTCCCCTTACAGGAAGTTACAGGCAGAGTTTCGAGTTAGGTCGCCCGGAAAATCCGACCTGATTGACCCTAGTAATTAAGCCCGGGACGAAAGTGATAATTGATTTGTTTATGATCTAGATACTTATGGATAAGAAGGGTAATTTTAGGGTAATTTACTCCAAACTTGACATTTACAAGTAGGGATGGATACACTTTGAAGAAGTTTCAACGTTATATGAATTATTACTGCCCTTTCATACGGTCACCGAATATGTTTAAACATTTCATTGCAGAATTGAAAACAGTTTTAAAGTTGGGTACACTTATGTAATAGCGAATTGAATAGTCTCTCCAAGATCTTACGTAAATGAAGTAATAGATGGAAATCAGATGGTACCAGATTGGGGGTTGTATGGCGAATGGCCCATAACATCACATCCAAAATCATCCAGTAAAGCTTTGGTGATTCGCACTATGCGAGCATGTCTTATCGTGAAGCAGACACACCTCGCGAATCAACATTTGCTGTCTTCGATTTTGAATTGCTCTTCGACGTTTCCTTATGATTCGCATTCAACGGATGATCGAGGCGGATCTCGCATATTATGGCAGAAGAGTGAAGGACATGCTTCATCAAAAACAACTGCTACTGCCAAACTGCTCTTCACCCTAGATAATAATTTTTAATTTAAATTTTTAGGGGTCTCGTGGGCACGTGCCTGAGTGTCAGGGCGATTCCAACCGACGCCAAATATATCGAATTTTAAATGGCACAAAATTGACCTCTGTGGTGCACTCTCCACGCCAGCAATGAGTGCTCACACAGTGCAAATATTTCATCATTACCGATATCTGTGTACAAGGCAGATTGGCACACCCAGGAATGGGTAATAAGCCGTGATATAATTATTTATTTATTTATTTATTTAGGAAAAAGTACTTTTAGAATTCAGTTGTCAGTAAAAATCCCGTTGTAAAAGAATTCACGTCTGGTATGAAAGATATTAATAACTCTTTGTAAATCTGTGAAAAGTAGATTTGTACATCCGGAAAAGTGTAAAAAACCGTTCATTATAAATTTTTGCTGATATCATCTTTCATAAAATATTTTGTTTGATTTAACTCTTCCTTCGTTCTCTAACTTCGTAAAATTCGGTATTTGTTACTTTTACTTAGTTTGCAGTTTTAATTTAAAGTTGGAAGAAGACACGAAAATTTCATTAAAGCTATACTTCAAGAAAAACTTGAGCATAAAGTCAGAAGTATGACAAACTACAAGACAAACTGAAGTTTTAATACAGAGCAGAGAGCAACTACCTACTGGATTTGAACATGACAACAGAAATGAGAAATGGAAGTTTTAAACTGATTAGTCAAATCCCAATGCATGATATGCTTCCATTACTAGAAGCGAATTTAAATGATTATCACACTTAGCTTTATTTTCGCAAAAATGATTAACAGAGTGCAAAAATGAATATTTAATGATCAAACTCCTTAAATTGACTTTAGTAAAATCGCAGAAAAACTGTTTAACTAATTTTTAGCAGCAATTATTTAATGAGTTTTAAGGATTTTTAACAGTCTCCTGATTAACGAATAGCAATAAACACAACAAATTACAGAGTGGGTTCACATTCACACACATCCATTCCTTAGTTGGATTCGAACACAGAGCCCCGAGGGTACTCACGACATGAGGCGTTGCTCTAACCATTGAGTCACCGGAACTATAATAAAATGAAAATTAAATTTTAAATACCGGGATAGAATAGAATTCACTAATCCAAAAATGAGGATTAGCTTAAATATTTTTGTGAATCGTTAATTTTTATTAATCTAAATACATACCTACATATTTACTTATGCTGGAAACTCTATTAAATTCCTATTCTATTGATCTATTTACTTTTTTCTTTTTATAACGTTACTAATATTATTTTGAAATGATTAGTTCTTTGATAGTGACATTTATCTGTCAGTTACATACATTTGAATATCTACGGTTTATTTTTTTTTAAACGTGGGCTCTGGGATTTAAATTATAGATAATTTTATAAATTTATCCGTAAAATATATAGAAAAAGTATTAATGCAAATCTATAGAAAATTTAATAATCTTTAATTTAAAAATAATAATATTACTCTCGAAAAAATAACATTTAAAGGTATTTTTGGAAGAAAAACTATTTTGAGCTTCTAGTAAAGTGCCATTTCCGGTTATACGATTTTCACCAATATCTAATGGACTCTGTTCAATATAGAAAAAGTTCGAAATACAAGGTTTCAAAATTTTCTGAATGATAGTATTTGAGTTAGAGTGGAGGATCTACACACGCATACTCAAAGATATCATCGTGAAAATGTTAATATTGGATTCTAGGGACCTTAAAACGTGGTCATTTACCAAAATCTCGATATGCGATTTTTAGCACGATCCCTATATCTCCCTTACCAAGGGTAGCGGGAGGTAAAAATGGAGTTAGTAGCTTTTGCAACCAAGGATGGAATTTAGTGGAATATGAAAGTGAATACAATAGATTTAATGGTTTTGAACAGAGCACGAATTTCAAACAAAACAGAAAAAACATCATAGAAAGAGAAAAATAAACAATATTCAAGAACAGTACAGTGCATTTTTCAATGAAATATTTATTCAGTTTTTAAAATACATTTTAAAACAGATTTGGTAGGTTTTGCCAGTAATTAAATACCTACATAATACAGTGGTGAATTGTAAGAACATTTTGAAGTAATTAACTCATTTTTCACTGAAAGTGAATAAGAAATTTTGACCCTAGAACCTAACCGCTACAAATGTCAAAATTAATTTAGCATCCTCATTTCGTTTAACTTTATTATTATTGCTCGCAATCAATCAACAAATAAAACGCCAAATAAACTAGAAAATTTATCTTATAAATCAGTTTTCACGGAGTAATGAACCTCGATTCCGAATTTCCCGCCAAGCTGCATGATATTCATCTGTCTTGTCATCTGTCGAACAGTGCAGCCAACATAAACAAGACCAAGATGTATGTTATATGCCTCGATAGCGAGAAGTGCCTAACATCGATCGATGCTATGTTCACGCCGTGGTTCACGCCAAGTAAGAATGTGACAGATTTGTTTTACATTCTAAGCTCTGTAGTAGGCGGGGTGTTGCTTTTTATGTGCCAAATAGAGTAGTTCTGCAAAGAGGTTTTTAAAGCGGGTAGGTGTATGTGAAAAGGAAATTGCGTGGCAGAAAAACAAGATTTGAGGTAGATTTTTAAAAAATCAAAAAGGATATCGATTTCTGAAAACAGCGAAAAATATATGATTATACTGAAATAATAATAAATAATAGCAGACCTCGGAAATAGATGAAGTACAAAAAATTGGCAGATATATAATATAATAGCGATTCACCATCTACCATCTGTCAAATATCATCTATTACTCTTTTCTTAAAAAGTTGCAAAACAACAGCAACCACGAAAGTGTTACAAAAACATTCTAGTCCAGTGAAACAATGAAAAGCACAGTCACCCTGACAACAAACAACAAAACGAACAAAGACCAGTAACATTCAATACGGCAATACCGTACGTGGAGTTCAGCTATAAGAGAAAAGCAAACAAAATCGTTTGAACATCTTCAGATACGGTGAAATGTTTGCTTGAGGAATATGTCTTTATGCTCCAGAAGATACGCAAGAATAGAAAGTGCTTTCTTTAGAAACTTTTTCTTTCTTATGGAAAGGAATATTACAAATATTATTAGATGGCAATAATAACGTATTTTTGGGACCAAAAACGCGCTTTTTACTTTGGAGACCCTTCTTAAGCTGTGTCCAATGTTGCAATTTTATCACTCTAATAACTAAATACTAAATTTATATGCGATAAATGATGTCATTATTTACGATTTTAGGAATTATATTTTAGGGAGGGTTGCCCGACTTCCTATATTTAATAGGAGTATCCTATATTTTGTTGAAATCTCTATATCCTATAAACAGGATACATACTCCTATATTTTCAATAATTCATTAAGCAGAATAAGATAAGAAATACTAATAACTGTAAATTTTTAAATGAATTGCAAAGAATTTTATTTTTATTCTGTTAAGAGAGAAAAATATTTATTTCCACATGTGGCTCAAGAAATAGCCATCATTCTTTCTATTTCTTGAGCCACATGTGGAAACCGGTGATTCTCGGAAAACGACACGCCCAATCTACCATTACGAACTCGATTCCCATTGGTCCTCATTAGCTTTGCTCATCTACCGTATCTTTAGATTAGTATATAACTGTCTTCTCGGCCTTCCTTTCGTCACTTGGTTTATTTGGCCTCTAGCATGGTTTACACGTCGGGTAACCTTGTAAACTGAGTCTCCCCCTCTTGTTGCTTAAACTCGGCCTCTAGCGTGGTTGACACGTCGGGTAACCTTGTTTAATACAGTACTATCCCCCTTGCTCCTGAAGATGCCCCATACGACTGCGGGCAAAACGTTGAGATCTGACTCAAAATATGACATAGTCCATTCCCGGAAAAAGAATATTTCTCATGTATCATATTAAGTTCAACGAAATATATTATTGATTGAATGAAATATATAGATACTCGTATAAATTCTATTTTGAGATAAGAAAAATAACCTTGTGTATTAATAATTAAATCAATATTTAAGTAATACATGTCATCATTATTAGCAATATAATTTCATATGCGGTATAGTTAATAAAAGTTTTTAAATTAATACCTGCATTCATTTTAAATTGCACAGCACTTAACATCTAATTTTATATGTATGTTTAAGTAGATATATTGATTTACAAGTATACTCGTATATGATCGAGAAATAAATATTTGTATATTATATTCATATCATTAATAAAAATTGCATTACTTTATTTTTATTATTATTATTATTATTATTATTATTATAATTTTATTACTTTGCTGTAAATATTTACATCCATTTATTTATCTAAACAACATACTTATATACATATAAATTATGTTATAGCTCCAACAAATATTTGTAAAACAAGTCATATAAAATGATAAATGCTTGTACAACAATGTAATAATTTTAAACAAAAGAATCACACATTTATTGCCTCATAAATAACAATTCCACATCGGAGTGTGCAATATAATAGTTTTCGTTTTAAAACATAAAATGTCGTTTGCGCTGTTTTCCTATCAAAAACATCAGTTGCGATTCTTTGGCATATGTGGGCTAACGTTACCAACATACAAGTACAGACCTGCACGATCAGGAACATACGCGCAATGACGCAAATGGCACGTGGACCATTCTTTTATGAGGGTAAAACGTGATATGTATGTTGACCACTTCGAACAAGATCGTTTCGTAACATTGTTTTCGCAATTTGTTTGAACGGGAAAACAATTATAAAACGACGACAAAGCATTAAATATTTGCAATAAAAGCTTAATTTCATTTGCTACAATGGACACTTTCAAAATGTCGTCAACAGATTTGAAGACTGCAGAAAACAAGAACAAACTCGAATGAAGTAGTTAACAATGAACTCAAAAGATATAACTTTTAAAAACAGTATCTAAATGGTATTTTCCAACAAAAATATGTTTCATAACTGTTTGTATCTTTACTATGAGCTTAAAATAATTAGTAGTATATACTTGGATGCGGCTAGTTAGTTTTTAGTGGAAACGGGAGTGGGAATAATCCTTCGCTTGGGCGCCAGCCGATTTACGGATAAACCACAAAAGGGACGTAATTTTATTTTAAAAAATATAACAGAGTTAAAATGATTTAATTGGACACCCTACTATACGCGGACGATATAGTACCAATAGCGGACTCATACAAAAATGAATGAGCCAATAAAAATCTGGACGAAATGAATAGAAAAGATGAAAATTAACATAGGTAAGAGTAAAGTAATGATAAAAAATAAAACGATACAAGAAGACAACAAATCAGTAGATATAAATGGAAAGAGTTACAACCTAAGAGTATCTAGGAATTATCTAGTAACTCAAGATGATATTGGGCAAAAAATAAATATGTAAGAAAACAAAAATAAAGGTGTACAGTACAATAAATGTACCGCCGCTAACGAATATGAAAAAAAAAGTAACGTAAATGAAACATCTCAGAGAGATCGCAAGAAACAAAATGGGACAAGGAAAGATATGAAACCATAAAAATGATGACAAATCAAGAACTAGATATAGTAATCAGGATAGAACAAACGCAACTGGGCTGGTGCTGGTAGGGACACATAATGAGAATGGATCAGAACTGTCTAGTAAGAAAAATAGTAGAAGCTGGAAACATGACCAAAAAAGAGGAAGAGGAAGATATTGGAAAATATGGGAGGGAAGAAAAGCATGAGTCAGATATATAAGAGGTAAAAAATTGAAAGAAATAAAAACATGGCAAAGATTAGAAAGAAGTGAAAAGAATGGATTAAAAATTAATCTATTAGGGATATGAAAACGAACTAAAAGAATTATAAATTAGTCCACCAGGTGGCTACGAATTAAGTTGTATCGAGCACCACAGAAATATTATTCTGTCGTTTTGTTCACTTTCAATTTCATAAAATATGAATCTTTTTTTTTCAATGACGTTTTCAAATCTCAGCAAAAAACGTGAAATGCGAGTAAAACAAAACATAAATAAAACAGCATACTTCGATGAAAGCTTTCTTTTACGAATCTATAAAACATTCGGTTTGTCAGATCGGTCTATATTGCTGACCACTTTTTCTCGAAGTCAAAACGTGGACAGAATTTTAAACAGGGAACACATGCAAACTCTCCCGGAATTTGTAAAGAACGAAAGGGAAAATTGAATTATATATTCATTTGACATGTGACGGATTTTAATACGATTTTTGGAGAAGACACGAGCATGAATTTTAATTTTTTGTTGTTTTGGAAAATGATTATAATTTAATCCTCTTAAACAGAATTATCAACAAATGTGAGTAGACATATATAAACTTATATACGTGGGTTTTACTGTTCCTTGCGCATTACAAATTCAGAAAGCAAAGAATATTTCATATTTCGCATGTTAATTCCTTTTTGGAACAGCTTTTGCAGGACATGAATAAATATGAATGCAAATTACAAAAATAATTGAGATAATCTTTAAAAAGAATATGTTCACATTCATCATTTGTGTTATTAACCTCTTTTTACATAAAACGAGCACGAAAATTTCCATTGAATTTCATTTTAAGCACTATCTTCACAGTCTTTACACTGGGTCCAAAATTGCACTGTTGCCACCCTAATGAGTAAATCCTAAATTTATATGCACTAAACAACGTCATTATTTAGGATATTAGGAATTAGTTTTTTGGGTTTAGTAGGACTATAGGCGATGTGCACATTTTGAGCGTCAGCGCCTCTAACGGATACATTGGCGTTTTTAATTACCGAATCAATTTTGACATTTCGAGAAAGTGATACAATTTTATTTAGAGTTGTTGCTATTGTATTTGAATATTATACATCATAGTATATTGAAATGAATAAAGCAAATATTTAAAATGCTATATATGTGATGTGAATAATTCAAAAAGGTAAAAATACCATCGAAGGTACTGTGGCAGAAAATATAATTTTTCTCATAATATGTGTGATTTCTGTAAACCATTTTATCATATTTAAATTTATATTATAATTTATAATATTAGTTAAGTGTTACAAGATGCACAATACATGGAAATTGAGATTAAAAAGTTGGAAAACTTGAATGATTGGAAAGAAGAAAGTTTCTACATATCACGATATCAGTGGATGATTATATTCACAATAAATGAAGAAGATTCTTAAATGAAAATATACCAGGCTCTAAGTGAAATCAGTTGCACAAGCTCGGAAAAGAAATTACACGAAAAATACGAACCATGTGAATTTCTACCTTTAACATTAACATTACATATACAAAATCTATAATACATAGACGAATTATGTCAAAATACAACTGCAAGTATTATACAATTTTAAGACAATTTTCTGCTTCTTGTTTTATATCTTGTTCAAATATTAACTTAAGAAACACATTTTTATATAATTCATTATTGCAATCAGACGACCATTTTTGCAATTTTATTCATACGATAAGTATCTTTTACAATGAGAAAATATGTATACCTAAAAGAATTTTTCATGTTAGTAGAAGATATCTGTTCAGCGTTTAATTATGAATTTTGACATTCAATGTAAGTACTATTTGATTTAACTGATTATAACCATAAACAAACTATTGTCCCGAGCTGAAGTTAGCCACAAGCGCCGTGGTGGTTTGGTGGTACTATATCGGTCAGCGATAGCGAGTCGCTAAGCCTACTGGATGTGTTTAGGGCGAACGTTGCGTGATCCCAATGGATGTATGGCCTTTCAGCAGCACAGATAGGCCTAAATCCCCCATCCGGCTTGCATACGCCGCATCCAATATCGTGTTTTATAGCCAATTGCATCCATGGAGAATTCCATCAGACAGTTGCTGATAGAATAGAAAACACACAATGCCTGCATTAAAATAGAGAAGATATTATAGCAGAGCACGATAAAGCACGGAATAGAACATAATGTTGAGGCTCCTGGATTAAAATTTACCTACCAGATAGTTTATTAGCTTCAATAATGTAATTGCCATTTTGACAAGAGACATTGTAATAAAAAATGTTCACAATCAATACATTTTGTCATGTTACATAGCAACAATATCATAGATCTCTATGCTTTTTTATACCGAGTATTTACTTAAAATTTACCCTTATTCAGGATTACAAGCTAACCCAGTTAGTTGCTCACTGTACACATTATAATGCAACTGTCAGAATATATTAATAAAATTAACGTCCGACTGGTATATTATTATTATTATTATTTCCGGGTTGTTATATAACAAATAACACCCACGGGCGTGTTATGAGATGTTGCTATGGTACAATGTTGTCAAGAAATTAATATTGATACTGGGATAAAGCCTAAAAAAACAAGCAGAAGCTTTCATAGCCTACCTGCTCCGTAAATTTTAATAAAACTTTCTGATCCGTAGAATATTAAAAAATTATATTTGGATGTTAAACGTTGAAAGCAACACTATTGATCTTAGGCGTTATTGTCCTTATAACACCCTTAATACCTTACTTACTATAATAGGGAGTTTTTGTAAAGCGTTTTCCCGAAACACATACGCTAACGTCTTGGTTGCTAGGCAATATCATATTTGTTACTTGTCGTACGTGAAATTTGAAGACGCAATATGTCTGTCAGGGATAAAAGAGGGGCCAGTTGACGTACATTTCCTATAAAACGTGCCTACTTAATTTATCTATATAAAATTGTTCATAATTTGGTTGATGACCCTGAAACCCTTTCTCACCTTTCCTTACATGCTCCTTCAAACACAACTAGACAAAATAAATGCTTTTACCTGCCTAGAGCTTCAACAAACATGCTTTTGAAATCTCCGCTATTTTCTATGTGCACGCTTTTTAATTCTGTGTAATCAGGTTGATATTTTCAATATTTCAGTTTCCGCTTTTAGGAACCAATGTTCAAAAATTCTGGCTGACTCATATATGTAATTTGTAATTCTTTTCTTACTCTTATATTATATTATTATTATTGTTATTATTATTAATCAGTATCTTCGTTATGTTTTTGTGTATGTTTTTTTTTATCTGTTTGGGTCCTTGACCAGTCGATCTATATTGAATAAATAAGTAAATAAATAAATAAGCTAGTAGGCACAGAATTTATTTTAAAACGCCAGAACTGATCAGAACCTTTTTGTTTTACAGTCAGAACTGTCATAAAAATTCGACAATTTCTTATTTATCCCTTAAATTGGGTAAAATGTTTAAAATTGAGAGAATTTACAATCGACAATAATTTGAGATTGCTAAGAAATGTAACGGAGATGAACCTTTATGAAAATATGTGGTTGGAACATCATTAAAAATAAGCTATAAATTGATTTCTAAATAAAGTTAAAATTACTTGTCAGATAGACATACACTTCTTTTTTAATATTTGTTTATATGTAAGATAAAAGGATATTGGAAATGGTACGACATTTCATCATTAAATATAAAAGTAAACGTCTATTTGCTTCTTTGCACTGCACTTTAAATCAAACAGCACAACAAATGTTCATCAGCTTATTGAATTTCAATTCCATATTACGTGAAAAACTAAACACAGTTAATACACTTTAAAACCGGAGAAATCACCAAATAAATCACTACTGTCACTATAGCTAAAACTATAAACTATTACAAATTGAATAACCAAATAATTAAAGATGTAAGCGTACGTTCAATGACATGTATGATGACATGTGTGATGACTTATGCGACCTATGTGACCACAGATCACACTACACTGACTTTACAATTCAAAATATTGCAAAATGTTTTGAAATCAAAGGTGACTTAATCCATTCTCTTAAATTTTAAGCACTGTCGCGCCTCTACAGTTTGCTTCTTGGAACTATGATAGTATTTTGGCACATTCATTTAGCTGACCGGTGCCTGGACGTAAGGTTACAGTTGACGGAATCTTCTCGTACGTCATGCAAAAACTCCCTAACATTTAAAAAAACAACTTAATGATTACTAATTGATTGTGAATAAAATAGTATATATGCACATCTCGGGATATCTCTAACTCAACGCTTGGCTATAATGGAGCTTTTCCCGGTTCGTTATGTAATATAATATTGTACTTGATAACGTATTTCCAATCAGACATTCAGTAAAGTTCCATTATAGATAGCATTCGTGTAACTTGTTTGTATAGCTCTATAAATTCTTTAAACAACACTTATTATTTTCAAGCGGTTATCCTTCCAGGTACTAAACGTGCTCACCCTTACTGATGACTAATGACAGAAAAGTCTACGTATTGATGGTGACAGGCCACGAACAGTAATCTATCTTGTTTAACATATTGGTTCAGTACAATATAGTTGAGAAACAGTAACCGTCAGATATCGTGACTCCTCTTGTATTGTTTCTTGACAAATATGCACCCATATATTTCTTAACGCAAACTATATAGAATATCATATTTGTTTGGCCTCTGCTTTTGGTAGAGGGCATACTCAATACTGCACTTGTATATGTTTAAAAAGTGATTTATGTGTTCACAAATCCAGGCGTTCCCACGGGAACATGATGGATGGCTGGACTCGCCACTTCCTCGCGATATGTAACTGTCAAGCCACGGGGTTTCTTCATGTCCATCGCGGTGCACGCGGCCGCAGATCAATACCAGTACCTACCGAGGAATATGAGTGATGCAGCTGCTTGCTGTCACAGACACCCTCTAATCCCAGCGCTTTATTTTTAAAACCAGGAAATCGGTTTTCTGCAAACCTTTTGATGAACAAATCCCATCGTTCAGTTTACAAAAACACCGAATTTCATTTCCAGGATCAGTAAAGTAAAATTGATGTGGACAACACATCATCTCCTTCAATTTTCTTCTGTTCCGGTGTAATAATAAAAAGATTGTGATGGTGACAATTTTCTTGAGTTATTAACTTTTAACATCGGGAATAAAGAAAAATGGAACGTATAATAGCTGACGTAAAATGATGAATGTCAAAACTATACTTACGAATCCAGGGTCCAAATTCAAAGTGGGCGGATCAACATTCAAACGTTTGCTCGAAGAGCGATGAACAACACGCACCACTAATTGAATTCTAAGACACAAAAAAGGAAAAGGACGAGATGATCCGTATATATCACGATGACTGTCGACAACCGGTGAACTGGATTAGCAACTGGTAAAAAATATACCCATAGTAATTAAACCAATATAACGTTTGTCTAAAGACAGATGAACAATACATCAACATGAATTTTAAGATTAAACAAAAGTAAAAGTATAAAAGTAAATCAGGATGACTGTCGACAACCAGTAGACCAAACAATAGGTTGCCAACAAATAGAAGAAAATAATTTGCGACTGCTTGCATAACGGAGTTACAAGACTGTTTAATCCACCAATCCCGGAAGGATATCATGAGGTGTGATGATATTATTACAAAATAAAACTGGTCGTTAGGTTTTAAAAATACTACTAGAGAGTTACAAAATTTATTTGACTTACTGTAATTTTGACACTTTAGAGTTGACGTTTCACTGTCATCAAATTTAGGTTAGCGAAGGTGTCATCCAAGATCATCATTTATATCGTACAGTGCAACGTGTTGTAGCAGCTGTGTAAAATGTGTTAAACGAAAATATTATTCTCATTTGATCTGGCATAACTTGACCGGTCTCATGCATCCTTGCGATGGCTCTCAATATCACTTTATGATCCACAAGATTTCTATCCGGAAAACGTTCCGAATAGACACGTGCTGCCTCTCTGGCGTTACGTCCACTTTCTCCGAAAATTATAATCATTTCTAAGTAATCAGCGACTGAATACATGGTAAGAATTTGCCTTTTTTTATTCACCTTGTCAAATTTAATTTGACACTGACATTTTTCGAAAACTACAGTCGCCCACACATTTTAAAGAAGATTTGATTTGTATAAAACCCTAGTAACGTAAAATTACGGCAAACACACGTTAAAGGTGTAGGTCGTGGTGTTGGTCAATTTTAAGACATCTTTTCTCAAATATCTTTTAAGCTAGATTTTTTTTTCTTCGAAATTACACATCCTAGTGCAGTCTCGTGTTTCCTCATTCCCTCTGGAGCGCGAGTTGTGAGACAGCCTGTAATAATCTCTGATTAAACTGTCTGTAAGTTAACAGATTTTAACCAGAGACGAAAACACTTGGTCTAAATCAGGAAAACGAAGGAAGCAGTGTAGAGAGGAATTATCCTTCTTCTACATAATACCACCAGAATTTTAGAGAAAGGTAAAGCGTATACACAATTTCAAAGACTGAACAGCAACGTTCTATCCTTATTCCTTATTTCGGTCTCTCAGCGGTGACAATGCATTCGGATTCCTCCCATTCCAAAGGTCACCTTAGTTGCAAATCATGTATGAGCTCCATCCACACGTTCCCGTTTCCCGACTCCCTCAGGAGCTTGTAACTTCCAGCTCATGTCTCCCTACTGCATTCCAGGAACCAGAGCGTAACACTGTGGACAGTATGAGATAGTAAGAAGCGTCCTGGAATTCTAACACCTGCATTGAGAGATTGCACTCCAGAGGAAAGAAAGGAATTGGATTGTTAGAGGTTAAGATCCAATGAAAAGAGCGCCTTTGAAAGATCGTTCATTGAATGTCAAGCTTGGATTTGAGACACATCAGTTTGAAACTACCGACTAGCATTTTGTAAGTAGTAAGATATCGAGCAATTGGTAACATCCGAACATTTTGTTATCACAGTAGTCCTTCTTGAATACAAGGCTGATTTACCATGTTTAGTTCAAATTAGAGTTTTGCATTTTCTGCAAAGGTTTGAGTACAATAAAATATATAAAACGGCATTATTGCCATGTCTTATTTTACAGTAAAATTATGGTATAATAAGTTTCTAGAAAGCTGTGAATCGATTAAAGATGGTTTAAAGTGCAGAAGCACGAGCGAAGGAAAACTATTGACAACCCCGAAGGGTTGACAACGCCAGCGACACCGTTTCTTTACTTAAAATGATGGGAAGAAATGGCAATTAAAACACTATATAACTGCATGAGTTTTAGGAAATGCTGAGTAATTAGTTAAAGCGCTGACATTTTGAACAAAAGTTCAGGATTACATTCCAGTAGCGGACAACTACTAATCAAAAAATACTGCTGTATACGAGTGGTTTGAACCCACAACAAACTGTAGGTTCAGGCTTGATTTATATTAGCGGTACAATGAGGGTACAATAACGGTACGATTCTTCTTGGTCCAATGTATTTTAATGGACCCATTTACTTCTACGTTCTCAGTATGATGCAGGTACGATGATGGCCCAGTGATATTTACTGATTTACATTAGCGATACGACCACGGTACAGTATAGTTTTGTTTCTATTGAAAAAATATTGTATATCATAGTAACAGCGTAGTATTTTCATGCAAGGGGGAGTGGAAGGTTGCGTTTGAAGAGTACGTGCACTTCAAGTTGACGTTCATGCCAAAATCAGCCGAGTGATAGTGAACATATGCTAGTAGGGTGATTGACATTTGACAAATTTTTGACTTTTTCATATTTGTCTTTTAGTGAAACGAAAATGTAGTCAAAATGAGCTAGAAATGAGAAATGATTATACATATACATTTATTGAACAAAAGTTTTCTGCTTATAACAAAAACGTAAAATATACACTACAGATTATTACAGAATATACAAAGAAAGTAGTATCGTTTTGTAAAATTTTCTGGATTTTCTTCATTTTATTCTTCTTCTTTGACAAGAGTAAGGACAGTTATAGCCAAGTCGGTATTTGAAATTTTTTTTAACATTGCACGATATTTTCTACTTTTGATAGAAACATGACATATGCACCACAAACTGTCATAATACATAAAAAACAAAAGTATATTGTCATGTTATTTTATGTTCGTATCCAGACGTACCGTCTTGGTACCTTCTAATGTAAATGTTTCGTGTAATTGATATACCGTCACTGTACCGTTATTGTACCGTCATCGTACCGTTAATGTAAATCAAGCCTAATTGTACAAGATGTAATCTGTCATCCTTCACCATTAATATGCAAATAAAACTATCACGGGAAAAGAAGTAATTCTTGTCCCATACACCACAAAGTAAATAAGGGAAGTAGTATTTGTGCAAGTACGTATATTATTTAAACCTTGTCTCTCCTGGATCAATCTTAATATCAGTGAGTGCGTTTCTCTTATTTAGTGAAAATGTATCCATTTGAAAATTTACACCATCAAAGTGATAGTAAACGCGTTAATGCGCATTTACCCCTAGTGCACAATAAATAATGCAACCTCGTAAAATGTTATGCGATGCGAGATCAGTGTATCTATGCGCTTCATATTTTAATCACACCGAACCTGATTTATGATTTAATATCACGAATTTATCAATTCAAACTAGGTTAATTAGTAGTTGATTTAGTGAGTAAAACACCCTGGTGTGTCTTTTATTTGGTGGTGTGTTTCAGGCTTTGAGTAGTTGATTAATTTGGGAGATTTATTGCAAGATTGTGCAAAAGTGTATGCAGTTGTGGTCGATTAATCAAATTTGCTTTGTAATCTGCAATTTGTGGTATCTGCTTCGATTAAATTCACACAAATCATCTATTAGTCCTACAGAGATTATTTTTTAATCATGCCACAATATATGAAAATCTTTGTTTAATTGTTTGTTTATTTTTTCCATGCAAATCAAATGATAATTTCCATTCAATCAATCATTTCAAAGTGCTCTACTAAAACATATTAATCAATTCTTGCAACAGCTGTGCCTTTAACGAATTTGTTCTTCTGAGTATTATTTCATTCCCAAATTAATATTTTACATTTTCCTCGTCTGTTTCAGAATAAATTAGATCAATATGGAATGAGGTTATTCAAGCCTTAAACGTTTCCTTATAATGTGAATAATTGCCATTCGTTTCTGTCTTCTGTTAAAAAGAATTTAATTACCTTTATTTGCCAGTTTAAACCGTGTAGTCATTTACACTTGATAATGTCTTTGTCCTTTGTAAATTATGCGAAAATGCTTTTAACAAGTGCCATTTACCCGTCGTTTTTTATTTTTCCAGTTACCTAATCTAAGTCCCATTCGAACATTGGAACTCGCTTGGTAATCCTAACAGAACGTGAAATCGTAAAATTTCTCCGAGGATTAACAAACTATTTTACTGCAATCAATGAGACAGAACTTCCGAGTAGACTCGTTTTACGGGCTTAGTAATTTTACTGGTCCCACTGCTTCTCGCTGATTTTATTGTCGCTAACCTTTACAACTAGTATTAAGCAGTGATTCTGCGATATCTTGCACAGAAAACACTCTATCTCTTATTTTTACATCTTCATTATATGTATATTGATTGTTACATTTTTTTCAATTGTAATACCATTCTTATTTGTATTTCTTTTAGTTTTCTACAGCACAACATATGTCAATTCTTGTTTCTTTGTTCTTTCTTCCCACTTGTTTTATGTTGCCAACTTGTAAAAGTAAAACTTTCTACTATTGTGCAGCTGTATTCATTGATGTTCTTGAGCAACGTTATCTCGTATATAACGTCAAAAGTACGCGGCAGATAATACAGTCAAGCTATTTCTCACTTGTCGTTAGCAAGTGCAGATGACACTTTGTTTATTGTAGTGTTTGCCGCTTGGTTACATGACAACGATGCACTTTCAAAATGATGGATATTATGCAGTAACTAATGGCACACTCTTGGAGTACATCAACACTGAAACTTTGTTAAGTTTACACCAAATTCCTAATCGATAATTTCGGAGTTAATTTGTTTCGCTAATAAATGCATACATGAACTGAGTGCTTAGACACAAAGCTGCCACCTTGTTCGTGTAAACTACATTTAACTCTAATAGATGTCACTGTTAGTGTTATTTAATGGTACAATGTTAAGCCATAAGTGGTGCCACTTAATATATTCTCTTTGTAAATTTCATCTGTGTAATTTTAGTGACAATCCTGAAAGGAAAACAATGGGGTATGTGACCAAATTTTTATTTTTACATAATATGATACTAGACAAAAAAATAAAATAATAATACAAAAAATCCAAGAACAAATACACCATATAAACCAGCGAAACAAAATATCAATAATGTGGATACCATCGCACATAGGAATAAGGGAAAATGAAGAGGCAGATAAGGCGGCGAAAGAAGCTATTCACGAAGATGAAACACATATACCTATTCCAGTCCAAGACTTCCTTACCGTAGCCAAACAACAAATAAAGATACAATGGCAAAATATATGGGCAAACACATTAGGGAACAAACTTAGGAACATAAAAACAGATACTTCAAGGTGGACTAATTTGAACAATAGAAGAGACCAAACAAAAATCACCAGATAAAGAATAGGGCATACAAATCTAACCTACAAATATATTATGCAAAAAACAGAACCCGAAATCTGTGATACCTGCAATACCCAAATTACTGCCGAGCATATCCTAATACAATGTCCAAAATATTCACAAGAGAGAATCCTGAACAACATTCGACCAACCCTGACAGAAGCCCTAGGAAACGATATCACCACCTAACAAACAATCAAATTTTGCGAACACATCAACATCCTTCACCACATTTAAACAACACAAAACAAAACATAATGTAATATTCTAAACTATATTGTATATTATAAAATAGCACTGTACCGGGTACTAATGACCGTAGCAGTTGATGTACCCTAATA
Organism: Harpalus rubripes; assembly: GCA_963082715.1. Lineage (NCBI taxonomy): Eukaryota > Metazoa > Arthropoda > Insecta > Coleoptera > Carabidae > Harpalus > Harpalus rubripes. The sequence continues at coordinate 23,507,365 of OY720460.1, read as the reverse complement.
TTTCTAAATAAAAAAATAAAAAAATACCCGTATTTTTTACATCGATTAATTATTCGTACTTTACGAGAAAATAATTATTAAAAATTCAGGGAAGGGATTTGTGACGTGACAATGGTAGAAGCGTGAAAAAAGACGGTTAGACTGGGAGAGAAAGAGATAGTTATAGCCAGATATGACCATGCCACACCCTGCCACACCTACTACAACATAAACGCGACGCTGATAGGCTGATTTATAACTGTCTCTTTCCTTCCCGCAGTCTATCTGTCTTTGTCCACGATTCTAACATACTTACGGCATATATACCTTCTCCAAAACATTAAATTGTTAATAACAACAACAATATTATTACAAATGAATGGTTAGTTAAGCTACAGAGGATAGTTTTTATATTTTAAGACATATATATATATATATATATATATATATATATATATATATATATATATATATATATATATATATATATATATATATATTGAAATTCGAATATGGTCACATACCCCATTATTAAATGTAAAGAAATACGAGTATATTGTTTGTTGTTGGCATAAATTTTTGATTTCAAAAAATCCCACAAAAAGAAGTCGCGTGACGTCAAATCACAAGATCTTGCTTGCTAATTCAGGTTGGCATTCCTGAAGAGGCAGCTAAAAATTGTATTAGTTTCAGTTTTTTAACCAATTTCCAACGCCCACTGTCCGGAACCCTTCTAAAATTTATATCTTTAATATCTGTTGTCTATATAAAGGTCAACTCTTACGTTCTCAGCTAGATTTACAGCAAGTGTAATAGTGTCTCAAGTATTACATCCTGCGTGATGTATTCTTCCATTCTGCGTTTTCACTGACCATGAGATGTCGGAAGTCCCATCGGGAAAAGACGATACATTCTAGCTGCCGTATTGATCACTATGTCATTGGGATTACGGGATTTTACAGTGGGAATTGAGAGTTTTGTGGAGGTTGAATTTACACAGGTTGGAATTTTGTTAGAAGCTGATTGCATGAATATTCCAGTGTGAAGATAGTACAAAATGGAACAAGCTGCAAATCAATTTAAATTTTTATTGGAAAATAGATTGTGGATGAGGTGATGAGGTTTTAGCGTATACCTACATTTCATATTAGTCCTTGCTGCTGAAGACAGTTAAGAATACACTGCACAGCACAATTTATGGAACAAGATAAAGTACAAGTGTCAAAACTGATGTATAAGAGAAAGAAAATTTAAAAACAAAATAAAAATAAGATGGATGATGTTTGAATACATCGTTAAAGTACAATTATACATAGACGATGCCAAAATATATGAGAGAAGAAAACAAAAAAAATTAGACAAGATACAAGATATGCAAAATGGATTGTAAGATTATTCAGATGCACACTTAACTAATATTTTAGAAGAAATGAAAATACTAAAATTAAGAGTAGAAATGGGTAAGAGGCCAATCACATTTGAAGAAATAATAAGAAAAATCTGGTGTGGCCAACACAATACCTCCCGCCATGAACCGCCCGAGTGACAAAAAAGATTAAGCTAATCCTTATTTTTGGATTAGCGAATTTTACACTAATTTTGGCAGTTTATTTCTTAAAATTTAGTCTAATCTAATCCAAGTAACTACCGTTTTTGATAATATATAATAAAATGAAGATTAAATTTTAAATACCTGGATAAAATAGAATTCACTAATCTAAAAATGAGAATTAGCTTGAACTTTTTTGCGAATCGTAAATTTTTATTAATCTAAATACATACCTACATATTTACATATGCTGTATTGATTTCCTTTCCTATTGTTCTATTTACTTTTTTCTTTTTAAAACGTTACTATTATTAATTTGAAATGATTATTTCTTTGACAGTGACATTTATCTGTTAGTTACATACATTTGAATAACTGCGCAACCAAGGAGTTTTATTATGTGTAAAGCGTAGGCTCCGGGATTTAAATTATAGATAATTTTATAAATTTATCCATAAAATATATAGAAAAAGTATTAATGCAAATCTGTAGAAAATTTAATAATCTTTAATTTTTATAATAACATTGTCGAAAAAATAACATTTAAAGGTATTTTTCGAAGAAAAACTATTTTGAGCTTCTAGTAAAGTGCCATTTCCGGTTATCCGATTTACACCAAAATCTAATGGGCTCTTTCCAGTACCTACAGAAAAAGTTAGAAATACAAGGTTTCAAAATTTTCTGAATGATAGTATTTGAGTTAGAGTGGAGGATCCACACACACACACATACACACAGACATCATCGTGAACATGTTAAAATTGGATTCTAGGGACCTTACCGTGGTTATTTACCAAAATCTCGATATGCGATTTTCAGCACGATCCCTATACCTCCCTTACCAAGGGTAGCGGGAGGTAAAAATAGAAGTATCAATTTTACAAGAATGTTGGAAGAACTCTAGAAGAATAAGAGGAGATGAAGATAAAAATAAATTAACGGTAGGCTAGTATTAAATAAATACAATATAATAAAATTCAAAACAAACCCACAGAAAATTTATTTCTAACAGTAGAAACAATTCTCTAGTTAAATTGCAGTTATGAAAAATGAAGTAATTTTATCTGTCTTCTAACAAATACCACATTGTGTAAAATTAATTGAGTGTGGTTGATTTAGCTTGATCATCTGGATCAGACTTATTCAGTAAGGTATTATCCAATGGCCGAACCGAGAGCAGATCCAATCTATCATTTCAGTACGGTCAAAATATTACTCAAAAAATGCATTCATTTATCTTTGTAAATGGGGAGTCAGCATTCGGTAACGACTGTGCCAATAAATTATGAACAACAAATAAAAAAACATGCGATAAATCAATACTAGAAATTAATGGATGGCATGGAGCTTTAACCTTATTATTCTTGTAGTTACCAGTGAGGTATTTTTTTTATTAACGTATTTCCCATAATGCAATACTATACGGGATTAACGGGATTTCCATTTTTATTTTATAAGTATTTCAGGTAAATATGGAATAAATATGGCATAGTCAACTGAATTAATACCATAAATCTGTCGAATCAAACATCAAAAATAAAGTTAGTATCTAAATGTATTTTAACTGAAATGAAGAATGTGTAGTGAATTTTATTTCACGACGTTTAAGAATGTAATATAAATATCTACTAAACATATTTATAACAAAATCCTATAAAAGTAAAATTTATTCGGGTTTTCGTATAAATCAAAAAACCCTTGAGCATAACTTCATTTTCGTGACAAGGCCCGGGACATTTAAAGTTGTGTATAAAGCAGAGTCGTTCTGCAGTCAGAGCACATAATTTCATAAACGCGTTGAGATCAATGTCAGACAGTGAATTATTTACAGCGAGTTGGTGCTGGGGCTCGCACCTAGCCCCTCGGGACCGGAAGTCACCCACTGCCAGTGACGTTTCCGCCTCCGCTCGATAAGGGAAAAAGACGAGAGTTGTCATGTTGAGGCGGGATTTATTGTCACAAATAAAAGAACTTTGAAACAAAAAATGAACCAAATGGATGTAACATTACACTATATTTATATTTAGGTATTCTCGTATAGGTCTTTTTTGATCTAACACTTTTCCTTTAGTGTTTTTATTTCATATTTATCCTTTGATCTTCTCGTAGTATTCATATGTGTCCAATATATCTTATTCTTTACATTCTTCTCTGTGTTCTTGTATATGGTTTCCCGAAAATGTATTTCACTTCCTTATTTTTTGCCATTCTTCTTTACCAATTCTTTTTCTTAATACCTTCGTTGAGTATATCAGCAATCTGTAATATTCGTTCTCCGTGTTTTGTTAGTGCCCAACTTTTGCTATAAATCTGGCCCCGGTTATAATCCTCAAATTCAAAAACACCCATTTCTCCCAAAAAAACTTCAAAGTTTAATTTGTATATATTTAGAGATGTCACAGGTCAAAATTGCTTTTCCTTCTCAAGATATTTACAATTAGAACTACTCATTTCTGGGTCATAACCCAAAAATGAGGAGAGGAGATATGAGCCTGGTGTAACACGAGGGGGTGCGGAAGATGATGCTTCTTATTCCAACGATGACACACTGACTGATTGGTGAACGTCTCGTATGATTGGCGTCCACGACACACACACACACACACACACACTAACACTTTACACTTGATGAACACTACGGACATGGACATTACTTTATATTTAACTACTGTTATATTTACAATTATTACATTATTAACTAATACAACTAAGCCTATCATGTTACATTCCGTAACCCAGCGGGCGGGCGTTTAGCACGCGCCCCAAAACTAAAAGACACTACATGTCCAAAACGTTTTCACCGCGCGACGAACTAATCTAGACTCTTACATGTTTACTCCATGAGTATCTAATGTCGACCATATAAAAACAAAGCGCTATCTTCAGGACAGGATTATCTTCGGGGTACGGGGTGCATAGTCTAAGGCATTCAAAGTCACGCACGTATACACAACAATTTCTAAACCTAAAGATCAACAAATATATGTCGTGACTATCATAATACGATAAGAATTTCTTAACTGAATTTTAACTTAAATAGAGAAACAGAGTTAAAATATGATTACTGAAACTATAATTTAGAAAAGTTTATAAAAAGTTATTTATCTGTTATTGCTCTTACCCTCGTCTTATTACATTGGCGACTTCGCCATTCGCTTCTATGGAAAAAGTTACATTTTTCAAAAATATTGAACAAGGGATACAATTTCTAGAGAAAAAAAACCTGAAAATACCCAAAAAATGAAAAAATCTTAGATTTTTTGCGATTTTTAGCCATTTTCAGTTATTTTGTATTGTATTATTGTACAAAATTTTCAAAATTGTATATTTATGTAATTTTGCTCGCAGAATCGTAAACTCGCCACGCATGTACCTCCACCCATTTTTGGGTTATTATGAAAAAATGGAATTTTTGTTCAACTTTGAAATATCTCAGAAACTAAAACAGATATTAAATTGCGGTTTGAAAATTTAGAAACAGCGCGTTCAGAAATATTTAAAAGTATAAAAAGTTTATTTTTGAAAATTTTACGTAAAAGTGGATATATATATATATATATATATATATATATATATATATATATATATATATATATATATATATATATATATATAAGTTTTGGAGGGCATAACTAAATATAAATAAATTTACAGATTTGTGGGTATCAGCTATTTACTTTATCGAAGGAGTGCGCCATTTTCACTTCAATAAATCCTGTTTTAGCAAACAAGAAAAAAATGTAATCCAAAGGGTTCAGTAAGTTTTAAAATAGTCCGCTAGATGTCTGCAAGTTAGGTGACACCGCCATGGTTAACCGAGTTCATCGCTTCAATGGTAATCGAAACCAACAGACTGACAAATTCCCAAATGTCATATCCATTTGAAATATGATTTTTCTGTCTCCCTCGAAAGAGATTCGTAATGCGATCTGTAAAGGTGAACGTCTGAACCATCAATGAAAAATGTCCTTCTAGTACCAGTAAAAAATCTTCTATATTAGCATCTGTTATCACAAGGGAAAAAACTACGGCATAAAAAGAGAAATTAATTTTTTACTTTCACTTCAAAGTTCTACCGCCGTAGACGGGGGAATAAGTTACAACCGTATTTCTTCCTAAACGGCGGTATCTTTCAGATGGCGTATAAAGTTATCTCTTTGAAGATTGGTTGTTGTGCAAACGCGGGTAATTACTGAAAAATCAACAAAGTAAACTGATAATTCCTCGAAGTTCTGAAGGAGGATTGAATGGTTTCTTTATCGCAAAATAAAGGGAATTTATGTCAATTGCCGACCTATTTATATAATTAAATTTTCGGGCTTTGTTAAACTAATTTCGCAGGGAAATTTATTTGGCCCGAAATTTAATTTTGTTCTTATTTAGATTAGACCATCTGCTGGATGCTAAATTAAATAAATTCAATTTTGCTCATCTGTGCTTGAAAAAGAAAACAAGATTTTAAAAAAGTAGACCTGAAAGAGAACAACAACATAAACGAAGAATTATACACCGCGCAAAAGTGACCGTTGCGGTGCATTCTCCGCAACAGTTTTTACTTAGTACTTATACTGTGTTTGAAATAACGAAAGAATTTTGACAGTTAATTGGGTCGTGGTTTAGAAGTCTATTTTATACCAAAACATTTTCGATGTTTAAAAAGAAGCGCCATTTGCACAAAACCGTAAGTGAATAAATACAGGGATTTAGCTAAGTAAAACATAATAAACAACAATACAACAAATAAATAACGCACAGCACTTACAAACAATTAAATCATAATTATTAACATATTTGTATGCTTATGTAAACTGCGCTTGACTACAGCATACAGCAACAAATAGAATCACAAGAATCTAACTGCCAAAATTCTTTCGCTATTTCAAACAGAGTATAGTATGAAAATTCACGATTTTAAAATTTACCAGGGTATATCTCGAAAACTAAGTGAGATAGTGACTTGCGGTTTAAAAATTTTCAAATATCTATTACCTATTTTTATCAAATCTATTTTGTGGTATTAGGTAGGTATTATTAATTTTTGGTATACAGGATGTAAATGAAATAAGTACATTAAGTTTAACCAGTAATATAACTCATCGAAAGCAACAATATTTCTTAATATATATTTCTCGAAATCGCATATTTTTTTTAGCATTTTTACAACCCCGTAATGCAATCACCAGCCGACAATTTTTATGCTGTGTGTATCGAACTTGAATTCAAACAAGAGAGGGCAGCAGCGATGTTCTTCATAAGACCAAAGGCGGAACAAATCTTAAAATAATTTTAACTCAAAAACTAGACGATTTAGAAATAGTTATTTGTATACCAAGGCCGCGAAATCACTCTTTAGCGTACCGAGAGAAAAATTGTCGCCGAGGCCGCTTGCGGCCGAGGCAAGACAATCTCGAGGGTGCTGAAGGATTTCGCGGACAAGGTGTACACAATAATTTTTGTGCAACCGTAAAAAATATATAATTACAAATTTTATTAATTTTAAACAGTTTCATTGTAAATAGAAAATTAGCTTTCAAGGTGGCTATGGGATTGACATTTGATAAACAAAATCATACAATTCTCAAGTATCAAAGTGATTGTTTACCTAATTTCGCGGCCGCTACCATGACAACGGCCGCGAAATGAATTTCGCATCCGTTACCATAGCAACGGTCGCGAAATCCAATTTCGCGGCCTGTATTGCGGCTGCGAAATGCTTATTTCGCGTCCGGTTGCAAAAAAAAATTATTAAGAAATATTGTTTCTCTCGACGAGTTGCATTACTGGTTAAATTTAATCTACTTATTTCATTTACACCCTGTATACCTATTACATCTATGTATTCATTTAACAATTATTTATGTATCAAGGTCAGAAGCGTCAGAAATTCTACCCTTTATCACGAATGTGGAATTTAGTTTCCGATGCCGTAGGGTCGAGGAAAATAAACCATATATGAGTGATAAAAAAAACTTTTTTTATAGGTTATGTTGACAAATCTGTCACTGTTGCGAACCACCGGACATTGAGGTTCTATGAATACTCAAAATTATGTGTGTTATCTCAAACTTCTTTACCGGAATTAATTAATTCGTTCTTCTTGCGCATATTTTTTGTCATTTTACATACATATTTGACACGAAGAAATCAAAGTTTTTCTTCTTGAATGTTATTTTAGAAATGGAAATAAATTAGAAAACGACGAATGGCAATATTCTTTTGCTGCCTGTTACAATGAATTTCAGAAAAAATACATTCAAGACCAATTTTGACAACTTGTCTTTTGAATTGAATAATGATCAGACATACGTTTCTCTGTTCATAGCCTACTCTGAATAGAACCTTAATCAAAATCTCTCACGAATCCCTAACCTCATAAATATTGTATAACCAAATACGCCACTAAATTTTCATCCAACAAATACAGGAAAGTTAAATCGTTTAACAAGCGTCTATTGTACAGTTTGCAAAACTCTCAACTATACCTAAAGCGCGGGCAAATATATCAACAACTTCCATCATGCCAAGTTGATCCTTATTTATTTATGGTTTAAAAGGGCAAAGTTGGCGAGAACCAAAGCTGAGCTTTCTTCCAGACTAAATTATGAATTCAACGCACGAGCTTTAACAGTTCAGAACGGGGAAGTTATGAAGGAGAGACTTGATGACTGTGTTTGTGTCTGTGACACAGAGAGCCAGACTTGTGCGTCTTTTCAAGAACCACTCGATTCTAATTAAAAGCTCATGAGCACGAATGAATTATTCAAGTGCTCATTTTAAGCATTCTTAACTCCAGAAGTGAAAATCGTTATCTAATTCAGGAAACAGGAAGTAAAAATCGAAACGACCAAAAAGGATTACCTATGCATAGGTGTTTTAATCACAAAAATGGGATTACGGATATTTGTACATACAACCAGAAATAATTAAAAATGTATCAATTATTTTTGTCCCTGTCGTGTGCATGGTCTTTGTCATTTGCCTGTAGATACAATATTAATCAAAGACCTATATTGCCGTGTTTTGGTAAAGGGCAAAGCACAAAGTATGGAGTAAGTAAGGATTTAGTTTTTGCTTGCAGCCATTTTGTATTATAAACTATTTATGTGTATGAAATAAAAATTTAAACATATATGTAAAGGAGTCTAAACAATAGGCAAAACTAGGAGACCGCCTAGGGGCAAAACCCTCAGGGGGCGTCGCCGTCAAGCACCAAGTATTTAGACAAAATATTAAAATAAAAATTAACTTGACACACCGCTCATATGCAAGGAGATTAAAATGAATGTTAGGGAAAATTAGAAAACATTCGATAAAATAGTTTAACATCGACATATTTAAATTTGAATATAGGCTTTACGAATTTCCCAGCTACAAATTTTTCTTGCGAACGTTCATTTTCGACAATAAAAAGAGTTAAGACCTAAGGACTATATTGGGACAAGAGAAGCTTAATTCGTTGGCAATATTAAGTATAAAAATCTGGTGTGGCCAACACAATACCCCCCGAGTCACAAAAAAGATTAAGCTAATCCTTATTTTTGGAATAGCGAATTTTAATCTAATTTTGGCAGTTTATTTTTTAAAATATAGTTTAATCTGATCCAAGTAACTACGTTTTTGGATAAAAAAAATGAAGATTATCTGTTTGACGTTTGAATAATAGTTTAGAGGTTAATATTTTCGTTTGTCATTTCAATCTTGTACGAGCATAAGCTAAGTTAAAATCCTGCTTAACAAATCGAAATACGTATAATAAAAGTAACAGAAACCATGCAAATTGTAAATAATAAAGAAGAGAGATAGTGACAGAAAAATGAACTAATGTCAAAATCAAATTAAAACTCGCACTCGCTCGCCATCTACAGGTTACATTCTTAAATATGCATCCCTTTCTCCAGTTCAAAATAATGACGTCAAAGAAAATCGTCTTTCTTAATTTATTAAAAAACATAATTTTTTAAAAATAAAATTTATATTTTTACTTACGTTTTCAACTTTACTTTAGGTATTTAGTGATAGATATCAGATATTCAGTACCATGCAAGTAGCCTATTTTGCTCTGGTTTTTGGGGGCATCTGAGAAAATAGCTTAGGAGCGATTTTATGCTTAATCCGGCCCTGAGTCTAAATTTGTAAGATATGTTTGCGTAATAGTCATATATATTTCAATAAAAACTAACTGCCTTTTTCCATAATTTGTCTATATACCTTCTATAAACGAAAGTAATGCAAAAAATGCAGGTTGCCTTTATTTCCCATTGAGATATATATATATATATATATATATATATATATATATATATATATATATATATATATATATATATATATATATATATATTTCATTTCAGGGACTGTATGGCAACAAAAAACAAAACAACCAATTAATATTTTCTTTATCTTCTACCGTTAGTTAAACTTCCTTTGTTTAGTTCTTCCATTTAAGTACGTTAAAAATAAATGACGCTTTTGATCTCGCAAAACTTCCTTTCTTTGACAGATTAATTTCCCATCAAAAGTTTCACAAAGCCCAAAGTTTTTATCCTTGGTGCGATTCGCATATCAAACATCAGTATTAGCAATATTTTTCCCCAAACCATTCATTCCGTCCGCATTCATCCCAAAGTTTTCGTAAAGCATGGCAAACTTCGATATGATGCAGGATATTATAACAAAATAGGATATTCTTCTAACTTTTGTCAAGGTCTCAACGCTTCAATTATTTCCGAATGCATGCAGAGTAAATGTTTATTCTAAAATGCGATGGAATTTATATCTTATAATATACTCTATGTCACTTTATAAATATTTAGTAGATATTATTAGCTTCCAATAAAGTGCTGATGCAGATGAAAATAAATGCCCGTACTTTGCATTCTAAAGAGGATTTTCATTATTGAGCGTCGAATTTCCGGGGTGATTTCAATTAAGGCTTCGCGATTTTCATATAAATTTATACATCCACATAACAATTATAGATGGATGAAAAAACTTCACATACCATAGATAAACTTTGAATTACCAGTACTATTTTTTATTAAATTATATTGTTACAACAAACAGAAAAAATAACCTTAGTCCATTTTTTTAAATATGAGATAGTTAATGAATAAACTTTCTATAGCTTCCTTAATTTAACTCTGGATCATTAAATTTTAGAAAATTACTTACTAATTACTGGATGTTAAGAAATAGAAATATAAACATTGATGAGCAATAGGCTACTTTCGTGGTACTGAAAATCTGATATCTATCACTAAGTATCTAAAGTAAAGTTGAAAACGTATGTAAAAATATAAATTTTGTTTTAAAAAAATTATATGTTCTTTAATAAATTAAGAAGAAAAATTTCTTTGACGTCATTATTTTGAACTGGAGAAAGGGACGTATATTTAAGAATGTGACCTGTAGATGGCGAGCGAGTGCGAGTTTTAATTTGACTTTGTTCATTTTTCTGTCACTGTCTCTCTTCTTTATTATTTACAATTTGAGTGTTTTCTGTTACTTTTATTACGTATTTCGATTTGTTAAGCAGAATTTTGAAGGATTTTAACTTAGCTTATACTCGTACAAGATTAAAATGACAAACGAAATTATTAACCTCCAAACTATTATTCAAACGTCAAATAAATGATCTGTCATGTTTAAATTACCCGCACATGCCATTGCTATTGGACGTACCGATGTTATTGTATTACGGCCATTCATTGGTTCGGCGTACGTCATACACGACGGTAATTTAAATATTAAAATTTCATTAATTTTTTTCTGACCAATTAATGAAAATTTTTCCGAAAGAAAAAATATGGGTAGCAAGTTTTTATCGTCTCTTCAAAAATATTAAATAAAAAAATGGCACGCAAGTAGCGCATTACATAATAATTAGACATTTTATAGCACGTTTTCGTAAAAACGCTCAAATTTTAAAATATAATAATTTGTGACTAAAATACTTTTTGCGAAAAACAGTGTTTGGTCTTTTGAAAGTACAATATTTGGACTATGCTTGTTTTTGCCAAGAACTCCGCAATTGGTAACTGAATTGTTTCTATAAACTGTTTGTTTTGCGTTTCTTCAGTATTCTGTTTTTCTATCAATATATTTAAACACTAAACAAAGAACAATATGAACTCGAATGGTAGAACCCCACGAAACTCCAATCCAATATACACATTAAATTGTACAGTTAAATTCGGATGTAATAATAACATGTAACTTTCTAACCAAAAAAGTATCAGACAACAATAAAACTAAAAGAAAAGTAGGTGATTACTAAGAGACTTAATCCATTTACACAAAGTTTTACTGTTTGATCGCTGCCGAACTGCTAAACTATTACTTAAATTACGCACAAAAATTTTCGCACAACGAAGGTTGAAATTTATATTACACTGTTAACTCATACATAATTGAAATTTGTATTTAATTTTAGAAAATGAATGAGAGACAGAGATTCAGATGAAGATACTACTGAATTAAATAATGCTATATGTAACGAAGCATATTTAGACAAAATCACAATAGGCCCGGAAACGAAAACACTTCAAACCTCACATGTAGTCAAATATTTTCATATAAAAATTGTGTTAGACAAATTTGGAGTATAAATAAATGATTTTGAGTTAATTTCACACGTTTCCTGTAAATTGCAACCAGTTTCATGCCCAAATAAAAGTTCTGATGTATTTTTCTTACCATTTTTCCTCATATCTACTCGTACATATGAATACACGCTTCTATAAACCTATTGTTGTACTACATACTATTCTTATTTTAGATAATATTAAGTATTAATTTTTACACTGACAAATGACATTTGGAAATATTCGAATATTTATGTCTGAAGCTTACTTCATATTCATCGCAGACCATGTCCAGATGGATACAAGGGCTAAACTCAGTCTACGTAGACTAGGTTTAAACTGGGTCTAAAATTTACTATGAATAAGTCCAGGGTGGTCTAAGTTAGACCTAGTTTAAACCTAGCCTACTTAGACCTAGTTTAAACCGGGTCTATCTCAGTTACTATGAATACGGCTGTATATGTTTCCGGAAACTTTCGTTCCATACGTTATTCTAGTTGTGCAAACTTCTTTTACTTGTCTCTTGTCGTCCACCCTTAGAAGATGTCTCGGAAAAGTAATCTGTCTTTACACAATTGAGTCAATTATCGGTTACGATTTTAATTCTTCTCTATTTCATAATTTTTCTAATGTAGTTTTTAAATGAAAAAATGAAATAGTAAAACCGATTCAAACAAACCTTGGGAAGCTAAAATTTGGGGTATCTACTGAAAGAATGGATACACAATAAAATTTAAAAAACTTTCAAATAAACTTAATGCTCCGCATTGATTACCCCAAATTGACTGCTTTTCCTGATGATTTTATTGAGTTAAGTCTAGTTCAATGCCAATCCAAATTGAGAATCACTGTAGTAGACCATCATCCCCTCCTGCTCCTGCAAACCGTAAAAAACTTTTAACCCTGAGGAGTGTGAGTGATGAGAATGAATGCAGTTTGACTTTTATCAATAGCGTGAATTCCATTTCAGGATCAGGGCCGAGCCGAGAGATAAGAGAGGCAGCAATAGCAATCAGAGTCTTCTTCAGCACGTGGCCTGGCCGATCGATATGAGGCTGCCGCGTCAAACGTCCAGCCGAAACAATAAATAAGCCAAGCGTGAGAATATAACAAACTGCTCCAGGAAGGAAATCTCGGTCTCGGTGAATGCCATCTTCAAGCAGATAGAGCACGACTTGCAATTAGATCAGTTTTCATGCCTTCACCAAGCTTTAATAGATAGGAATATATTCTTTCTTCACCGGTAAATAAATACAGAAATCTGTACCTTGGAGGTAAAGAATCATTTCTCACATTTTTGTCAATACTGATATAATAATAATGAAAAGAAGCTAGAATGTTGATTCTTTGATTATCTCAAATTGAAAAAAACGGACTACGGTTGTTTTTACTAACAGCTCTTCAATTTTGAGAATTAGGCGCATTAAAAATTTTCATAGGTATGGTATGATTAGCGAATGTTAGTTGACGTTTAATTTATTTTATAGATGTAGTTTTTTTTAACCCTAGAGAGGAATAGCATTGTAGGAAATATTCAGGTATGAAATTTTTGCATGAACCCATGTAAATACTGGAATAGGAAAGCACAGATATACATTACTATGTCTGGCTAAAAATAGATGGCCGACTAGGGTAACTGAATATGAAAACAGGGGTGCGTTTAAAATATATAAACATTTTTCGTTTATGTTAATTATAACAAAATATTTTCTTCTTTAGATATTTAGTTTGGCAATTCTATGAAATAGGATTATTTTTAATTTCCTCTAACAGTAATTCCGACTCGAGGGTTGCTTACACCAGAGACGAACGAACTATAATTTGCGGTATTAAATTGTTTAAACACATCCCTGAATCCTGTTGCTAAGAGGTCATTTTAAATGCCGCCTGGTATTAAGTACAATTCTAATCTTCTATAACGGAATACATAAGGGTCAGTTTCCTTTCAAATCAAATATAGGGAAATGTTTTCAAATGAAACCAGCAAAACGCAAATATTTACTTGCTCAATCCTGCGCAACACCATGCAGTAGCACACGAGTCCATTGGACTCTATCCGTACACAATGTAATATTATAGTTTAAAAAATATATAGTTGGACCTAAAATTGAATATTTGGCGTAAACTTATAAAACAAGAGGAAATAATAAAAGTCACAACACGAGACCAAAGAGATACTAATAGTTTTAGAAACAAAACAATTCTAATATGTTTCTCGGGCCCATTGGACCCGTTCAGTACTCTAAGGGTTAAATAATCTAAACGTCAACTTTCATTTGCTAGTCATACTATAGTCGTTTTTCCAAAGAACATTTTTGCGCAGTTAGGCATTTATCTAAACTATTGGTAAACAATCATACGTCCATCTTAGTGTACCTAACTGTTTATTAAACAATATGACATCAAGAGGTAGAATATTAATAAATCTTACAATAAATTCTAATGTTTTTTTCTAAATTCATAATAATTTACCTCTAGGTACAGAAATACATCCAGTTCTTTTAACTTTATCCCCACAATGTCAGTTTGGTAAAGATGAGTACACAAAAGATACTTTTGTTTTGCTTTATTTCCTTTGCTTGTTAGTCTAGTTAAAAGTTTATAGTTAGAAGATGTTTCAATTATCCAATTACATTATTACTCAGAACTTTCATGAGATTGATGTTTGATGTAATCCAAATTCTGCACTAAGAAACTATTCCTTAAACAAAATTCACTGTTTCCGATTTATTATTTTGCTTAACAGTTACTACCGACCAAGGAAGCACAATAGTTGCCGTTTCGTATACCACTTCCGGGTTCGAATCTTGGCTATGGTTTATAGATGTTTGTATGCAGTTACAAGAAAAACTATCTCATCTCCATCTATCATTGTTTCCAAGCCAGTGGTGCTACCACGCCACATTGACATTGATATGTCCCCCTTACTGCACTTTACCCCTTCCCATGGTCACTTATCAATCTCAATATTTTGGAACTACACGATATTGCTATTGCTTTATTTTTATTGAAATGTAGAAATTATTGACTTGATAGAAAGCGACAATACAAAGTTGTTGCTTTAACCATATCCTGCAATATATTTTTGATAAAAAATACGAAATCAACCTTCGAAAACAGTGTACAGAATATTTTTCGTCGTAGCGTTATCAGTGTTTTCTGCACTACGGTGTGCATGCTGTGTGAGAACCGGCTTTACTAATCACCTTAAAAGTAAATGTTTAAAGTCATTTTGTAAATTTGTATTATTATTAGGTAAAACTTAAATATACCTAGTATATTGAAAACTGTATTAATAATGATTAATTTTCTTTAGATGAATAAACGAATGCGTGTACAACCTAAACACTAGTTCATTACTTGATTATCTACAACTTCATCCGAAAGTTTAAATAGATTGTGGACTCATAGATATATTGTAACTTGGTCCAATTAATTTTTGATAAATATCAGTAGGATAAAAACTTAACGCGCCAAATATGTTTAATTCAGGTGTAATAGATATTGGATGGTTTGAATTTGACATATATGGCAAAAGCTGGTGAATAAAATTATATATAAGTTCATTTCTAAGGCGAAATAAACTAATAAAAAGTATATCATCTAAAGTAAATTGATTACTTTGAATTCTCATTATTCTGCGAATTAAATTGAAGTTTCGTAATAATAGTTTTCGGTTTTCGTTATTCAAGTCTACACAATGTTTTCGAAATGTACGTAGATTTATCAATCCAAGCCGAAGATATCCCAATCATTTATCAATTATTTATTATCTATACGGTATAGTACAAAATAGCAATTGACTTGACTATGATTTGGTCGTTTAAGTCAATATCAATTACAATATGGCATGGTTCCACCACTGATTGGTTACCATGGAAGTATATAGTTCTGAATCTTTTTCCTAGCAACGAAGAGTGTCTGCGCCCAATTTAAGATATCTGTACGGTAGTGATAAAACACTACAACTGTATGGGATAGAATAATGAGCTAGTAATATTAATAGTCTGTTTTGCTTGTAGAAATAATTTGGTCCTTCAAATTCGAATATAATACAGTGGCTTGTGTTAATTTCTTTGTCATATAAGCTTTCTCCTAATATTCCATTATCTAAACCAATCCAAAATCGTGTTCTGTGATTGCAGTCTTACTGGGCGACATGCCCAGCTGGAGAAAGCTGGTTGGGTTAGAGTGCCGCTCCCTGCATGCAGAATCCCAGTAGAGGTGAGTCCAAGGTCAGAGTGGAAGAGCAGGACGAAGGTTTTAGCCACGGAGCGAGGGGGGTTTGCACCAGAGCCACGGAGACATTACGCACCCTGTGATGACCGGCAGATCGCCCGAACGACAAAAACCATTCTACAGCCTCAACAACAACGTCAAACAGCAGACCTGTGGTAAGCGAAAAAAGAAACGAGAAGCGAAGCGTTCCACAGTTAATGAACCGAAAAAACTCAACACACATTCACTGCTTGAAGGTCTATACCTCAATACATTCATTTCCTCCAACAAAAAAGACAGCCCAAACGTTAACTTACGAGGGGAAATCATTCAATCGGTAAAGCACCGCACAAATGTTAGCAAAATATACCGTTGTCAAAGTTCGGCAATTTTTTTTATTGTATTGGGAAATACTTAAAAAGTAATGTGCTGTGTCACATATTTCACTCAAAGATTCTTAGATATTCCGAAAAAAGGCATTTCCAAATGTTCCTGTTTCGATAATAGCTGTACGTATGTCATTTTTTAACATGTATTTATCGTTTGAGTGTTCTGCAATAACTTCCTTCACTAAAATGGGCACTTTAGCCACGTAGCCGAGTGTACCATGAAAATAGGAGCCATCAAGAAACTTGTATTTGTTACCGGCCAAATCTGATTTCAGGATGTACTAGTTTTGCCTAGGCCAAACCAGTCTATCGGAAGAGTGATAGGATCAACTAGTAAAGTAGTTTGGCCTTGTCCAAACTAGTTCCTAATAGGATCAATCAATCAATCATAAGTTTTATGCGTTAGTTATCTTGTTATTTATCTTTAATTTAAAACTAAAGAAATTGTGAATATATTATTTATTTTTCGCACGATCAGGTTATTTTTTTATGTTTACCGATAGTGTTTCCAAGACAGTAGGTCTTATTTACAAATTACTGAACGGTACGGTAAGTGATGTGACTCACGTCGGTAAGTGAAGCACATCACTTCAGTTATGTATATCATAACTGCCGAAGATGTTATGATTAATAACATCCGTGGTATGTTCAATAGTTTATCGGTTTCAGGAAATTAAGACATTATTTATAAATACCATTTTTGAAATTCTCTCATTAATGCTACTTTCAGATTGCTATGATTAACAGAGCAATTATTTTGACATATGTCAATATGTCAAATATTCAAATTATGTGCTTTGTTCCACATGTTTATTACTTTAGAATAAAGTAGACCGTATTTAGAACGATAGGCTAACGTTATCTGTATATATTAATGAAGAGCATTATATTTTCATTTTATTTATTTTTATTTTGTAGACCGTTGTTGACAAGTCAGTATGGTAATAATATTACCATACAGATACAGTTATTACTTAGTTACCAGCCTACTTTTGTACATGTAAACAATGGAATAATATCCTGAAATCGGTAAATAAATAAAAACAAAAATCAAAGCTTACTTCAAAAATGACAACTAAAAAAATTTAATGTCAAAATAATCAGCAAATCTTTTTTTTCTTTTAAATCGTGCAAAAAATAGTATAAGCATCACGAACGTTAAGGAATAACCGATCTCAGACAAAATTAGGAACTTCGCTTCGCTCAGTCTCCAAACATTGTCTTCGATCGGTAAACTATCCTTACTGATCTTAATACTTAATATACTATTATGATCGATTGATTCTATTATACACTAGTTTGGCTTAGGTTAAACTACTTTTTCCTGAAATCGAGTTTAT
This sequence comes from Harpalus rubripes, assembly GCA_963082715.1. NCBI lineage: Eukaryota > Metazoa > Arthropoda > Insecta > Coleoptera > Carabidae > Harpalus > Harpalus rubripes. The sequence goes on along the minus strand of OY720460.1, from coordinate 23,489,307 downwards.
CCGGTCGGACAAATCAGTTTTTCCTAATAACCTCACATTGATTTCAGGATAGTTCATCTTATCATCCTATCGCTCTTCAGATACACTGGTTTGGATTAATTTTTCCTGAAATTCCATTTTACCGGCTCGAAAACAAAGTCATATATATATATATATATATATATATATATATATATATATATATATATATATATATATATATATATACATTCATATATATGTGCCATACTATGCCTCAAATATCTAAGTTCAATCGAAATTTAAAGTGAAATTTATAAGTCCGTGAAACGATCAAATTCGTTGTAAACTTGTTCTTTTGATTGTTATTTTAATTGTGCTTCAGAAGGTGTTTTCTAGGCGAAGTACATCGTTTTATATTGTTTTTCAGTAACCTGCTTCACTAAACGAGCACTTTAGCTTATTGGCAAAATGCAACATAGGGGCACCCTAGAAGCTTGTTTACACTCAAAAAAATTGTGTTATCAATCACTGAATGCTTCAGAAAACTAAGTTCAATGAAAATTACAAGTAAAATTTATGTCCCCAGAAATTCAGTTTGCAATTTGATCAATCAGGCTATACAGATCATATTCATACCAAAATTTATAATCCAATGGAATTTGAAACAAAGTTAAGTTCGTAATAATAAATTGGTAAAAAAATCAAAAAATTCTTTCACTCTCCTTTCGGAGTAAATACGTAAGACGTCCTCTGCAGTTCAATATTAACTTACTACTGAAACAAGTAAAATTATTATCCAATAATCCACTTGAAAGAAAAGGAAATGATCCAGAGATGATTACTTATTGTTTATGGTTATTTATACGATGATGATGCAGTTCAATGAACGTCCTCCTTTCTCACCAGCCGTGTAAAAAGTTGGATAAATTACAATATCATCTCTCGCTTATCTTCCTCACTAACAACAAAGGATTCCATCCTCCGTAATAATGATATTTCACTGACGAATTATTTCCGATTTGTTTGTTAAGGGATAATGAAAAAACTGTTTGTTCGAACCCTTAGCAATAAATCATTTAACGAGGAGATAAAATTTTCATTCCCGTAACTGGTTATTCTTCAAAAGGGTTTTTAATCCACTTATTCAATCGATTTTAGAAAAAGTTTCATTGGAAAACGAAACCATTAACATGAAGATAATAATTTGACCTTTGTGGCGAAAACAATCAGAATGGGTATTTTACATTAAAAACAAACCAGAGTTGGATATGACCATAATTTTTATAGTCTCACAACATTTTTTTATGTTTACAACCACATTTTATTATTGCAATGATAACTTCGCAACATTTTGTACATTTTGAAAGAGGATTGGATGGTTAACAGTATAATTTTTTAAATACGTCTGATCAAGGTCATCGAGTATTTGATTTGTGTCATTTACCTACTTAGTTTTTATTGTGGCAGTGGCATATTTACGATTTTCTTCTAAGAGGAGTACGTCGTTAGCAGTAGCGCCTCGTGCATCAAAGTTTTGATGAGGCAAGGTATACAGAGAAAAGGAGCCGCAACCAATTTTTTTTATTCAAGGCCAAATGCCTTATAATTAAAATTTACATTTTTTCAAGGATTGTGAAGCTGCATGTTTTTCCTCTTTCATGTGCAAAAGTAAATTGCCAGATCACAGAACATTTTAGAAAAGAAAATACAAAGTCTAAACACAAGACAATACAAAAACACTACGTAGGTAACCTATAAACACAACGGAAAAAAATCATACGTATCAAAGTCGCAAACCAGAGCCTACGTCACAGGTTATGTTTATGTTTGAATGCAATTACATTTAATAACATTTAATCTGGATCCTGACCCCTTAGAGCAACCCCCCCCCTGCACCGTAAATATGCCACTGTATGGGGGTATTGTAAAATAAAAGATTTCAAAATTCGAAAATAAGTTGCGTAACTATTATTGTAGTCCGGATGGGGTGCATTTTGCTACCGAAAAATCGGTTACTTTAATATGTAAGGAGTGAGGAATATTTAATGTATGAAGATGTACGGTACGATTAGTAAGAATGTTGGTAAGAGGTAAAAGAATGGTAAGAGAATGGAGTGAGTCAGCTGAGCTTTTATTTTCGGTTTTATTCTAATCCACTAACTTAACAAATGTGAAACCAAAGATACTGTTACTGACCAAATAACGCAATACGGAAACCCATGGCTATGAAACAAGTTAATATAGGTATCCGAAATAATAAATGGACTTACGTGAAAGCGACAGTATTGTCAACAACGAGACGAGTATAGTATTAAAATGGCATGTCGTAATTTAGTCGAAACTAATATGAATTTTTGAAAGACAAGCCTATTATATTTATCTTTATCACGTGCCTTTCTTGTCAATGTAAATAAGAGAGAGATAAATGTATACTAACTTGTTATTTCGTTTATGATAGAGATGACCTTGATCCAGACATTAACAAAATTAAACTGTACCATTTTGAACATTTTTAATGCGTCCAGGATGTATATTTTGATGGAATTGCCGACCTATTCTAGCATTTGATCTGAGAATAGCAATAGATTAAGTTACATCCAACCATCCAAGGTCACCGATATAGGACAACGGAGTAAACTTGGTCAATGTCAATGTTTGCCAAAGACTTCTGACATCGAAAAGCGAAAAGCTGGCCTTTGATGTCAAAGTCACTGTCCCTAAATAATGTTGTGTACAGTCTGACAAAAAGCGCAGATGTTCATAGAAGTTTTAATTACTTTACAACTGCTGACAAGTACTATAAAAGAAATTCAGTTGTTGTACAAGTCGTGAATAATAAAATATTTTTTAGATCCTGTTAAATTACTTTAAATTCTGCGTCTTATTTCGTTCCTTCCCAAGCAGTTATCGGATTTCAATTTGAAAAGAATTCTTTTTCACTTTTTCCACCCAACGCGTTAATACGAATAATTCCTTGCGAATTGCTCACTAACCACTGCATTATAAAATAGGATTAGATTCTCTCAATCGTATTGTACTTTTTGCCTCACATCTTCTTGAATTCCTAACATAGTTGAGAAATTTGATTAATGTAATTACACAATTAAGGAGACTTTCTGTCCGGGACTACGTTCAAAATTTATAATGAAATTAGAGTTAGTTAAAGAGCGTAACCATTGTAGTTTAATTGGAGTCTAATATGGAACGCACTACTGACCTGGATGTTTGCCAATCATTAACTCACGGGCACTTAAAGTTGTCGTGGAGAATGCACCACAGGGATTACTTGCGTTATTCGAAAATTGAAAATAATTTGTTTCACGCCGGTCGCTAACATATTCAACAAACAAACTATAAAATCTAAGCAAAAGGTGAGATATTTATACTTTAGGTATAGTGCAAGCTGTAAGAGTTATCCAAATAGTCACATACGGGTACAAAATAATATCATAACAGGGAGCAACCCTACCACATATCCGTCGAAAGAGAATTTCATAAATAACAAATACACCTCGTTAACAAATTCTGTCGCATATCTACCCTCTCGGATACAAAACACGAGTTTTAAAGTTTCCTGAAAACTACATTTATAAACAGCGATTTCTACGAAACAGGATCAAGTCTTCAATTGCGCTAAAGTTCTCGGTTTTGTCGAATTTCATAGAATCTTGTATTTTCCTTTGTCTTCATTAGTCTACATTTTCGCAGAATTCGTTTCCGTCAAAATTCTCTGACAAATTATCGATTAGCAAATTTCACCGAACTAAAATAAACAAAAAGCGGATTCTCGAAAACAAGATTGTTATACGTAGTATCGACAGTAGTTAGAAACCGACTTTACAATAATAATAATTATAATAATATTTATTGTAACAAAAGTTTAGTACACAAACAAAGGACAACACTTAAGGTACAAACGTCAAAGTCAACAAGATAATTACAGTTGCATAAATTCATCTACCGAATACAGACATTTTTTGATTAAAAAGGACTTTAGCTTTTTCTTGAAGGAAATGAGATTATTTATATTTTTTATATCTTCAGGAAGCCTATTGTAGAAGCGAGAGCCATTGTAGAACAAATGTTCTTGATAAAATTTAGTTTTATGATGTGGTGGTAATAATTGTTTTTTAAATCTTGTTTCGTACATATGAGATGCACAGTTGTGAGAGAACTTAGAAAAATTTTGATGTACAGATTAATTCATAAATATATATAGAGTAAACTGTCATTATTTCTAAACTAATAAAAATTTGTTTGCAAGATTCTCTTTGCGAAGCTCCAACCAATATCCGAATAGCTCTTTTTTGCATTATAAAAACTTTTTTAATGTCAGATGATCCTCCCCATTGCACTATTCCATACTTTGAAACAGAATGTATACAAGCAAAATAAAAATGTCTAGTAACTTCTAAACTGCAAAATTTAGTTAGATGTCGAAGAGCAAAACATAGTTGTTCAATTTTCGAACATAAATGATTAATTTGTGTTACTCATTTAAGATTTTTTTCAATCCATATACCTAGAATTTTAATTGCATTAGTAGTTGTAAAAGTGGAATTATTAATAGTGATTCCGAAATCAGGAGTTGATCCGAAAACAATTATTTGTGTTTTATCTTTATTTATACTAAGATGATTATGTTTAACCCAGCATAATACTTTACTTATGGTTTCTTTCACAATATTTTGAGCAGATACTATACTATTGGCTGTGATTAAAATATTTGTATCGTCTGCATAAGAGACTTGTAAAGTTTCATTATTTTTAAAAAATGAGGACAGATCATTTACTTAAATATTGAAAAGTGTTGGACCTAAAACAGAGCCTTGAGGGACGCCGACATTAACAGTAGATATGTTAGAAGTTAGATCATTATCTATAGCAATAACCTGGTTACGATCTAGTAAGTAAGATATAAACCATTGTAGAGGTATACCACGAATACCATATCTTTTTTACATTATTCATATGTATATTAGTGTAAAGATAATAAAAATTTCCAACTATGTTTTTCGACATTTCCATAATCCTGTTTGTGTTGTGTGTGTAGGTGAGCCCTTGGGGCGCGAAGAGTGCACGCTACGCGAGCGTTTCAGGGCGGGCCGAGCACGAACGAGAGACCGAGAGTCCCGCCGAATGCCGCTCCGGAAGGTGACCGCCGGGAGCACCGACGAGCAGCGCAGAGCCGTGCCCCGCCAAGACACCTTGGACCAGATCCTCACCAGCTGCAACGCCAGAGCGATGCGCTACTACCGCATATGGATCTACACCTGCAATGCCGTCTTGTTCCTCAGCGTACTGGCCTTTTGCGCCGTCGCTGGCCGCGTGCTCGTCTCTGACTACCGCAGGCATCTCGTTCCCAATCTCACGCTCTACCAGCCTAGCTTCCTCTACGCTTACCTCGCACTCGCCACGCAGTCCGGCGTCCTCCAGGTAACATCACAATCTATTTCAACAGATTCATTACGAAAACTACATAAGTCCTACATAAGGCATGAGAAGTTTTAGTTCTATCAAAAAATAATGTCCCATCATTCCGTTTCGGTATTTAGTGGTTAACCCACAGCCTACCAAGGACCGATGGTTTATAGTGACCTCCAAATCACTTAAACGCAGCTATATTTGTAGCTGGTAGTTAGTATGGGAGGCGAATCCACGTCCGCATACACTTCCCGTATTTTCAAACTGATACACTCTCCACTAGACCACAGCTGACTGTTCTAACAAAACTCCCATTCAATTGCAATGGTTTTGTCTTAATATCCAAAAGATTGTGGAATCAAACTCACGTCAAAAGTTGATGTATCGTATGTTCAACTGGAGATTGGAGTATGTTAACGTCACACTGAGTCATTACGAAAACTATATGCCTCCAATGGTAGCCATACCACTTCGTGAACCAAGGGTCGTGGGTTCGAATCATATGTACGGCATGGTGGCTCGTTTCCGTTTTCGAAAAGTTTTCACAGCGGCAAATTATGGTTCTAACCAAACTTAGATTCAATAAAGGAAATGGTTTTAAATAAAAACTTCAAAAGTCTTATCATACACAGAGTAACTTTGTTATTAAATTAAATAGTGTGAATAAAACTTTTGAAGTTTTTATTTAAAACCATTTTCCTTTATTCATCTTTCACACATAGACAACCCTATTTTTCATCAAAACTTAGATTCAGTTGTGTTGGGCATCAAATCCACAATACCAAGTCAAAATTTGACGTAAAATATCCTTCCAGTAGCGTAGTGGTATCATTGTCGCTTCGTATACCAAAGGACCCGAGTTCGAATGCCGGCTAGGGTAAAGATGTATGTGTATCATTCCATCTCCATAAATACTGTTTAAGACAGTACTATCCTTCTTGCTTCTGAAGATGCCCCATACGACTGCGGGCGAAACGTTGAGCTCTGACTCAAAATATGACAGTCCATTCCCGGAAAACGAATATTTCTCATGACTCAGACTGTGGAAGCCTACGCAATTATTTCCATAAGTAAATATTGAGAAAACAATGAATATAAAATAAACTATATCATCTTCATCTATCACCGCTTCCAAGCCACATTGGGTCACTGTGAACCTTCCTCGTAGAAGCAAAAAGAGCCTAATTTAAGGAAACAGCATAGTAGTGATTAAACACTACGGCTGAGTGTGTCTACTGGGAAAGTTACGTTAATATGTTAATAATCTTCTTCTACGAACTACGTTCACCTCTCAGACAGATGTGTATTATTTACAACAAATTTGTAATTGAATTATTAAAACTAGATATATTTTCTAACAGCATTTCTAGGTTCAAGAAAGTACTGTCTGCTATACTTCTTGCAAGAACCGATAATTTATAATTTAAATTTAATAATAGTTTATTTATTAATATATATGTATTTTTTTTACTTTTTCTATTTTTATTGTAAGGTGTCACTACTCGCGCGTCACGCGACGAAATTTCTGTACATTCAGTGAAACAATTCCTCTGTAATTGGGATATTATCCTGTAGAGTGAATTTACAATAAATAAATAAATAAATAAATAAATAAATAAATAAGCAAAGTATATTTTAAAAAAGTAATTCTTTTTGTTTTCCTCAGGTGATTGGCTGCATCGGCGCTTTGCGGCTAAGCGAACGCCTCCTCAACGTCTACTGGCTCATGCTGCTCATCCTTCTCTTTGGCGACGTAGTCATCGGCATCTTTTGGATGTTTCGATTCGATAAAATCTGCCAAGAGTTGAAGCCCAATCTACGCTTTCGCTTGCATACAGAGTACGGCTATAATACCGAAATGACTCAATTGTGGGACCGACTGCAAATGGATTTTGCTTGCTGTGGAGTATCCAGTGCTATGGATTATGGACATCTGAATCGTACTGGAGCTCAAATGCTTGCCTGGATTGCTGAACCTACACCTGGAGCTGTGACTGAAGCTTCACCGGCCTCTGTTTATATCGTACCAGTTAGTTGCTGCACCAGTATCACAGAAGAAAGAACTTTAACCGGTAAGCCAGCAAATAAAATAATAGCTATTTGTGTATTAAGAGCGCAAAATGGGACATTGTCGATTGAGAGGTTGTTGACGCGCGACGCAGGAGCGCGGCTTTCTCTCGAAATCGACAATGTCCATTTGCGCTCGAAACACACACAAGATTTTTTCTACAGTCCTCCACCACAACAAAAAAAAATAATAAAATGTACACTTTGTACTTACAGTACTACTCAATAGTTTGCAGTGAAGATAGAAACGTATTCAAATATGACTTCAATATATTGTTTTGGCTTTCGTTTTTACAAAAAAATAATGTCCATTTTGTAATGAATATTATAAGTTTTTCTATAATTTATTTGTTTCAAATATATTAAACGCCAAACTTTTGCAAGTAGCAGCACAACTGTTCACACAATTTATTTTACATTTAATTTAAAGTTATTTTCCATTCTTCTTGGGCTATTGCTTCAATTTCAATCTAATCTAAACATTTTATACTTTCGTTTTTGTAAATAAATGCCCTATTTTATTTTCATAGCAGTGCGACATTTTGTTTGGTTATGTAATATACCGACAGAGCAGTTATATGTCAGATTGAAGGTGGTAAATGTGAAGCTACAGTGCCATTAGTTCCTGACTAATTGTTTCTATTAAAAATGTAGACAAGTGACATTTCTCAACATTGTATAGTTAGAAATTTGGACAGCGAGCGTTTTTTCTACTTTTTCGCGCATGAGCGGCAAAGTGACATTTTGCGTTGACAAAAGAGAGCGCAAATGGCTACTTTGTCTATAGACTGCAGAAATAGTATATTACTAACCGAGGTGGAAAGTGTTTCATTGTCGAGGGCGAAGATAGTTAACCAAGGCGCGAAGCGCCGAGGTAACTATAGCCCGAGACAATGAAACTTTTCACCGAGGTTTGTATACTATTTTATTCACAATCTGAAATAAAAAATTAATATTTGATATTTAAATAATAATAACCTAACATAAATAAACGAATGGTCTCAGATTGTTCATTTGTCACATGAACTGTCACTTTGATTTCTAACCTTAAATATTGATTTCATTCATTACTTGTATTATTTACAAGTTTATTTCATATCTTTATCATATAAATTGTAAAGATGCTTTGTTTATATGTAAATACCCATCATTGATACGCATTGATCTCTCAAAGCGGGGGGCAGCTATTTCCCGCCTCGAGGTTGGAAAGTATAGCGTGAGTATAGCTGAGGTTGGAAAGTGTCAACTTTCCAACCCCAGCTATCTTCACGTTATACTTTCCAACCTCTTGGAATATGAGGTTAACAATAACTAACTTCCCAACTTTTTAAAAGTCAGATATCGTCATATTACTAACCGATTGTGAATAAAATATTTTTTTATTCCATGACCGAGAATATTAGTCAATTTCTATGGTATCACCATTTCGCCTCTCCCAAGGGGAGATTTTATTATTTTGACATTTAATGCTTTATCGTATATTTCTCCAGATTTCGGGGATAACAATTTCAAAATTGCCGCAGCGGTATCATCATTTTTGAGGTTTTTTAGAACTGAACTAAGATCCCCTCAAGTTGAAAGCATTTTTCAAATATCTGTTGCCTTGTGCAATTACGAAATATAACACAATAAAATTTATTCCTGTAAAAATAATACTACAAATTACAGCTCTGGAAAAATCATGCATTTCTCTCCCTTAATGTTTGCATAATATACTATTAATTAACTGAACTGTATGTATTTCAGGGAACGCAACCGAGCCAACATCGAAGGAACAAGCACATCGAAACGTCTGCCAAGAAGTCCACACAACAGGATGCGAAGAGAGATTACAATTATATCTCCGGCAAACAGCAGATATATTATTCATACTCGGATACTGTGTAATAGCCTTCCTAAAGCTCTGCTTCTTAGGCATCCTGAGATACGAAATTCGGGAGATGATACAAAAGATAAAGATCCTCCAAGCTGAAATGGAGGCCAGACCGTCGATAATTAGTCTGGATAACAACTCCAGCCAGAACCTGGGCATGAGCAGTCCATCGCACACAATACTCATCAACACGGCCAGCGTAAACGGATCGGTATGTCGATATAGATCTTAAAGTAGTGCATTATTCCGCTGTAAGTAGTTTTTCCCAAGTTTTATCACCAAACACGGATGCATAAAATTGCCGTAAACGGTGCAATTACTTGGGTTCCCCCACATAAAGAATTCATAATGTAACTGAACACACACGATTCTATTTTGATTTGCATCAAATCTAAGAGATCCTATGAATATTTTGTTGCATTCTATCAAACGGGCGATAAAAAATTGTTATAAAACGTTATTACACTGCATATCTCGGTTGGATCTGAAATTAGTTATGAGGGTGAGACAATTATAAATGAGAATATCGTTGTGGCCAAGGAGTAGGATGACGTTACCTTGAGAAGCTGTTGATAGGGGTGTTAGGAGACGATCTATAGTCCGAGATCGTTTTTAAGTAAGCACATATTTCTGTAGTAGGATGAGCGAGAAGGAAATCCATCCATCCGTTGCACAATGTATTATCATAAAATTCTTGACAAATGAGAAAATTTAACCGGATTAAATTATCCAAAGATAATAATAATTCGGGAATATACTGTCGTACAGCCCGGTTTTTTTCTCCTCCTAACATCCACACCTGAAGTATCACTTCTTCAGCTTTTCCCTATTTTATTAGGATCCTTAAGGCCGCCACGCACTTGAGCGACGCGAAGCAAAGCGAAGAGAAGCGAAGCGAAGAGAAGTTTTTTCATTCAATGTATTCTTATGTGAATAGTCGCCTCGTTGCTCTGCTCTTCGCTGCTCCAAAGTGTGCGTATACGCATAATAATACATTGAATGAAAAAACTTCTCTTCGCTTCGCTTCGGTCGCTGAAGTGCGCATTGGCCTTTATTCTCCTCTTCCATCCATTCCTGTCCAATACATCTTTTTTACATAGTCCTCTCTCAAAAGTCTTCTGCGTCACAGTCCTTCCAATTTCTCTTTGGCCTTTCTCTTCATTTTCTTCCCTCCACGAACATTACGCCTACCCTCCTTCCAATCGAGTTTTCATCCCATCGCATTAAATATCCAAACCAGTCTATCCTTCTCTCGTGAACCTTCCTTAATACCTCGTATCACATCGTGTTCTACCGATCGCCACCTTACGTGAACTCCAGAGCGAAATTATTTTGTACATTTGATCCATCCTCGTATTTGACAGAACCTAGTCGTAATAAAATATTGATCTTGTGTTGTCTTCTCAGGTACCTGGAGGAGCAGGATGCGACTCAACTAGGACGAGTACCCTCCACAAACCAAGTTACGAAAGCACGGAAAGCGAACGCGAGAGTCTCCTGGTGAAGGAACCCCCAGAGCAGCCCCCTTCGCCCCCTCCGCACCCTCGGCCCACTTCAGCAACCCGAGCGTTCCTGAGTGCCGAGAACCTAGAGTACCATCAGCGATCTCTGCAAGAAACCTGTCGCGCTAAGCTCTTCCCAGGTACTGCCCCGAACTTGAGCAAACTGTTTAGGTAGTACACGATGTGATTGACGATGAGGGTGGTCACCTGCTTGTTGAGACACAAGACACATTATATTTTTTCACACACTCGACTCGCCGGAAGATGAGGAGGATGATTGGGTATGTGACATGCCACCCTGCAGAGCTTACATAACGACATTGTCATTGTCACTGCAGAGCTGTAGATAGAGAGCACTTTAACCAACGATGATGGCTTTACTAAAAGGAGTCCTACAATTGAAGTAGATACCTTCTTTTGTAGAAATCTGTTAGGGTCGTTGTCAACAGCACGTTTTTGAGCGCCTTGAGTATATATGAAATGCTAATGCTTTGCCAAATGAAGGACACTGACAGATATATTTCTGATTTGAGTTAGTACCTTTTATTTGTGTTTTCTTGGTCACATATTCCTCTTGGTCTTCCCATAATCCAGGTGACCATCCTTTTCATTTCACAACCCGAGAATAAATTACACTTGACAAATTTCTTGACACTATTTTTGTTCTTGCAGTTTTTTGAATGTTCACTTTATCCTTTCTTTATTTCTTTGACCATTCTTATGATTATGACTGTCCTCAGTCTTATATTATAACCTATTGATTAATTTTACTTGGCAGCTTTTTTAATCGTACCGTCCTTGTTTCGACCTTTCAACAGTGTTGGTTCTCTTCTTTTTATTTGTGCATTCGGCTAAAATGCAGTATTTGGTACGCGCTCAGTAACTCTAGGTGCATATTTGAATTAGATAATATGTTAACTGATATTTGAAAACGTTATTTCGTCGTTTGATCAGACAAAAACTACAATTACAATTTAAAAATTACGACTCCAGTTTCGTGAATTTCAAATCTACGATCCTAGAAAAGTCGCTAGTGAAGTAATTCTATATACAAAATTAATTAAACGACCCCATTTTTGTTGCATTGAGGTTGGATGCATTAGATTAATTTGTAAGATCACACGAGAATACAGGCTTGAATCTTTATGCCCTCTTTATGCGTGAAACGTAACAGCGTGAGGCGAATGACTGCATTGCAAGCATAGGAATTATAAAATTAACAAACAGACTTGTAAAATGTGATTTTTACATACCTACAACTCGTGAATTACTATCCAAATATTATATAATAACCATTTTAATTATGTGACTAAAAAATGTAACTATTGGTATATTTATGCCATTTATAATTTGTTTTTTACACAAATCTATTAAAAGTGGGCTATTTAATGTTTGTTTTTAGCGTTAAAAATATCATTTTGTGACACTAGTGTTAAAAGTGACAGATCATTGTTCCTTTTGACACTAGTGTTAAAAGTGAATGTCAAAAAATTATTAGAAATATAAATTAAAATTAAAAAATATGTTTGTAGAAAAAATAGTGTATGATTACGTGTTAAAAGTGATTTTATTTTGTTCGAAGGTTTGGATCACTCCGCTTCGCGTCGTGTTCCAAACTTCCCTCTCACAAAATAAAATGTCACTTTTAACACATATAAATAACTATTTTATATAAATTTTTAGTCATATAAATATTATGTTAATTATATAATATTTGAATAGTTATTCACGTGTTGTATGTATTTATAAATCACATTTTACAAGCTTATTTGTTAAAAATTCCGTAGATTTCCTATGCTTACATATTATGCAGTTGTTAGCCTCTCGCTGTGACGTCACAAAATCAGCATTCAGGCCTATATACTCGTGATGCCTCGGTTAAAGCATATTAATATATAAAGGGGAGAATGAAAACTCTTTCATCATTTTGGCGCGCAATATCTAAAAAACGAATATACAAACCCGAATTTCGCCATATTGAGTTTTGTGTGTTAGGATAATTATGTTGAGGTTGATTTTGAAAAGTTGCAGGCGAATAATGTCCAAATTTTAACAAATCGCCTAGAAAAACCAATAATCTGTATTTTTTGCGGTCACTACTACTAACAAAATGTTGTAATATGTGCTCATACCCATTCCAAATTATTGATACTGGAAGTAAACGCGTACCGTATATTGCATTTCTACCGGGGTTCGTAAATTATGGCAAATAAATTTATTCTGTCAGTGTCCTGTTGTCTGGACAATATTAGGAAACTATTGTGTGTTCAAGTATCTTGTTGGGATTTAGGTGACGCTGCCGCAGATTCCGATACGAACTCCCACTGCGCTTTGCTAGTAGAGGAATCCACCTCGTCCCCCCCTGCAGTGAGCCTGAAGAACCCCAACGGAAACAACAACTACGAGCTGCACGAGTTCCGGGAACTCCAGCAAGGCAGCAGCGGGCAAAGCAACATGGGCGCGAATCGAACCAGGGGGCTAAGCACACCAGATACCTCCGTCACGCAGAACATCTGACTAAAGTATCACCTGGAGAACCTCTTCAGCAGGGGCCGGTTCAACCGGGCCAAGAAGGGCCCGCTGGCCACTCCGCTCGAGGAACTCTTCAAGCGAAGGCCCCGGCGACAGAGCAAAACCCAGCTGCCCGACTCTTCTTGTTGAGGGTGCTCCAGTACACCGACTTCGGAAGGCTTCCGTGAGAATACATGCGTGATATGTGCAGTGATTTGACTAAGTATAAACACATCATCATTGGTTCAATAGTAGCGAAATTGCCAATCACAGTAATGTCAGTTAGACAAATTCATGACATCACCGCAACTTTAGAGACCTAAGTGTATATCTTAAAATTGTACCAAGTCAAGTTGACCTAGCTTTAAAAAAATAGAGTGTATTCAAGTGAAATTCTTCCCAAAATTACAAAAATGAGCGCGGGGACTGGATATCCATTCAGTTGGAAAGTAAACGCTTAGAATGGAAAGTGAAACGCTAGTTTTCCCATAATCCACTGTCGCTTTTCCATGACATATGGAAGCTTTTGTTACTTCCAGAATGTGAAAGATGAAATACTCCAACGATTTATTATATTATATTAAAGAAACAAGAAGTGATGCAAATTAATGATATATTAATTATATATTATATATACATACATAAAAAAAACCGCTAAATTCTAATATTTATATGAGCTTATTTAAAATAGTGCCTCGTACTAAGGGAGTGTGAAACTATGCTACCCTATACTATACTGTTATAACTATTGAAATTGTACTTTGTTGTTCGGGAAACTCAAGTAATTCGACTCAACTGTACTGTCTTATTAAATAAATAAAAAAAACTTTCTCATTTTCGTCTACCGACTTACTACCGGCTGATTTCTGCAACGACTGTCATACGACCACGATCGGCTTCGATCACTACCACGTAACGTAACGTAGCGAAAACGCAGCGAGACTAAACGAAACAAGGATAATAATAGAGAGTGCGTGTAAATTAAATTATTCATCTAAAGATATTAAAGTGTATTATCGTAAGCACAAATTTAACTAAACAAAACATAAAATGGTACTCGCAGTAGTTAATTTGACCCCTCACTGAAAGCAGCTTATCAATAGAAGACGGTGACAAGCAATCCATTCGTAGAACGTATAAAAATTCGTTGATTGTGTCCCTATTGTTCGGCCTACAATCGTGTTTTATCCAAAGTACGTTAGTTTACTGGCTTTCATAGATGTTCATACTTTCTGAAATTATTTGCCGCGTGTAACTGCATAATATACCTATAAATAAATATACTGCTGATGCTTTATCTCTCACTCCACACAAGAGGAGTCTGCTACAAACAATAGTAGTATTCCATTTGCCAAACTTTCAGATTAGTTCACTTTGTTCAGTTCAGATAGTTCAGATCACTTAATAGTGGTTCAGATGTGCAAATGCAACAACCCTCATACGGTTAATGTCACCATTTGATTAAAAAATAATAAAGAAATTCTTGTGTCACCGTTAAAATAGCTTAGAGATGGTCTCTAGCTAAAGGTGACCTTGTGTTTAGAGTTGATGTTATCTTAATGTCAGTAAATGACCTACGGTAACTAAAGGCGATTTCGGGCGACAACCGTTCACTCGCGGTATGTTGCGTTCAGGTACGTTCACACATTCGGGCGCTAGGAACAACTTACCCGGTATGCTTGGATCAGTGCTCATAACTGAACGGGTTTGCAAATCGGGTCAGCTCTCTGTTCACTATTTCTGTCTTTTTATCATGTCTTTTTTTGAGATGTCAAAAGTCAAAACAGTCGGTGTCGTGGTCTTTACGTCAAATAGGGTGACATTATTTTCGTTGATTCTTTTTTGGACAAATATGGATAAACTATCTTTCTCTGTTAATGCATTTTAATTGTCAGACACTATTTTTGACAGTTTTAAATGTCGCAGAATATACATAACCACCAAGCACGGTGTCAGCAAGTGAACCAACGATTTTTGGCGTCACCATTGACCATATCATACCGTAACTAATCCTAACAGGCGAACGGGTATGTCGCCCGAAATTGCCTTATCAGTGACCTTTAAGCAAAAAATTACTTGACAACACTGTATTATCTGTCAAAACTTGAACGTTACGATAATAAAATATTTCATAAACTTGTAAGTTATACAGAAAGAACTACTTAATAAAAAGAAAATTAATTCTCAGGTACCTCCTGAATGATGCATATATGTGTGTAAAAACAAAATAATAGTTTTTGGCTTTTCAGTCTTCGTTAAAAATACAGTTTTGGTATCTATTTTTATTCTAATATATACGTTGTATTATTTTGTCCATTATACTTGTAATGTATCCATGTTTAGAAATTGTATTCAAATCACCCACAATTTTATTAAACTGAACCAAACTGATCCGTAACTGAGCAAACTGCATTAAGTATTTTGAGGATTACTTAGTGCTGAGCAGGATCAGGAAATAAAGCGGTGGGGGTAAACTGATCCGTGCAAATGGAATGACAAAATAAATGAACTGAAAGGGTAAGTTAGATCTGATCCAAGTGGCAAATGGAATTGCCTATTGTCTATCCTAGTCAGTTAGTGTAAGAATTTCCCTCCCGCTAGTTCCCCTTTCTCGTTCTACACCAATAAAATCAAAGCAATCTGGCGCTTGCGCGGAGCTATTCTTACAGACAAGTGCAGCTATATATGTCTGCACTCGTCCAATGTTAGTCTCACAAATCTCACTCCCACCAGCAGTATATTAGTTTTATAGGTATATTAACTGCATTGCCATATTATTCGCACATAACCTATTACTTTGACACTACAGAAATGATGTTCTTCAACATAGTTTTAAAACGAATTTTTTACTACTTGTTTTCCATTTTTAATAACATTGCTGTCATATATGTCTAAAGTAAACCTTGTGGATTTTAATAATATAAATGTAACCTCTATCAATCAATCCTCTTTTAATAATAAAACAGTAAATATGTTTACATCTCGTCCACAAGTGTTGTAACTCATCCTATTGTCAGCTAAATGTTTCAAAAAACGATAAATAGTTCTAAGGAAATCGTTGGTGTTACATTATTTTTCTAAAGGTTAAAACAAATGTTAAACATTGTTGTAAAGTAAACTGATAAGGCGCTTATAATAATAAAGATTGACCTTACGGTCCAGAGTGTTGATGGTGCATATACACGTCGGCAACGTTATAACAGTGAATAATTAGAATATATTAAAGTCATCGTCATAAATAACAAAGTCTCTGTAACCATAAAATAATTACTAATTAATGATAGGCAGGTCCTATTAAATTAACTCAGTTGCTAAAGCAGATTTAAAATTGTAACAAACCAGTTCATATCGATAATTCGAATTAATGCAAAAGACCAATTTTTTCTTAAGCGCTGTTTTAACTTCTCAGTTGAGATGGTAAGAAATTTGATACTAGCACATATTAACCAATAAAAAATATTTCCATACGTTGAGATATTAGTCAAACAGTATTATTTAGTTTTACCATCTTTTCTGAACAATACATGCTTCCTGAAACTACAAAATAACGCAATGCTGTTTGGAAAATCCTATTGGTGCATAACACAAATGTGATTTTCTATTGTGGCATATAGAAATGTATATTCATATTAGAGTTAATTATTCTGTTAGATGCTATATAATTATGTTGAACCATTCAAACTGTACTCGATACCCCAAAGTTGTATATAACTATTGAAATTTAATAAATACAAATGTATTGTTAACTTTCTTGCATTTTGCATTCACTTTCGTTTGCAATAGGTACACAAAGTTCAAATTGAGGAGCTTTTGACAAGAACAACCTTAATGCATTTTTTTTTAATTTGAGATAATCTAAAACAAAAATAAAAGCTTCCTAACTGTTAAAGATTTCTGTAACTTAACTTAGCTCAGCAATATTTTTAATACAATATTATTTACTGAGTGTTTAGTAGTGGAAAAATTGATAAGTTATTACATATTTTTTTAAGACGTTTTTGTTATTTTACAATGTAATAACTTGTAAATGACTAAGATAATTTTTTAAGAAATCACTATTAGCATGCTTGAAAGTATTTATAATATTTGGACTATGGTTGTTTTGCCAAAAACTCCTCGATTGTTTTTCTTGAAGAAAAACACCGAGAAAAACTACTGACAACTACAGAGACGTGCTAGATGCTGCCACCTATGGAGCACTTCGTAAACTATATGTTGTCAGCTGATGAAACAATATAATCAATTTTATTTTAAACTATTTAATAATCATATAGCAATTATTTTTTCAAAACCAACATTTCAGTATACACTTATACCTTCTTCAGGGTCTACAAACAATCAAAACAACTTAGTACATAACATTAAACTTGAAGATTATTATATCACACAAGTAGGTATGGTGTGTTTCAAGATATTTGCAAATCTTGCTGCCTTCGTAATGACAAGGTCCACCGCAAAACAGCATGGTATGTACGATCCTATGCGTCAGGGGAGGATTAGCAAAATTTTAGAAAACGATGTAGAGGTACTTCCTCAAAATCCCACTAATTAATATATCTGGTTTTATTTATAATTTGTAAAAATTTAGTGTAATGTCATATTCTTTGCTCTGTATTTCTTAAAATTCAAGTGAAACATTAAATTCCACACAAATATTTCGTGTGCTGGATTTCAAATATTTTGTTACAACCCTGTCATGTTACCCATCAAGCCCATTTAAGAAGCCACCCACTGCGTTAGTCGAGGCAAGTACTTTTGCAAATATCTTGAAACAACCTACACCTATGATCTTACAGATTCTTAAACAAAAAATCATTTTCATGTCGAATGTTAAACGATTGAATTTATGTGTACTTACATGATTTATGTTTAAGAATCTGTAAGATATTACTTCTAAAGTGTGATAATGCTAATATTAATTATATATGTACTAAATTGCTTTTCAATATTTGTAGAGCCTGAAGAAGATATAAATGTATACCAAAACGACACTTTTGTAATAATAAATGTTGTATACTTAACTGAGATTTCAAGTATTTGTTACACCCCAGTCAGAAATTTGCCCATATTTAATTATATCATTTTTGCAAGAACAATAATTAACATAAAAATTTCATCCTACCTTAATTTCAGCATCTTGGATAGTTGCACAGCAATCAAGAACACAGCCACCGATAACCACCTGTTGAAATACAGGTTATAATTATTGCAAAATTAAAATTTGTTTATTACCTTATAATATTAAACTTCATCGTTTTGAAAATTTCTAAATAATCACTCTAAAGCACTTTCACACAATTTACACAAAAGAAATTTCTAAATAACAATTCAAAAGTTTATTTAAACATTAGCAATAAACAAAACTCAAACGTTAAATATTGGACCTTTTTCACTGTCGATATGCGCATGCTTGCTGAGATCCTATGGTCGCCGTCTTGATTTTTTGGGGTATGTGACCATTTTTTATTTTTACATATGATACTAGACAAAAAAATAAAATACCCGTATTTTTTTACATCGATTAATTATTCGTACTTTACGAGAAAATAATTGTTTAAAATTTGGGGAAGGGATTTGTGACGTATCAATGGTAGAAGCGTGAAAAAGACGGTTAGACTGCGAGGGAAAGAGATAGTTATAGCCAGATGTGATAATGCCCATAGACTGATTAATAACTGGCCCTTTCTTTCCCTATCTGTCTTTGTCCACAATTCTAACATACTTACGGCATATATATCCCTTCTCCAAAACAACAAAATTATTACGTTAGTAAATATTTCTTTTTACCTTCCGTCACCTTTAGGTAAGGAAGGTATTGTCTTTGGTCAAAAAATTCGATGATGAGTTTTTAATCAATAAGCACGTTTTAGGGTCCCTAGAATACGAATTTACTATTTTTACGATGATGTCTGTATGTGTGTGTGTGTGTGTGTGTGGATGTGTGTGTGTGTGGATGTGTGTGTGTGTGTAACAAAATTTTCGTCTGCGATAACTCTAATACTACAGTTACAAAAATTATAATTTTTTCGTGTACTTCTTCGTTACATCCATATGAAGAGCTGATTAGATTTTGGTTACAATTGGTCAACCGGAAGTACCATCATTTGAAGATTTAAACAGTTTTTCTTGAAAAAACTATGTTAAATATAATTTTTTCACATTTGATGTTATTATAAATATTAAAGAATATTTTATTCTCTATACGATTTGACTGCATTTTATACTTAATATTAAATGGATATAGAGTTAAAAAATTATAAAGAAATTAAATTTCATAAAGTAGCCATAGCTTTGGAAACAGCTACTATATTAAGAAAATTCTGATTGAAAGATGTCAGTGGATGTCAGTGTCAAGTGAAATTGAGATAGTGTGTTTGTCTTATAATTTTTACTGGAAATATAGGATCTTTTGCTTTCTGTATGGAATTTGTATAAAATACATACAACTGCTTTAAGGTAATGTACAAGAAATAATATTAATACATCTTTTATTTCTGCAGATACATTACACTGTATATAGAAAACGTCACAAAATAAAAATTTTCTGTATGAAATTTGCATAAAATACATGCAACTACCGGAAGGTAATGTACAAGAAATAGAATATTTAATTTAGCAAGGAACTTTCCGTATGAAATTTGTACAAAATACATAGAATTGACGGAAGGTAATGTGCTGGACACATCAGATTTTTTTATTATTATAATAAAAAGCTATAGTGGTATGTTTTTAAATTTATGACATATATATTGAAATTCGAATATGGTCACATACCCCATTCATCATTGTAGGGGCGTATTGTTGTATCCCAATTTCATTGCAGCCTTGACGTTGCATTTTATTTGTAAAAAATTATTATTATAATGTAACATTACTTGTGCAATTTTGTTATTTTTATAGTAATTTACATTGCAAGACCATTAAATTTCGGGCAACGGTTGAGCATTGTACGTTTTATGATATACTGAATCGTAAATAATTTGAAAAAAAAAAAATATTGGAACCTACAACACAATACATTAAACTATTTGATCGAAATAGTCTTTGGAAACATATGGCGAAGCGAAATAATGAAAAAATAAATCTGTATACATGTTGCTATGGTTTTAACAGCCCGTAATTTTTTTCTTTGCTACTATAGACAGAGATCTATAATAAGACGTTTACGATTCAATATAACGTAAATTATTTTAACTTGCGTCTTTTTTGTGTATATATTTACAGTGTCAGCAAACAATGACAGTTGACAGATATAACCACAGTATAGCGGTTGACCGCTTCGCTCGCTTATTAACATTATAAGCAAGCGAAGCGGTCAACCGCTATACTGTGATATAACCTTGCGATTTCTGCCCATCTGCCCCCCTTCCACTCAACGCGAACATACTTTTTAGTTCAGGAATAATCCAAAAGATGTCTCAATTTCAGTGAAAAAGGTCACCCCCACTACTAGTGTTTACAAATGAAATGATATGCTCAGTAAAGTTTTATATGGAAAATGCGAATTTGGTAACTGAATTTTAAATATTAATTTCTTACCGGAGAATTATTATTTGTTGTATTTTCAGAATTTGTTGTTTCTTCTATATTTTTTTGTGATCTATATTTGCTTAATTCCACAGCTATTTGTGCGCCTACTTTTGCATTGTTTTTTATTAGAGCTATATCTATTTTAAAAAATTAAGGAAGATAAAATAATTATGTTCAACATTAAATATAAATTAATATACAGGGTAATGTACCGGATGATTCCTTTTTTTCAAGGTGCTCAGGAAATTAACATTAGAAATCATAGGTTTTTACAGACTGTTGCCCACCGTTTAATGACAAGACAGCTATGGTTGTTGTATAAATAGGGGAATATAATTCATGAGTCACGTGACATGTTTTCCGCCAATCAACATTTAGAATCTCCCTAGTTACATGTCTATCACAGCGATGATAAAAAACAAAGAAATTATCACATTATATATATTCGTTACTAAGGGATTTGTTTTCTTTATTTGACATCGTTGGGTTGATATCAACAATAATGAAAATAATAAGGCAATTGTCAAATTAATCATGTTGTAATACAATATATTAAAAGTTAGCTTAGCAGCACACACAATATGTCACAAAAATTCATTTATTCTTTCATTAAATATAAGCTCGTGATATGATTAATAATCGAAGTCATTGCTCGTGAAACCGGAGCAGCAACTCGGTTTTACTCAGAATATCATCGATGATAATCATATCACTTGTTATATTACGTATGAAGATAATTTCGTATTAATAGCAATAACCGTTGCATTTGATCAAAAAAATAAACAAACGTTTGACATACGTCAAAATTTGTTATAACCTATAACTTGTGCAAATTTAATTATGATATAATTTTAGTAATTTAAGGCGCTTTCTTTTTAGGGGGAAAATGAACTGATCTTACTTCGTACTGAACTGAACTGAACTACTCCAAAAAAGAACAGTATATTTTTAAAAATAAGAAGTAGAAGATAAAAACATATATAGCATTATATTTATAATATAATAATATGCTAATTTGCTTGTGGTTATAGTCTGTTGTATATGTGATTTGATTTTGACATATTAAATTCTTTTACCTTTGAGTATTTAAATATGGATGCATTTTTTACGGTAATGAAACGTGATAACGTTTCAAACTAATTAATTTCTCCTATTCATGTGATTTTAATATCAAATACTACAAAAAAGATAAAATACATAGCAGTCAGTCATATTGACGTGACATTGACCAGTTCAGGATCTATATGATCCTGTTTTAAAGGTGTGGCTTCGCGGGGGCGGGGACGAAGAAAATGGGTAGTACAAGTTCATTTATCCCCTTTTAAAAAGAACGATTTAGCGTAGATGTGTGCTACTCGGAGTTGATCTTGATAAAAAGAAAGCGACTTTAGTTTTTGTTAATCATTTTCTAATTTGTTAAAAATAATAACTCAAAATATCATAGCTAACGAATTATGATAGATAAAATGTCCTAGGTACATTTATTTATCTACGAAATTGAATAAATTTAATAATTAATTTATGGGACTAAAATATACCACAACTATTATTGTCAGTCAAAAAGTATAGTCTTTAAAAAACTGATTTCCATGTTAATCTCGTATGTACACCTTGAAAGAAAACATCCGGTATAACGAATATAACATACTTTAAGTTAGCCTTTAACCCAATTAGGTTGTAGCCCACAAAACCCAAAAACACTAATTTTCTCCGAAATCTTCAAAATTGATATCGACAAAAAAGTTTTTGCTATAATTTTTATATTATTTATAATATATACCCTTAAAGTTTTATCATCAATTTTAAAAATACCCTGTATATAAATTACTTTGAAAGAGATATGTGAAAAGTAAAGGATACTTGTCTGCAGACTCCTTCCCTGTGTTATTTTAGCAACAGCACTTAATAGGAAGGGTGTTATATGTTTACCCACAATTCCCTGACTTTCAGCTTGTTTCAGGGCTTGATTTATAGCATCTTGCAGTGGCCCTTCCTCAAGGGCATCTTCTTCAGGCACAGGGACAGCAAACAACATTCCAGAATTTATCCCAACGGCTAACGATGCCCCTATTATCTCTGCAGCCTGTTTAGCGGACGTGACATTATAAGGGGCCTGACTTCCGCTTGTTCGACAATAAAATGCGGGAAAGTCAGTTGTGTTGCCGAATGTTGCGACGAACACGCCTTGAGTTTCCTTTATTTACAAGAATATTAATCATTTATTTTGTTTATTAATGTGAAGGTCACGCTCGAATTATTGAGAAATAAGGCACATGGTTCGTATATTTTAGAATTTTATTTTATAAATATGTTCAAAGTAGTTCCCTTCAACAATAATACACTTTACTATTCTTTCCATCCACTTCTTAAACGCTTCAAACCAATCTTAGTTTCGAATGGGTTGAAAACAATTTGGTGGAAACTTAAAAATTGCCAAAACTGTTGAATTAATTTCAGGCTGTCTTAAAAACTGTCAAAGTTATCAAATAATAAATCATAATTCGAAAATGCTCTCAAATTTCATATTTTTACTCGAAGCGATACTTTAAAAAATTGATAAGTTCTAATGGCCGGTTGCATCAACGTAACTTCAATTTTAAGCGTTCTTTAAATTGACTATTGCGTTAAAATAAAATGTCAAATGAATTACTATGTATTGCTTATATATTTTCATTTACATATTTACCTCTCGCTAAGAGAGGTATTGAATTCATGCTAAAAATCGCATATCCAGATTTTAGTGAATAAGCACGTTTTAAGGTCCCTAGAATCCGATTATAACATTTTTACGATGATGTTCGTATGTGTGTGGATGTGTAGGTGTGTGGATGTGTGGATGTGTGTGTGTGTGCGTGTGCGTGTGTGTGTGTGTGTGTGTGTGTGTGTGTGTGTGTGTGTGTGTGTATGTTGGATCCACAATTTCTCAAATACTATAAGACTTAAGACATTTTCAACTACGGATTCCTCAATCTAACAATAATGGGAAGAGTTGATTAAGTTTTGGTACAATTGGACAACCGGAAGTAGTAGTTACAAGAAAAAAATCATCTAAATATTATTTATCGAAAATTTATGTAAATACTTATATTAAAGAACGTTAAATTCTTTATTCGATAAATATAAATTCATTATTATATATTATATAGATTTAGAGATAAAGAAATGCATATAATATAATTTGATGTAACAATTCTCAGATCAAACTACATACTTCAAGGCAAGAAATTCAAATGTTTGTAATTGACACATAAATGTTACTGTCAAAAATATTTGTATGCCACTGTCAAAAATATTTGTACATCATTATGAACATTATGAAAATAAAAAAATCTGATGTGTCCAGCACATTACCTTCCGTCAATTCTATGTATTTTGTACAAATTTCATACGGAAAGTTCCTTGCTAAATTAAATATTCTATTTCTTGTACATTACCTTCCGGTAGTTGCATGTATTTTATGCAAATTTCATACAGAAAATTTTTATTTTGTGACGTTTTCTATATACAGTGTAATGTATCTGCAGAAATAAAAGATGTATTAATATTATTTCTTGTACATTACCTTAAAGCAGTTGTATGTATTTTATACAAATTCCATACAGAAAGCAAAAGATCCTATATTTCCAGTAAAAATTATAAGACAAACACACTATCTCAATTTCACTTGACACTGACATCCACTGACATCTTTCAATCAGAATTTTCTTAATATAGTAGCTGTTTCCAAAGCTATGGCTACTTTATGAAATTTAATTTCTTTATAATTTTTTAACTCTATATCCATTTAATATTAAGTATAAAATGCAGTCAAATCGTATAGAGAATAAAATATTCTTTAATATTTATAATAACATCAAATGTGAAAAAATTATATTTAACATAGTTTTTTCAAGAAAAACTGTTTAAATCTTCAAATGATGGTACTTCCGGTTGACCAATTGTAACCAAAATCTAATCAGCTCTTCATATGGATGTAACGAAGAAGTACACGAAAAAATTATAATTTTTGTAACTGTAGTATTAGAGTTATCGCAGACGAAAATTTTGTTACACACACACACACATCCACACACACACACATCCACACACACACACACACACACATACAGACATCATCGTAAAAATAGTAAATTCGTATTCTAGGGACCCTAAAACGTGCTTATTGATTAAAAACTCATCATCGAATTTTTTGACCAAAGACAATACCTTCCTTACCTAAAGGTGACGGAAGGTAAAAAAGTCAACAACGCAAAAGAATATACGTAAAAAAGAATATAAAAGGAATTTGCGAAAAATGAATATAAAGAAAAAGAAAAGGAAAATAGAAAAAGAAAATTTCAGGATATTGAATATAAAGAAAATGTATGTATTATACATAATTTATATTAAAATATCCCATAGATTTTATAAATATATGTGAGAATTATTTTGTAGTGAGACATGAATATATGTATTTGTATTTAAAAATATTTTTCGTTTTATGCGTACAACCAGGTAAATATCTGGCGAGAGCCACATCAGATTTTTTTGTTTAAGATTTGTTTAAACTCTGTTAACTTTACTTAAAACAAAAAATGTGGCATCGAAAAATTGACCCGTGTAATTTTTACAATTTAAGCCACGAATATAATATCGATGCGATATTTTTTCAACTGACAGCAAACTGACAGTTAAGTTAACAGATAGTTTAACCAGATAAAAATATCGGGTCTAAGGGTCGCTTAATATTTAAGCTTTGTTGGTGCAACTAGACATAAGTAACTTAATTTCAAAATGCTAGTGCAAATTTTGATTTCCACTTCCATGGACTCGATGCAACATTTTTGTTTTAACTGACAGTTAAGTTAAGAGACAGTTTAACCAAAGATAAAAAAACCGGGCTTAAGGATCGCTTAAACAAAAAACAAATGCAAATCGAAGCCAAGTTTAATTTTTAAGTTACGTTGGCGCAGTCGGCGATATTTTTGCCTTAACTGATACTTAAGTTAGCAGACAGTTTAACCAAAGATAAAAATACCGGATTTAAAGCGTGAATTACCCGATGAACTTTTTTCTTTTCAAGTGACTTGGAAAGTATCCTTACGAATATATTTACACGATCAAGTTTTACGTAAATTAAAATATTTAAGTGTCAAAAGTCAAGTTATACCTTCATAACTTGTCATTTAATTTATATCACTTGAATTTTTCGTATATATCCATCAAGATTTCAATTACAACTCTACTCCATTTTGCCATTTATCAATTTAATATCAATCGCTTTTAATATCATACTTGTAGACATGAAAAATATAAACACAAATGACATTTGACAGTTACTTGGCAGTCAAAATTTATAGGGACTTTTAAGAAGTGCCCGTGAGGTGACGCCTGGTAAACGCCCGCACGGTACAAATATGTCATCATCATTACCGATATCTGCGAACAAAGCAGATTGGCACACCCAGCAATGGGTAATATGCCGTGATGATATATTTATTATTTATTTAAGAAGTAGCGCATGTTCCAGTTTTTCGTGAAAAGTTTTTCTTTAAAAGTTTGTTCATCTGTCTCTCTTGCACTCACATGATTGTGCAAGAGAGAAAACTTTTCAAGTCACTTGAAAAAAAACTTCAACGCGTAATCCACGCTTTGGGGTCGCTTAAAATTTAAGCTTTGTTGGTGAAAGTGGGCAAGTAACTTAATTTCAAAATAGTAGTGCAAATTTTGTTTCCCACGGCCTACCTATATTATTATTCTCAATAATGCTAGTATTACCTCATATTGGGCCCTATTCTGTAACTCGGTGGTTACTTTTTAACCACTGGTTAAAATTTTTATCCAATCGTTATTGTTTTGACAACTAAAAATCCCTTTCTTTGTTATATGTCAACATCCTTGATTCGTTAAAAAAATTAACCAGTGATTAAAAATGAACCACTGAGATACAGAATAGGCCCCATTATGATAATAACTCACCAAATATTCTAAAGTTCTAGGTATATCTAAAATGGATTTAACACCGCTTGAAACAACTGCAATGTTACTTCTACCTAATTCAGTTAAGTCCGCTGAAATATCTAATGTATTTTCTCCTTGTCTGTGTACGCCCCCAATTCCTATTAAACAATTAAATATACAATGACTCTAATTATTGTTACCGGTTTTTTTTCTTACCCCCAGTAACGAATACATGTATTCCAACTTTTTCTGCCACTATTATAGTACCAGATACAGTTGTACCACCATTTAATTTTTGGCTTAAAACATATGGAAAATCTCTCCGTGATGTTTTAACCGATTTAGTGATATTAGTGTTGGCTAAGTAATCTATCTGGTCTGGGTTTAATCCTACGTTAACTTTCCCGCCAATTATAGCAACAGTGGCAGGTATTGCACCCTATTGAAAGAATTTAGAACTTCGGGTAATCTTTTGATTGAAATGTCATTTGTTTTACCTGTTTCCTTATTGTTTTCTCTACGTCTAATGCACAATTCATGTTGTCTGGATATGGCATACCGTGAGTAATAATCGTAGATTCCAATGCAACCACCGGAGCGCCTGTTTCCAAGCCATGCTTAACCTCTTCGGAAATTATAAAATGTTGAACACGCTGTGCACTTTTTGTGTTTATGTTGCGATTTGAAACAAATTTATTAATACATTTGTTAAGCCTCAACATTTTTAATATTTTATTTTTAAAATTTAAATGCACTTTAAATACTTTGTTTATTCACTAAATGCAAGCGCTTTTATCGGTTTAATCTCCACAAATAACAAGCAAACATATGATTAGTATTTAAATTATTGAAACTTCAAAGAAACTCCAAAAATAATAATATTTTTAAAACAAGAAAAAAGAATAACAAGATAGAAAAAAAATATTTATTTATTAGAGCATTTAAACATAATTTATAACAAATAGATACATTTCAATTAATATCACTTATATCCCAATCTGAAATATCATCTTGAGTTTTATTTTGTTTAGTTAAGACATTTATTACAGCTTTAGTGCTTATTGTATCACCTTGGCCCTTAGTTGTGTTTTTAAACCCCTTTTTAATTTCCAAAACAGAACTATCAATACTTGTTGAACTATCCCCCCACTCATTTGTTTTAAAAAGTGAATTATTTGGTTTAACAACTGTCTTTTTGATTGTTTTTGTTTCAGTGGGCTTTTGTTCTTCAGTTATTTCTGTTTTATCTGAATGTAAATCAAACAAAACTTTCTTTTTAGTGGCACTAGTGGTGGCCATATTTTTCAAGACACCTTTTTGAATTCTCTCATCGTCTTTAAGTTCATCTGAATCTAAATCAGACGAAGAAAGGTTTAATTTATTTTCGTGAAAATCTCCGGAACCATTTTGAACTCTAGGAGACACAATAACTACTTCATCTTTATCAACTGTGTCTAACGAACTGACAGATTGAATTTGGTCTTCGGGTTTATTAAGTTGAGAAGCTAATTCTTTTTTCATTTCTAATATGCTGTCTAAAGACCTAGCTAAATTATTATTAGAAGTCGCTTGTGGAATTGAAACATCTCTGTCAGATAATTCAACGACTTCCATACTCGATTCAGATCTACTTTTTCTCAATTGTTTCTTAGTAGGCTGTGGTTTATTTTTGACAGGAGTATTACGCCGGTGTTCTATTCTTTCTGATCTGTCAGAATCAGATTCGTACATTGTTTTTTGTTCAGTTTTTTTGACAGTTTTAATTTTTGTTTGTTTCTCAGGTGATTGTTTTATACTAGGTGAACTATAATTTTTATGAATTGTGAGTTTGTATATAGGTGTAGTAGGTGTTGGAGCTCTTTCGTGTTTTATAATAGATTTAGCTTTGTTTCTCATATTTTGAATTAGATTTTTAAACCGAGAAGGTTTTTGTTCTAATTCGGGTGTTGACAAATCATGAGAATCTGATCGTTTGAGAGATTTTACTTGGTCGTCTAATTGTTCCAGGATGTTGTTACGGATGTCCATAAATGATTTTACATTCTAAAAATAGTAAACGTTAAATGTGTTTTTAATTAAAATTACAATAATGTAACACCTTAGCTGCCATATTTCTATGATGTGTAACAATATCGTTATTTTGTTTGTAAGTTTTATTTGGGATCTTACACCATTCTGGATCTATACCAAGATCTTTTAATCGGCTGTCCACAATTTCCTTCATATTTTCTTTTAATTGGACGAAGATATCTGGGTTTGTTTTTAATGCATTTTCCAAACTAAATCAAATAAAATCATTTTTAATCATTGAAAATTCCCCTTCTTGTTTGAAAGTAATTGAAATTTTTTAAAACTTATGTTTAAGGCCAATATTGTACTCGTATATGAACATATTGTATGTGGTGTTAGGAAAAACCTAATAAGAAATAGCAGGCAATTTAAAATTCGCAATTTAACTTAAATAACTTTTAGTTTAATACAGATCCAAATAAAAAAAATGAACCGAACAATCGAATAGGTTTTTCAAAACACCCCTCACATAATATATTATTTCTATATTGTACCTAGTAATGGATCTGTTTTGCAACGTAGATATTCCCGTACTGTTAGTATTCGGTCTTAACGATTTACTCGAAGATGTTATAGTTTTAGTTGAAGGTTTTACAATGACCGGCGCCTCACTTTCAGATTCTTCGGATTCTGATTCAGATTCCGTTTCACTTTCTGTTTCTCCCTCAGAACTGGACTCTTTTACAGTTTTTGAATAGTAAATCTGTTGAACAGTTGGTCGTTCTGCTGGTTTCGGTTTTTCCTCTTTAATCGGAGAATCTATAACCGGTGGTTTTTCTACTACACATGGTTTCGTCTTTCTGACAACTGTTATTTTTTGTTTTTCAACTGGTTTAGGTGTTAGTTTTTGTGGTTTTTCTGGCGATGGTTGTCTGGATGGTGGTTGGGAAATTGAATTTCGTTCTTCTACTTTTGTTTTTAATTCGGCAAGAAGGTTCCTAGCCATTTTATCGTTTTGTTGGACGGTTTTTAAAACGGATTGTGGTTTGATGATTTGAATCTTGTCTTCTTTACTACTTTCAGTTTCTGAATCATCTGATGAAATTTGAAATGGTTGGACCTGTTCTTGTATATTTTGTACTTTTTTAGGTGCACCAACTTGTATAATATTATCTTTTTTAGGTGTTACGATTTCAGGTTTCGAAGGAGATTTTATTATTTGTTGTCGTTTATGGTCAGTTTCAATTTCTTGCAGTTTGTTCCAAAATGTTTCCAAACGCTCTTGCAATACATCAAATGTGTTAGTAATATTGTCTGATATTTGTTTTCCTAATCGTTCTATGTTTTGTTTTGATTTTATTTCTAATTCTCTTTCGACTTCTTTCTTTATTTTTTCGACGTTAACTGGCTCTTGTGATGGTACGGAAATCGAAGTATTAACGGTTTTTGTAAGATTTGATTTTTTGGGAGATGTTTCTGTTTCTTCATCAACTGTAATTATATCTTCAATTTTTTGTTCTACTTTTTGTTTTTCAGTTTCTATTATAATTTCGTCTGTTTGCACAGGTGAATCTACTTTACTTGTACTTGGTTGGTTGTCATCAATTTTAGATTCCTCTTGTTCTTTTCTTTCATCTAATTTGTGGAAAAACTTTTCCATTAATTCTTCATATTTGTCTTTTTCAACTTTTTGTGATTTTAATAACTGCATTTCGGATTCGATTTGTGTTTTAAGCAATTCAAATTGATGGTGCAGTTCTTCAATATATTTGTAATATTCTTCTGACTGAGGTTTGGATTCCTCATTTTCCTTTTTATTTTCTTCAACTGGAGTTTCGGTTTTATTTTGGAATAACCGTTCGGTATTATTTAATTTTTCTTTTAATTCTTTGATTTCCATTTGCAGTTTGTCTGTTTCTGCTTTATATTGAGGGTGAACTGAACTATTACTTTCAGTATCAATTTCGATATTATCAAGTTTTGCTTCTAATTGTTCTAATTCGCTACTGTTTGGATGTCGTTTTAAAAAATGCTTTTTCAAGTATTCTGCACTTATAAAACCTTTTCTACATTCGTTACATCTGTACGTAGCTGAAGTACTCGGATATGAAAGAACCGGTTGATATTTTTGGTGAATGTGCAAAGTAGACTTTAAATCTTTAACTTTTTTCTTAAGTTTACTAATTTCTAGTTCGTAACTGACCAAATCATTTTTCAAATCAGTGTTTTCCTCAAAAATTATTACAAACAGTAAGAATAAAAATGAAGGAGATAAAATATAATACACCTACCTCATTGGTTTTCTGTAGTTCTTTTTTTAAAGTGTCTGTTGTAGCATCTAAATATTTTTTACAATAATTTAAGTATTCTACAGCAAGTTGGCTTAATCTAAAAAGCTTTACAAAATTTGGATCTAAAATTCGCGCTTCTTCTGAGTCCAACGAATATTCCAATATGCTCTGAATGTGATAGTCTACAGTTCGAATATCTCTATCATTTATTATCCTCTCTATATCTAAAAGTGCTGAAAATGGATTGTTGTGATTGTACTTTCTTAAAGGAATGCAAACCTATGCCGTTTCGATCGAATGTTTTTAATGACTTGTGGTTGTTGAAGCAAAATCCTGCGTCCCATAATATTCTTGTATAATCGTAGTGCCATCGGTAAGGTTCGTTTGACATGGGAATAATTACTTATTAATAATTTATGAACACTTTTTATTACGAAAATACCAATTTACTAATTACAAAACATGAAAATAAATTTTGTTCTACAATCAAAACAAAAGAGTTTCCAATAAGCGCCGTTATAACATCTGGCGGCGCCACGTATCTAAATCCCAAATGTATGTGAGAATTCTGCTTGACTAAAAAAAAACACACTTATTCATTATTGTGTACAAATAATGGCACTTATATTGTTAATGTTTGTAGTGTTTACACCTCAGTGTTTGACAAATATTTATACAAAACAAATGCTTAATGTCACTGTCTTATATCTAATTTCACGTTTAAATTGGTAGTATTTTCCAAAATCACAAAACTGGAACAAATTAACTTATGAAGATAAATTAGTAAGGTCTGTAACGGTTATGCCCATCACGATCACGATGTCGTTCGTATCTTGAATCACGCTCCCGTGGTTCATATCGATCCCTATCCCTATCAAACCGACCTTGGTAATTTCTTTGGCCGGAACGAACTGCTGTCAACCTTGGTTTTCCATGCCAAGGGCACAATATTGGAGGTTTTGGTATACCTCGATCGAAAGCCTTCTTGTACTCTTCATCCTCTTCGGAAAACCTGTTGGCAAATTCTGTCAAACACTCCTCCAAGAACTCCTTTTGCTCCCGCGTCAGGTTAGTAGTGTCGGCCATCTTGTTGAACAAAAAAACATGAGCAACTTGAACGCGTCGCGCGTGTCGTGTGATTGTGGGGTGGGTGTGTACCAAATATTCGAAGACAACTTCAAACCATCAAAATGAGATAAATATGAAATTTAATTGCAGTTGCTCAAATTTTGCGCACTTTATACCATTTCCTTTACAGTTATATTTCCTTGAATCTCTTGCGTAATAGTGCACTTATTATCGTTTTTATTTGATTAGGTATGTGAGAATAACTGGGGCACAATCAGCTTACGTGACATATCATAGAATATAGTATTGAGCGGTGTGCAAATTGTACAACGTGTGTGAATTTGACGTGGCGTGACATAGCCCAATGCGTTAAATGCGACCAGTCGTACGATGAGTGGGTAACCAATCCAAACGATTAGCTTGACGATATTCTTAGAAAGAATAGAAGGGCAGAGTTTGAAAATGTATTTAACTATTGTTCAACATTGTCGCTCGACGAGATGTTTGCCACTACCGTGATTTATCTATTTTAAAAGTGTAAATAATCATTTGTAATTAAGCATAAATTTTATATAAAACATATGACCTTAAACAGTATTATTTAATTTAATCTATTTTCGTGAAATAGCACGTGCCCTAATTGTTATTTATGTAAGTTTTCCAATATTATATACCCGGGCGTGAAAGTGTGGTATTCGGTACCCAAATTATTTATAAATCATATTGTTCACATTATACAATAGAATTACTAGTGCATAAACATAGCCAAGAAATTATACGCATAAAAATTCTAAACGTCAAATCAGGCGGATATAATATTGCATCAGAACTTTTTCTAATATTGTCTCATCAGAAGTCTCATTCCCATCACCAGACTTAGATTTTATCAAACAGCCTGACCTTCACAATAATCGCTTTTGAAAACCCAAATATTCCTCGTCACTTTTATATTTAGTACGTAAGAGAAACTGCATTTCACTAGTGGTAAATTAATGTTGTTCGTGCACATTTCAGTTTCGAATTATACGTTCTGGACTATAAATCCAAATGGCTACTATTACCATGTCTCGCAAAAGAACAAGAAGTTACTCCGAAGACCAGCCTTCTATTCTTAAGAGGGAACACCTACCATTACCTTTACAATTACAACACGAACACGTCAACGGAGCAGCTGGAGTCAGTATGGTAAATATCGCCAGTAACATGTAGACTTATCACTAGAAAGGTGTGTGTTATTATCAAAAAATGCTGAGTGGCGTTGATACCGCGACTCTATATATTAGTTAGTAGTGTATTTATTGAGGCAGACTAAGCAAAACTTCTCCGGTGTTTATAAAGTACTGTTGAACTCGCTGACATTCGGTAGACAGTTGACCTTAAATATTGATAATTCCTGATAATATAAATCCGTGAATGAGTGCTATGCGGTCAGATATTGAGCAGAATCACACCACTCTTTATCTGACAGCAGCTAAGATGCCATCCACTCAGCTCAGCAGAAAGCGCACCCATGATGCAGCTTTTGAACCTGTAAGTAGTTTTCAATATTTTTAATTGACCTGAAATTTATTTTTGCATGTCATTTACCATTTAATATTATTCAAAAGACGTGCTTATTATTTTTAACAATGTATGGCATTCAATATTCAACGGTATTTTATTGTATTCATTCATATTTACATTGCAATTTTAATAAGTTGTTTCTAGTGTTGTGCAGATAACGGTGTAATTCGGTTGTTTTTATTTTTAAATATATTGTTGCGATAACTTGTAGACCAGTTTTTTGCTCGTAAATTTCAAATTAAAATATGGTATGGTGTGCACATTAATAATCAGATAATTTTAAAATAAATATTTGTTTAAAATTAATTAATTGAACATGATGTTTTACTATCATTTTCCGCTAGATAAATTATGTAATATTAAAGATAGTGTATTTTATTACTCGGTGAATTTGATATATTTTTATATTTCATAATAGTTCTCAAAGATGTGTTATCGAAATTTTTAATCCCTTATACAAATTGGTACAAAAATTTAATTAGCATGATATCAACACAGTAAACTTTTATTGCTGATAATAATAATTGGATTTTTATCGTTACCTGCTGAAAGTAACTATTGGAATGTCCAATAGGATTTTATCATTCTCATTATGACAACTAAAAAGCATAACTCATTTAATAAACACTTTAGTTTTTCCCAAAGCAATTTATTAAAATTGCTGTTGAAACATCAGCCTCAATTCACATTAATTATGTATGCTTCCCGTAATTGAATTCGATTGCTAAAGAACAGAAGTTTTCGTTTTCATTTTCTCTTCATTTGAAGATGGTAATGCATTAATTTTTAAAAGTAATTATGAGAACTAGTGAAATTACTGTGACCTTAAACTTTAAATGTGGGGTGCCGTTGAAGGTAGTAACAAGTAACATACTTTTTATTGCCCTAGAAATTAGTACCGCAATACAGTAATAATAAATTGCAGCTATATTTAGAACACTTTTTACGTTCATATGTTGCTATCTAATCTCATAAATAAATATTGAAAGAAAGAATTTGAAATAGAATAGGTACATACAGCGTAATATGTAGAAGATTACTTTTTAAATATTAGGAAAACATAAATAAAATCGAAATCACGCCATGGTACATAATCTGTTTCCTTGTAAATATTATTGGATACAAATGATTGTTACAATTATACATTTAAATTTGTCGAAGGTCAACTACAACTGACTGTTATGTTTATGAATATTATAATCGGGCTGTTGCAAGAATTTTTATATACTTTCTAAGTACTAAATTAAAAAAAATATTTTTCTTTAGATAGCTTCAAATTTGAAAATATCAAGAAATATTTATTATATATTTTACAATTATTGGAATTTGCGTATTATTCTGAAAAAGTCACTTGATCTGAAACAGAATATGACGTCAAAGTTCATACAGCTTAATATGTGACAAACTATCGTCTACGTTTATTTATACCGGGTGTCCACTTTTTTGGAGCATAGGAAATACAACGGTAAAATTTTCATAAGACTGTAAATTCGGCCCAATGGACCTTTTCAATTTAAAGATATAGAAGATATGCGCAATGGGGATCTGCGCATAGTAAGAACAACTGAGATCTATGACGTTTGTTTCTAAAAAATTTAGTCATAAAATGTGAGAATATCTCAGATAACTTTAAAAAATCTTATCGAAATAAGTTACAAAAGTTTTTATTGAAGTTAAAATGTCCAACGATGCAAATTTTTAATGAGAATATCGAACTCTCGAATTATATTTAATTAGATTATTTTTTGATCCACGAATTTGTTTCAAATAACTGAATCAGACTTTTATGTTATTGTAATGCCATCTACTGTCGTAAGTGTCGTAATTTACTAGCTTCATTTATTTACATAGCCCAGTGGCAAGTTTGTTTTGACAAAATAAATATAATCAGGAATGGACCTTTTCAATTTAACGGCTATCTCTTTCTATCGCTGCAAATAGTAAGAAAACGGCGCGAACAACTGCCAGTTGGTCTGTCAAATGAAACGTCAAAAGTATTGCCGTCAATAAAATACCTGTATTCTCGGTGAAAATTTGCATCGTTAGACATTTTAACTTAAATAAAAGCTTTTGTAATTATATCGATAATTTTTTTAAAATTTTTTAGAAACAAACCCCATAGATGTCTGTTGTTCTTACTATGCGCAGATCCCCATTGCGCATATCTTCTATCTCTTTAATTGAAAAGGTCCATTATATTAATAGTTACTATATAATTATAATTATAGTAATTCTATTTGACATTATGTTAACATAAATAAAAGATACAGAAATTATTCCTGGGAATAATCACTAGAGCTTTATTCTCAGTATAATAATGACAGGATTGGTTAAAATGCGGACACGTGACATACAATGAACTATTTCATTGGTTTTAAGAAACGTCAACAAATAATCAGAATTAAATAAGCTTAATTCAAATAGTCGTATTGTTTGACATTAAGAGATAAAAGTTTATTAATGATATTTAATTGTTAATATTGTTCCTTTGAGTTTTTTCTGCGATGGCAAATTATCCATGCTTACTGATAAATTAATGAAATCAATAATTATTAAAACTTTATGACAGATGTCACCCGCCAAACTCAAGTAATACAACTGTTTTAAATTTTGTGGTACTGCTCATGGCACTCTGTAAATAGCTAAAAATTATTACTTTTACTTGCCTCTCTTTCGCAAATGATACGCATGTAAGCAATAATTTTGGAATTGTTAGATGCAGCTTTTGTTCTAAAATTAATGATACAGAATTTAGAGTAATATGAAAATTTTACCATTGTATTTCTTATGGTCCATATAAAAGTAGACACCCGATATAAATAACCTTGCTGTATGCACTTATGAATTATTTTTTTTTTTATTATTAATATGATGAAAATTATTACATAAACTTTCATTTAAAATACTTTTTCAAAAATGTGAAACTAGCTCATTCTGTATTTTTATTATTACAGTCCATATGTAAAGAGGCCCCATTCAGCGATGAGCCTGCTGCTGTCAGGGAGCGTGAGATGTGTGACTACAGCCAAAGGATAACATACAAAATGGCGAAGAACGGACAGGCCACCAGGCCTATTCGAGTCTACGCCGATGGAATCTATGATTTGTTCCACCAGGGACATGCCAGGCAGCTTATGCAAGCAAAAAATCTATTCCCTAATGTTTATCTTCTTGTTGGAGGTGGGTGTTTACAACGCAGATAAAGTTTATTTTCATTTTAAAACGCATTATATCCTTCATAATCATAATATTTATAGTATTTTCAACAGTAAAAACATTAAACATTGACTCATTAACACAATGACACATATGACTGGATCAATGACGAATTGATCTTTACACTTGTCTCATTATGACATCATCTATTTATCATAACTATTTGAATTGCAGTCTGCAGTGATGCACTCACACATGCTCGGAAAGGAAGAACTGTCATGAATGAAACAGAACGATATGAAGCAGTTCGACATTGTCGCTATGTTGATGAAATTGTCACAGACGCACCCTGGGAACTCGACGATGAATTCCTCGAAAAACATAAAATAGATTTCGTTGCACATGACGAAGCGCCTTACCTCACAGACGATGGAGATGATATTTATGCTCCTCTAAAAGCGAAAGGTATGTTTGTAGCCACAGAAAGAACCGAAGGCGTTTCTACATCAGACATCGTAGCGAGAATCGTCCGGGATTATGACATCTACGTTAGGAGGAATCTCGCGAGAGGCTATTCAGCCAAAGAATTAAATGTTAGCTTCTTAAACGAAAAGAAATTCCGGTTACAAAACAAAATGGATGAATTAAAAGACAAGGGAAAAAAAGTCATGGAAAACATCGGTGAAAAAAAAGTTGACATGATCCAAAAATGGGAAGAAAAATCTAGAGACTTTATTGATGCTTTCTTATTACTTTTCGGAAGAGAAGGTAGATTGTCACATATATGGAATGAATCTAAGGGAAAAATAATGCAAGCACTTAGTCCTCCAAGTTCGCCAAAATTAAACGGCTCACCAAATTCTTCGTCGCAATCGTTAAATAGTGAAAATGAAATCTTTGAAGATGCTTTACCTCCTCCAAGAAAAACGCCGCGATATGATATAGAAAATGGGGCAAGTCCGCCCACATCTGGTCGGAAAACCTTTGATAATATCTATTATTCCGATGAGTTTTCAGATGATGAAGATGCTCAGACATCCAAATAATGGAGTCATGTTTCTGTGCTGGGGACCAAATCTGTTTAGTTTCTAATATTTTCTGTTGGTAGGCTACATGGTTCCTCTATCAAAAGTGATAATTGTTTTGCTTTGAGTGTTATCAAATTCTTTCAATATACCAGACGGTTAAATTTTTCGCTCTGAGATTTGTGACTTCTTACTCTTCTTTTAATTTTTTGTTAAAGGGGTTTTATTCTAGTGATAAATTCAATTGTTGATATTTACAGTGATCACTCTAGTTTTTGACAATGAATTGTAATATTTGAAATAGTCACTGGAAACTGGAAGTGTTTCTTCCGAATGATAACACCACAAGTATAATTTAATAAATAGTGATATTTCTACAACCACTATGTTTTTTACATGCATATATCTTGTATTCTGTGTAGGTAATGTTTTGACTATGTCGAAATTCTTATGATGATGTTTGATTGGATGTGTGACGGACATAATTATTTATTTAATATTTATTCCCGATGTGTAGCTGTGTAACTTTTGAAATTATATATACTGTTATATAATTAAATAAAGATACATTGTTAATAAGCTTTTTTCCTCATTTTTAGGTATTTATTTTTTACAGCACAACTTGAACTCTTGTTCACTTAATTTGAATGTCCGTTATTTGATTGTTTTATATTGGGAAGTGTTGAAAATGGAGTTCCCGAGTATAAAAATAGCTTCTTGTTCAATTAGATAATTAAAAACTACTTACTATCAGGTTATTTTGGTAAAAAGTCAATATCACGGCGTCTATTCGTGAACTTTATGTTGACGTTTTCAATGTCAACATACACGTGCAATGATGATTCATTCAATATATCAATTAAAATTCTACCTGAAGTTTCCCTTTCGTGCAGTAACAACGTTGCTGTATGCTTTTTAATCTTCTATTGTTGGTACCGATCTTTCCCGATGTTTGCACACCGGTCTGTACCGAAGTATTTCAGCCAATAGCGTTGCAGTATGTCTTAACCAACTGACTTCAAACGTTCGGTCCGAAGGCAAAACAACGAAAAAAATACGCGAAAAATGGTACTGATAAGTGTAATCATATTATTTTATAATAAAAACGTTAAGGATAGTGTAAACTTTATGTGTTAGTGTTAATTTAAAGTAACGTAAACGGTTTTAACGTATGGTTTAAGATAAATCTTGTGGTTCGATGTTGTAACTAAGAAGCATCTTCAAAATGGACGAACCTAACGTTCAAACACAAATATCGACAGGTAGCGATTCGAACAGCGAAGAAGGCACGAAAAACGAAAGTAAGAGAGCACATAGTTTTTAATAAACTATGTATTTCACAATAATATCTTTTCCCTCGCATGTTTTAAAATGGTTGACACATTCTAACCAAACCTTTTGCTATTGCTAGCACTATGTACAAAATTACGTCGTGCCGTGACAAATGTCATTGGAGTACATTCACGTCCCTTGTACAGCTTATATTTCTTTTTATTATTAATAAGTAGACAATGAATAATACCAAGAATGTATTTATTTAATATTATTATCAGGATTTTTGTTCGTACCGTAAATCATACTGTATTCTTTTACAAACTGACCCTTATTAATATAAACATAACTTACAATAAAGCTTTATTCCTTAAATTCACCTATTTTTAACCTTTTATTGTGTTGTTCATCCTTTAAAAAGGAAGGCGGGAACACGAAATACCTTTATCATTACTAGTTGTTGTTATTTATAGCTGTATCTAAATAGGGTTTTATTGTTTATTCTAGCTGTACCCCTGCCCTTAGACAAGCGAATATGTCTTGTCGGTCGGGCAGTAGAGGACCCGGTAACTTGTCGTGTAGCACAAGATTTCGGAGTACCCGTTCTGACATCGGAGACAGGCCTAGAGTATGTCAACGATGTCACCTGTACGACAATATTCGTGTTGGATGACTTCGAGAATTCTAGTATAAAAGAACTCCAAGAGCCACCACATCGAGTATTAGGTTCTGTAGCTTTGCAACAAATTGCAGCTAAAAAAGAAAAATTACCACAAAATACGCGACCTTTGTATAATACGGCTATGGTTGGTGTTGTTGTCTGTTTTACTGGATACCGAAAGAAGGAAGACCTGGTATGGTTATTTTTGTTGTATAATATATTTTTATATTTTTTTATTTTATTTTATTAAAGAGAAGGTTAATACCTTTAATACATCATATGGGGGGTTCGATACGAAAAGACATGGTAGCTAAAGTCACACATTTAATAGCAAATTGCTGTGGCGGTGAAAAATACCAGTATGCAACAACTTTTAAAGTGCCTGTGATGTCCCAAGCTTGGGTTACTGCTTGTTGGGAGCAGCGGAAAGATCTGTCATTAAGTGCTACAACGGAAGAACTAATAGTAAGTCGAATTAGATTAGTTAATTTTTAACCAGCTAATATTTCCTTTCATTTCAATAATAACACTTGTATTTGTGTTACAAGAATTTAATGGATATGACTGCACAGTAAGTATAATACCATTAACATTTTTAATACGATATATTTTTATGATTTTCAAAATGCTTTTTATCCTTATTTTTATTTTGTTACTTGTATATTGTATAGTAATTGGTTAGGTGGAAGATTACCCTTGGCAGAAACTTGCAATTGAGTTCTTTCTTAATAAAGTATATTGTTATTATTATTATTATTATTATTATTATTATTATTGTTGTTGTTGTACATATATGTGTGGCAGACACGTGACTCGAGCGACCTTGAAGTGCTTGGAATCAGCTGATTTGTGTGCGCATGTCACGTTGACAAGAACAATATTTTAACATATTTTTTATTTTACAATTTTCAGGTAGTGTAACGTGTAAAATAAATATATCATCACGGCATATTGCCCATTGCTGGGTGTGCCAATCTGCTTCGTACACAGATTTCGGTAATGATGACATATCTGTACCGTGCGGGCGTTTACCAGGCGTCACCCCACGGGCACTCATTGCTGGTGTGGAAAATGCACCACAGGGGCCAATTTTGTGCCATTTAAAATTCGAAATATTTGTCGTCGGTCAGGATCGAACCCGGTTTCCTTTATTCGCGACCAGATATTCAGGCACGCGGCCACGAGACCCCATGTAAGGTGTAACACATGAAATTAAAAATAACTCAGTTTAAAATTAAAATAAGTCAAAACATACCGATATCTGCGTACAAAGCAGATTGGCACACCCATCAATGGGTAATATGCCGTGATGATATATTTATTTATTTTATTTAAATATTTAAAACATTGTTCTTGTCAAATTGACTAGCGGCCACAAATCAGCTGATTTCAAGCACTTCGAAAAAAGAACTTGTTGGACTTGCATTGTCTGTTATTTATTACACTTTAAATACAACAACAATAATTTAACTTTATCTAATGCCTATAAACAGAAAAGTAGTTATGTCTAATGTTGAATTTTTTTAAATGTTAATAGTTATGGTACTATATAGAACAAGTTATTTGAATTCTCGCGCCAAATTTTAGTACAGGTATATGCGCTCTTATAGCCCTAGTTCATCTCTAATCGCAAACGTCCGTTATTAATATTTAAATTTTATATTTATTTATTATTCTCATTGTTTTTATAGACTTTGCATAAGCTGAAACCATTCTTCGGTGCTCGAGTATGCTTTGTCGGCTTCTCACAGGAAGAAACTAAGCATATGCACGAAGTGCTTGAAGCAAACGGCGGCACAGTAACACAGCTAGAAGATCCACTGTGCACACATGTGGTAAGTTTACAATTCATTCTTTCATTCATTCATTCATGGTCCGTTTTATCGCACCCTCTTTCTAAACAATCACTATCACTAGATCAGATATGCTTATCTTAAATCATACGTTGCAATGCACTACTCTCATGTGCTTAAGATTAACGAGAAATCGGATGTTGAACAATCGTGATATGATTTATTATCAGTGACAATGTATTATTTTTATTAATAAATTATATGAATCAGTTATTTTATTTATTTATGATAAATTTATTGATGAGCATTGCATGGGCTGTTGAACAAATCTTGTGGTTAATATAACATCGAATTGACGGTGCTTGGCTCTAATGGTTTTCAGGTTTTGGAAAATGGAGAGACGTACACTGTTCTTTCGCCACGCACAAATCCTAATTCGTCTCCTCTTGCACAGTGCTTATCCCCTGATACACAAGAAACCGAAAATTTCCCGTGTACTTCTTCCCCTGAACCCGTGGATCCTTCGGCACAACAGCCCACCGATAAAATCGGAAAAATGTCTGAATTTATGTCAAAATTATCCCCTGCCCTATTAGACACAATTCATGAATCGCCCCAGAAAAGACGACGAGATTCCCCTGATCAGTCAGAATGTGATTTTTCGTTTAAGCGACGGCGGAACTCCAGTTTCATAGCTTTAGAAACTCCTGGTAAACGGAGATTTAAAGATATTTTAAAAACCCCAGTTAATTTATTTTCTCGACGGCGGTCTGTTGCAGCCACTGTCACATCTTCTGATA
Source organism: Harpalus rubripes (assembly GCA_963082715.1). NCBI lineage: Eukaryota > Metazoa > Arthropoda > Insecta > Coleoptera > Carabidae > Harpalus > Harpalus rubripes. The sequence continues at coordinate 23,446,860 of OY720460.1, read as the reverse complement.
AGAAATCTTTGGATGAATCCATAGGTACGCTAGATAATCTAGACCAAAGTTATGACTCAGTGCAAACTTCCACGCCGAATGTAACAAGTACAACAACCACAACCCAAGTAATTAATTTTAAAAACGATGATAAAAACTTCAAAAGTCCGTCATCTCTTAATTTATTCGTAACCCCAAAACACAAAAGCTTTTTCAAGAAAGGTTTTCGAAAATCTTTCATATCGGAAAAGAGTTCCCTGAAGCAAATTTCGGAATACGATCCGAATTGTTCGATAGACGATGTTGATGTGTCAGTGTGCGAAAGTGTTCGCACTACTCCCGGGCTGTTTTGTCGAGAGGACCAAACTCCTTCCTCGGATCCAATTCCCTCGAGCTGTGAAGCTGCTGGACCAGACAGCTGCGGACTCTCTACTAGTAGCGTTCGGGTACTAACTCTTACACATTATTCATTTCAATCGCTTTTTTTGGTAACTAAACTATTCCAAACAATGCGTCCTTTTTAAATCTTCAAAAACATTACTGGTTTTCGATTTTGTAACATCGACTGGATTTCAAAACAATCAGAATTGAGATATTTCTTTTTCTGATCCGAAGCAGTGGAATTCGTTTCTATTGTTTATGCTTCACATTTTTTATTTACGTGTAATTTGAAAAATTAGTTTTAGTCATACAGGGTTCGGCAGAGGAAATGCATTGTTTTCAATTAAGTGTTACACAAAAAGTATCTCATTTGCGGAGATGTCCGCCGTTATCTACAATGCATACAAAGCTGCGAACTTAGTAAACATCTGTCTCGGAATTTGATTGATTTCAGTTGAATTTCTTCCTTCAGTTGTTACAGCGTGTATGGCTTATTAAGGAGGTTCGAACGAAACTAATGAGTCAAAGAAACATATTTTTTGTTCTTTTAATATCTAAAGTAATTGCTAAAATTTATAATTTTAATTAATAAAAGTATATTGAGCTTATAAATACATAATTAATTTGTATTTAATAAAAGAATATAGTGAAATGACCAGTATTTTGAACATATGTGGTCGAAGAAAGTTATATGGCAAAGCGCGTCTTGTTCTTTGAGATCGCTTTCGTTTATATTTATTGTAAAATTTATTATATTAAATTTATCTGTCAATTTCAGTAATCTAAGTTTTTTATAACATGAAAAAAAGAAATTTAAAATAACAAAATTGGACCTTTTCAATTTAACGGCTATCTCTTTCTATCGCTGCAAATAGTAAGAAAATGGCTCGAACAACTGCCAGTTGGGCTGTCAAACGAAACGTCAAAAATATTGCAGTTATTAAAATACCTGTATTCTCAGTGAAAATTTGCATCGTTAGACATTTTACCTTCAATAAAAGCTTTTGTAACTTATTTCGATAAGATTTTTTTAAAGTTATCTGAGATAACAATTAGTCATGTTCTATTCGGCGAGCGTTGAGTGTACCGTATACGGTATTTATTTCTGGGGTGCCTCAAATCCAGCTAACAAAGTTTTTGTAGCACAAAAATGAATTGTACGTTGCATTACAAATATAACCTCGAGAACTTCTTGTAAAGATAGTTTTAAGGAATTAAATATCATGACTTTAACTTCAATTTACATCTACGAACTTTGTCTGTTCATTTATAAGAATAAAACATCATTTACCATGAGTTCAAGTCTACATGATTATGATACTCGTCATAAGAGCAATTTTTATATCCCAAAATCTAGATTAAATATTACTAAAAACTCTCCAAACAGATTGGGGTTAGAAATTTTTAATAACTTGCCTGAAAACTTAAAAAACGAAAATAATTTCAAACTTTTTAAAAAATCACTGAAGACTTTTCTAATTGGACACAGCTTCTATGATTTGAATGAATTTTTTAACATGTAATTTGTATTATATTTATCTGACTTGTTCTATACACTGTAATTGTGTCTACAGAATCTAATAAAATTATTAAAATTATTATTATGTTCTCACATTTCACGTCTAATTTTTTTAGAAACAAACCCCATAGATCTCAGTTGTTCTTACTATGCGCAGATCCTCAGGGCTCATATCTTCTATCTCTTTAAATTGAAAAGGTCCATAAGTGCAAAATTGCCAAGTTATTCATCTGTTGCGCTACTATCGAACGAAAATGACCAAAAAATGTTTAACATTAATTTTTAAGTTAATTTGAACGGTAAGAAAGCTTTATAAACCTCTTATAATATACTGCGAGTCGTCAGTTTTATTATACTAGTTTTTTGTTCATCAAAGTTGAAAATATCAATGTAAAAGAAACAAAAAAGTATCTACGGAAATGTTTCTAGGATAAGGCCCGGGCCACACTGTGCGTTTGGCGGGACTGGTAAAACCGCATTCGGTTAAACGGGATGGATCGTACAGCGTCCACATATATCCCGCTAAACAGGACGATAGCAATGACAACCCGGTTCGGACACAATCTGAGCAACATCTGATCAGTGCAGAGCTCAAATAGTATCCGTTGTCTATTAAAAAACAAAACTAGACCCTTGTGAACGCTCGCATTATCTCCAATGTGTTGTAGTTGTCATGCGGCAAATTGGGCGTCCCGACAAACCGCAATATGCTACGGTAGTATGCGGCAACCGAACCGCAACCGCATAGGTGTGGACGCATTCACTTAAAACAATGTTGTTGTCTTCCCGGTCAGCCGGTCAAGCCAAAACGCATAGTGTGGCCCGAGCCTAAGAGTTTATGTATTAGAACGTTGAAAACGTCAACTTTATAAGCGATTTTCTAACGAACTAGACGCTAGATTGTTTTTTAATTTTGAGAATAGTTGGATAAGACATCCTTCATTATAATTATAAAATTTTGAACCATGGAATTATGCATTACAGAAAAAGGGGACAACTTCGCGATGTGACTCTCTGCACATGATATAATAATGTTTTTAATTTGTCATTGTATAAGGTTCATTTCGATATAAATAATTTGTTTTAAAACCAAATACTTTTCGTGTAGCGCTTAATTAAAAACCTTGCGTTTCCGCTGCCGCAGCCTGTATTTGTATTAATTATTCTTACCCCTAGTAGAATTTGAAATCTAGTAGAATTTAAAGTTACAAAATCGAGGCCCTCTACTGTTTGCACATATTTTATTTACCAAAGATTTGCGACATAATCACAAATTGTGTTTGAAATGTTTTTATTGTGACAAATAATTGTCTTATCATATTATGCAGAAAAAAATAAAATTCCTCACATACTTTGAATTTTGTGTTATGGGTTTTTTGTTAATGTTTATTTAATTATTAAATTTGTTTGAGATTCGTGATTAGATCGCTATATCTGGAATATAATATTTACATTTTTGATCCGTTATCTATGACAAGATAAATATTGTGATAGGTATAAATTCGTGAGAAATTTCGAAATTTCAAACACTTTTTGCGATTAAATTCATTTGAGTGGGCTAGTTGTGAATGTTGCTTTCTTGCTAGAGCCCTATCTGTTTTGCTTTTGTGACTGAAAAGAGCCAAGCACAAATTGAAATACATTTTAAATATTGCCACGCTAATTGGTTATTCTAATAACTACACACCCAGTAATTGTTTTAGCATACATTTAACTTAAAGAATGCGTAAGCATCACACACAAAATGCTATCATTATCACGTTACAGTAAAGTTCTAATTTTGCATGATTTGGTAAGTCTATAAACTGAATGCTTGTTTCAAATCACACATTAAAAATTTATTTGGGCTCTAGTGTGTTATTGTAAATTTTGTTGGTATATAATAAAACTTCACTGATTTCTGAGCACATTTTTATGATTTACATTTGACAGGTTGTTGACGAGAGTTCGGTGCACGAACGACCGGACGGACCTCCCAAAGCTTTGCTGGTCAAAGCAGAATGGTTTTGGGCATCTGTACAAAATGTCGCTTGTGTCGACGAGAAAGACTACCTGTTCGATGATGTAAGTAAACAAAAACAAAATCTGAAATGTTCTGTCTTTATTGTTTATTCATCTCTGTTTCATTTTAAAAACAAAGATTATGCAATCAATTAATTGATCGTTTTTACCGGTTTTTAAAAATCTGCACGTTAGTATAAAATTGACTTTTGTTGGTATCGGATCGAATGATGTTTTTTGTAATTAGACGTTCTCGTGTTTATGTTTTCAATTCGTGCCAGGTAAAATTTAACGATCTTTTTAAAAAACTTTATCAACTTTTTCTCCAATAGACCAGAAAAGTGTAACGGGCAAATATTGGCGCCAAATTCAAACTCAGTTACTAACATTATTTAGATCCCCGTGTATTTCAACTTTGAAGGCCAAGAAATCTCATAAAATTAAATCTCTTATGCAAAGCATTATATGTAGTATCTAGATCGACGCTTTATTTCCAGATTCGTACAATAATATTTACATGAATTGTGCACAGTTTATAATTATTTAAACAAAAATACAACACTACAAAATTCAATGAACGTATGTCTCATTTTGATGCTACAACTTCGATACGCTGCATAGCTTGTGTTGCCTTTGACCTAATTACCGGTGGGTGAGGGACTAGCAACGACATACGGTATTTTGAATTACTCCTAGCATTTTCATTTCTAATAATTTTCTTTTCAAACTATGAACTCGCGTCAATTGCAAATGCTAACCTTACATTTCTGGTCTATTTAAATATTTAGGTCATTTTTTGTGTTAGTACCTCGAGTGCGTAGTCTCTCCAGGACGAAGAGATTCTCATGCCGCAACACCAAGTGGTTCAAGCCGTCGAAAACGAAAACGGCTCCACGAAACACTTTCCTCCTTAGTTCGAAATGATTCGCCCGCGATACATAAACGACGGTCGTCAGTTAGCGATGCAGGGCTTCTTAGTGTTTCGAATTCGTTTTTGGATTGTACAGCAAGCCCCGATAAAGCTCCAGTTGAAGCTGCTACGGCCGAAACCCCTAGGAAGAATCTTAGTCCTCGGCAACAAGTTTTTTTGGAGTTGATACAGACTGAATCCAATTATGTTAATATTTTACATACGATAATGACTGTAAGATAAAAAAAATATAATTATTAGGGACTGTCAGAAGTAAAGAGAAAAAATTGTGTTCACGAGACATTCGACAGAGTTCGTATTTGTCACCCAAAACTACATTTCTAGATTTTTTAAAATTGTTTTTTCCAGACTAGAAAATGAATGTTTTGCAAAAAAGAGTTGTTCATTACTACTGTTGTAATTTAACATGTATTCGTTGCTTTTAATGGGACGGAATCAGAAGAACATCTGGCCAGATTCTAGAATACATACCTCCCTTGAAATTCCAATTTTTTTGGTGTAATCTCCTGTTTTAGCTAAAATGTAACAAAGACACATAAAATTAGAGTGCGGAAACAGGTATTTATATAAGCAGATTGGCACACCCAGCAATGGGTAATTTGCCGTGATGATATATTTATTTATTTTTTTGCAAAAATAAAGTCAGATTTTATATGGTACTTCTGAAAATTATGACTTCTTCGCTTGAAAATGTTTTAAAAATATTTGACGAAATTCGAGTGGTTGCATGCATTTTATGTGCATTTCGCGGCAAAATGATTATTAGTTTTTTAGGCTGTATTTGTGAAAAATGTGACTTGTCCATTTCAAATTTTTAAAATATTAATTTAACGGTAACCGAACTCAATTTGACGAAAATCGTGTGGTTACATTCATTCTATAGCAATTTAACCCTACTTTTTTTCCAGAAAAGCCAAATATAAATATTACTTTGTGCGCCCAAATTTTTGTGGAGTTTAGTGTTTTAATGGTTTTGCAACTATATGTATGGATTAAAGTATGGAATATTAAAAAAACAACGAACGCAACCGGTTGTTTTAAAAACACCTCGAAAACGCTAAAACATGTCGATTATAGTTTTTAAAAATACACATTAATATGTGCGATTCACCTTCCGACTTTCATTTGTTTTTAAGTTATGACCACAAAAAATTAAATGGCAATATAAAGTTTTAGTAATGAAATCCGATAGTCATTTTTCTTCTCTTTATGATCGTGCAAATAAATAATAGGTTATTTAACAAAAATTCTGAGAAAAATCTAGCTGCAAATTTAATAATGAATAATCAAGATACCTAGATTAGATTTCATTGTTCAGTCCAGAATTTTTCGTTTATGTGCTATAAGTTATACGTATAATAATACCAACAATAAAGATTTAAAAAAATATCACTAATAAAAATCTATACTGCTATTTAATTTAAAAAAAAAAAACAAATGAAAGTTGGAAGGTGAATCTCACATATTAATGTGTATTTTTAAAAACTACAACCGACCGGGTTCGATCCCGACCGACGCCAAATATTTCGAATTTTAAACGGCACAAAATTTACTCCTGTGGTACACTCTCCACGCCAGCAATGAGTGCCCGTGAGGTGACGCCTGGTAAACGCCCGCACGATACAAATATGTCATCATCATTACCAATATCTGCGTACAAAGCAGATTGGCACACCCAGCAATGGGTAATATGCCGTGATGATATATTTATTTATTTATTTATTTTATTTAATCCCACACTATATACTCGAAACCATTAAAATAATATTTTTGAGTGGTAGGTAAAAATAATCTTAGTGTTCTTTTAACATAAATGCTATTTTTGTTTGAAATAATTTCTTGTGGAAATGGAAACTGCAGACCCAAACATTATTTCAAACAAAAATAGCTTTCCTGATAAAGAAACAGTAAGATTATACACACAATAAAGATCAGGTAGAGGAATCATCCAATACATAAACAGAGCGGTGCAAATAATGTAAATAAATTTTTTCTCTTTACTTCTGACACGTCCTCTTACTAAGGGTGAATTATATTTATGTACTCTTTTTTAATAGATGTTTAAAAGCCATTTAGAAGATATGCCCGAAACAGAAGCATTATTAAACAACACAGAACTGAAAATAATTTTTGGTAACCTGCCACCTATTTATGAAACGCATAGTAAAATGTTGGAGGAGTTACGGTGGGCTTCGGCCCATTGGTCAGAAGATACATCCGTAGGTAAGACTAGCTTAATTTCAACGAAAACTTTGTTCTATTTTACTTTTTTCGCTGTTAGGTAATATTTTATTAAAGTATTCCAACGACCTGTTAAAAGCATACCCGCCATTTGTTAATTTCTTCGAAACGATGAAAGAAATGTTGCTACAATGTGATCAGAACAAACCCCGGTTCCATGCCTTTTTGAAAGTTTGCCAAACCAGACCCGAATGTGGAAGACAGTCCCTTCAAGATTTACTCATCAGACCTGTACAACGATTACCTAGCATAAGTCTTTTATTAAATGGTAACATTACTCATTTTTTTATTAATAACTATTATTATATATTTCTCCGTAGATATTTTAAAGCATACAAATAAAAGTAATCCAGATAATGCAGCGTTAGATAAGGCGTTATCCGCAATTAAAGAAGTCATGACACATATTAACGAAGATAAACGGAAAACCGAAGGACAACGAGTTATGTTTGACATTTTTAACGAAATTGATAATTGCCCAGTAAGTAATTCCCTATTAATTTTTTACCATGTTTATTTTTATGATTTCTATTTTATATTCACAATAAATAGCACTTATCTCTATTATTGAGATGTTTAATAATATTTTACTAGTATTTAAATGTTTTCTTTTTTAGGTTGTGTAATATTTTTATCTTATTTATATTTTATCTAATCTTATTTTCCAATTTACGATTTTAATTTACTTCCTAATCTTTTTTAAAAAGAACCTATTTTTAAGTCAATAAATCATTAATTATTTTTAAGATTGTACCTGTTGACCTAATCAGGCGATATTTTATATCAATTTTAAAGCACAAGGTAATCACGCGTTATTAAGGGAGATAGCGTTTTTTTTTCAAATAAATAAATTTCTTATGCATACGAAAAAATTGATACATTCAAAAGTTTTCTATTACATACTTGTGGTCCGGAATATACGATATTATTATAAAAACTGGCTCATATTCTCGCCTCTTGAATATCAACTTTAATATTACAAATTAAAGAAATAAAAATAAATTGTAAATACCACTAATATTATACATTTAATTTATTAAAAAATGTAACATATTCTTGTCTATTCATAAAATAAAATTTAAAAAATCCTTTTGAAGTAGCATTAGTTCAAGAGGTAAGAATACGGGCCATTGTAATTTTAAATAAATTTTACATTTTGGAAAGCAAACAAAGTTTTCTTTGGTTATCTACTACTTGTATCTAGAGGTTTTCCGACATGCCCATTTCAACCAAAATATTATCAAAGCAGTTGCTGTTTCGGTTTAATCGGAAGTAGACCCTAACTTTCTTAATTTAAATGGAATGGTATATTTTTTATTTTACCATTGAATTCAGCGGAAAATTTTACATACGTAGCATTAAAAATATTTTACTCATGATCAGCCACTTCCGGAGTAATTCAACTTTTTGATTTTTCTTTATCAGTCGATATCTCCAGAATGGAATCGAATTTCTATAATCTGTAAAAACAGTTTATAAAGACAGTTTTTGTTTACACTAATATAAATTAATAATAGACATTTTTTGAAAAATGTAATTTCTAAGTGAACGTCAAATTGAAGTTCAAAAAACGCAGTCTATTTTGACAACTCTAAGACAGGGCACAAGGCAAAATAAATATAATCAAAAATATAATTACTAGTTATGGTATTTCTAGAAGTGGTTTCTATAATTTTTTGGTTTATTTCATGATCAGGGGGTCTATTCTAATTCATAGCCACATGTGCTATCCGCTATATAAGTTCCACTACTAGTCAACAGATGGATTCGAGTCAGATAGCCACATGTGCTATTCGCTATATAAGTTCCACTACTAGCCAATAGATGGATTCAAGTCGGATAGCCGCATGTGCTATCCGCTATAATGACAGATGTCAAACGTGCTGATAGCTTTCACTATAGTTTGACTGTGGATGATCGTGGCTTTGTTCTTATAGTACCTATTTGAGTTTAATTTGTGTTAGTTCTTGGTGTGGCTATTTATTTAGGTTTGTTGTAGGACTAATTTAGTAGTTTCGTTATAGTTCTTAATTTTTTATTAGTAATAGTGTGTTAGATTACTTAGTTTAGTTAATAGTTTTATTTATATATTACATTTTTAAATTTTCGATAGATTTAGATTCTACTATAGCAATTTTAGTTAGTTTAATTTAAAATAAATTCCCTTTCAATGAAACTGAATGGATCTTGCGCATCCCTAATCGTTCGTCTATTCAAACGAATTTCTTCCTGTCTTTCCTCTTCTTCAAGCACATCTGTGGCTAATAAAGCCCTATAAATATATGCCATAATCTAAAATTATTTTTAAACAAAGGTTGTTAGAATTATAAATAATTATTATAATTTAAATATGTACTTACAATATATAGATATAAATCAAATATTATTATGATATAACACACGTATTTTAACATAAAATTGAAAAGCCGAACTGCTTGTCAACTTGTCATTCAGAGTTATCAGTCACTGTCAAAACAAACATTCAAATTATAGCGTGACACTTTGCTCGTAGCGGTACCACTGGAGCTCTCGCTACGGATAACCACATGTGGCTAAATTAATATAAATTCCACTACTGGCCAACAGATGGAGTCGGAGTCAGATAGCGGGATTGGGCTAAGTTAGCCTCACGCTATATGAACTAGAATAGACCCCCAGAAACGGCACAAAATTGGGGCCCGATTCTTGAAATCATGCGAAATTTTCCGCACGCGACAAAATTCGTGTGGTTAGTTTCATGCACAGACCATCATGCACGAACAGTACTGTACGTATACGTATGAGTGGTATTCTTGAATACCAAACGAAACTCGGCTGAAGCCTACGCATACGATTCTCGAAAGCAAGCGAACGTAGTATGTAGCAGCCAATCTAAACGAAACATTTATACCACGTGAATGCTTCATCATATAATTGTTTTTTAACTGCCACTGTCAACCAAAGCTGTCAGCCGTAGCTGTCAACGACGCTGTCATAAGCCATAAGTGTTGTAATTTTAATATTCAAAATTTATTATATATACATAATATATTTGATATAGTAGGTATTATTTTTCTTAGTTTACAGTATATACGTACATAATGTGGCAATATTAATATGCAAGTGTTATGTAATAATACTCTAATTTTGCTAACCATTTCAGATTTGGAATGCAAAGCTCGTTAAGAGGCACCTAAAATTCCTTTCTAACAATCCATTGCATCGTTCTATTAATGCACAAGCATACATTTGTCGAAGATTATAACGATACTCAAGTGTATGGAGATTCTAGATTTATAATTGGCGTCCCCGTAGTTATATAAAAACATAATTTGATTTATATCATCTAAGTACTGATACACCAAACACAAGTAACAGTGACAGACACAGTTTCGTGTGCGAATGATACTTTCAAGTTATTCATACCCATGCGACGTAATTGCGCACGGAATTTTCGACTACGACCACACAATTTCGTTTCAAGAATACCAATATGCAGTTCGCATGCGTATCTCTCCCACTTACGTATGCGAAAAATTTCAAGAATCGGGCCCTTGGTCTTTTTCGCTCATTTTCCTTGTTTTGATAACTACCTCACATATGTCAACAAAAACAAAAGCTACAGAGATTATTCCTGGGTATAATCTCTATACTGTATTTCAGATAAGAATAGACTTGGTGGCGCTGCTGTGCTAGCCTGTTTTTACACACATAAAACTTATAACTTAGTTTTGTTTCGTGTATGACATACTTGACAGCTCGAAACGTCAAAATTTGATAATTTTAAATTATTTAGTAAATAAACAGTTACTTAAAGTTGTTAAATATGAAATTAAAATGGAATATATAATATACCTTCTTTACATATGCTATTGTAAACTTGGTTTGCGTTTAGATCAATCAGAAAGCTGAAATCGTAGCCCTATCTTACTCCTAAGTCTATTCTTATCTGAAATACAGTATTGGAATTCTCAAGTATCAAGAGATGGCGCTGATCGCATTAAATAATGGTACACTTTTCGTTGACCTTTGTAAAAGTAGCATTACTGTCAATTGTGTTTCTTTAGTTTTTATATTATTTTCTCATTTATTAGTATTTTTTATTTATAATTCAAGTATGTGTAATAGAGTTTTTGTAGTCATATAGTTGGTGTCTTGTAAATATCAAATGTGTACCACTGTTTGTAGTTCTAATATTCGCCGCTAGTTAGCGTTTTCTTATTAGAAAATCCCAATAGAGCTTTATTCTCAGTATAATAATTACAGGATTGGGTAGAACGCGGACACGTGACAAAAAATGAAACATTTCATTCGTTCATTCATTAAGAAATGCCAAAAAATAACCAAAATTATAATTGTTTTTAGCCCGACTTAGTATCTTCCCACCGGAGTTTCATCACCCGTTGTGAAGTAACCGAACTTTCCGATGGTTTAAGCGGTCGAGGCAATCCCCTCGTGTTATTTCTCTTTACCGATCAACTTGAAGTCGTTAAAAAGCGTTCCAAAGCTTTCAACACTTTAAAAAGCCCAAATACAGTAAACGGTTTCCATTCAGCAAAAGCCAGTGCAAAACCATATAAACATGTTTGTATGATGGCTTTAAACACAATAAAAAGGGTAATAGACATCCGAGAAACGGATGATTGTCAAAATGTTTTTGCGCTTGTGACGAGAGATCATCAGGAATTGAAAGAGAAATTATTTTCGTTTACCATGACCGAGGAAGATGTGGATAAATCAGCATTTTTGAAAACTCTGTGTAGGCATATTGCTAACACTGCCTATAGTGCCGATGCAGTGAGTATTTCAAAAATATTATACATTAATAAATTAATTTGAACAGAAAATCGTATTTAATAATACTATAGGCGGTGTGCACAAAAATAGTCAGCGCCGACAGCGGAAAAAAATGACAAAAATGGTTACTCATTGAAACAGCAAGGTTATGTTTTATGTCAGAATAATTTTGCAATTTCTATTTTATAAAATATTTGCAATAAATGCGAATGATAGGACGTTAAATATTATGTGATGCAGTGGGGGATGAAATAATTCTTACAAAATTACCGATTGAAGTATCAAATTTTATAACTTTCCTTGAAGATTATATGAGGAACAGATGTTTAAGAAAATAAATTTTCAACAGATATCTTCTACTAACATGAAAAATTCTTTTAGGTATACATATTTTCTCATTGTAAAAGATACTTATCGTATGAATAAAATTCCAACAATGGTCGTCTGATTGCAATAATGAATTATATAAAAATGTGTTTCTTAAGTTAATATTTGAACAAGATATAATACGAGAAGCAGAAAATTGTCTTAAAATTATATAATACTACAGTTGTATGAAATAGAAGTCTATTTGTGACATAATTCGTCTATTTATTATAGATTTTGTACAAATAATGTTAATGTTAAAGATATAAATTCAAATGGTTCGTATTTTTCGTGTATTTTCTTTTCTGAGCTTGTGCAACTGATTCCACTTAGAGCCTGGTATATTTTCAATGAAGAATCTTCTTCATTTATTGCGAATATAAAAAAAGATGCTAACATCACCCACTGATATCGTGATATGCAGAAACTTTCTTCTTTCCAATCATTCAAGTTTTCCAACTTTTTAATATCAATTTCCTTGTATTGTGCATCTTGTAACATTTAACTAATATTACAAATTATAATATAAATTTAAATATGATAAAATGGTTTACAGAAATCACACATATGAGGAAAAAGTTATTTACATTATACGTGCGGTAGGTGTAATTTTACAACGCGAGGTTTTATATTGAAGCACGACGCGCAGCGGAGTGCTGCAATAAAACCGAGCGTTGTACAAATACCTAACGCACACATTATGTATTAAATTTTTTGGCCGAGATATCTATTAAAATATGTATTTTCTATAAAAATTTTGCTTGTTAACATAAAACCATTGTTGTCATCAAGCGAGCTGCTATCAAAACAATTTATTGTAGGCTCAGTATCAAGGCGCTTTGAAAACCAATGAAACGTCAAAATAATCAAAAAATTGTATTGCTTGATTTCTATCTTGGTCAGTAATTGCTAAAAGCAAGGATAAAAGTATTGTAATCATATCTATCAAAAAGAAAAATGACAGACTTACTCCCTGAAAAATCAAAAGCCCGTTACGAGAGATATTATCAAGTTTTCATACGGTGGTGTGCCGAAAAAAAGTCAACAATTGAGAGATTGGGTTGGGACAAGACCAAGAATTTGCACTTTGATTATTTTATTTATTAGGGATGTCTATTGTCTATGCTGCTATGCTGGAAGAAAAATAATGTTAGGCAGATTAGTTCCTACATACGTAGTTTCTAAACAGACTACATGAATGATTCTAATGTTACCTACCCTTTTAGACATTCTTCATTAAAATTAATTTCAAACATTTGAAATAAAATAAATAATTCTCATCAATCATTCCACAAATTTTGTCATTTGAAAATTTTGACATATTGACATTGCCGACTGAGAATTATGCTAACAGATGGCGCTGGCAGATTAAATTAAAAGAAATTCAGTTTTATTTATTTATTTATTTACTATTATTAAACGAAAATTGCGGTATCTAGCGTTTTTGTAGGCACTCTTTATTATTACAAAGTAGATTTCTTTATTAATGGCCTCTTCAAACTTAAAAATATGGGTGTGTATTACTTTATTCGGTGCGGCAAAGTCATGGCATGTGTAAAATCGCAACTACCATGGACGCCAACGATGTGTGATTGTTATGTTTACACTTTAGGAGGCCAAGAATTATATTTTCTGCCACAGTACCTTCGCTGGTATTTTGACTTTTTTGAATTAGTCACATCACATATATAGCATTTTAAATATTTGCTTTATTCATTTCAATATACTATGATGTATAATATTCATATACAATAGCAACAACTCAAAATTTTAAATTGTATCACTTTCACGAAATGTCAAAATTGATTCGGTAATCAAAAATGCCATTGTAGCCGCTAGAGGCCCTGACGCTCAAAATGTGCACATCACCTATAGAATTAACTTATTCGAATTTCTGAAGGAAAAGATATATTTACTATTTGTAAGACCTCATTTCAAAACCTTGCTAAACAATGCAAAACTTTGGCAATATGTATGTTTTGTAGGAGAAATTCTTGGCATATTTAGAACCACATCAACTTGACATCGATACAAGTGATGTAACAATGGGAACGTTATCAAAAGCTTTCAAGTTTGCGACGCGGACACGAATCAAAGTGGGCCGCGCATTCAGCTTTAACAAAACGCCGTCCAAACTCAAACGAGCCATGTCTACAATGATGTCTCCTTTTGGAAGCTCAACGAACATTACCCCGGCCTCACAGCTAGCGAATATGCGACTAGCGTCCTATAATAACATCAATGTAAGTGCTATCATCTAATTTTTTCATTTTTGCGGGATTCTTACGGGTTTTAGTATTAATTACTAATATATATTTTTTTTCAACAAAGTTAAATTTGTTATTATTACTAATTTTTTTACGACAGTTGATTAATTTCGTATTTTTGGTACAATTTATACGGTTTCTTAATAGCATCAACGTGATTGCAGTTTTTGTATTTGGAAAACGTAATATAGGTTGAAATATGTATTTGTTAAACTAAATTTACATCTGTTCTCGAAAATCAAAATTTGTATTTTATTTCACTAACGATGTAAATTTCTTTTGGAAACAATAAATTTGGGAAATAGAAAGATGTTAAATTCTTGGAACCTGGTCCTAATGTATTGCCACGCTACACAACCCGAAGAACAAAATGAGGTCTTACACATTTTTTTCGAATTCTGTTCAAAAATGTAAATCTTACAGATCTGTTAATCTGTAAATAATGAAGAAAATAGCAACGAAAGCTGTCATTCTTATGTTTAATTTTATATCAAATATAGATGTGATATTGCTCAGTTTGTTTACAGATTTGTAAGACCAGGCCCGGTATTTTCATTTTAGAATAGTGTGACGTCAAATTGTAACGCGAAATATAAGCATTGTCCTAAGCAAAAACAATACTTTCAAAGCAGACTATATTGACAGAACACAAAAGGGTCAGAATTTAAAGGCATGTAATTTGATGCTGATATTATTGTTATTATGAAGAAGTTAACTTTGAGATATTAATAATATCAAATTGTAAACATTTTTCTATTACTTCGTAATACAATATATACAAATTAATAAATAACAAAGTCTTTATTTTAAATTGAAATCAACTCTGCACATTCTGAACTACAGAGTATCAAGTTTGCGCAGCTTCAAACATATCCGAGAGTTTACCGAATTACCGACTGAGATTTTGTTTGTTGGTGTTTTTGAGCATTTTCAAATCAGTTCTTATCAGAACTTTAGATTTTTCTTTTTAAGTTTAAGGTACGTAAATAACTGTAAATGAAATAAGTGCATTAAATTTAACCAGTAATATAACTCGTCGAGAGCAACAATATTTCTTAATAACTTTTTCTCGAAATCGCATATTTTTTTGCATTTTTACCACCCCGTAAATTGACGAGTCGTTCCAAATATTTTTGTGATAATTGAATGCAGTAGCAATAGCTATGAAAAATTTTGTTTTAGCAATTGACAGTCCTGTCAATTGTTCCAATTAAATTTTGATATTAGTACTAAACTTGTTTATAAGGTAAAATCCTATCAAAATGCGAGTACACAGACATTATAATTACTTACCTATGGTTTATTTATTTTTTACTCGTATCTGTACTACATTTTACTTGACATCACGGTTGACATAAAGACAGTGTCATGGAGTTGCCAACGCATTTACACGGAGCGTTTCCAAATCATCACCAACTCATTCTGTTCTTAATATTCGCTCATTTGTTAATCTTGTACATCTTTATCATATCACAATACGGAGTGTCACATATGACAATTTTAAAAAAAGCAACAGATATCCATAACATGTGCAAAAAGTTCTATGTTTTCAGCACATAACAGATTTTAATTTTGGGAATGGCTCATAATGTTCATTAATGAGACTGAATTTACTTGGTAAGGTGTATTTATTATGCACCATATACATCTCGACAGACGAAAATGCTGTAAAAATTTTCATTAAAAAATTTTTGGCCAGGAACAATAAATGGACGACTATTATTGGTACTCATGTACCTCTTTTAAATGGACAAAAGTTTGTACTTACAGTTTTTGAATAACATATTTAAACTATTATGATTTGTCGACGATAAATAATCGTCTCATAACCTAACAACTATGCTTTTGCTCTTCCTCGTCCCTCCTTGTCTTCCTCTATTCACACTATTCACAGGTGATTAAAAACCCTGGTTTAATACACAACTTTATAATTTTGTTATCCAAAATTTAAATTTCTTTATTTTAAAAACTGTACTATTACTTATTAATTAATAATAATGTTATTTCCCTTGATTCGTTTATTAATTACTGTGACTGTAAGTGTAACCGATAACCGACAATTTTTGAGCTGTTTGTATCCGACTTGAATACGGCAGCATTTGTTCTCCATGAGCGGGTAACGAAATATGCAGCAAATCTTTAAAGAATTTTAACTCAAAATCTAAAAGACTTAGAAAAAAAAGTTATAAAGAAATATTGTTCCTCTCATCGAGTTACATTACTGGTTAAATTTAATGCACTTATTTCATATACACCCTGTATCAATAATATGTCGTGTTCTTAGGGTTTGTAACCTAAAAATGGTTCACTGTTTTTCAAATGGGCTCTTTCGGCCGCTTCACGCGATGTTTCACGAACATGTTCGAGATTGTTATTAGGAATTAGGATAAAATGTTTTGTTTAAATAAAAGGGTAATATTCAAACTTAACTGAATGATAGCTTAAATAGCTAACTTTTCTTAATTAAGATATTAAGATAATAAGGTTCACTTTGAAAGATGTGTTTACCGGTAAGACAGTAGTTTAAAGGTGGATTTATGCAGTCTACTTTTTATTTTACTTTTTCTTTTCGCTTTTACTTTAAGTTTGGTACTTTATGCAGCTACTTTAAAGCATTCAATACACATGCGCAGATGCGATTTTTCTGGCATATAGTCGCAAATGTAAATAGATAAATATATCCTGTTAAAATGGACAAGAATGTAATAATTTGTGCATACAAAAATATTATTACATAGTAAGTAAATGTACTAACCAGTTTCATTTAATATAGACGCTATACTTTTCCAAACATTCTTTTTGGCCACTTTATCCTTGAATAAAATATCTGTTTTATCATATAAGTGGGGATATTTTTGAATTAAATCTTATAATATACAATCTTGTTCTTTACTGATTTTTCGTTTGCATAACCTAAAACCTACACACAAAAACAAATACACAACATGCTGACGTTTGTGAAGTGGAGCTCATGCGCAGTTGTGATATTCTTTTACTTTAACGGTCTTAAGTTGAATGTTGGTCAACTTAAGGTCAAAGTAAAATTAAAAGTGTGCACATAAAGCAGTACATATATTAACACACATTTAACTTTTATAAAGTAAAAGAAAAACTAAAATAAAAAGTAGGCTGCATAAATCCACCTTAAATGAAGCGCGCTGCATATGACGTAATTACTGAACTACCCTATTATAGATGATTAGCGAGCATTTGACTAGCATTGCTTTTGTCTGGATTCCAGAAAAGTCAGTGGTAAAACTAATATAAGTAATGTAATATAAGAGTTTAATCAGAGATGAAAATACCGGGCCTTAAAGTTTTGAACAAAATACAGCTATTAATGACTGATAATTTTTATATTTCATCGCAATCTTCATTAATAAAGAAAAAAAATTCAAGACTTAATTGCTAAAAGTTTTATTTTATACTTACTTTTACCCAGTCTGTTTGTGTAGTTTGGCGATAATTTAGCATCTGCTGCCATATGTGGAATATGTATGTGTGCATGTAAGTGGATGTAATATTTGACTGACTTTTACCAGGAACTGGGTAACACAACAGACTCTGGTAACGAGACTCCGTCGGGCGAGACTCTTGTCGCACCGATGTCCGTGCAGCCAACACGAAAGATGAAGTGTTC
This sequence comes from Harpalus rubripes, assembly GCA_963082715.1. NCBI lineage: Eukaryota > Metazoa > Arthropoda > Insecta > Coleoptera > Carabidae > Harpalus > Harpalus rubripes. The sequence goes on along the minus strand of OY720460.1, from coordinate 23,428,759 downwards.
CTCGCTAAGTGTCACAGCATTAAAACGATTATAACCGTTGTACCGAATCCCGCTCTCTTTTACACTACATTTTTATCTCTTTTACTCTCGAATTTTATTATTTTTTAGTTTTCTTTCAGATCTCTATCATTACAGACTATTTAATAAAGTTGTGACTTTTAATTTGTACATAATACATTATATTATTATACAATAAATAGGATATACGTCAAACGAAATTTCTTGTTTTTTTGTATTATTTGGTATTTTTATGTATGTTCTATTTCAAAAGTTTTTATCTGTAACGAAGTAACGACCATTGCAAAGTGAGTAATTTTGTACCGGATTCCCTGAAGAACCGCCATTGTACATAATTTAAGATTATTTAAATAATTGTATCTAAATATAATATAAAAGCAAAAATAAATGATAAAAAATAATACAGTATCGTTTTTAAATATGAAGATGAAGAATGATGTTATCTTTCAGAAAGGAGCTATTGTTATTTTGATAAAATGGGAGCCCAAAGTCATAATAATTCTGCCGGTTTACAAAAAATTATAAAATTACACAAATGGTTAGAAATTTCTATGAAATTCTGTCGCTACTTTAAATATAAACTTAAAACTTATAAAAACTTAAAGGGTCATCTTCTAGTCCAGATTAGTTTCTACCGAGACCCTTTACTTTTGGGACAATCAAATACAAATTCGTAAAAATTAAGTGCGTACAGTAAAACCTACCTTGTAAGATGTAAGACATGTAGGACAAAATATAAAAATAAAGGCGATGTAAACCAATATTATAGTAATTAACGTATCAAGGGTGTTATGTACTTTTCGAGGGCCTTTGGCCCGAGATGTGTACGTTGATCGAAGGCATTATTGTTGGTATAACTCCCGTGGTACGTTCAACGTTTAACGTCCGACTATAATTTTTAATATTCTACGGATTACGGATCAGAAAGTTTGAATAAAATTTACGGAGTAGGTAGGCTATGAATGCCTTTGCTTGTTTTTTAGGCTTTATTCCAGTATGAATATCATTTTATTGATAACATTACCATAGCAACAACTCATACCACGCTCTAGGGTGTTATTTAGTATATAACAACCCTGAAAGTAGGGTTGTTATGATAATAATAACATACCAGTCGGACGTTAAATATTTTAATAAATCGAAAGAAATTTGTAGACATTTATCACTATTTGCGAGAAAAATGATATTAAAAATTGTATTAATAACTTAATATTGGCGTATAAAATAAAATTAACTACTTCCCATATTCAAATATTTCATGAAAATAGTATATTCTGAATGTTATTAGTTTCAAAATAAATTACATTGAATAATTAATTACAAAGAAAATTTAATAATTTTTAGGATTTTATTATTTGTTAAACGTTAAATTTTATTCTTATTTATTTACTTATTTTTATTTCTTTAAAATTAAACGGATGTCTAAATCAATCTTATGCAAAAAAAGTATATATTTAAATAATTTATTGCCCCCCATTAATAAATCAGCTGTACGTCTATTGATTTATGCATGATTGATTATAAATTCAAATTTTCTGGGTAGTAGTTCATAATATTTTAATAGATGACACTAGTGATATAACATTTAAGTCAAAATGCATTCAAATTCATAATTTGCATTAATAATTGAGTTTTAAAATAATTTTTTTAAATAAATTATGTTTATATTTTTGTTTAATAACTGCTTAATATTATATTTTGCAGTTTTTTTTATTTACAATCTATTTTAATAGTTTGTCGAAATTAATCAGAGGTGGCCATACTAGTACTGAATCGAGATATTCATTTGTTATGAACAATTGTTTTTCTGAATATTACTTCATAATATTTTAATAGATGACACTACTGATATATCATTTAAGGCAAAATACAATCAGATTCATAATTTTGTTTAATAATTGAGTTTTAAAATAAATGTTTCAAATAAATTATGTTTATATATTTGTTTCATAACTGCTTAATATGATTTTGCAGTTTCAATTTATTTACAACTTATTTTAATAGGTTGCCGAAATTAATCAGAGGTGGCCATACTAGTACTAAATCGAGATAATCATTTGTTATAAACAATTGTTTTGGGAAAATAAAAAAAAATTGTGGCCAAGCAAATATTATTTTGTCATAAAAAATATTATTGATTATTTTACGTGAATATTTATCACAAAAAGTTTAAATTAATTAAATGATTTTTTACGGTTTTATTAATATTTTAATTTAAAATATATTTTATAAATAATACAGTGTTCAAAAAAATTTCTAACTCAGAGTGGCTTATTTTGAACACTTATAATTTATTTTATTTATTTTAATAGTTTTATAAATCAAAATTATCATTTTAACATTTGATATATTAAATTCAAGTTTCGTTTATTCTTGTTTCATAACGTCTTTTGCAGTCCGCGTGTTTATAATATGGCATTTTACAACTGTCAGTTTGTGAAGAAAATAGTGAATTAAAATTGTTCATTAAAAGTATGAGTGTTTTAATATAACAAATAATTATCTTTAAGTTATTTTTCATTTTTGAATTATTGTATTTCCATTGTAGTATGTTTATTTTCATTTGTTTTATAGTTTTGTGTTTATTTATACAAGTATTATAAGTAGTTTCACTTATAAATTAGTTGTGGATCTATGTTTCATATTATTTAAATATTTAAACAGTATTTTAACAGTTATTAAAACTTCACAATAATTCTGAAATGGAATAACAATTAAATTATGTGTGTATTTACAAACATAAAGTGTAATTCAGGATTATGTACAGCAACTTTAAATGTTTAACTTTAGTGCATATTTAAATAATGTGTTTTATGAACTATGCAGTTCTCATTTCAGAATAACCAGCCCTGGATTTGAAGGTATTGTTGTTTATTATTTCATTTATAAGTAGTTGAAAACTTTAAACAATGCAACTATTTAGTAATGCTATTAATTTATTTATATATTATTTACATTGGGTACCTGAGTGACCTTCAATATATTAAAAATGTGTTCTTTTATTGTCTAGTATTTCAGTAACTCTTTTACAGAAGACGTATGTACATAGTTGTTAAGCATATTTTACAATAAACAATATATTCAACAAAAATTGCTGTAATATATAAAAACATTTACGTATAATTTTTGACAATTTGTCTATAAAATTGTGCCTATTTCGTGAGCAACAAGGTATTCTAATGTAGTACAATATAAGGTAAAAAATTGTGGGTTAAAAATTAACCGAATAATGTAAAAAAAATCAAAATTATTTTTTTTCTTACATGAGTTTTCTTGTAATTTATTTTGGCGCTAAAAAGGTATCACGTGGTTTGTGACGTACGAACGATTGATGACATTTCTAACACATTTTATACATGTTATACAATTAACAGGAAGTAGTACTTCTCCCATTGATGCGTTGTCATCTGTCTTTTGTTTTGTGTGTTTATATGTTTTCTATTTTTGTATATCTGCCACATCCAGTTGGGCTCATAAACCATAATCGAAATACAACAAATTTATATTAAAATCGTGAATTACTTGCCAATTAATAAGCAGTAAAGCAACATTTTCTTAAAGAACATTCTTCAGTAAAGAGTTATAAACGAATTAAATATTTTGTGACGTCAAGTGTATCCTATTTGATTCTATTGGCCAGAAATATGAAAGCAGCGAATAGGGTTTTCCAGCCAATGTCTTTATATAAAGTATATTAATATAAAATAAAAATAATGAAGAGTATTTATATATGAATTTTTAAATTGAAAAATATATATGTTCAAAACGGTCGCCAAATGACGTCATAACCCTAACGAGGTCACATAACGAATTATTTCGTTTGATGGTGTATGTGCGCATGCCTGCTTTTTACCCCGAATTATTTTTGTTGACGTTTAGAGGTTAAATACACATGTGTAACAAAAAAACTGTGGTTAAACTTTAATTAAAAATACACACCTTTTCCATTTGAATTTCAGAAATGGTCATTTTTATTTCAGAAAGCGTCAATTGTAATTCAGAACAGTCAATTCAATTTCAGAAAGCGTCATTTGTACTTCAGAATAGTCAATTTAATTTCAGAAAGCGTCAAATGTAATTCAGAGTCGTCACTTCAATTTCAGAAAGCGTCAAATATAATTCAGAAATCATCAACTGAATTTAAGAAAGCGTCAAATGTAATTAAGAAAGCATCAATTTTAATTCAGAACGTTACGAGTATAATGAATAATTCAGTGATCTGAATTACAAATTATAACTTCAAAAATTGCTATTGCAAATCAAGGCCAACACGTATTTCAGTTCCTTTAGAGTTCTGAATTACAAATGATGCAATCTGGATTACATATGATGCTTTCTGAATTTCAAATGACATTTTCTGAATTAAATTTGACGCTTTCTGAAATTAAATTGATGCATTCTGAATCATATTTGATGCTTTCTGAAATTAAATTGACTATTCTGAATTACAAATAACGCTCTCTGTAATTAAATTGACTATGCTGAATTACATTTGATGCTTTCTGAAATTAAATTGATTATTCTGAATTACATTTGACGAGTTCTCAAATTAAATTGGTTATTCTTAATTACAAATGACGCTTTCTGAATAGGGGTTTCCACCGTTTTTAAAATTTAATTTCATCTGAACGTATAAGTACAACTACGACTGTCGGTGAAAATCCGGTGAAAAAATTCCTATTAATAAGCGAGTTACAGTCCTCCGTAATTTGAAAGTATAGATGTGACGTCACGTAGATAAATTTTTATATCAAACTTTCGTGGACCTAAATATATGCTATTTCTAAATTATATTTATAAAAAATAAATGAATATTATTATATTGTACAAGTCGACATGATTTATAATTGGAAATGTACTTAAATTATTAAGTTTAATGCAAAATATTTATATTCAAATAAAAACTGTTTGAGAATTGCAATATTGGACTTATAGCCACGCCTCCGCCCTTAACTCGGTATTCGTTATATATTTATAGGTGGTTTTTGAGTCGCCAATCAAATTAATATATGTATATGGATTTCATATGAGTGACGAGCTGCTAAAACAAAAACTCCCTTATTTCCGAAGTATTTCAATTATATCATTTTATTTCTTTATTAATATTCATTATTAAGCATATACTTTCACTATTTTTTACCAATTTCTCTTAATTCGATTGAGCTGTAATCCCCTATTAAAGTGGAAATAGTGTAGTTATTTAAAAATTAAATATTGGCCAAGGTCGAGACGACATTAAACTTTGAAAAACAAAAGCACATCTAAAATGACCTCTCAAAGATAAACAAAAAGTCTGATTTAAAAAATCCTAACTCCTATAGTTTTCGAGATAACAGAGGTAAACCCCGTAAAAACTTATTTTTCATTGCCTCTCGGAAACTATTGAAGATCGTTCCCATGTTGCGTGACTTTTGTATAACACCTGCTCTCAAGAAAAAATAGTTTCAGTGCAACCCGAATGAACACACGTGACACACGACTTTACAAAAATCATATCTAGTTTAATAAAGAATTTTCGAGTTGGGATTTTTTTATTAATAATTTTATAAAGTTTCATAAAAAGTAATAAAAAAAATTAGTTTATGGGCCCTTTAAATAAAAAAAAAATTCAAAATTTTACATTTATAATAAAAATAAAATATGTGAAAGTTTCAGAAAATAAAATGAAAAACATATTAGAATACCATATTTCTTGCTCAATATATTGCATAGAGTAAAACAGGCCTAGTCATAAGAATATAAGAATTGATAGAAATACTAGACAAAAGAACATGGGGTACATGATCGAGGAAACAGCATATAGTTTCTGGATTTTTCGGGTATCTTGCACAACTGCCTGTGAATTATAATGGACTTGTTTTATTTCAAGGGAATAGCTATAACAATTATAAATCGCTCCTACTTAGTTTCGAAATGAATTAGCAAACTTGAGATTTGTCGATTAGGTATAACTACACTTAATTAATTTCGTGTGAGGAAAATTCAATTCTATTATAGTTAGTCGATATCAGTGGATCTCGGGACTAAATACATTCTCTAGCTAACATTCTCAAACAATACATTTTCATTTTTACAATTACGAGATGGAATTGCGAATTAAAAGTTTTTAAATTTTCGCACAAATATTGGAAATAACGTGGATTATTATTTAGCCCCGAGCTGTCAATAATTTTCGAGTATCTTCCTTGTTTAAAAAGTTTTTAAATATTTGTTAAGCTCGTAAATGTTTTCGAGAGAATTATGTTAATAAATCTCATTAAAAAGTTATTTTTTATACATTCGTTACAACTTTTCTAATTTTTAATTAATCAATCAAAGCAGAGTGAGAAATCGATTTTTTAAAATGGTTAGAAACAGAAAATTAAGCATGTTTTAAAAAGATTTTTTTATACTGTAATAAAAATAACTTCTTTTTTTACTACAATGAACGAAAAAATAAACGTCTTTATCGTAATCGGGTGTAGAAAATATTTTTTTTATACTGTGATGTGTAAAGTTATTACTTTACACACTTTTTGTTTAGATTACACATTACAGGGCTACCACCATCAATACACGTGTGGCATTTAAGTTATCTTATCTAAATTTAGTTTTTTCTGTACCTGTACCATAGACGTCATATATACTATACAGGGTGTTTCTCGGATACGGAGCACCCCGATTGTATTCTTTATTATTGGAAATACAAGAAAATCATTCAAATAAAAGTTGTAGTAGATGAAGAGGGACATTCACTTATTAAAAAAAAAAAAAAACTAGTGGTTCTTTAACTATAGCAAAGTTATATTTTTTTTAAATGGGATGGTATATATTTTTTAGGCACATTCAAGTGAGTATATTTTTCTGAATTCAACTATGTAATCATTTTGTCTTTTCATTACAAAAATATTGAGAAAAATGCAATTGAAATTTAAACAAATTTTATTTTTATAGTTATTTTTCAGTAGGATATGCATGAAAAAAATTGAACCTAAATTAAAACGAAACATAAATATTCGTTTATATCTTTATAAATATCAAGAATAGGAATTATCGAGGGCATTATACACTTAATAATTCAAATTGACAGCTAGCACTAGGATATAAAATGTATACATGGTTGAATTCAGAAAAAAAAACTCTATCGAAAGGGCTTAAAATATATACCATCCCATTTTAAAAAAAAACTTGTTATAATTTGAGAACCACTGGTTAAAAGTTTTTTTACTTCAATAAGTGAATGTCCCCTTTCAAATACTATAACTTTCATTTGAATGATTTTCTTGTATTTCCAATAATAAAGAAAATAATCGGGGTGTTCTGCATCTGAGAAACACCCTGTATACTATAGTATACCGAGTGACGCTCCAAATCCGTTACACAAGCATTTAACATGGAAAAACAGTTTTCCTTGCGCGTTGCTTCCCAAATTTGAAATGAAAATGTCGAAAATCACGTCAAAAATAGCTGACAGTTAAAACATCAATCATTTGTTTGTCTTTTTGTTTTAATTCCACGGCTAGTGGTATTAAACTAAAATATTCAAAATTTTCATATTTAATTTCGAGAGTTACTAAACATACGAAATGAATTTTGTTTACTAATTTATAAAAAGAATTTTATGCTCTACATCTTTTATTTGAAGAATTTTTTTTAAAAATAATTTGGGTGGTAACGCGCTAGGAAAATTTATTTTACCAAGTTAAATGCCTATGTAACTGATTTCCAGCGCCACCCGGTATATGTATGTTGGTAAATGTTCGAAATACTTGACCTCATGTCATAAAGCTTGTGTCTATATTCTTATTACATAAATAACTATTTTTTTATACAAGACGATACAGTTTTATTTTATCGACAAACGGATGTTGATTAATTCACAAGCGATTCATCGTGAATAAATTATTTTTCGTGAGCCGATATTTAAATTTTATCGCCATTTTAAAATTTACTGCAAGTTGTGGTTCTACTTCAAGAACAGATCTTTCTAATTACGTTAAGAACAATAATTGAATTTGTAACTAACACAACCCGTCAAAGTTTATAATATATTTCATTCAATTTAAATAAAAATTAAAGTACTTTATCTAGAGTCCGTTCGCTGTATCAATATGCCCAGGACGTCATCATTTGTGTGCGCGAGAATATTTTAGACACGCCCATCAACAAACAGTGGCGTGGCTAATAGAATAGACTTAGCGTCCCGTTGTTATCCAAAGTTGCTCGTTGCTAAGGGGAGGTGCTAATTTTGACTACTGCGCAGTCACAAACTAATGGCGTATTCATGATGTGCCTGGCATATTCTATACTTGCGGTTAAAGTACTACTTCATCAACTATTTTGAGTAAATAAAAAAAAATTTAAAATTTGTTGTAGAAAAACTATTTTTTATAAATAACGTTCTGGATTTCGGTCCTCCATTAACCGTCATTTATTTTTTTCGATTTCTTGCCCTGCTTTGAATGTATGACAATGAGTAAAGTGTAAATTGCAAAAGAAGATACTCGAAAAACAGCCATTTGATATGAGCTTGCATATTCTGTGTTCATAAGATTTTGGTTACTTAAAATAGTAACATATATAAATGCTATTTCTTAAAACAATTTTCATAGTCAACAATGTTATTAAACTTATTATAATTTATATAATAAACATAAACATTTGTTGCTCTCTGGACGCAACGTATGATACAAAATGATATCGAAACTTACACAATCAACGGTAACATTGAGGCAAAATGATCAACAATGACAAATAAGTGTCCAATCGTACTTAACTTAATACATTTGACACAAATTTGGTCTTTGGATAAGTTAACAGTATATATAGATGTTATTTACTTAAATATTTTATAACGGCATGATAGTTTATGTACACGAACGAGTTTATCAATAATTCGAAGCAGAAAATAGTAGATTATTGTTTTACAAGTTAAGAAAAGTGGCAATTTCACCAAGTTAGAAAACCATTTTTCTTACGCGTAGAACATACTATTTTTTTGTGTACTTAATGGAAAATGTTATAGTAATTAAGGTATCAAGGGTGTTATTAGGATAATAATGCCTGAGCTCAACAATGCACTTTCCGAGGGCTTGACAACATTATCATAGCAACAACTCATAGTCATAACGCCCTTGGGCGTTATTTTTTATACTTATAACTACCCTGAAATCAGCGTTGTTATGATACCAGTCGGACATTAACAATTAAATTAATATTTTTTATGATGTTTTTTTATTAAATTGATCAGAGTCATCTGTGAAAACATAAAAACAATTCATAAACATAGATAATATATTAAAATGACTGTTTTCCATTAAGTACATAAAAAAGTTGTTGGAAGGAATACCTGAAATAATCTTTAGGTTTGAGGTACTTGGGAAATACATGGTGGCAGTTTCCAAATAAAATCGGGTAAGTTTATATCCTTTTTTATCGTAATAGACCAAAATGCCCGAAAATGTCCCGACTTTTGGATTTCCTATTTACAAAATGCGGCAAATTCGCAATAGGTCTTTCGGGTTTTGAAGCAATACAATTTTTTGATACAGTATTTTGCAATCGAATAATCAACAAAATGATTTATATTTTATACTTCTGCACATAGACAAACATTTGATCAGTGAACATTATCAGTATATTATTTTGCATGTATTTGGGTTCTGAAAATTGTTTGCTGAACTGAGGCAAAATAAGGGTACAAGCAAACAACCAGTGTTTTTTTTTTTTTTTTTGGTGAACTAATGACAAAAAAATGTTATACACAAAAAATGATCAGTCAGTGTAATTAATTAGTCCATTAGATAGAATTTTTTTCTGAAGTCAACGATATAAATATTGTATACGGTTGTAAAACAATTATTTCGAGAAAAATAGCATTAAAAATTATAAATATCAAATAATAATTGTAGGGATGATGAGAAATAATTGGAGATGTAGTCGTGGTAAACAGTTTTTATTAAATAGTAATTTAATTAACTTTCCTACGTATATTCCAAGTGAATCATCATCAGGGATAGTTAAAGTACAGTTGAAAAATAAGATCATTACATTACAAAATCAAAAATGTAAGCATGAAAATGTCATCAAAAAATATCAGAGGTTTACGACATTTTTATTCTTAAGGTACATTCACAAATGAAAATTAGGCTTATGGTTTTTGTTTAGGTTTAAGTAAGTCATTCATAAATGTAAGTTTAAATTACCTGAAAATTAGTTTTGATATGTACAGACATCTGTGCAAATGCTTCAAAAACAAGATTAAAATATTGGTAGAGCAGTATTAAACAAGCCACCTGTGCGTCGTGAATCTGTCATTCGCTTGGCATTAATGGTCATATTTCAGCAATTAAGTTATGAGTCTCCATGTTCTTCTTAAAAAGCCGAACCCACCAAGTGGATACTAAATAAAGATGGGTGTATATATCTATATCATTTCAGACTCGTTCTCATTGGTGATGTTTGTGACGTCAAACTAAATCATAAATCTAAAGTTGGGACCTTGCAATGTTTAGCTTTATGGTTTAGATTTAAGGACCCTAAATTCTGAAGCGTGAATGGAGTCATTACAAAATATACCGCCAAAGTTTTTAAATCTAACGTATAAACCATACATCTAAACCTAATTTTCATTTGTGAATGCAACTTAACATTTTTGATTTTGTAATGTAATGATCTTATTTTCCAACTGTACTTTCACTATCCCTCATGATGGTTCATTTGGAATCGAACGTAGGAAAGTTAATTAAATTACTATTTAATAAACACTGTTTACTACGACTACATTTACAATTATTTCTCATCATCCCTACAATCATATTAACAGTCAAGTAATACCAATAAATTAAATAATACCAATATAACTCAAATTTTTTTAGAGATCAGTGACCAGTACGTATTATGACCTTTATTTTTGTTCACTGATCAAATATCTATTAAATTTCCCTGTATATTTTCTATGATCGCCACCATCTTAAATATACCGCCATTTTGAAATCGCCGCCATCTTGTATGCGTGATTCTACGTTCGCATAAAACTGTATCAAAAAATTATTTCATTACAAAGACACCCGATCATTCTCAAATGAAACAGCTGATCGCATCGTATAAATGTCAGTTCGTTTCCAACTAAAACAAGAACAAAAAGACAGTGTTTGTCTATCAGTGTAAGATTCATTCAGCTCGTAGTAATTTTTTCCTATAATTTTGTAGTTTGGTCCCTGCATGCTTGTGCCGCATTGACGTTATTATTCATTCACAATGAACAATCCCACAACTGAAATAAAACAGGTTTCTCACAATGAATAATAATTTCTGACGGTAATTTACATTGAAGACAATCAGATGATTCGAGGCGGTAGCATTTACCGTTCAGGAAATCTGCGTTGGCAAGGGTTTTAGATTGGGCGGTGGTAAATACACCTTGTCTCCATAGATAATGACCGATAATAAATTATGGCGGATGTTGTTTGTAATCCCAGCCCAAGAATTAGTACCGGTTCCGGTATACGGCTCAATCGTTAGCGTTACCGATATTGGTTTTACCGTTTGCATTCGTAATTTTAGGACGCATTACAGGAAATTATGCAAATATTCATTTCGACCCTGGGATGTTAAAATTGATGTTATACCTCGATTTGGGAAACTAAATGGCAAATATTTGAGAAATGTTCCAAAAGAGTAGGTACATGAATTTATTTTCAATTTTGATGCAATTTTCGGTAATTGAATCCCAGTATTTATTGTGCAAATTTGTTTAAAATGTTATAATTATAAATTATTATTTGAATTTGTGAAATCCAAAACGTATTATTATAATTTGAAAATATTTTATGGATGATTAATGCATCAATTTCATTTAGGAAACTATATCCTGTTGTTATGATGACATGTAACAAATGTACTTTTGCATTTCAACAAGGCAGATAACAGAAATAAGTATGTACATTAAACCAGTGACATAAATCGTGGAAAGCAACAATATTTTTTTTACACGATCGGGTTATTTTTTATATTTACTGATAGTGTTTCCAAGACAGTAGGTCTTATTTACAAATTACTGAACGGTAAGTGATGTGACACGTCGGTAAGTGATGTGCTTCACTTACCGTTCAAGAGGCGAGACGGTAATAGCTATTAACATACCTAGGATTGTTATGACTATCATAATTGCCGCAGATGTCGGTTTGAAATTTTAAGACATCTAAGGCTTGTTATGATTCATAACATCCGTGGTTTGTTCAATAGTTTATCGGTTTCAGAAAATGAAGACATTATTAATAAATATTATTTTTTAAAATACTCTCATTAATGCTACTTTCAGAATGCCATGATAAATAGAACAATTATTTTGACATTTAAGTCAATATGACAAATATTCAAATCATGTGATTTATACCTCGTGTTTATTATGTTAGAATAAAGTAAATTGTGTTAAGAACGATACACGAACGTTATCTGTATGCATTAATGAAGAGCATGATAATATCATTTGATTTTATTTTCATTTTGTAGACTGGTGTTGACAAGTCAGTATGGTAATAATATTACCATTCAGATTCAGTTATTACTTAGTTACCAGCCTACTTTTGTATATGTAAACAAGGGTTTAATATCCTGAAACCGGTAAATAAATAAAAACAAAAAGCAAAGCTTACTTCAAAAATGACAAATAAAAAATTTTAATGTTAAAATAATTTGCACATCTTTTTTGCTTCGATAAAAGTTTCTTAGAAATATTGTTGTTTTCCACGAGTTCTGTTACTGGTTAAATTTAATGGCCGTTTTCATAATCAGGCTCTCTTTAAGACTTTAATTACTTCGACTTAATCTTTTATTTAAAGTTATGATAAAATGATTTTAATTGTAATTTATTTCTGTTTCATCCTGTACAGGTGTCTCATTTTAGATGTTTTTTTTAAGGTATCTTGGGTAATATTAACGATAGATCAAAATCGTTTGCACATTGCAGGGTTAACTTTTCGAGAAAAGTTTAATAGCCACCACAGGAATTTTCGATCTTCTTTTGTTTCTAAGCTACAGGCAAAAACACGTTTTTCGCACATTTTGAAAATATATCTTATTTATAATGATAGAGAAAAATTGTTTTTACAAAAAAATTACTATTTTTTAGATAGAATAAAATGGCGTAATTAGATTTTTTTTAAAATAATTCTCGATATATTACACAAATTTACGATTTTTTAAGTGGGGACCTATGTTGAAAATAGTCTCATCTTTTTGCTTATTCTATAAGCTTTTCAATAATATATAACAAGTCTGCATTCTTTTGTTTTAAACATGAATAAAAGATGAATTATTAATTTATTGGGATGAAATAATTGAAAATTATTAAGAAACAAATGAAAAAATTACAGATCATTGCATATTAAATCATTTTTTTCGGTTTGTTTCACAGCCAACTCTAACGTCGACAAATAATAATTTAACTAACCCAAAAATAATGGGTTAAGAATAAATTTGAGAACATAATTAATAGGTATAAATTTTTTCATTTGTGTCTTAATAATTTTCGATATTTTCACCTCAATAAATTAATAATTCGTCTTTTATTAATGTATAAAACAAAAAAATGTAGACTTGTTATATATCATTGAAAAGTTTATAAATATAGCTTCCCATTTAAAAAATCATAAGTTTGTGTTATATCTCGAGAATTATTAAGTTTTAAAAAAATCTAATTACGCCATTTTATTCTCTATAAATAACGGTAAAAAATTGTTAAAACATTTTTTCTTTAACTATCATAACAAGATATGAGATATTTTCAAAATGAGCGAAAAACGAGTTTTTGCCAGTAGCTCAAAAATAAAAGAAGATCGAAAATTCCTGTGGTAACTATTAAACTTTTCTCGAAAAGTTGACCGTGGAATGTGCAAACGGTTTTGCTGTATCATTAATATTACCCGAGATCGAAAATGAGACACCTGTACATATATTTTCATAAAAAACGGTCGAATAATATTTGTATGATCCTGAACGCGTGAACGTATTCAACCTTTGAAATATAAAATGATGCGAGTTTATTAAACATATACAGTTTTCCGTTAGCAAATGCCACTGCTTCAAATTCGTACAGCCATAATACTCTGCATGCATTTATCATTATTATTGTACCGATTTTCGAGGCGCACTGATCACCAACGTCGTCCTAAATCGGTTATCAATCGACTAATCATGTTACTGATGCTGTAGTTAACTCTAAAATAAAAATTTGGCAGTCAGTTCATTCAATGAATATGATTCGGGTTTAAAATTTCACTAAACAGTCTTTGGGCGTGAACTACACAATGTTCGGTAACTTCAGTTTGTTCACGTTTCGTGTTTGCCGCGCTTACACTATGTACTGAACAAAAGCGTGCGCATGGGCGTTCAGTATGTTGTAAGGCAGCGCATTTTGTTGTTAAATGATGCTTTCGCGGTTTCTTTCGTTATCTTCAAGGCTTGAAGTGCTACTCCCTCCACAGATCTGCATTTCTATCTCTGCTAACCGATGCTCGAGTTCCCATTGTTGTTGGTTGAGTTTTTCGCTCATGGCGATGTTTTCTGTTTCCACCGTGTGCAGGCGCTCGCGTAGCCGTTTGATTTCCGCTTCCAATGCTTCGTGTGAACCCAGCAACGGTGTAACGTCTTCGGATTGCACCAGCTGCGTCATGCTGTCGCATTGCATCGCAGTTGCTGAAATTACAAACAAACGTGGTCAGAATCAACAATATGAATTTATATTTTTGTTGTGTATTGAACCACATACTGTGGAAGAGGTTTATCAAAGTCAAATCAGCCCTGACCAAGTGTATCTGAGAAAACAATTTCAAGAAAATGGATCATAGAAAACAATCAAGATTAGATTAAAAATTAATGGTGCAATCTTCACATTCGATACATCAAAGCCTTTGAGACTTCAACTGGTAACTATTTTCAGCAAAAATATTGCAATCATAACTGTTGCTCAATTCACGTATATCTTTCAATGGCTATTTTTCAAATGTGCGGAGCTATATTATTATTCAAGGTCATTTGTTCGAAGAAATAATACACAGCAATTTATAGCAGTAGCTTAGCAACATTACATGTTAGAAAGAAAGAGATTATTTGACGTATGTCCATGTAATTTATGTTGGGTGACAGATGTACAAAAATCGTGACATTACTTTCTAACACACTATAAATAGTAGTGACGTATGTCGTAGAGTTACTGACATGTAATTATGTACTACACTGCCCTCTGCACTAATGTTTATCCAGTGACGACATTTAAATCAAATTAATATTCTACGATTTACGTGAAGTTTATATTTTTGTTTTATGCCAAAACATAGGTGAAGAAGTTAAAACTTTTGAGAAAAGTGTTAATTTAAAAAGAAACGAAATTTTCAAATAAATTACAGTTTTTTTTTCACTACAATGTTTCCATAAATATTTCGTGTACGCCTGTGGGTAAGAAATTCAATGAAGTTATCTACAAGTAATATTATATCAGAGGGCTCATAAATGACCTTGAATAGTCATCTTTTTGCTACGCTATATTAGCCGTAACAGTTTATCTGCTTCCTTATCAAGTGTGGAAGAATAAAAGCCGAAAACGATTGACAGAGAAAAAATAATGCTAGTCAATTGTTCTCTATAATCACTCTTAATCGATTGTTCATACTAACAGTCAAAGAGTTTTGCAGTTTTTGTAGTTTGAGTATAAGAAAATCAGTGAAATAAAGCAAAATTTTGACGAAGCATTTTACTGGTAAAAAATTTAACGAAAGAGAGTAGTAAAGTGAAGCAAAACCAAAATGTATCAATAAAATGATGATTAGCGTATACGTAGATTTTATTGTAAATAATTTTCATGGAGCTGGGTATCAAATGAAAAAGACCTCAAGTGTGGAAAGCCTGTTACAAGAAGAACGCAGGAAAATATCAAAATTGTTGGATTGAATTTTTAATTCTTACAAATGAGATCAGGATATTAGAAACAGGTAAATAACATATTACTTTATATTTAATAAACAAAATAGATGAAAACAAAGAAATGGAGATTCCAGAAGGTAAGGAGGGCGAGGGATAGCTCCCAAAAACACTATTTATGATTAATTCAATGGAAGAGGCTGTTGGTACTCGGTGAAATATATTAAATAATAAAAAACCCAACTGTCGGTTAAGTTTCACAAGAAAAAGTTATTTATTGTACAATTTCGCCAGTTACAGCATCATCAGAAGTACTAAAGAAAGAAATGACAAGTACTTATTTATATTATACGGACCAAGCAATTTGCGAAGTTTTATAGTTTCATGGTATTACAATTGGTCGGTTTGGAGAAAAGGCAGAGATCACGCAATCCAGGAATGGATGGTCGACTAAGTGCAATTGCTCGTTCATAAGGGAAATTCCCTTATGCAGATGTTTCTTTATTTCAAATGATTCTAGGAGAGTTAATCTCTGGCCTTTCCTCTCTTTGTGCAGAATATTAAGGTTATCTTGTTTACATGTATGTTTGTTAATGATGTTGGGCTAAATTAGAATGCAATCTATTATTTTTATAGGCAGACATGATGCCGTAACTGATATTGTACAATAAAGTAAATAATATACTTTTTCTTGTGAAACTTAACCGAGAGTTGTGTTTTTATTACTATTTATGATATAAACCAAAGGTTAAAGAAGTATGGGAAAAAATGGTAAAATTTTGTAACCGAGACAGAGAAATGCCTAATCCTTTGAATAAGATGAAGAAAGTTTATAGTCAGTTGTTTTCATTTATGGATAGGCACACTATATAAAAATCTCTTATTATTCGATTATGCCTGGTAGTTTCATCTCTTCTTAAACTGTCTCCCAACTTAACTGTCATTTAACATATTGGATGCCGTTGACGCTTATAGCGTTACTGACCAGTCATAATAGCATACTAAGAATTACACGTGTCAATTTTTCGATGCGACATTTTAACTGATAGTTACCAGAATTTAACCTGATGTGAAAATACCAGACCTAAGTCATATTCACGGGGCATTCTTGTAGGGGAACTTTTGGTGCAGCACCAAACGCAATGTATGTTATTCAATGGAGATTGCAGAATAAGATATCGCCGATATTGGCTGATTCAGTGACACGATTTAAAATTTTAAAGGAGCGCAAATACGTGTGGTGAAAGAATATGATGAAGATGAAACACAAATCATATGCAGGATTCTTTATTTTCCGGCTTCCGGAAGCAGTGTGCATCCGGTTTGATCTGTCTACTCCCACGCGAGTGACGTATGACGGCAGACGACAACAAGAGAAACGTGAAGTGAGATGTATGTACGTCGAATGAATGTGTAATATGATTTGAATGTCACGTTATGAGTTTCTTCACTTTCCGGTTGCTAGGCGACGGATGGAATTTCACAACTACAATTTTCATCTTACTTCCGCTTGTCTCACCTTCAAAATATTGTATCCTACATTTGTTTTCAACGGCAACTATAGTAGTTCAGTTGGAAAATTTGTAATTCTACCCATTTTTGGGCAATAAACATCTACCCCTTTAAGGCTTAAAATACAACTTTAATTTTGTCAAAGATCAATTCCTTGGACTCACATACATATGAATACCAATTTTTACCAAAATATTCATTTTGATGATTTTGTGTCTATTTATGTTTTAAAAGACAGAAGACATAAAATGGGCAGAGTAGGAGATTAGAAAGACAGGAAATGGTCAGATCAATACAAGATATGGACAGAATAGGAAATAAGCAAGACAAGAAATGGACAGAACAATAGAACAAATGTAGAGAATAATACAGAAAATGTCACTTATATATCTTAACAAAAAATGTAACACTGGCTAAAATCTATTCGGAAGTGGTAAAAAAATTGCGGCTCAACAAATTATAAAACCTACGCAAATGATAAGAAATTTCTATACATTCATGCGATTTTTTATCGTCGAAATAGGCCGTAGGTTCAAGGAAATATTTAATTAACGAAGAAAGATTTTGTGAAAAATTCAAAGATCTCACAGGGATTTGAACCCTACCTTCTTATATCTAGTGATACGTTCTAATCAACTGATCTACAGGATTCCACCCCATTGAAGTCAATAATTAATTCTTATCAACATTTAAATGAAAGCGAAATTCACAGCTATTATAGCGCATTGTTCGCGCTGAGTATTCCGTATATAATATTGGGTTACAACGCCTTTATTAGCAATAACAGCTTCAATTTTATTAGGCATTGTATCGACAAGCCCTACCCATTTTTCTGTTTATTATTGTCCCGTATGTCTTGCAAAGTAGATTTTACCAGTGCTTACTGGATTTTCATGACGATTTTTCAAATTTTGCCACAAGTAAAGGGTCTCGGTAGAAGATAAATCTAGACTAAAAGATGATCCTTTAAATGCCGGTCGAACTATTATCACCCGTCATTTGGCCCACAATTTTTGTAAGTTTTAGGTACATACCGAGAGTTTTTTTTTTATTAGTGGACATGGGCGTATGTCATTACCATAGTTACATTTACAATGATTGACAGCAATGTATTATCGCGTATTTAAAAAAAAAACTGGACATAGGGAGTTGTCAAAGTCATCAAACTGCCATCTTCCAAAATGATGTATGAAGAAAAAGTAGAAATCATAACATATAAGTCCAATATGAGTTTTCGGCAAGTTTCCGTTTATTTTATGCTAGGTACTTTTAATAAGCGATCCAGGCCAGCAACTATTAGAAAAATCTATAATAACTATAGAACTACAACATGCGTCAATGGACAGCAATAAAAGAAAATCAGAACAAGTAAGGTAATTAATAATAAAAAGAAATGGATATTCCACAGTACAAATAAAGAGAGGCTATGCATAAATGGAGAAAACACATATTACGAGCTGCATCAGAGAGATTGGGACATACAACAACAATTCAAATTACAATAAACTATACAAATCAATTCAAACGACATCAATACCACGGTATTTACTGGACGAAAAGAAAAATATCACCATGTTTGCCAGTTCATATGTGGAAATAAAGAGAGAAACAACAAATAGTGGTTAACAAGTGAAGAGAGAAGGTGCAGGCTATGCGGGAGAGAAGAGGATACATTTAGGCCTCTAAGGACATCATGCAGAGAGGTTCAGCAGAAAGAAGAAGAAATGAAAAGGTTCTGTTAGACGACTAATGGGTGTATTCTAAAGGCATTCCGTTATTTATAAACGGACCGTTAAAATTAAGATGTCCGTTAACTAGATTTTGCTATTCTAAAGACACTATCCGTTAATAATATAAACGGAGATCCGTTTATGTTATCCGTTTATAAATAAAATTTAAACGGAGAATGTTTCATAGCCGTTAATTGTAAACGGACGACATTTAATACATATATATTTAGAAATTTTTAAATTATACACAGAGAATGGCGTTATCATCCTTTACTGTTTGCTCCGACCTTTGGATTCATATAGAATGTAATTGAAAGGAAAGAAGAAATAAATAATTTTTATAACAAAATTATACTCGTACATAACCTATAAAAAATCTGTTCGATAAAAGATTTGAATAATACACAGTTATCCATTTATCGTTCTCAAAAAAATTAAAAATGCTTTCTCTAATAAAACGAGCAGATATTTTACTCTACATTGCAAATCTTGAACTTTACCTAATGTTTTAAAAATATTCGAATATTTCCAGGACTGCATTTAATCCTCAGGGGCCCAAGACATAAATGTTGTATTGGTGCCTTTATTTTTAATTATTGATTATAACAAAGGATATTTTTATTGCAACAAAGAATATTTTGATTACAACAATGGATATTTTGATTATATTCGAAGAATACTGATTAGATAAATGAATCTAAGGGCGAAAATTTCATGAATATTTGCGAAAAAATAAAAATCAAGGTCATAATGTGTGTTTTATAATTTGTGTAGTTTTTAAAGTGCATTGTGGCCCCGCGTATGTTTATTTTCTCGATACCGTGGATTAGCTTGGTGGTGTCTATAATTTCAAGATAAATGTTGGGTTGGGCGTTGGGGGTCTTCTTCATTATTACTTTAGCTGCGCTTAATAAGTAACGAATTATGATTTTATAGATTTTTTTGTTTTATGCCTATTTTTTCCAAATTTACAATAATGTACAATAATATGAAAAGGTTATGAAACTGACAATTTTGACATTTATTACAACAAAGTATTTACCAACATTCCAAAGTTTATTTTAAAGAGTATATTCTTATTATGATTATTTCTTGATATAAATTTATTACTAAATAGTATCTCTAAATTTATGTATCACAAATATCTGTTTAGATCTTAATATATTTTGTTATTATCAAAATATAAATATGTTGACATTTACAATTTGACAACACTGCTCTACAATAGCAAACGGATCCGTTTATTATATTAATTTTAACGGATCCGTTTAAATGTCATATTGGGAATAGAATTTTTTGCAGAATCCGTTAATAAGTAATATTTTAACGGAATCCGTTTACATAATATATTTTAACGGATTGTGTTTAGAATACACCCATTAGGGTCAGGACAAGACTGGATGAAAGAAGTCGTCAAAAAACGGGGAGCTTATTTAATATGATGTATTATCCAATATAAAATGTATATATATATATATATATATATATATATATATATATATATATATATATATATATATAAAATGTAGATTCTAAGCCAATTTGGCAAGAATAAATCTAATCTAATCTACCTACCATGTTGCTATTTCTATTTATACTTTCGATGAGTTGATTCTAGTATTTAATTTAAATCTCTCTTTAGTTGTGGGACTGTTTTCGCGTGGATATTCATGAGTGTATTATTCCCGAGTTCTGGGCAGTATTTCAACTGTCATTGGCAGAACTGAGAATGACTAGGGGGTGTGACGCTTGCATAATGTGCCGGTATCCACACAGCAGGTGGTAAGCAGATAGCCCGGGCAAACACCATACATCCCCAGCCTTGACACTTGCTGCCAAGGTGCAAATTAATGGCAAACTGTTTACTTCAACACCGCCAAGAATGAATTACACGGGGAAGATAGAACATACGTACAATACGGTATTCAACTAGAACTAGAGATTTTTACTTTTTACAAATTCAGCTGTTTTTTAATCACTCCAATGTATTTTTAAATGGTAGCCATAATAATTAGTTAGGGTGACAATAATTTTGAGTCCGATCAATGTGTTTAATTTTTAAATAAAATATTTGAAACCAGTTGCATTAAACGTTGTTAGCTGATCACCAGGCCTATTCTACTAAAAATATGTATAATCAAGTGTATAATGATATCGTTACCATACGACTGTCGCTAAGCATTTGGTTGAACGTTTTTAATAACGACAAATGCCAAAAAGGTATTCTACTAATCATTTGTTATCGAGTTATCGTTATGATAAGTTTAACGATAATATCTAACTTCATGTTGATTTTGACAGAATAAATTTATATTTGTTTTTCAATTCAAATTTGACATTGATTCAAATTTGAAATTTTCATCGTACATAAAATTATTTATTATTCTCACCCTCGTTTTACAGTTTACACGCTCCATATCTACTTGCGCCGTCTGAAATTTGATATAGGTATATGTCTATAAAATGATGAACAATAATATTGCAGATTTCTATTAATGATATGATTATTAATGATTGACTTAATACCACATATGAATCCTTTTTTACTGATATCCTCCGTACTACTGATTTCTGATAGCTTCCATGAGCAAAAAAATCCAAAGCTGCCATCATCTGAACTGAAAACAAAATATTTATGTGCATTCATATGTAATGTAATACGCATAAATAATAATTTATAAATAATCTAGAAATTTTTGACAAACCATCACTTCAACGGGTTCCTCATATATGGTGATATTTGCGTAAATAAATCTCTACATGCTTCCTTCCTCATCAAAAAAAAAATCTCAAATTTTCCTCCTGTACAGTAAAAGGACGATTATATAAAATGTCATATTAAAAAAATGTAATAATATAATAATAATAATAATAATAATAATAATAATAATAATATAGGTATTGCTCAGCTACAATTAATAAAATATCTTCTTCAGCCATTTTTACTTTTGTTTTAAAAATACATCTAACTTTACGACTTCAACGAAGCATGTGAACTTGTTCATAAACGACATAAAATAACGATAAGTAACGATACGTAACGATAAATAAATTAGTAGAATAGGGTTTTGGCAAAAATCATTATAACTACATGTCGCCTGGTAATGACTCGTAACGATACATATTTTTTAGTAGAATAGGCCTGCACGTATTTAACTGTCCATTTTAACCATTGATACGTATCATTGAAAAATAAGCCTTATCAAAGTTAACATGATTATGCTTTGCTTTAACTTTTCAATTACAAACTGTAATCATTAATTAGCTAAATTTAGTTTTTTGAATCTTCCAATCGAATGTAGTAATCCTGGCGTTACAAACCCAGGATCAAGGAGCTTATCCTGCGGGAAGGAATCACGCTGGTATAATCCCTACCCATGGCAGGATCACGCACATTGAGTTTCGATTAGTAATTTGTCGACGCTGCACACTACTGTTATGAGTAACATGGAAATACGAGGAGTTACATCCACTACATAGACTGTATTCTATTGCTTATTGTACTAGATACACGGATTATATACCAAGTTGAGCTTGCTAGTAATTAATAACTGGATTGTCATTTAGATATTCGGGTGTATTGATAGATTAGGAATGTATTACTAGAGCTACTGTCTTGCAGACGAGAAATTTAGTTGATAAGATCATATTCAACATAACATACAACGTCCTGTAATAGGGTATTTCACTTTTTACCTCCCGCTACCCTTGGTAAGGGAGGTACAGGGATCGTGTTAAAAATCGCATATCGAGATTTTGGTAAATGAGCACGTTTTAAGGTCCCTAGAATCCAATTTTAACATTTTCACGATGTCTGTGTGTATGTATGTGTGGATCCTCCACTCAACTCAAATACTATCATTCAGAAAATTTTGAAACCTTGTATTTCGAACTTTTTCTGTAATGGAAACAGCCCATTAGATTTTGGTAAAAATCGGATAACCGGAAACGGCACTTTACTAGAAGCTCAAAATAGTTTTCCTTCGAAAAATACCTTTAAATTTATTTTTTTCGAGATTAATGTTATTATAAAAAAATAAACATTATTAAATTTTTTGTAGATTTGCCTTAATACTTTTTCTATATATTTTATGAATAATTTTATAAAATTATTTATAATTTAAATCCCAGAGCCTACGCTTTAAACAAACAGATATAATATAATCAACGACTGACTGTCAAAATAAGTATTATATTATCTTCATTTCGTACAAAGTTTACATTCTCTAAGCATTGTCTTCTTTGACATCATTCTTTATTCTTTACGTAGTTTACGCATTGTTTACGTATGTAAATAAACTATCATAGATAATGTGTAAACACATATCCCTGTTATATATATATATATATATATATATATATATATATATATATATATATATATATATATATATATATATATATATATATATATATATATGTAAGGAACAACATAAAGAAATCAATAATTAGTGAAATACCCTATTAGATGATACGCCAATACATTTGAGGTTAGCAGTTTTAACAAAGCATCAAGCAACTTTTATATCGTAAACAAACCGTCGCCCGTATATTGCCACAAAAGAGCACATTTTTGCAGACATTTACACTTAATTCAGAACTTTGTCCTCACCTCTATGCTCTTTCTAGTACATTCATACGACTGTGAGAATTTAAATATCATTTTTTCTCAGTGAAGTCTGCGGACGTGACAAACACGAGCTGCTTTGTATTACAGAGCCCACGTGTCGAGTGAATATGGAGGCAAAGCGGGCGCGACTCCTGACATTTCGATATTTGAGTAATTTCAAAGGATGTGAAATCGTGAATAGGATTTTATACGCCTAGTTTATTGTGCAAAGCTTGATACGCGATTTGCTTTGTGGAGTCATGTCAATTGAGTTTTTTAATGTTTGCTAAAACCTTATAAACAGAAGAAGATACATAACGAACTTTGTTTTTTCCAATTATGTTAACACTACAGTGTGTAAAAAATAAATACTAATCCTCTTAAAGCTAAAATAGGAAATACTCTTGGAGGGAATCTAGACCATGTAGGATACGGCTACATACGTATTCTTTAATCCGTACAGATTATAACTCTTGAAGCAACAACAGCAATCCGCTACTTAAAGCTCTAAGAGCAGTTCCTATTCGCTAAATTTCGATTGGAAATCTTTCTGCTATATTTGGAGATACAATTAAACTGGAGTAGGATCGAACAGTAATCCAAAGTCAACAAACCAGGGGCCCGATTCTTGAAATTTTTCGCATACGTAAGTGGTAGAGATGCGCATACGAACTGCATATTGATATTCTTGAAGCGAAATCGTGTGGTCGTATGCGAATATTCCGTGCGCAATTACATCGCATGGGTATGAATAACTTGAAAATATCATTCGCACACGAAACTGTGTCTGTCAATGTTACTTGTGTTTGGTGTATCAGTACTTAGATAATATAAATCAAATTATGTTTTATATAATTCCGGGTACGTTTTATGACCTTATAATGACGCCAGCAATGAATGCCCGTGAGGTGATGTCTGGTAAACACCCGCACGGTACAAATATGTCATCATTACCGATATCTGCGTACAAGGCAGATTGGCACACCCAGCAATGGGTAATATGCCATGATATATTTATTTATTTATTTTATTTATATTGACGCCAATTATAAATCTAGAATCTCCATACACTTGAGTATCGTTATAATCTTCGACAAATGTGTGCTCGTACATTAATAGAACGATGCAATGGATTGTTAGAAAAGAATTTTAGGTGCCTCTTAACGAGCTTTGCATTTCAAATTTGAAATGGTTAGCAAAATTATAGTATTATTATTGCATAACACTTGCATATTAATATTGCCATATTATGTACGTACATACTGTAAACTAAGAAAAATAATACCTACTATATCAAATATATTATGTATATATAATAAATTTTGAATATTAAAACTACAACACTTATGACAGCGCCGTTGACAACTACGGCTGACAGCTTTGGTTGACAGGTTGACAGTGACAGATAAAAAACAATTATATGATGAAGCATTCACGTGGTATAAATGTTTCGTTTAAATTGGCTTCTGCAAACTACGTTCGCTTGCTTTCGAGAATCGTATGCGTAGGTTTCAGCCGAGTTTCGTTTGGTATTCAAGAATACTACTCATATGTACACTACTGTTCGTGCACAAAACTAACCATTTTCTCTCTATTATGAATGGATTGTAGCTATCTAGATTGTAAAACATCGCATTAACGAAGGTTTGACAATCTGGCCCGCGTTTATTGAAAAATGGAAGTAGAACATGAACTGCAATGAAAATTGCGAAATAACCAAGTGAAATCTTAGTGGAAATATGAAATAAAAGTCTTGTCGTTTTTGGTGATAATGTCCGTTGGATGGTGAACTTTTTCTTGCCGTAAATACGTATGAAATCCAAATGGTCAAACTTCGCTTCTGCACGAAACTAAATCACGTAAAACTGCTGGTACGAATGGCGTAACTATCAGCTCTGAAATTAATTACGTCGTAAATATTTTCAGAAATGGATACGATACAAGAAAAAATATAATATGTGTTTCGAGATTAACTTTCGCAAAACCTCCAACACAGCATTTTTTATCGATGAGCTCTGTATTTTTATATGAAACACTAAGCTCTTTTTTGTGCTGAAATGGAACAATATCTTCTCTGATAATAATCGCATATGAAGCAAATTTTAAATGGAAAATTAACACTAGTACAAGCCATTAGAGTTATTAAATCACGACAAACATTAATTTAGGGATATAATTAGGCGCCCTTGGGAACTATAATGTTTGCACGCACTGTCATATATCTCTGTCATATTATTAAAAATAAATACTTTTTATGTTAACGAGGTAGTACCAAAATAAAAATTGTGTAAATGAATACGACACGCAATATGATTACAAATAGAAATTTAATATTTCTAAGTATTCTGCAATCTCTTTTCCATAGGCGCCGATTACGTGGTGGCTTCGGGTCTTGAGTCCCCACACGAAAAATCTGAAGGGGTTCTGCCCCACACATAAATTATTTTTAGTGCCAACTAAAAGTACACTCATTTTGAAGTGTTTTTAATACTTACATCAATTACTTATAGAAAGTAACAATGTATACTTATTCTATTATTTATTTTATAAAATTTTCAACTTGTCATATTGTATTAACTAAAGTACTGTGTATACCTTGTTCCATTTAAGCCATTCAGTATTGCGGAGCATAGGGAACAGTTTTGACCTCTCTGATTGGCTAAAATTGGAGACAAGAGACAAGTTTACCCAATGTGTTTTCGGCTACTTCAAGTTTGCGTTGTTGCCAGCTCTATCTGCTGAATGGCTTAAATGGAACAGTGTTAAGTAACGAGTGTGGATTAACAAATAGTACTGCCACCAGTGTTGTCAGATTTAAAATGCAGTATTGTCTAAAATTAATAAAATTATCAGATTTTAGTGAAAATTACGGTAGATTTTGTAGACTCCTGTGAAATAAATTTTATACAGAGGAATCAAAAATGGTTGAAGGTCACGTGATTACTTTTCTACCAAAATAATGTCAAAATTATTTTGCAATATTCCATATTTATCAAACTATATATCACATATGACAGATGATGACATTTGATATTTATTTTGGATACCTTCCTGAAAAATATTTAATTTAATTTCATTATGCTTTTAATGAAGAGCGTGACAGATTTTCTCTTGATGCACATTTTCATTCGGGTGATCATAAATAACACGGTTCTTGAGATTATTCTTATGACTGCTGCTAAATTTGAAAGGTACGCCCATGGAAATAGTAATGCTGTCATACTATCTAAGCGGCAAATGTCAAAATTGTATGGAGCGGCACACTTCAGGCATTTTTGATTACTCTGTATATAGGCTGACACACAACTCGCGCCCCAGAGCGAATGAGGAACCACGAGACTGCACTCGGATGTGTAATTTCAAAGAAAAAAAAATCTAGCTTACAATATATTCGAGAAAAGACGTCTTAAAATTGGCCAATCATTTTTTCTCGTTTTCATAATCAAGTTAATTAGTCGCTTTAATTAATGTGACTTTAAGACTTTCTTTAATATAATATTGAAGTTTTCATACTCACCTACTGCCACTATTATAATTAAAATAGTATTTAAAGTATTTTCTATTTATAATTAAACACAACAAAGACAGTATTGATTACAATAATCAAAGCATAGTTCATAATAAAAAGTAATTCAACATTTACATTATTATTTACTAAATGATTACAACAATGAGATTACAATAATTAAAACATAATTATAATATAAATTTATTTAATAAGTAAATTTTCATTTGATCTTAATAAAAAATTACTCGGATATATTAAATATGTGTTTGTTAGAATACGTGCAAAACCAATCGCGAATTTATGAGCAAAATATGCATGGTTCACTTTATAGTAACATTTTCACAGGGAAACTGGACTACTGTAATGACGCTGACGTCACAACATGGCGATCATTTTACGCTAAAAACTTTAATTACATTATTTTAGGTATAAAAATACAAAATATATAGCAATTTTTATTGCGTTTTCATTTATTTGTTTTCAAAATTCATTTGCGACATGTAATTTTTAAAAAGTCGAAGACTTGGACGGGCCCATTATTGGTATTATTTTTTATGGGAACAGGCGCCAGCATCTAAAGCACTGCCTGAATTCTAATGCCTGTGTTTTATTCAGCAGCAACTTTTCATGTGGATTCAGAGTTTTAATTAGCCATCTAAAGGGAGGATGTAATTATTCGTCATGGCATGACGTCAAATCCTGTTCTAACACGTCAAAAACTGAATTAGCGCCTAGTGTACATGCAGGGGGCGCTGATGTAATTAAATTGCGCCGGGCTGGGATGGGCCAGCGCCGTGAAGTTAGTTAGAATTCAATTGTCATATTAAATGTCTTACTCCATTATACACAGTCTGTTGGGCTCGTCTAGCCCCAAGGATAAACAGATGCTGCGGAATTGCGTTACGAATATTTTCCCCAGCTATGTTATTAACAACTTTTGTATTTTCCCCACGCAGCAGTAATGCCAACTGTTTCATTAGCAATAGCTTGCTTACCAAAAATTTCTCATTTTTGTTATATAGGATCGCATATACAAAAATCTGGTGTGGCCAACACTATACCTCCCACCATTTACAGCCCGAGTCACAAAAAAGATTAAGTTTTTTGGAGTAGCGAATTTTACTCTAATTTTGACAGTATATCTCTTAAAATATAGTCTAATCTAATCTAAGTAACTACCTTTTTTTTAAACCCCTCAACATGATTAAATCCCATTTCCAGAGTGAAGAACCTAGAGCCCCGAGGGCACTCATGACATGAGGCGTTGCTCTAACCATTGAGCCACCGGAACTATAATAAAATGAACATTAAATTTTAAATACAGGGATAGTATAGAATAAAAATGAGGATTAGCTTAAATATTTTTGTGAATCGTTAATTTTTATTAATCTAAATACATACATATTTACTTATGCTGGAAACTGTATTGAATCCCTTTTCTATTGTTCTATTTAATTTTTCCTTTTTAAAACATTACTAATATTATTTTGAGTTCTTTGATAGTGACATTTAAAACTGTCAGCTGCATACATTTGAATAACTGCGTTTTTTTTTTGTTTAAAGTGTAGGCTCTGGGATTTAAATTATAGATAATTTTATAAATTTATCCATAAAATATATAGAAAAAGTATTAATGAAAATCTGTAGAAAATTTAATAATCTTTAATTTTTAAAATAATATTAATTTCAAAAAATAACAGTTAAAGGTATTTTTCGAAGAAAAACTATTTTGAGCTTCCAGTAAAGTGCCATTTCCGGTTATCCGATTTTCACCAAAATCTAATGGGTTCTTTCCAATACAGAAAAAGTTCGAAATACAAGTTCGAAATACAAGGTTTCAAAATTTTCTGAATGATAGTATTTGAGTTAGAGTGGAGGATCCACACACACACATACACACAGACATCATCGTGAAAATGTTAAAATTGGATTCTAGGGACCTTAAAACGTGTTCATTTACCAAAATCTCGATATGCGATTTTTAGCACGATCCCTATACCTCCCTTACCAAGGGTAGCGGGACGTAAAAACGATGTTTGGGTAATGATATCACGAAAACTGATTGAGATATCGAATTGAAATTTGTGCACATATAAAAGAATGTATGGGGACATTCTTTTATATGCGCACAAATTTCTATAAAAATATATCGCAAACAAAAATTACGGAACAAAAATACAAAAATGGTAATTTTGCATAAAATCGGCTATACAAAATTAGAATTATGCATTATTATTAAGGGTAATGATATATCATGATGGTGGTTTCAAATTTTGAATTTAATTTTTCGTAGCTATAGTAATTACAAATCAGTTATTCTGTCCCCAATAAAAATAGAGTGTATAAATATTTAATCCTCGATTTCGATACATGAATTTTGCATTTTGCTGGTCATTCGTTAAAATATTCCACGCAGGATATCGGTAAATTGAATTTTTTTGTGTGAAATACCAGCAGATGTATTTAATAGTTGAATCAATTTTTAGAAGCTTTAGTTACTTCATAAACTCGGTTAACAAAATTTAAATTACTGGTTTTTCGGCTGCAATCAATTAATTGGGAAACACGTAGTAAATACTGTACTCTGTAATATAATTCCTATTACCAAAATAGGAATTTATTCAGTTTATTCAATTATTTGGTAATTTGAACAGTAAAGTAAAATCTTTTTTAAATACATGCTTTGTTCAGAGTTTTTTTTTAAGTTGTTTATTTGGCAAGCACCTCAGTAGCTATGACTATTGGTGCTCGGGCTTAGTATTTACATAGGTTTACGATACAGTATTTATATTTTATTGTGCATTTGTATACTTTTTAGGTATTTTATTGTGGTTTTAGCTTCTTTGGTGAGGCATTCTTGGATAGTTGGTGGTAGTTCATGTTGTTGCCTTTAGGATTCGTGGTTAGGACATTGGAGTATTATTATTCCACTCTGAGTCTGGTATTGCAGGTATCACAGGATGTTGGTTCTTCTCTTCTCAGTATGTGACCGTGAGTGGCTAGGGTATGGCCAATTCTTAATCTGGTTATTGTTACTCGGTCTCTTCGATTTGCCTTTGTAGTCCATTTTTTTGTGTCGGTTTTCAATTGTCGTAAGTGATTATTGTTTGTTTCGTGCCATTTTTTTGTCCATTTTTATTTGAGTTTGCCTTTGGTGTTATTTATGACGTCATATGTTGGAATAGGGATGTTGATGACATTTGTTTCTGTGGCTTGCTTAGCTAAGACGTTAGCTTCTTCGTTACCTTTAATACCGCAAGGAGAATACCGCAAGGAGAATTTTTTGAGTGGTGTGTGGATATGTCATGTATGAGATTTTGTATATTTTGAATGGAAGGATCGGTAGGGTAAAGTTGTCCTATAATTGGATGCAGGAAAGGGAATCTGTGCATATTACGTGATTTTTTGTGTTTATTTCTGTAGTTAGTTTTACTGCTTGTTGAATAGCATATAATTCCGCCGTGTAGTTCGATGTCATGTCTGGTAGACGGTATTTTTCTGAGATGTTATCAGTTCTAATTGCTGCTCCAGTTTTTTGGTTTATTTGTGAACCATCAGTGTATATGAAGTTATGCATTTGGTATAAGTTATTCTTGATTCGTTGGAATTCTGTTTTTATTATTAAAGGCGATGTAATGTCTTTATTATATATTTTTAATTCTGTGTTGATGTCGGGAGGTAGTCCATGGTGGGGTTTGTGCGATTTTTATTTCTTGTATCTTTTGTTTTATATATTTCTGAAAGTCATTTTGATTATTTACGTGTAACTTATTGTCTATATTAGTAAATTGTGTCGTAGGTTAATTTTTTTGGGTTTGAGGCTAGTTTGATGATGTATGTTAATAGTAGTTGAACTTTTCTTATGCTTAAGGGCGGTTCACCAGTTTCCGCCTGGATACTAATAATGGGGCTTGTTCTTAGTGCTCCTGTTATAATATGTAGTGCAGCGTTTTGTATAGTTTCTACTTTTTGGAGGAGTAAATAAGGAAAAAATAATTTAATTTCATACTGTCCACTGAGTACTACTTGGACTACTTTACGTTGCTAATTAGAGTCCGGGAAATGGCACATTACAGTACCGGAGCCGGAAAGTGTTGTCTGGAAACATATCGTGGAATGTTTATTTTTAACAAAAAGAAATCAGAAATGTAAATTTAATTCCTGACAAAATTTATTTTAAATAATACACTTTGAAACTTATGAACGATTAATATGGTACAATAAGAATTTTCACCAATTCCAAAAGTTCACATGCCCGCACAACTTGGTGGAATCAAGCCTCAGCCTCGCCATATTTTGTAGAAATTTCACTCGATGAATCACAAATATTAACAAAAACAATATACCTACAGCTGTTATTTATGACAATCAAGACAAAAAATATAAATAAAACAAATACTCACAAATGTCACAAATTCAAAGATGATGTGACCTAAATTAAATAGACGTATTTTGAATTAATATATTTTTTTAAAGCACACAGACAGTATGAAATAAAATTCAGTCGAAATTCCTGACTCGGCTCATTTGTCGCCTCGTTCATAAACTTATTATTTGTATCATAGGTACCGTAATAACTCACTTCCCAGCCTTATCACGTAAATAACTAATTATTACGCTTTCCAGATTGTAGTGCAATATATTTATGAAATTTTGATTTAACAAACTGATAGCTAACTAAGAAACAAGTGAAGTGAAACGAAAACTTCCAAAATAATGGAAGAGTTTTAGATATTATAAGTCCATAATAGTATTATTTTTGCTGGACATTGTGTATTTACATTTTGTAATAATAATCCTGTTGAAATTCTAATGTTTAGAAATGAGGTCGATAATCATCATGGCATGTAAATTACATCGTACTCGTACTACAAACGACATTTCTGAAACATAATATTACACCACTAATATACACGTACTTATTGTTTGTATTCTGCTACTATACATGTGTTTCATATCACAAGTACACATATTGGAAACGCTAACTTCCAAATGTGAAATACACTATTAAAACATTATAACCAAAATAAAAATAAATATAAAAATACTTATCCGAAGTAGCAATTTTATCAATCCAATAAACCAAATCCTAAATTAGTATGTAGGTTCTAAAACAGTTCATTATTATTTACGTCCAGTTGCACTAACAAGGCTTATTAAATTTTAAGCAACCCTTGATCACAAAAATGCTTATCAAATTTTGAGAGCAATGCAAAATATTGTCAAATTAAGGAAGGCTTAAAATTTAAGTTACATTGGTGCAACTGTCAACTGTCATTGGACATTTGTAGGAATCCACTGTGCTTCTGATGTTGCTGCTCACTAATTAAGCAAATCTCACGCGTTGTTACAATCTGCTAAATGTCAAATTTATTGTCGAACAAAACTACATTTTATGATATTGTAACATGTAAGCCCCGCTGCTACGCTGAACAAGCGTCTAAGTATAGCGATGACGCAATCGCGCTAGCAGCCGGGCTACGAACCTTTTGTGTTCATTGTTATTATGCGGTCGAACATTCTAGAGCTCTCTGGAAGTTAATGGCAGTTGTATAAAAGGGACACAGCTATGTTCGGGAGTTAGTTACGTATAGAGTCATAGAGACATTCACATGGAGTGTTAGTGAGAAGCACAGCAGTAGCGTAGTGAGCATATGCTCATATGCAGTTGGTGTCGAGTAGGTACTCGGGAAGTTACTGGTTTATTGGGATAGCTGTGGACGTGAATACTCGGTAGTGTTGACGAGTATTGGGAGGCTATAGTGTACAAGGACAGTAACGGCGAATCGGAAAGTTACTGGTACAACAGGATAGCTGTGGAAATGAATACTCCGTAGTGTTGTAGAGTATTGGGAAGCTAGGTATACGGGGACAGTAACGGCGAGTGAAAGTGGATACTCGGCAGTGGTGTTGAAAGTTGTGGCATACGGATACTCGGTGATACTGAGGCTGTGGAAGGAGAAAGTTACATTCAGAGACATAGAGATATTCACATAGAGTGTTAGTGAATTTGAGAAGCACAGCAGTATCGTAGTGAGCGTATGCAGTAAAGTGTCGAGTGGAGTAGGTACTCGGAAAGTTACTGGTATACTGGGATACCTGTGAAATTGAATACTCGGTAATGTTGACGAGTATTGGGAAGCTATAGTGTACGAGGACAGTAACGGCGAGTCTGGAAGTTACTGGTATACTGGGATAGCTGTGGAAGTGAATACTCTGTAGTGTTGACGAGTATTGTGAAACTAGATATACACGGACAGTAACAGCGAGTTGGAGTTTGATGTTGAAGAATTGTGGCATACATATAGTTGGTGATACTGACGCTGTGGAAGGAGAAAGTTAGTTACATAAATAGACAGACAGTGAGGTGAAAGATGTGACTTCTGACCGAGCAGTTGAATATACAACGAGTCAGTTAAGTATATAGACGCTGTGGAGGTCGGTAGGCGGACAGTTGAACGTGATATAAGTATATAGTGAGATAAATATAGTGATATAAATATCGTGTAAACAGTCTACAAGAGTCTGCAACAGACCGGCAGTCTAAGATTGCAACGCGTAGTGAAATAAATAATTAGTAATATCGTGGAAATAAATAGTAGTGTTAATTGGTTAAATTAATAATTAGTATTAGTGTTATCTAGTTAATTATAGTTTTAGTCTTAATTAGTTTTTAATAAATGCTTATATTAGTAATCGTCATTATTTAATACCTTTTTAATATTTTGTTATAGTTTAATAAACCTTTATTTTAATTAATAATAATTGTCTAATATTCACACTTCACCCAAATAAATTAAATAAAAAAAAAGTTACATTAATAAGAAATTGATTCGAAATGAAGATCTTAAACAGAAAATTCAAGATGAAAGTTATCGACCTAGACCTAGAATGTTGCTTCTATATGTAACAATTTTGTATCTTCTACATCAACAAGGGTCATGACCCGGTAGCGTGCGTTGGTACCGGCAGTAATAATAACATAATTCAAGCAACGCAGCCAACAGTTTAGTATTTGGACGGGTGACCACCAAAGAAACACCTCAAGATAGAAAACAAGTCGAGGCGGCATATGACTAAATTAATCGAGCCCGATTAAATAAAAAAGAAAAAAAAACATCAACAACGGAGTCCTCACCTGGTCGAGTGGGCCCAGGTTGAGCATGCACCCCATGACTCCTGGAGCTCCTGCTGGAGGTGACACTGCCTGCAGGCGAGTGGGGCGCAGTCGCAGCTGCAGTGGGGGGCCCGCTAGAAGCCCCAGGGGCCCTGGCCAGTAGCCCCGGCGAACAGAATACCCCCGCACCCACGCCGGAGGTGAAGGGGACCTGTGGTGATACCCACATGTCTTCCAAGGGGATCTTACCCCGGGACTCTACTAGCCCTGGGGTGCTCCGGCTGCGACCTATAGCAGCTAGAGGAAGAAGAAGATAATAGTTATTGTACTGACAATAAATGGTGACAAATAGTGGAAAAGGGATGCATGAAAACAAAGAATAAATACAACCAGACAATAATTGAATTAGATGCTGTTGCACCGAAAGGAGTAATAATTTCAAAAGTGTATTTCTCACGCCGTAATGCGTACTTTCATTTAAGTATTTACACGGGTTTAATATTTATTGAAGGTTAGGTCTATTTAGTATTGTTCGCTTTTCTTCATTCAGATTCTAATAACAAATAAACCATTCGAAGAAAAAAATAGAAATTTTGTAGTATAATGTATGTTTTTCGTATAACTGTATGTTTAATATTGTACCTAGCACATATTTAGAGGTATTTGCATACACCTGTACGAATAAAGGCATAGTTTTCGTATAGTTTATGATACGAGATGAAATATTCAATGACTGAAATTATTACAAGAGAATTGTGGAGAGCGAGTTTTATTTGACACTGGTATTTTTCGAAGAAAAACTATTTTCAGCTTCTAGTAAAGTGCCATTTTCCGTTATCCGATTTACAGAAAAAGTTCGAAATACAAGTTTTCAAAATTTTCTGAATGATAGTATTTAATACACACACACACACACACACACACACACGCTCTCTCTCTCTCTCACACACACACACACACACATACATACATACACACGCACACACACACACACACGCTCTCTCTCTCTCTCTCCCACACACACACACATACATACATACACACGCACGCACACACACACACACACACGCACACACACACACACACACAAATACACACAAACATCATCGTGAAAATGTTAAAATTGAATTCTAGGATCCTTAAAACGTGCTCATATACCTCCCTTACCAAGGGTAGCGGGAGGTAAAAATGGCACACTGCGGCACTTGTTTTTTAGATTTTTCTGTTCAATAAAGATTATCAGTTTTTTACTAACATTCGCACATACAAATGTGGCATCGTAAATCTTTATTTACATTTTTCATTGTTCAGCCGTAACTCATATCAGCTCCATAAATTTTGTTCACTATTACTTAACTGATGACCTATTCCATTTTTACATCTGTGTACATTTTTGCGCATTTTACCTTTATTGTCAAAGGCAAGTAAGTAGATTTCAAATATTTGTCTGATTTGCGTTCCTTTGAATTATTTACACATATTTTATGTAAAGGCCTAAACTTGTTTTCATCTCAAACACATCAGAATCTCGTCGAGTGCAGCCCCATATCACACTTATCAAACAGATCAGTGTATGTTAGCTCAGGTTAAAATTATTTGATCATGTGCTCTCGCTACCGTCGCCAAAGCTTAAGTAAATTTATTGCGGAATCTTGAGCCAGTCCTACCGGAGTGTAGAAGCAAAGCAGGAGCGAACTGAAGTTAGAATTAGGATATAATCGGTGATTTTAAATTAAAAAAAAAAACAACGTAAGTAAACAATCATTCAAGATCATTCATATGATTTTAAAAATCGTTGAGCATTATTATAACACACTGCAAAATATGTTTTAAATTAGTTGATAGATTTTTGTGTATTTTACAAAAATCTGTCTTTGCGTCGTCGATTTGGAGTTGGCGGGTAAATAGGATCACCCGTAAAAACACATCAAAAGCCTGACCCCCACGGTAAGCGATACAAGAAAATTGATGTAAATATTATGGAAAAGGCCAAAAAAGCTGGGAGTACAAAAGTACTAAGTATACGGAGTGCTGCAAAAAATATCAAATACCCTACAGCGTACTAAAAAGGTGGATCAGCACCAGTCTTCTGTTTTATATATATATATATATATATATATATATATATATATATATATATATATATATATATATATATATATAAATCAGCTCTACAGGCCTTGAAGGCCCATGGCTTTTTGAACTACGCCTCTCCACTGCTCACGGTTCCTTGCTTTTTCTTCCCATCTTGTAATTTTCATTTGGTTTATGTCCTTTACGACTGCATCGTACCATCTTCCTTTGGGTCTTCCGCTTCTCTTTTTCGTTTCGATACCTTTTATGAGGCACTGTTTGGTCACCCTGTCCTCTGGCATACGTTTCACATGTCCCAGCCACCTTAGTCTTTGAGCTCTTATCATTTCCACTATGTCCGTTTCACCAAACATGTCTTTTATTTCCTTATTAGTTCTGCGTAACATTATTTCACCGAACTTTTTCCCACCAAATATCCTTCTTAAAATTTTTCTTTCCCATACTTCAAGCCTTTTTTGATTGTCTGTTTTATATCTGCAAAGTAATTTAAATAGGAAAAGAATTCCAAGGATCCTTTTTAAAGAGTAAATCCACACAAAATTTTTGTGGTTATATATACACTTTGTCTGAAGTCGAAGATAATTATTAGGAATACTAAAACTTTCAGCAATGTACTTGCACTTACATCACTTTATTTTTCTTTTGTACGTGCTAAACTGGAATACTGTATACTTGCCTGGTTTCCGCAATCTGAATACCAATGTTCCTCACTCGAGAAAATACAAAAAAGATTTATTAAATATTTAATATTCAAAACGACGAATCAATATCCTCCTCAAGGTAGTGATTACGGTGAACTACTAGACACTGTTCGATTTACTTCTCTAAAAAATAGACGACAAAATATATCCATTACTTTTCTTTATAAAATTATCCATAATAAAATTGATTGCCCATATCTCCTCTCTAAGTTAAACTTTTATACCCCTCGAATCAGCTCAAGAGTAAATTTTACTTTCTATTTACCTTGTACACGTACAAACGCATTATCCAAATCACCCATACATATAATGTGCAATAATTATAATTTGATTTCCGCTAACACGGACATATTTTTTTGTACACTTAAAATATTGGTAAATTCTTTACCAAATGAATGACATCTGTATACTATTTGTAAAACATCTGTATTATGATTCTATTATATTTTTGTATTGTACTTTATTTTCGTATGTACTTACTTTATGTTTTTTGTGTAATTGTATTAACTTTGTTTTCCTGTCATTGGGCTTTTGTCTGTTGGAAATAAATATATTATTATTATTATTATTATTATTATTATTATTAATTACCATTTGAATTTGAAGGTATAATAGGAAAATTGGACCCTTCTGATATATTAATAAGATGAGCATTAAAATTTACATGACTTTTATACCTAAAAAGAAGATACATTGCCTCTCCTTAAATACCATATAAGTAAAATTTATTTTTCTATCTTTATATTATATAAGAATATATATTTTGTTAAAATTTTGATTAATAAACTTTTTGTTCTATTTTTAAAAAGTTATTTTGTGACCCTATCCACCGTACATAATTTTAAAGCGAATAATATGTTGAAAAACACGACCGATTCTTTTCACACGGACTTGCGGGTGAATAGGGTCACCCAACAAAAAAGATAATATAAAAAAAAGTTACCGACATTTTTTATTTTTAACATAATCATTTGAAAGTACAAACAAAGACTTAACTTTTGAGTCAAAATTCAAAGCCGTAGTGCTTTCCATTTCAAAGTTACAGAGCTTCAAAGTTCAAAAGTCACCCTATCCACCCCGTTTTACTGTATTTGACAAACACTTAAGTATTAAGTGATTAATTTTTTGACAATACTTTTGTTACATAACATTAGTATTCTTTTAGGTATCAAACGAATTAAATGTCTTTGCTTTTCGGTGAAGTGCGACACTGTGCTCCGTCCTAAACTCTGGAGGATTCTACCCCTTCTTAGTGTGATGTCCGGTTTAAATATTTCATCGCACCACTGCTGAACCGTTGCTATTTTCACTGCACTGTATCTATATTTTAAATTTTGAATACTTGTATATATTTAATGATTGCAGCTTTCATGTAGTAGTATGTTTTACACATACGGGTACTCAATAAATATAAATCGTTCAATTTGGTTGCAATTTGTTTGAATAAACATCAATTACTTTTTAATTTTGTTTATTGCTGAACAATTGGGTAAACAGGATACATTTTTAAACATCGTTCACACGAAATGAAATATAAATGACTATTTTGTTTCCGAAGTTGCACTTTTATTACGCGAATGTCCAAATCCTAAATTTATATGCACTAAATGACGACATATCTAGAATATTAGGAATTAGATTTTAGGGTTTTATAGCAGCCCACTACATCTTCAAGTTCATGCGCACTAATTTAAATCACGCGCGTTGCTGACTTTTCCAAATGTCGGTAATATATGCAACATAATTTGACTTTGCCGGTAAATTGATTTTTTCCGTGCAAGATAAATTTGATCATAATCGTAACTTTTTCAAGTCACCTGACGTTCAATCATTCTGGTACACTATATTCAACAAACTAACCCTACCCCTGGAATTTGACAACTTTGATGACACTTCTGCCATCGCTGTCGTTTGTTCCATTAGTAGTCTACTCTTTCCTTATATTTAAAGGGGGGAGCATTGTAGCCACCTTGACCTGTTTAAGAATGAAAAGAGTAGGCGGCTAACATTTCAATGTTATTATAGTTTTGTTTTGTAACTATTGATAAGTTTTAGTTTTGAAAAATAAAATATTACGTCTAAGGGCCGGTTGTACAATTACAGTTTAAACTGCAGCTTAAAATATCGGCGGTTTAAAGTTAAACTAAGTATACCTGTAGTTAAAACGGTCGATCACGAGCGTTTAACAAATGTGCAGTGGTTTAAACTGTGATTGTACAACCGGCTCTATATATATATATATATATATATATATATATATATATATATATATATATATATATATTTAAAAATACTGTTTGACTTAAATCGTAAAGATTTATATATATATATATATATATATATATATATATATATATATATATATATATATATATATATATATATATATATATATATATAGGTGTCCCAGGACGAGCTTACGCTATCGTTTTCTTACGAAATTTGGTATCTAGGGGTTTTTCGACATGCCCGTTTCAACTAAAATATTTTCAAAACAGTAGCATTTCCGGTTTAATCGGAAGTAGACCCTAACTTTCTTATTTTAAATGGAATGCTATCTTTTTATTTTACCGTTGAATTCCGGCGTAATTCAACTTTTTTTGATTTTTCATCTAAAAGCAGCCACTTCTTTATCACTCTGTATCTCGAAAACGGAATCGAATTTCTATAATCTGTAAAAACAGTTTTATAAAGAAAGCTTTTGTTTCCAATAATACATATTAATAATCCACTATTTTTGAAAATTGTAATTTCTACATGAACGTAAAGTTGCAGTTCACAAAATTCAAAAAACTCATTTTTTTTAAATGCCTACCTCATAAGCGGGGATGAGGTTTTAGCGTGTATCTAAATTTCATATTACATACACATTAATGGGTCCCTAGACACTTCCAATACTAAATGCCAAAATGCGACTGCGGGGACAGCATAACAGATACCAGAGTACTATATTTACATATATTTATGGATGGTGCTTGTTTCAGTTCAAGCAACCTTCTTCAAAAATAAACTGTCAAAAACTGTATCATACATCTTTTAAAAATCGCTATAAAACAAAGACAAAATCACTGGATGAATCCTTCTCGACAATGTGCGTTTTATTTATAGTAGAGTGACGCCCTTAAATCATAAATAAGTCAGGTCGGTAAGGCAGAAATCGCGAATATGCACCCTCTTGTGGCTGTCAAACGCACGGAGCGCATGCTAAATAACCAGCCCAGCTCGCCGTCCGTAACTCAGAATCAGCAGAGCTAGAGGTGGAAATCGGAGAGAATCCAGATAGTCATTGATATATTTCCTATCTCAGCGAGGGTCTTCGGCCTTCATTGATCACCCTGATTTAGCTATGAGACCATCACATGGATATAAATACAGATGGAGAAGGAGAGACAGTTGGTTTGGTGCGTTACAGATATAAAAAGATATGGCGGTTAAATGGATCGTTGGTCAGCATTTTTCCAGTTTCCTTCATAATTTTTTTGTTATTTTTTTATTGAAATACTAATGGTCGCTATTATTTTACAAAACAAATATTTAATCAACATTTTTTGCCCCACAGTCAAAAATTAATTGATAGTAATTTTTTAATTCGGTTTGCTCGGTTTCATAATGTACAAAATAAAATGTGGTTATTGATTTGCACGCAGAATTGAATTCTCTACAACATTTATTCCAAGTATTATTTACGTTTACATATATGCAGTTTTTAAATGATTTCAGTTTTTAGTTTAAAACTACACGAAACTGATGTTTACAAGCAATTTTCAAAACAAGTCTACAGATTGATTTAAAAACAATATCGGCGTATGAGCATTTGGCTGATGTGACAGATCCTCTGAAATAAATAAAATAAATAAATAAATATATCATCACAGCTAATTACCCATTGCTGGATGTGCCAGTCTGCTCTATACACAGATATCGGTAATGATGAAATTTTTTCACCGTGCGGGTGCTTACCAGGCGTCACCTCACGGGCACTCATTGCTGGCGTGGAGAGTGCACCACAGGGGTCAATTTTGTGCCATTTAAAATTGGAAATATTAGACATCGGTCGGGATCGAACCCGGTTCCCCAGATTCGCGACCTGACACTCAGGCACGCGGCCATAAGACCCCATCAGATCCTCTTCACTCCAAATACTTCGTTTTGATATTATTGAATATTTTTACTTCGTTCGTACTAAAACGCACTAAAACTACGCATTTATTTGTAGATTAGTAGCGATAGAAACGTTATGCTATATATGCATGTGCAATATCAAAACTGAATTTTAAGTGTTTACATGAGTTGTTTTGAAACTAGTTTTCAAGTCAAACCCATGAATTTTAGTTTTGGTTTGAGTTAATTCAAAACCGTTTTGACACTGTATATATGGCGTTTGCATACTAAAAACGTTTTGAAAACGGTTTTAAAAACTGTATGTAAACCCAGTAATTGTCTAAAATTATTAAGTCACTTTTGCGCATTGTATGTGTGTCCTGGTACAAGTAGTGATACTAATAATTTATTTTTCTGGATGAGTGTAGAGGACCTTATAATGTTCTAGTGTAGTGCTGGTTCACTTTTAGACAAGACGTCTTATGATGATAGTACGTCATTGTCATTGCATCTATCATACTTTCACTTAGATGAGAATAAAGACGGCTTTGACTTTATGCAAGAACTGAAGTATTGTTTGACATTGGGAAACCGGGTGTCCGGGGAAAAACTCTCTTACTGAGTTATATTTACAGTCAGAAATTACAAGTCCCCAACAAATTAAGGTCCAGTTGCATAAAGCATTGTTAACTTTAATCACGTTGTTAACTTTGACAAGGCTTCTTTTCCAATGCATTTTTGATACGTATCCATGGTTACAATGTGCAGTTAAACACATGATCAGCTAACAACGTTTTATATAACTGACTCAATGTTAGGTACTAATTTAGCGACTTCTATAACCCGAGGGAGAAAAACGATCTAATTGGGTTTTCTTTTTTACTTTGAATGCGCGTTATTTTCAATCGGGCAGTTCAATTTGTGTAAGAAGCTTGTGGAATTACTGTTTAATACAAAACTGAAAAGAAAATAAAAACTTAAAATTAATTTATTAGAAGTTTTTGTATTTCTTTTTATTTTTCATTGCTCAGTGGTGAAAACTTTAAAACTTTTTTAACTACTAATAAAATGAAGTATCTTCTTTTTATTCCAAATAAAAATCGTATTTGTGACGTTTGATATTGATTTTATCTGATGAACTATTGATGTCAGATTTGATGAATTTGTCTCATTTGCTCCAAAATAACTTCACAAATGATATATTCGAGTTACGCTAGGAGGACTAATGAACTATTGTTGCATAAATCGTGTTGTAGAATCCAACGAAACCTTTTCCTTTTCGGAATTAATTTTCATTCATTTTTATCAAACATTTCAATTTGGCAACTGCAATAATTTTAATGCTGAAATATATTATTATAATTAATAATTTTCTTCTTAATTCTTCATAATTTATATTTGTTCGTAAAGAAAATTTACCTAAGGGTTGTAACCAGAGACTCATTAATTAATGCCCTCCGAATATTAATTTAAATGCAAAGGAACTTATTTATTGTTTCAATCTTGATACCTGTAGTTGTGGAGATAAATTTTTTAAGGGAAGCGTAATTTCTGCTTGTAGAATAGGGTAGTTTTAACGATCCTACTAACAGTTAAATACAATACCTCAGAAATTAACAAACAGCTTATGTTTCAGACGTTTCAGAGTATTTTATTAACGGATGTATAGATTAGTTTGATTTATTGGCAGCCCTGCTCACAAACACATGAACTGTGTGAGAAATATTCGTTTTCCGGGAATGTACTGTGTCATATTTTGAGTCAGAGCTCAACGTTTCGCCCGCAGTCGTATGGGGCATCTTCAGGAGCAAGGGGGGATAGTACTGTCTTAAACAAGATTCCTCGACGTGTCAACCACGCTAGAGGCCGAGTTTAAGCATCAAGAGGGGAAGACTCAGTTTACAAGGTTACCCGACGTGTAAACCACGCTAGAGGCTAAATAAACCAAGTGACGAAGGAAGGCCGAGAAGACAGTTACATACTAATCTAAAGATACAGTAGATGAGGAAAGCTAATGAGGACCAATGGGAATCGAGTTCGTAATGGTAGATTGGGCGTGTCGTGTTCCGAGAATCACCGGTTTCCACATGTGGCTCAAGAAATAGCCATCATCCCGATTGATGTTATTAGGATGTTTCCATATTTCTAAAGTTTCCCTGTATTTACGTCTGTAAAACTCAGGGACAGGAGCTAAAATGCGGGAATTT
Source organism: Harpalus rubripes (assembly GCA_963082715.1). Classification (NCBI taxonomy): domain Eukaryota; kingdom Metazoa; phylum Arthropoda; class Insecta; order Coleoptera; family Carabidae; genus Harpalus; species Harpalus rubripes. The sequence continues at coordinate 23,385,265 of OY720460.1, read as the reverse complement.
TCAAATAAGATGTTATGTCCTGTGTTGTGTTGGTGTTCTGCAACCGCAGATGTTAATACCATACCATTACGCAGACAGTGTTTGTGTTCTGACAATCTAGTGTGAACACTCCTTCCTGTTTCACCTATGTATACTATGCCGCAAGACATAAATACAGGGAAACTTTAGAAATATGGAAAATTTAGTAATCTTTAATCTTTATAATAACATTAATCTCGAAAAAATAACATTTAAAGGTATTTTTCGAAGAAAAACTATTTTGAGCTTCTAGTAAAGTGCCATTTCCTGTTATCCGATTTACACCAAAATCTAATGGGTTCTTTCCATGATAGTAATAGTTCGAAATACAAGGTTTCAAAATTTTCTGAATGATAGTATTTGAGTTAGAGTGGAGAATCTACACACACATACACACAGACATCATCGTGAAAATGTTAATAAATTTTCTGAATGATAGTATTTGAGTTAGAGTGGAGAATCTACACACACATACACACAGACATCATCGTGAAAATGTTAAAAATGGATTCTAGGGACCTTAAAACGTGGTCATTTACCAAAATCTCGATATGCGATTTTTAGCACGATCCCTATACCTCCCGTACCAAGGGTAGCGAGAGGTAAAAAGTGACATTACCGGCCTACTCTTATTGGTTTGCCCTAAGAAGTACATGTACCAGGCAACGTAATGTAAAGTTTAATACAAAGTCATAATGCTAAGCTAAAGTCTTAAGTTTACAGCTTACATGAACCAGCCTTAAGAGTGACAGGTTTGGTTCACTGTTTACAGATTTAAGATTTACAGTTTTGACCATAATAGGACTTTAAAGTTACAATTTTTGTATCATAAATCGTTAAAAAAGCCTTGCTTTAGAATCCAATATGACTAACGAATCAAAATTGTCATGTATTATAGCAGGAGGGATATTTTATTTTCTCTATTTTGTTGTGCGATGTTAGTTCCTTCTGTGACTAATATCTGTCGTGACTATTACTTTGTTGAAATACCCTTCTTGACGATGAAGCAACGCAAAAGTGAAATTACTAAGAAAACGCAGAACCGCAATGCAATTTAAGTTTGTTGTAAAGAGGAAGGAATGAAATTCTAGCCCGATAAATTGGATAGAGCTTTTACGATTTTGTGTTAAACGCTGCAAATAATAAAGATTTGTAGGAAATTTACCAGTTTACTACCTTTGCAATTTTACTACATTGTTGCTTTCATTTGACAGCTTATACAACCCTTAAACCAGAATAAAAACAGTAAATTTCAGAAACTTTTAAGACGGGTTTGCACAATGAAGCTATTGTTTACAATGATGAATACTGTGAATAGTAATGACGACAGCTTTAAAGTATGCGATTTTGTATTAAAAGGGTAAGAACTCTGTTGAGATAAGTATTACAGGATAGCCACTTTTATTGCAATATTAATCAAAGTAGACATGTCATGGAAATCTATAGTGCTTTATTGGTTTAAGCCTGGTATTCTTATCTAAGGTTATACTGTCTGTTAACTTTAATTGGGGCCTATTCTGTATCTCAGTGGTAAATATTTAACCATTGGTTATTTTTTTTAATCAATCAAGTTTGATGACATATAACAAAAAAAGGAATTTTTAGTTGTCAAATCAACAACTATTGGATAAAAATTTTAACCAGTGGTTAAAAGTTAACAACCGAGTTACAGAATAGGGTCCATTATAACATAAGTTGTAGAAATTACACATAATCACGTATCAATTTTTCGTTGCGATTTTTTTCTTGTAAAACTTAACACACAGTTTAACCAGAGATCAAAATACCGGGCCGTATGACTAGTTGCACAAACAAGGCTTAAATTTTAAGCTGGGTTTAGACAAAAAAGCATATCGAAATTTTGAAAATATACTATAATTAATTTGACATTGCATTTCGATGCAATATTGTCAAGTTAAGCAAGTATATATTGAGTTTTTGGCGCACTAGGCAGATTTAAATTTTGCCTCCCCCCCCCTTTATTTACAATTGAAATTAAAAGGAAACAATAAATAAAATGCAACAAAATTTTCTTATTTAAGTTTTTATTTTACGAGCTTTTTTTATTGGCGAATTGTAACAATATCTTCTACTGTTAAATTATTGTTTATCATGTTTGATTGAAATTAATAAGTTCACAACTCGTTCTTGGACCGTTTATGAGCGAAGATTTGATTTAATACTGGAAAAATACTACCAAATTTTAAAAATTGCAACAAAAGCTTTTTTACGAAATCCTGTACAGAATATAGGTACGCTATTAACATATCAAAAGTCGATGTTCGGCGGGAACTATTTTGTGTTTTCGGTCATTTTCTCGAAAACAAAATTAAAGGGTGTCATTTATTGTCCAAAAAAATATAAGCTCATATTTTAACCATCTACAAATCAGCTCATTTCCAACTTTTTATTCAAAATTTCGCCACGATTAAAGATAATTGTATATTAAGTATTAAGAACGGTAAGGACAGTTTACTGATCGAAGATAATGTCTGGAGACTGAGCGAAGCGAAGGTCCCAATTTTGTCTGAGATCGGTAATTCCTTAACGTTCGTGATGCTTATACTATTTTTTGTACGATCGACGCACAAAATTTAAAAGATAAATAAAATTTGAAAATTATTTTGACATATTAAAAAATTTTAGGTGTCATTTTTGAAGTAAGCTTTGATTTTTGTTTTTATTTATTTACCGTCTCGCCTCCTCAACGGGAAGTGAAGCACATCACTTACCGACGTGAGTCACATCATGCACTTACCGTTCAGTAATTTGTAAATAAGACCTACTGTCTTAGAAACACTATCGGTAAACATAAAAAATAACCTGATTGTGCAAAAGCAATATTACGAATTTAAAACGCGAGTATAAAAATAATCGTTGGGTTGATATCAACAAGGATAAAATAATAAGGCGATTGTCAAATTAACCACGTTATAATACAATATATTAAATTATATTATTAGGTTAGCAGCACACACAAGGTGTCACAAAAATTCATTATATTCTCTCATTAAATATATGCTCGTGATATGATTAATAATCGAAGATATTGCTCGTGAAACCGAAGCAGAACATTTCACTCGTCCTTCGGACTCGTGAAATCTGCAACTCGGTTTCACTCGAAAATATCGATGATAATCATATCACTTGTTATATTACGTATGATATTAGGCCTTTTCAATTTAAAGAGAAAATATGCGCCACTTTACTTATTTGGTGCATGGCAATTGTTTTTCAAAATTTCTCAAAATAAGTTACAAAACCTTTATAGAAGCTAAAATGTCAAACGATGCAAATTTTCACAGAGAAAATAGATATTATAGTGACTGCAATATTTTTGACGTATGTACTCATATGTGCAGAGGTAGAATAGAATGAGAAAATTAATTACATTCGTAAATTTTTGAAGTTAAGAGAATAAAATGAGGACTAAAGATATTAATGGTTAATAAATGGAAGATATTTTTTTTGTAAAAAGTAGTAAAGTTAAACATAGTTAGAGGAAGGATGTATGTATGTAAATTGAGTTTGGTAAATCAAGTTATACTATTAGTTGAAACAACTGCCTCGTTATGCTTTTACAGGTGCCCGTGGTAACATAACCTTGCACTTAGCGTCAACAATTACTAATTATAAAATATATTATTAGCTAATTAGGGTTAAAGCTTCTGTTCCACACACAATCGATTACTTTGAGAACTACCGCGTGCAGTGTAGGTTCAAGCAAATTCAGTTTACAAACTAAATACTCCTTATGCAGTTACATCTAAATGTATAATTTATGAAGTGTAAACTATGAGCAACTGGCATTATTCACTTACATTGCTGCACTAAATCAATTGTGTTTTAGGGTAATTAATAACTATGTATATGAGCATAAGCTAATTTGGTAAATGTATGTACACGGAGCAAACAAATATAATAAATAATACTACTGGGAATAGAATTAGTTTAATCCCTCATAAAATTAAATGAAGCTACATAATATATACATGTAATCTTTTTACATTATTATATTTACAAATTTCAATATGCATTATATGCAAAACAAAATTAATTTTAAAATAGTGCATCGTTTAATGTAACAAAAGTGAATGTGTACTACGCTTGTCAACTATGTGAAGTTAGTAAGTTATATACAATTAGAAGTTATGTATTCCTTGACTGAATCAAAGTAATACTAGGAATACGTTTGAAAAATATTGCCGACGTTTCGGCACCAAATATGCCTTCTTCAGGGAAATGTAAACTTACTGAGTTAAATTTTTTTTTAAATGTTGAATTACAAAAGTATAATGTCTAAATGATTTTTTATAGAAAAATGTAAACCACGCAGTTCCTCACTTGTTTCTGAAGATGAACTGTGTGGTTTACATTTTTTTATAAAAAATAATTTTGACAATATGCTTTTGTAATTCAACATTTTTAAACAAATTTTCAACTAAGTTTACATTTCCCTGAAGAAGGCATATCTGGTGCCGAAACGTCGGCTATGTAATACGAGTAAAACATTTTCAAACGTTTTCATCAGACTGTTTTTCTCTAAGTTTTCCCAGTCTATACATATAACTTGAATTCCAGTGCATGTAATTATATGGTATGACTAGCGAATGAAAGTTGACGTTTAAATGATTTTATAGATGAGGATTAGAATTGTATGAAATATTCAGGTGTGAAATTTTTGTATGAACCATTTTAAATACTGGACTAGGAAAGCACAGAAATACATTACTATGTCTGGCTGAAAATAGATAGCCGACTAGGGTAACTGCATATCAAAACAGGCGTGCGTTTGAAATATTTTAAACAATTTTCGGTTATGTTGATTCTAACAATATATTTTGATCTTTAAACTATTTAGTTTAGCAATTCTATAAAATAGGATTATTTTTAATTTCCTCAAACAGTAATTCCGACTCGAGGGTTGCTTGCATCTGAGACGAACGAACTAGAATTTGCGGTATTAAATTTTTTAAATACATCCCTGAATCCTGTTGCTAAGGCCATTTTAAATGCCCCCTGATATTGAATACAATTCTAATCTTCTGTAACGGAATACATAAGGGTCAGTTTCCTTTCAAATCAAATATAGGGAAACGTTTTCAAAAGATACAATATGTGTTAAATAATCTAAACGTCAACTTTCATTCGCTAGTCATGCTATACTGGTATAGTTTAGTTCAAGATAATTTCTTTGACTTCTATAATCCCTGCAATTTCGACTACAATAGCGAAAACCGCATATGGTAAACTTATAGCAATAGAGAATAGGTTTTACTTACAAGCTCTTTCGGTTCATTATAGTAGAAATTGCAGAGATTATATAAGTTAAAGAAATGATCTTGAACTAAACTATGCCATTACAAGGCAACTTATTCAAGAGTGTCAAATTCGAACACGAGCGTATAGCAGCGAGTGCGCTAACGTACGATGGGAGAATAGCCTTCTATTACATTACATATATGTATATATATACAGGTGCCCATTTTATATGTTCCCGCCTGAAATTTTAAGACTAGGCAAAACAGAATACATTTCATAAGCCACTTGGTAAATATCAGTACTATAAATCAAATAATCACAGTAGGTATAAGGGCAAAACACAATTTTAAAAACTAAGTCACTTATGAAATGTATCATGGATTGCCTATTCATGAATTTTCAGGCGGGAACTTTTAAAATGGGTACCCTGTATATACATACATACATATATATATATATATATATATATATATATATATATATATATATATATATATATATATATATATATATATATATATTTAGTTTAAATTTTGTGTTTTTATTGTCTGTTACCAAGATATTTTGTGTATTTAGTGCAGTCATACAATCCCAAATAAGAAAATTCACCAAAAATTTCCTGCTAGCATTACTAAGCGTGCTAGAATATGTCAGTCTAATTTCGAAACAGAGAAAAGTAATTATTATTAACATTAAATGTACAAGTTCCTACCCACAATATTGTGTTGAACCATAAATGAAAACAATCAAGCAGTGAATGGTTGTGAAAAATAGTCTTACCTTTTTCAAGAGGCGCTCTTTTATACTTCTCCAGCCTTTTGACAGCAATAGCTTCTAATCTAACCCTCGCTGCAGGATATTCTTTAAGGACATCCCACATATCCTTTTTACTAAGAACGAAAAGATCACTGTACCCTACTGATCTTACACTAGCTGTCCTTCTGTTTCCTGCAACATCATGATCAAGAAGAAATATTCATAAGTAAGAGAACGACTTGAATATAGACACAAGACACAATATATAGGAAACGTTTAGAACATGCGAAGAAATAGTAAAAAGATTTTGCCATGTTGGGGTGCCATAGATATATTCAAAGTGCAAGACTGGAGATATACATATATTATAAAAGAGAATTTTAATGAATACTAGGGATCGACCGATACCGATATCGGTATCGGTATATCGGCCATATCGGTCTTCTTGGCCGATATCGGTATCGGCCGATATGTAAACCACGATATCGGCCTATATCGGTATCGGCCTAAAAAAAAATATAAATTGCTTAATATTTCAGTTGCTAAGGATTTTTTAAAGGAAATTAAAACAAATAGGTACTAAATAAAAAACAAATCAAGTTTATTCTTATTCAAAATTTAGCAAAAAAGTCATTAAAAATGTGGAAGTAAAGTTACACACTTAGTTAAACAAATTAATATTTAAAGTTGTTTTGGCAAGTTGTAATGTAACAAAATTATTGCGCTTTCATAAACATACCAGCTGAAGAAAATAGCTGTTCACTAGCAACACTATTTGGCGGTGGTGCTAAATATATTATTGAAAATAGTATATTGTGTTATTAGGAGTAAAAGTGATACTTTGTGTGGCGATCTTGGAAGTTTGCACGACGAGGGAAGCGAGTCGAACAATTGCATGCGAGGCACACAAAGACACTTTTATTCCGAATGACAATTTTTTTTTCAAACGCACTACTTTTCTTTTTATTCGCTAATTCTATGTAGTTTCTATGGATATTTATTTATTTTATTTCTACTCCGATGGCGTAGAAATGAAGCTTCTACCTTGTGAATTAAGTCACAAAAATGCCATTTCTACGACGTTTGAAAAAAAATGTCTTTTTTGCATTTGCTCTGCATTTTTTTTGTGATTTATTTATGGTTAATGCGTGTAATGGTAACAGTATATCATTATAAATCACTTTTACCTCATTTATACAGCAAAAAAATTACGATAAAATTTTATGGCCGATATATCGGTATCGGCCGATATCGGATATGAGTATATCGGTATCGGCTGATATCGGTATCGGCCACAAAAAGTTATATCGGTCGATCCCTAATGAATACTATAATTATATAAAGGCAAGAATGATTTAACCCTTTGAGTCCCAAAAGGACAAATATGTCTCGGAGTAAATATACCCATTTTCACCTAATATTCAGTATTTTAAAAAATATCAATTTTTTTTATTCTTATGTTCTTCTTAAATCGCTGATTCAATATTTTGTAAACCGCGGGCCGATACCTTTTCATAATTTCAATGGTAACCTGGCAAGCAAAACAAAAAAATAACAAAAAAGGGCCAAGAAACTACATGAAGCAATATTATAAGGAAATATTGAAACATGCATGAAATATATTAATATATTCTCTATTCGTTTTAACTATAGAGTAGTGTGATCTTGTTGTTTGATTGGATAATATCCGGGTATTATCTAATCAGAAAACAAGATCAAACTGCTCTTATCTTTGCACCACTCTATATATATATATATATATATATATATATATATATATATATATATATATATATATATATATATATATATATATATATATATATACCGTGTGTCCCAAGCAAACCTTGACATAGGCGTTTAACATGGGAAAACTGATTTTTGTGAATAAAAAGTGTCCGGCATAAAATTAAGCCATGATATTTAACATGATAACAGTACATTACCTCGTGTACCTTATTTAAATATTAATTACATTATTATCATTGCGTAAATTAGAGAAAATTATAAATATCTGTCAATAAATATTTGTTTCAATATTTTATTACATAATATCAAAATATTTGCAATTGTCATTGTAGGTCAATGGTTAGCGTAGCTGACTGTGGAATGTGATGACGTTTAGAGGTTGGGGTTCGAATCTCCGTCAAGACAGTTTTTCTATTATTTTTTTTATTTATGAATTAATTGCGAATTATATTAAAGATATTATGTATTATATTAATATGGATATTAATGTTTTGATTATTATAATCAATTCATTGTTATAACCAAGTACATAATATAAAATAATTGGTTTTCAACAATGACAAAAATTGATTACAATAATCAAAACATTGATATAATAAAAATGCATTATATTTTCTTTTAATCTTAATAAAACATGATTGAGATAATATGAATAAGTGTATGTTTTGTGTTTTTACTGTAAATGTAGGTGTTCTAGTTTAAATTCTTATGCTTTTGTGTCATACTAATAATTACTACTTCAATTGAAATTAGTATTATATCATGATAGAAACTTATTTGTAATTATTTAACTAATTCATCCATATTAATATAATACATAATATCTATAATATAATTCGCAATTAATTCATAAATAAAAAAAATATTAAAAAACTGTCTTGACGGAGATTCGAACCTCGATTCGAACCCCAACCTCTAAACGTCATCTCATTCCACAGTCAGCTATGCTAACCATTCACCTACAATGACAATTGCAAATAAGTTGATATTACGTAGTAAAATATTGAAACAAATATTTACTGACAGATATTTATAATTTTCTCTGATTTACGAAATGATAATAATGTAATTAATATTAAATAAGGTATATATTATAATCCAGAGAAAGGAAGTAATTTCAAGTTTATCAAGGGAACATGGTATTGTACAGATGTAGAGCATACGGTACGCATACATAATTTTGTTACAAGCAAGAGCATAAAATATGAAACAATCGAGATCAACTGAAAAATTGAATTCGTCTCGTTTATTTATGTTGTCGTGGCTACCGACACCCTCCGAGAAACGAACGATTTTTCCATGCAAGGCTGCCAACATCCCAACATCCAGATCCCCACGAGGCGTTGGCGAGTAGCCAGGGGCGCCAACCCCTAACGCCCAAACACCCTTGTCAGTGTCAGGACCGGACCGTCGGCGTTTTCGGTCTTTGGTTTTGAATTGAGTCCGCGAATGTGTTGGTTGGTTCGTATGAGAAATATTCTGTAGATGACTGGACGTTCTTTGAAAAATTAATGGGAGCAAGGAGTTAATTAATGGCTTCCCGGAAAATGGAAGATGAAGATAGGACGTATTCAGCAATTTTCAACAATTCAATGAAATTGAAGATATGTATCTCCGGGTGTTATAAATGGTTTTCATATTCGCAATACAATATACAAAAATCTGATGTGGCCGCAGCATATTACCTTCCGTTAGTTCTATGTATTTTGTACAAATTCTACACAGAAAGTTTCTTGCAAAAGATTCCATATTTCCAGTAAATTACCTTGTCAGTTCTATGTATTTTGTATTTCCATACAGAATGTTTCTATATTCCCAGTAAAATTATAACGCAAACATACTATGTCCATTGCACTTGACACTGACATCTGTCAATCAGAATTTCTTAATATACCTAGTAGATGTTTCCATGGTTATAGCACAGCTGGCTGCTTTATGAAATTTAATTTCTTTATAATTTTTTAACTCTATATCCATTAAATATTTAGTATAAAATGTAATCAATTCAGATCGGTAATTCCTTAACGTTCGTGATGCTTATAATATTGTTTGCACGATATATGCACAAAATTTAAAAGAAAAATAAGATTTGAAAATTATTTTGACATTAAAAATTTTTATTTTCATTTTTGAAGTAGTCTTTGTTTTTTGTTTTTATTTATTTACCGGTTTCAGGATATTATTCCATTGTTAACATATACAAAAGTAGGCTGGTAACTAAGTAATAACTGTATATGTATGGTAATATTATTACCATACTGACTTGTCAACAACTGTCTACAAAATGAAAATAAAATAAAATGAAAATATAATGCTCTTCATTAATACATACAGATAACGTTAGCCTATCGTTTTAAATACTGTCTACTTTATTCTGAAGTAATAAACATGTGGAATAAAGCACATAATTGTAATATTTGTCATATTGACATATGTCAAAATAATTGTTTTGTTAACCATAGCAATCTGAAAGTAGTATAAGGCCCACTTTTACAATTGATGGATAAACTATGGTATAGCTATCGGAGGTATAACTTTATCCTAGCAATTATACCTACGATAAACAAGACTGTCTTTTACAATGCATTTTTATCTGTCAGATAGTTATACCAGGTATTACGTTAAATCACTTTAGGTTGGTATTGGCACAATAAAATTACCTTCTTGTTAGACTATTTTTCTTCAACATTGTTATTATTTCTGCCTTCTAATTTACATATTTAGGATGTTAGATGATATAGATGTTATTTTTGTTTCGGACAGTGATGTTGAAATATTTGACATCTGTCAAACGTATGAATAACAAAACATCGTTTGTGTTTACGTGGTATCCATAAGAACCAGGGATAAAGTTATCCGACGTTTATACGACCGATTTCCATGGGATAAGAAATACTGGTGTTTATTCTATCTGAGGTTTATCCGAGGTTTGTAAAATACAATTTCCAGTTTTATACCTGGTATAGCGTTATACGAGGTTTATCTAATGATTCTAAAAGTGGCCCTTAATGAGAGAATTTCAAAAAATGGTAGTTATCAATAATGTCTTAATTTTCTGAAACCGATAAACTATTGAACAAACCACGGATGTTATTAATCATAACAAGCCTTAGATGTCTTAAAATCCTCGCTCTACGAGCTCGAATTTCAAACCGACATCTTTGGCAGTTATGATATACCTACATAACATTCCTAGGTATGTTAATAGCAATTACCGTCTCGCCTCCTGAACGGTAAGTGAAGCACATCACTTACCGACGCGAGTCACATCACTTACCGTTCAGTAATTTGTAAATAAGACCTACTGTCTTGGAAACGCTATCGGTAAATATAAAAAATAACCCGATCGTGCAAAAAAAAAGGATTAAGTTGAGTCCCTCCCTGATTTTATTTCATGTTGTGATGTCCTGAATGTTTATACATATACATGTGTCCATTTTGCGGGGTGTGTGTGTATGTGTGTTTATCTGTATCATTAGAAAGCCGCTGCGGAAATTCAGTCCTTCCTCTCTTCCACTTAGTAACACTGTCGTGTACGTTGCCTAGTAATCAACACGCACGTCATTGATAAACACTCATTCAGATGTTTCATTTTAAATCAAACTGCTGTTGTGCTGTTTTCTAATTTAAAAGTAAATTAACTTCGTGGTAATATGGAAAATGTTTTCTTTTAATAATGACTTATAAAGGGGGTGACAGTGTATTTGACGTATTTCAATTTAAAATGGGAATACATGTGGTGCTATTATTATTGAGAAAAGTTTGTGATATTAAAGCACCAGTTAATTAATTTTGAAGGGAGGTTATTAGAACTTGTAATGAGTGCTAACGTATGTCACAAATGCTTTGGGAAAAAGTTTGACCTTTTCATCAAATAGAAAGTATTTATTTATTGAAACGTTGACATAAGGGGTTGTTCCTATTAACTAAAACTAGTGACTCATTTGGTAGGATTCTGTAACTCGTCCGTTATCAAACGTTACCGTTATCACTATAGCACCGTATTTTTTATAAGATGATTGGCATATTTACATCATAGTTGTCAAATAAAATGTCATTGTCGCTTGTAACCATAGTGATAATGGTAACGTTTGATAATGGACGAGTTACAGAATCCTACCCATTGACGGCTGACGGACGAATCTTGTCCGTACACGGATGAAAATGCGCGAGCAGACACGTGACTCGAGCGACCTTGAAATAATTACGTCTTTTGTGCTCTTTGAAAGGTAGGATTTGAATTTGACATAACGATTGAATAATATTATTCCACTAAACTGTCAATATTATTAATTCCATCCCCAACACAGTCGAACATCATTTTTTGAATTATTAGTAGGAATATATGATGCGTTCTAAAGCACCCACCCACCCACTCAATCTTATAAGGGTAAGCTTATAGACAAGAGAGGGTGGTAGCTTAGCAGTGAAACAGCTTTAGAAACAGGTTCTAAACAGCTTAGAAACTGCTTGCTGTTCCCAAGTTGTTTATAGATGTTCTGAAGCTGTTTGTAAGCTATTTATAGCTGTTTTCAAGCTGTTTATAGCTGTTCTGAAGCTGTTTCTAAGCTGTTTATAGCTGTTTATAACCTGTTTAAAACCTGTTTTTAAAGCTGTTTCGCGCTCTGTCTGGCTTAAGCTACCACCCTCCCTCGTCTATAAGCGTACCCTTATAAGATTGAGTGGGTGGGTGGGTGCTTTAGAACGTATCATATATCCCAACTATTATTCAATTAACAACAGTAACGAAGTTCATTAATTGATAAAAATCGGTTGAATTATGGGTATATTATTTGACAGTTGTGGATAAAAAAAATTATTATGCATTTATTATGTCCAGTAACAAGTAGATTAGACCTTATTTAGTAATGAAATTTGGAGCGAAAATTTTTTCTCAAAACTTGTGTTACATACGCTATTTATTTATTTATTTATTTGAAATTGCATCAAAGCAAAAATGTCCTGCAATAATATTGATGCAACATATTAATAATTTTATTTAGTAAAGTTTGTGCACTGATTCCAAAATAAATATGTCATTCTCTGAAATGTATTAAAATTTAATGACTGAGTATTTGTTATTCTAAATATTTAAAAAAAAAATATTACTAAATTTTCATTTATCTTTAATTATAAATACAAAATGTCCACCGCAAATGAACAGTACGCTTCGATTTATTTAATGATATTGATAAAGTAATATTTAATTTGTCAACCAATATATTTGTTCACATGCTGGGATGTTGCGGTTCGTGCTTATTAATATATGTGTATATTTACACATAAATACGAATGTGTACGTATTTATTTGTTTAACAAAATAAATTTCATTTGCGTACAAATTCGAACTACGCATGCATATAATTATTATAAATGCGTCACTGCTGTGTAAAGCAATAAAAATATGTATAAATTTATTTTGAAATTGCAAACTTTTTCATAAAACGAATGAAGACACATTTTAAATCATTTTAGACCCTACTAAATTTGCACTTGAAGTGGAAATTGCACCGCTTATAAATTTATACCATTTACACCCAATCTTTGTTTTTGAAAGTATGGAGAGATATCTCGTAGACAGTTGCACAAGAATACCGTTTTATGGAAATCTATAAGGCGTTCATTTATAGACTATCTATAAGTTTATAGAAATTTAAGAGAATGCCTAGAATCCCAGCATTAACTATATCGCAAAACTTTAGTCTGATAAATAAATATGCCTTTTCTTGCATTTCACAAAAAGAAATTACCTATAATAAAATTTTGCAGGTATGTAGTTTCAATACAACTAATGACAGTATTGATTATTATTATTATTATTATTATTATTATTATTATTAAATACTCCATACAACAGGCAGAGCCCAATTACAGTACAGAGGAAAACTAGGTTGAGGAACAAGGTAGATGGGTAAAGAAATAACTTAACGAGGTAATAACGAGGGGTTGTGGTTTTGACTAACGGAAAACTTCAGAAGACAGTGGTAAAATTGCTTAGGAAGGAAGATATCTGGAGACGAAAATTTAGAATTGTATAAAAGACACATTTTATTAATAGGAGAAGAGAAGAAAATATTGGTACGTGCTGCTCGTAAATAAAAAGTAAATGAGTATCTAATGAGGTACTTGGGTATGTGAAAGTTAATAAGATTTTGACTGTGGATCATCAACATTTGTTGTGAATTATCTTAGAAAGATGGTAAACAGAATAAATATTACGTAGCTCGCAAAGAGTTAAATGTAAGTAGCAACTGGTGATAAGACATGAAACGGTCGGGATATGTTCCATATGTTTTAAGAAATAAAAACTTAAGGAACTTTTTTTGAATAGTGTCTATGCGATCCTGATGAACTTCAGCAGAAGGACTCCAAATAAGAGAACAGTATTCCAATTTTGATCGTACTAAGGACTAAAATAAACAAACGATTGCATTTACATTTGTAAAAGAACGTGTATTGTGAATGATGAAACCTAGTAAGCGTAAGGCTGCATTACAAATAAAGTTTGATTGATATATAAATATATATATTCAATGATTTTACTAATATTTGTCCCTGTAGATTGCAGTTCTAAGTCAGAATTGCCATAAGTGAAATTACGCCACAAGTAGTAATTAAATCCGGATTTATGAATTGTTGCCGTTCAACTATGACTATGTTTATCTCTACTTTTGAAGCCGCTTGAATTTAGTAAATCCCTTTTCAATCTTCGAAATAAGCGATCGAAATTTATATTTGAAGCCGCTTGAAAATGTCAAGTCAAGCCTATAAAGTAACAGGCTTAGACTTATGAAGCGGCTTGACTTCTATCGAAATGAACAGTGAAGCTTCAAATAATGTAACTACGCATGCGTACATCCGCAATATGTTACAGTGTTACTAAATTCCTATCAGTTGTTGGTTGTTTGCATTTTCCCTCATTTTGTAAAAGTCGCGACATAAAACTTTCTAAAATTGTCGAAAGCGAAATATTTGAAGAGATGAAGAAATAAATGCTTTTCAAAAAGAAGACAAATAACAACATGACAATTTTTAGATTTTGGGGTTATATAGCCAGGATGAAATTAGATCATATATCTCTCCCTGCCTGTCTGCATAATCGAGTATTTAACTATCTTTTTTTAGTCGATATGAATTTAAAGAAGATTGAAAATAACTCACTCCTATTTTCAATCCGTTAAGATAAACCAATAGGATTTTTCAAGTCATAATATACTTGAAGTCGAATTATCGAGATAAACGTAGTCTATGTTTCTTGATAAAGGATTCGATTGAAAAAACTTAAAATTGTGTTGATTTGAACTTTTATCAATATTAAGGGTCAGAAAACGCTCATTCAAAATGTAAACAAATCTGAAATGTCCGACTGGCTGCCATGACAGGTGCTTACAGCGCCGCCACCGGATTCTGCGAGTCCCAATAGTTCTATTACTGGACCCGACTGAGTTAATTGTTTATACTATCGGCCATTTTTGGAAGTGTGTTTACCTTACGAAATTTGTAATTAATTGCTTATAAAGCGATAATATATTTATTTAGGACCCATTCGGGGGCAAGCACTACACATGCCGTTGCCTACGTGCTGGAGATTGAGGCAAAGAGAGTGACGTATATAAGAGAGGTTATAATTATAATGTTTGATACCGCGGCGCGTTCCGCAGTTGGATATTTACCAAGGCGTTTACCTGCTGTGCCCATGTTCAGGATGGAGATTTCGCCAAAGTAGCTACCCGCTTTCAGAGTTGCTAAAACGGTGCGACCGTTATCGGCCACCACTTGGAGGCGACCTCGGTTTACAATGTACATTTCTTTCCCGACCTCACCTGGAACAGAAAAAGAAAATCACTGAAAAGATACTCAAATCTACAAAAACAGAGTTTTATATTTGTACTGTTGTAAAAGACTTGGTAATAGTATATTACAATACGAATGAAGAAACTAAGATTTTCGCCTACGCATGTGCCTATTTTGACCTCTCGGCTGGTGAGCGAATTCGTTTCTTTACGAGTATAGAATAGCGTTTTGTTCAATCCTGACAGAAATATTAGAGAAAATAATATAATTTGGACTAATACACTTATATGGAATATAAATTAAATTAAGCGGCGGGTTACGTTGCTATTGTTTGCGTTTATAAACAATTGCAGTTGGCAATAAGTATTGCAGCTATTTGCAATAATTGCAAACAATAGGTTTGTTCGTTTCGCTACCTTGCGTCTACGATTTACTGCCACGCCCGTATACTTTGTATGGAGGCGACAGTAAACCGTAGACGCAAAGTAACGAAACGAACAGACGTAATAGCTATTTGTGTATTAAGAGTGCAAAATGGGACATTGTCGATTGAGAGGTTCTCTCTCGAAATCGATAATATCCCTTTGCGCTCGAACACACACAAGATTTTTTCTACAGTCGCCACAATGGGTTACTTCACCATTACAAAAATTTAGTTGTTTCAAGTACATTAAACTAGTGCAGTGAAAAAGTGGATGTCCAAATGTCTATTGGGAGCGTTCACGCCAAAGTTTTACAGGTGGCAGGACAACTGTTCACACAATTTATTTTATATTCAATTTTAATTTATCGTTATTTTCAATTCGTTTTGAGCTATTGCTTCAATCTAATCCACGCATTTTATACTTTCGTTTTTGTAAATGAATGCCCTATTTTATTTTCACAGCAGTGCGACATTTTGTTTGGTTATATAATATACCAACAGAGCAGTTATATGTCAGATTGACTTGTGAAGGTGGTAAATGTGTAACTACAGTGCCATTAGTTCTTGACTAAACGTTTCTATGAGGAATGTAGACAAGTGACATTTCTGAACATTGTATAGTTAGAAATTTGGACAGCGAGCGTTTTTTCAACTTTATTACGCATGAGCGGCAAAGTGACATTTTGCGTTGAAAAAAGAGAGCGCAAATGGCTACTTTGTATATAGGCTGTAGAAAAAATTATTTTTTGGCTGTCATATTCTGCAGATTTTCGGTGACCAATAAGGTAGAAATTACAATATATATATATATATATATATATATATATATATATATATATATATATATATATATATATATATATATTAAAAAGTGAAGTAGACGCCAATATCAGTAACAAAATTCTTGTAAGGAGAGGTAATAGAAGATAAAGTGGAACGCAACTGAGATAGATGAAATGTCACTTACTGACATGTTTAATTTAAGTAAATGCTATTTTCAATAACTGTGCAGGTAATTTTGTAAGTAAATAAATGTTATGAATTATATTGTAGTTTATTCATATTGTCGATAATAACAAGTGAAAGATAATTTTCACTCAGTACTTTCCCCCCCTTGGCGCAGGAATTAGTTGAGTGGACAAAACAGGTTTCAAGTTCTGTATCCAAGTAATAAATAAGTCATTGTCATTTTACAAATTAAAATGGACAACGAACGACTTATATCAAGAAATATACAAATTATGTTTCTTCTTATATTTTGACGCAGGCCACAGTCTTGCATTAATAATCCATATAAATGAGACAGGTATAAAGCCATCATATCTGTCACATTACATTAGCATCATTGGCGTTCAGGCATACAAACTTTGCGCATCACTTCACATAGCTATTAGATAGAGTAATCGCGAATATGCAATAATCTGCATTACGACTGTTCAGCGTACATAGTCGATAATTCTGTGTATTTCGTTCCAGTTTCCAGTTTAGGATGAAGGTAAATACCTGCAGACTATTAATTAGATGTAGTTCTTGCTTACTAATATATAAACGCCTCGAAGAAAGTAAATATCTTAGAGTTGTTTCATAATAACTTAGAAAGTCCAATACAAAAATTCTTGAAAACAAAACATCTCAACAACCTTCATAAATAAAACAACTGAACTGTACTATTAATACACACAATAAATTAACCGAATTACATCCTGACCCTCTGGCGTTTATTTGTCGAACTAACAACTCACATACGTCATAAATGTAATAAACTTTACGGCACGTTGACAGTGGCGTCGTACTCTGCCATCTGGTGTTGGGACTACGGAACTTTATTTGCTTACATACCAAACACCAAATGGACAGTTGGGAATGTGTTTATCGAAAATACATCACTTTGAGGTTGAGATGAGTTACGACGAGTACTTTCCCCTTCTTGATACAATTTCTGGAGTAGGTCAACGAGAAACTATAACCCTTGGAAGCATTCCATGATATAAGTTATGCCATGCCCCAGATAATAATACAAACTCCGTCTATATCTATGAAGAACCATTTCATTTTTTATACTTTAAGATATTTTATTTATGCCGATATTATAAATTCGAACAACTGCGCCTTTCCTTGTGAAAACAGCGAAATTCGATGTAGTATTTGTATTATTAATCCCAGATTTAACTAAGAAAAATCTGGTGTGGCCAACGCAATACCTCCCGCCATTTACAGCCCGAGTAACAAAAAAAGATTAAGTTAATTCTTATTTTTAGATTAGCGAATTTTACTCTAATTTTGACAATTTATATCTTAAAATATAGTCTAATCTAATCCAAGTGACTACTTTTTTTAAACCCCTCAACAGGATTAAATCCCAATGACAGAGTGGGTTCACATTCACACACATCCATGCTTTAGTGGGATTCGAACCCAGAGCCCCGAGCGCACTCAAGACTTATGAGGCGTTGCTCTAAACATTGAACCACCGGAGATATAATAAAATGAAGATTAAATTTTAAATACCGGGATAAAATAGAATTCACTAATTCAAAAATGAGGATTAGCTCAAACATTTTTGTGAATCGTCAATTTTTATTAATCTAAATAAGTACATACATATATATATATATATATATATATATATATATATATATATATATATATATATATATATATGCGAGATTTTATGTATGTATGTATGTATGTATGTATGTATGTATGTATGTATGTATGTATGTATATATATATATATATATATATATATATATATATATATATATATATATATATATATATACATATACATACATACATAAATAAAATCTCGCATTTCCCACTTAATGTGTTAGCACAAACCCGAAAGAATGACAATAACATCATCCAAAAAATAATCAGTCTCTCTTTCAACAACATTCGTACTAACCTGACATCATAGGTACAACATATATTCCTCACTCTTAACATATTAAAGTGACCGATATATATTTATTTACTTATGCTGGAAACTGTATTGAATTTCTATTGTTCTATTTACTTTTTTCTTTTTAAAACGTCACTAATATTATTTTGAAATGATTAGTTCTTTGATAGTGTCATTTATCTGTCGGTTACACACATACATTTGGATAACTGCGTTGTGTTTATTTAAAGCGTAGGCTCCGGGATTTAAATTATAGATAATTTTATAAATTTATCCACAAACTTTATAGAAAAAGTATTAATGCAAATCTATAGAATTTTTAATAATTTAAAATTTTAAAATAACATTAATCTCGAAAAATAATATCTAAAGGTATTTTTCGAAGAAAAACTATTCTGAGCTTCTAGTGCTATTTCCGGTTATGCGATTTTCACAAAATCTAATGGGCTCTTTCCATTACAGAAAAAGTTCGAAATACAAGGTTGCAAAATTTTCTGAATAATAGTATTTGAGTTAGAGTGGAGGATCCACACACACACATACACACAGACATCATCGTGAAAATGTTAAAATTGGATTCTAGGGACCTTAAAACGTGGTCTTTTACCAAAATCTCGATATGTGATTTTTAGCACGATCCCTATACCTCCCTTACCAAGGGTAGCGGGAGGTAAAATCGCAAATATTCCTATACTTAAGTATAAGTTATACTATTCAGATGTGCAGTAGAACATTTTAATTTGTACTGTATCTATACTCTTGGATGATATTTTATTTATGCCGAAATTATAAATTCGAACAACTGCGCCGTTTCTTTTAAAAACAGCGAAATTCGATGTATTGTGTTATTATTCCCAGATTAAAATAAAAAGTGTATAAGATCGATTGAAAATAAAATGAAACGTACAAAATAAAACTTATTTTCAATAAATTCATCATCGATAGTTTACTATTTGCCCGAAGATGGTTTCTTGTAATTTCAACTTTGAAATGAAAACGAATGCGTTTAATGTGTGATTCTGGCTCGTGGGAGATTTGTGGCATATTTGGAAGGAAATAAATTTCCCGGTAGAAAATTGCGTATATATTCCCCAATTTGGGCGTAATGAAGTCGGTTAAGATTCGCGCGGCCGGAAGTAAAGAGCAGAATAATCCAGGTGAGGTATTAGCGTCCGTCTTCCTTTTTGCCTTGGTTCCCGCAATTCTTGGCAGCCAACCGCATGAAGAACGCGAAAACAAAAGGGACGAGAAAGATGTTGAGAAATGAATTTGAGAGCGGTGATTTATGAAGTAATAAAGAAAAAAAGGGTGAGAGAATTAATGCGTTGGCATAAAAATAAGGAATGAAAATGAGATAGAAGAAGTGCAGAGTATAATAGAGTTAAGTTGAGCGAAACAAGACGCCGCGAAAAACACGAACTGAAAGAAAATTTGTCAGAGAATAAAATGTAATAAAAAACTGGAATTATTAAAAAACGCTTGGCGAAATGTCATCGTATACGAAGCTGCCTAATTAAGAAATCGTTAAAAAGAAATTTTATTCCTTGTCAAAGGAACTGAGCATGTTTCAAAAAGGAATAATTTTCCTCTACTCTAATATCTAGGCCAAATTATAGAACAAAAGGCTTTTCGCTCATAATTGAAAATCTTGTAACATAAGCTTGCAGCTTTTACAGTAACTAGTAATTAGCTTGAATTTAAAACTAAGTACAACGCAAGAAAAACTCGCCTACAGAATATAATTAGTGATTATTAGGTCTCATTTAAAATGTACGGGTATTATAACTGAAGTACAATTAGAAGTATGTACGAGCCCAAACTCATATTAGTTGGGCCAGTTTACATTTTCAACAAATTGTAAAATCTACTACTACCGTATTACCTAGCGATCGCACGACGTAAAATTGACGTCATATGATCGTGAAGCGATACAATAAGCTGTCTTGAGATGTTAGAATTTAGAATGACGTCATTTTTACGTCATGCGATCGCCAGGGCGATACGGCAAACGGCAAAGTCCTAGCACTGTAGTTAGATAATATAAACATTATATATAAATGAAATAAGTGCATTAAATTTAACCAGTAATGTAACTCGTTGAGAGCAACAATTTTTCTTAATATTTTTTTTCTAAATCTTCTAGTTTTTGAGTTAAAATTCTTTAAGTATATGCAACTATTTAAGTAAGATTTACTCATAAAAAGCGCTACACTGGGAACCCGCTGGCAACCAATCACTCCGCTTCACTCCGTGTTGGCTCCTATCGACACTTAATACAAGATCCTTTACTTTTCAGAGACGACAAGAATTTTATTAACAGTTGTTTTAACTGGGATGAATTAGGGGCTGAAACGTTCTAGTTCACTAGATGCAAAACCGATTATCTTTATTTTGCATTTCCTCGCTCTGCCACCGATATCATTCGACTCTAGATAGACTCAAAAATATATAGTCAACTCATATAATTTTCACATTCACGTGTTCTATGCACGAATTACCGTTGACTCCACTCCCCGTACGGTGCATTTTTCATTGACTTTATGAAACAAAGCTAGAAAGTTACAAATACTTTCACTGCGAAACTCGCTTCTCGCAGTTGTTATATCGATCTCGTCTCGAATTTTAAATTGCAATCTCGCTCTCGTTCTCATCTCGCATAATGCAACGAGACAAGACGAGATGCGAGAGTACTCTCGCCTCGTCGTGCATCACTAACTATGATTGAATTCAGTATCTCATTTCAAAAACGTTACATAAGGTTTTAAAAATCGCATATGGAAAAAAAAACATTTTGTGACAATCGTCGTTTTTTTCTCCTGGCTCTTCAAATACCTTTTGAAATGAATTTGGGACATGCCTTGGAAATCGAAAAATCAGGTAGTCGCGGATCAGTTACCACTAATTTAAAACGGATCAGTTAAGACTGTAACGGAGTGCACCACAACATTACCTTTTTCTAGTATTTGAAAATAATTAATTTTGATCGGCTTAGAAATTGTTACAACCGGTCACTTAATGTAGGTATCCGGAATCGGATCCCTTTATCATGAAATCCTTATTCATTATTGGTTACCTTTGCGACAAATGTAATCCCCCGGGCTGAACAAGACGGGTCTGAGTCTCAACACCAGCTCACAGAGGAAGCCAGCCTCGGTGTTCTGAAATATTTCCACCCTCTTGAGCGTGTCCAGGTGCACATTGATGGCAATCTCCGCCTTGAGCTTGTCGGGCAGGCAAGACACAGCCTTCTCCTCGTCCGAGCATTTCTGCGTCAGCCACAGGTAGTCGAACCACTTGATGACCTTGACCTGCAGGTGGTTCGGCACACGACGCATGCGCATGTATGTCTTCACGCCGTCCAGTTTCGCTGCAACCAGAATCACGAGTTAGTAAGATGGATATGTTGGCGATACAAATGAAACACAAATGAGGGAGAGTGTCAATGCCAATTTCATTATATTATGTGGAATAAGTTGGTAAATTAATTGCAAAAGTGTAAAGTTTAAAAAAAATCATATAATTATTATTAAGATCTTTTGCAGTGGTTTGGAATAAAGGAAAAACCAAACAAATGTATAGAAAAACATGATGAAGGCAAACGTAATTAATATTAAAATAAAATCAGCTGAATACATCTTATATTTTGAAATGAATATGAAACTAATAATAATAAAAAAATGTATGATACTAATACCAGTTACATGTTATCATATATCAAAGGAAAGAAGATTAAATTTATATTCAATATCATACAATATTATTTCCATTCGTAATAACATTGCATAAATTGCAAATGGTCCAGGCAATTGATTTTAAATTGATAAAATAGAAAGTCTGCAAACCTTAGTTACGTTACGTTTAACGTAACGTGACCTACAGTTGGATGTTGTGACGTTACGTTAGAAATAATTTGCGAAGCTTATGTTATTTCAAATCGTAACTTTAAAAATTGGTAATACCGTAATGTTGATTACGTACCGTAAAAATATCTGAGTTGTACGTCACGTTACGTTATATGTAACTAAGGTTCGCTAACTGCCTAATAATATGTATTAATAGTTTGTTTTTCACCGCCGGGAGTAGAAAACGATATTTCTAATGTAAAAATAATGACAAAAGTAAAATATTTTACCTCTAGGAAGAAAAATTAATTTAAAATAAACCCTAGTTGTCTAATATAAGTTAAGTACACAATAGGCTACTTGCGTGGTACTGAAAATCTGATATCTATCACTAAATACCTACAGTAAAGTTGAAAACGAATGTAAAAATATAAATTTTATTTTAAAAAATTATATGTTTTTTAATAAATTAAGAACGAAGATTTTCTTTGACGTCATTATTTTGAACTGGAGAAAGGGATGCATATTTAAGAATGTAACCTGTAGATGGCGAGCGGGTGCGAGTTTTAATTTGATTTTGACATTCTGTCACTGTCTCTCTTCTATATTATTTACAATTTGCGTGGTTTCTGTTACTTTTATTACGTATTTCGATTTGTTACGCAGGATTTTGAAGGATTTTAACTTAGCATCTACTCGTACAAGATTAAAATGACAAACGAAAATATTAACCTCCAAACTATTATTCAAACGTCAAACAGATGGTCTGTCATGTTTAAATTACCCGCACAAGCCGTTGCTATTGGACATACCGATGTTATTGCTTTACGGCCATTCATTGGTTCGGCGTAATTCTACGTCATACATGACGGTAATTTAAATTAAAATTTCATTAATTTTTTTCTGACCAATTAATGAAAACTTTGCCAAAAAAGAAAATATGGGTAGCAAGTTTTTATCGTCTCTTCAAAAATATTAAATAAAAAAATGGCACGCTAGTAGCCCATTCCTTGGAGTTCTTCCAATTTTTTTTTATTGTATTATTGGTATATGTAGTACTTAAAATTTTCGAAGTGAAATTGGACAAAATTGATTACAACAAAAATCTGGGTTGTTAAATTGTGTATCTTATAGCATTTTCCATTGATATATTTAGTTTGGTAAAGCTAATGACGTAATGCCCGGCACTAGTTATTATTATAACACACGCTTAGTGAATTTTAAATGAAACATGTTACAAAAGTCTAATGCAAGTTTGTTAACTGTCACTGTCAAATATGGTTGCCAGATCTACTTTTTTATAGTAGCCTAATATATTCAACCTCCATCTACTATCTCCTATTGAAAAATGTATACAGAATGTAAATGAAATAAGTACATTACATTAAATTTAACAAGTAATATAACTCGTCGAGAGCAACAATATTTCTTAATAACTTTTTCTCGAAATCGAATATTTTTTTTTAGAATTTTTACAACCCCGTAAATTGACGAGTCGTTCCACGTATTTTTCTAATAAATGCAATAGCAACAGCTATGAAAAAATTTGTTTTAGCAATTGACAGTTCTGTCATTTATTGCAATTTAATTTTGACATTAGTAATAAACTTGTTTATAAGGTAAAATTTTGTCAAAATGCTTACGTATACGAATAGCGAGTACACAGACAATGTAATTACTTACCTGTGGTTTATTTATTTATTCATATCTGTACTACATTTTACTTTGTTGACATAAAGACACCGCCATGCAGTTGCTAACGCATTTAGACGGAGCGTTTTCCAAATTCTGTTACTAATATTCGAACATTTGTAAATCTTGTACATCTTATCACAGTACTGAGTGTCACATATGATAATTTTAAAAAAAGCAACAGTTATATCCATACCATTTGCAAAAAGTTCAATGTTTTCAGCACCTACCAGACTTCAAATTTTGCGAATGGCTAATATTTTTCACTGATGAGGTGTCTTTAGTGTACAATACACATCACGACAGACGAAAAACCTCAACGGTAAAAATTTTCATTAAAAATGTTTGGGTGGTAACAATAATTGGTACTCATATACCTCGTTTAACTGGACAAGAGTTTGAACTCAAAGGGCCTGCCCCCCCCCTAGAAAAATTTTGTAGTTACGCCCATGAGTGCAAGATATTACGCACCTATACTCTGTCCGTTTTAACTATAGAGTGTTGGGAAGATAGATGCAGTTTGAATTTGGTTTTTGATTGGTCAATATGCCGATATTATCCAATCAAACAACAAGATCAAACTGCACCTATCTTCACACCACTCTATAGTTAAAATGGATAGAGCATAGTAAGGTTTACTTCATTCGAAAAGTATAAAGAAACACGTAAAACTCGGCTAGTGTGCACTGATTATATAAATGGGAAACTAGTTATATGCACTCTGTTCAAAAAGTTTACACTATATATATTAATGGAGAACGCTATTAAAGACTACTATAAATTTAATTGTCAAAAATGATAATTCAATTTATTTTTTAATTCTTAAAAATTTGGATTTTTGTGATGTTTCTACTTCCGGTGATAAAAAACGTACTATATACACCTCAGAAGAGAATGTTATTTTTCTCTTGGTATTTCAAATAGTACCTCGTGAAAAATTACACATTTCTCTCCCTTGATATATTATCATAGAAATTAAATTGAATTAATATTTAACATAACATTTGCAACAATTTTTATAAATCAAAAATAGTTCTATTAACTATTGATGGCTTTAAGAAAACATATTTAAATGAACAATAAATATGTAAAATAACAAACTTTAAAAAATTGTCACAGAAAAAGGATTATAATTAAAAAAGAAAGAGTGATGTGTTGCTATTTTGGTTTTTGCATCTCTCTGATTTGTGTTTCAAAGAACAGCCCCAAAGCCGTCACATACTAAAGTTACTTTGGTGTTGGGTATACGATACAAAATAGGAGTGGTGCAAAAAGCTAGACATACAGAATATTTTATTTGTACTTTGTTTATCATTTCTTTTTTATTCGTTTGTTTTAGATTCATTTATCTAACTAACTACTGTAGATACAACTACAGTACTACTCTATGAATATTACAAGCAAATCTATTATACAATATACAATTCGAAATTTTAAAAAGTATCGCAACATGGTTTTGAGTTTTCATTAACAGAAATTTAAATGTTCAGAAGGTTTTCATGAATTATTTATGTCTTTTTATCTTCGCTAATCTTTTAGCAACAAAAGAGGATAATGTAATTAAACATGCAATAAACAGCCTTAATCCTTCGTTCTAGTTTTAACACAATTTTCATTACTTTATAGCATCAGTAATTGTTAATAACGTAACCTTTAATAACTTCTTGTGGTACTTAATTTATTAAAATAATTAATTTTAATTAACTTCTTGTTCACGAGATCAACACGGAAATAAAATTAAAGTGCTTTTTACATCCTCAGGTGTTGTTCCTATTACGAGCTATAAAATTTTCTTTGGAAAGTCATAAATGCGCGGATACTAAAATTGAATATCAGAAGCTATAAAATTGATGGGAATGCGAAATGACACGTTTGAAATATATCAGAAGGGTGTTATAAATAATAATTATTTTTATTTTGTTTCCCTCCATTATAGCATAAATCTTTTACTGCGTAAATATGAATATACCTATAAAACTAAAATATACTGCTGGTGGGAGTGAGATTTGTGAGACTAACATTGGATGAGTGCAGGATATATATACCTGCATATATAGCTGCACTTGTCTGTAAGAATAGCTCTGCGCAAGCGCCAGATTGCTTTGATTTTATTGGTGTAGAACGAGAGACGGGAACTAGCGGAATGGGAAATTCTTACACTAACTGACAAGGATAGACAATAATGTTTGTAGCAGACTCCTCTTAAGTGAGAGATAGGGCATCAGCAGTATACTTTAGTTTTATAGGTATATTGTAATATGTGAGAGTGGATTTGCAAAGTTTGCGGTCTTATACACAGAAGACAGCACTGTACACACAATGATTTTTTGTGAGTTACTACCCCCGAGCTTCGCAATCGCGAGTCACTTTATACAGTGTTCCAAAAATACTGTAAAAAAAATTAAGGGCATATAGTACTGACGAAAATAAGTAAAAAAGCTTAATCAACATAGGACTACTGATCTTCAATTGTTTCCGAGAAAAGCAAAATCGAAAAAAAAATCTGATGTGGCCAGCACATTACCTTCCGTCAGTTCTATGTATTTTGTACAAATTTCAAACGGAAAGTTCCTTGTTAAATTAAATACATATTCTATCTCTTGTACATTACCTTCCGGCAGTTGCATGTATTTTATGCAAATTTCATACAGAAAATTATTATTTTTTGACGTTTTTTATATACAGTGTAATGTATCTGCAGAAATAAAAGATTTATTATTATTATTTCTTGTACATTACTTTAAAGCAGTTGTATGTATTTTATACAAATTCCATACAGAAAGCAAAAGATCCTATATTTCCAGTAAAATTATAAGACAGACACACTATGTCAATTTCACTTGACACTGACATCTTTCAATCAGAATTTTCTTAATATAGTCCGTACCTTCCGTCAGTTCTATGTATTTTGTATAAATGTCATACAGAAAGTTCCTTGCAAAAGATTCCATTTCTTATACATTACCTTAAGGCAGTTGTATGTATTTTATACAAATCCCATACAGAAAGTTTATGGCAAAAGATCCTATACATTTCTAGGAAAGTTATAACACAAAAATACTGACAACTGCACTTGACACTGACACTTTTCAATCAGAATTTTCTTAATATAGCAGCTGTTTCCAGAGTTATAGCATATCTGGCTAATATGTATGATATTTAACTTCTTTATAATTTTTTAACTCTGCATCCATTTAATATGAAGTACAAAATGCATTCAAATCGTATAGAGAATAAAATATTCTTTAATATTTATAATAATATTAAATGTGAGAAAATGATATTTAACATCGTTTTTTCAAGAAAAACTGTTAAATTCTTCAAATGAGAGTACTTCCGGTTGACCAATTATAACCAAAATCTAATCAGCTCTTCACATGGAGTAACGAAGAGCAATACGAAAGTTCCACATTCTTTCGTTTCAGCGAACGGAGTATAGTTAGTTCATCCTCATACAGGAAGTATACTTTGCTTTTTCTCAGATTCAATATGTAAATCAAATAAGACTACTTCCTTTTCAATGTTAATGTTCTATTTTCTTCGGGTAAATATCAAACGTCGCATATACATTTCGAAAATTCCAAACAATCCTGTTTGATTTTCAACTATTGACCTATCTCTTGTTGTTTTGTTTATGCTCTTAAATTCTGGTTGCAGAGTTAATGTTATAGTACGTTTCTAAACAAAGTTTTTTTGTTTTGTAAATATTTATGGATTTTGGATGTTAGCCAGCTGGCTACAATGAGCGTATTTATCGTATCTATTTTCCCTGAGTAAATTTTGGGCGAGGGAGTTACCATTTCGGCTTGTCACTTCGAGCAGAAAGATTATATTTATTACTTTTTATAAAATTAATGCTATGGAAGGATACCTTTTTGTTATGCTTTAAAATAAAGCCCCAAGAAGATATATATAAAGCTGGCTTAACGTAGCAAAAACTATCAAAATGTTGTTCTAGTATATTACGGTACAAGAGCGGTACGTATCCTATAACAACAGGAAGATAAAAAGTAAGAACAACGAGACCCGTAGTAGTAGGAAAGAAACGAAAATAAGTACATGTCAAAGTAACAAAATAAATGTCAATAATAAGTACTTTATACAATTAGTTTGATCATAAAGACTCCGAAATAGAAAAACGTTACATTTATTTGTCATACTGTTTCAATTTTATAGTAACACTATAAAGAAGTATCTTTTATAAAATTTTAACGGGCAAAACAAAATTTGATTATTTAATTACCGGTTTCAAGATATTAATCCATTGTTTACATGTATAAAAGTAGGCTGATAACTAAGTAATAACTGTATCTGTATTGTAATATTATTACCATACTGACTTGTCAACAACGGTTTACAAAATGAAAGTAAAATAAAATGAAAGTATAATGCTCTTCATTAATACATACAAATAATGTTAGTGTATCGTTCTAAATACGGTTTACTTTATTCTAAAATAATAAACATGAGGAATAAAGCACATAATTTGAATATTTGTCATATTGACATATGTCAAAAAATTGTTTTGTTAAGCATAGCACTCTGAAAGTAGCATTAACTAAAGAATTTCAAAAAATAATATTTATTAATATAGTCTTCATTTTCTGAAACCGATAAACTATTGAACAAACCACGGGTGTTATGAATCATAACAAGCCTTATATGTCATAAAATCCACGCTCTACGAGCTCGGATTTCAAAATGACATCTGCGGCAGTTATGATATACATAACATTCCTAGGTATGTTAATAGCCATAATACGCCTATTATGAACAAATCTGTAAGTCTTCTGCCCGGTTGCAGAAACGTTTATCAAGGCTTTGTTTAATTAACGGATCATCAAAACGAACAAATGCAACGCGAGTTTTTGACATCAATGGTTTAAATGCCATAAGAATAAGGAAACTGACTCGAATTTGTTCATTTTGATGATCCGCTAATTAAACACAGCGTTGATGAACGTTTCTGCAACCATACATTACAGATCTGTAAATCTGTAAAAATCTGACAAAAAACGGATTTGTTGACAAATATAAAATTATACATACCTAAGAGTAGCAGCTTTAGTTGCAATTTTGTTCATTATTTACAGATTTACAGATCTGTAAGACTAACAGATTTGTTCAGAATTATTGTCTAAAATTAATAGGCAACTTTTGCGAAAGGAGAACTAGTGTTCCATATTAAAACCTATAGACCGTTTTTCATGCTACACCCTGTATACTTGTATACGTGTTGAAATAGATCATTATATGTTACTCTTACATTGGGATTAGTAAATCTGTAAATCTTACAGATCTGTAAATTTGTAAATAATGAACAAAATCGAAACGAAACCTGCCACTCTTATGTATAATTTTATATTAATCAACAAAAATAGATTCGTTTTTGTCAGGTTTTTACAGATTTACAGATCTGTAAGACTTACAGATGAGATCAGAAACGACCCATGTCTATTAAGCCTGTGCCTTGAGAAGGCGCTGACTAAAAGTTATATTTAAACGTAAGTGAAAGGATAATTGAAATTAATTCTAGTGATTTAGTTATAATTGATATTTATTGTGGTTTACCCTTCCACTAATTAAATTTATCCAATAGTTTTCCGTATTCAGCGACACAAGTTCATATTCCATCCCATTCTATCTCATGTCATGTTCATGGAAACCAATTACCAATAACTAATTAGAGTTGGAAATGAATTTAGTCTCTTGTGAATTAACCTGTCTAATATCTCTTGGATCCCTTTATTTCTATTTCAGTTGTTTGGTACTTGGCGCTGTTGTCGTTACGATGGTAACCTGTGGCTGATGTCACGGCACTTCAGACGCGAGAAGTGCACCACTCCATTTCTCCAGCGTGCTTTACGCTCGCACCTCATTCCTGACGTAGTGACGTCACAACAATGGAGCAGAGCTTTCAAACTAAAGTTCATAAGGTTATTCTTTTTCGCACTACTTGCAAACTATAAAAATTTACTGAGAACCTGGAAAAGCTGAGTGCAGCAATGATCAGAAAAAAGAATTATTTATATGAACGAAATAGTTCTCAATACTCTACTCTCGATAGTAGGAAAAGAAGAAGACTTTTATAATGAATGCGAATGTTACTGAAAAAAAAATCTGATGTGGCCAGCACATTAGCTTCCGTCAGTTATATGAGGCATTTACGAAAATTCTACCGATGAACTGTTACCGGTAAACAGCCGTTTATCAGGTTATAGCTACCGTAATTGATATTTTAAGAACGCAAGTGGTAAACAGAGTAGATCCATAATCTATAAAAAAATTGAAAATTTGAAACAGGTTACAAATTTCATATAAACTTTTAACGCGCGCGCTTCGCTTTGCATCACTACCTTTTTCTGAGATTAGATTTTTCATGAATCCGGTAGATGGATCTGGTAGATATTGTACAACTTTCGAACACAATAACTTTTTACCACTCGTGTTTTCGAACACAGTCAGTAGATGCGGTATCTGCTGGTAGAATTTTCGTAAATGCCTATGTATTTTCTATAAAATCCATACAGAAAATTCCTTGCAAAAGATTCTAAATTTCTTGTATGTACATTACCTTTCGACAGTTGTATGTATTTTATATAAATTCCATTAAGAAAGTTTCGAGCAAAAATATCCTATATTCGAATAAAATTATAACACGAATATGTCAATTGACACTGACATCTTTCAATCAGAATTTTCTTAATATAGTAGCTGTTTCTATAGCTAGCTAATTCATAAAATTTAATTTCTTTACAATTTTATAACTCTATATCCATTTAATATAATGTATAAAATGCAGTCAAATCGAATAAGGAATACAATGTTCTTTAATATTTATAATAACATTAAATGTAAAAAAATGATATTTACTATCGTTTTTTTCAAGAAAAACTTAAAATCTTCAAATGAGGGTACTTCCGGTTGACCAATTATAACCAAAATCTAATCAGCTCTTCACATGGATGTAACGAAGAGGAATACGAAAGAATTATAATTTTTGGAATTGTAGTATTAGAGTTATCGCATTAGAAAATTTTGTCACACACACACACACACACACACACACACACACACACACACACACACACATACACACATTCAGACATCATCGTAAAAATAGTAAAATATTCTATGGACCTTAAAACGTGCTTATTCATCAAAAACTCACCACCGATTTTTTTGACCAAAGACAATACCTTCCTTACCTAAAGGTGACGGAGGGTAAAAAATAATAGTCTTTTTGTTCTGCGTGGAAAATATTGTTCTGTAAATATTTATCAGTGTAAATGGAGTAAATTTACATTGAAAAGGGGCCTATTCTGTAACTCAGTGGTTAATTTTTAACCACTGGTTAAATTTTTTAACCAATGAAATATGTTGACATATAACAAAAAAAGGGATTTTTACTTGTCAAATCAATATCTATTGGATAAAAATTTTAACCAGTGGTTAAAAATTAACCACCGAGTTACAGAATAGGGCCCAAAAATACAGTTAAATATTTAACGTTTGGTAATTCTGCAAACAAATCTTATATTTACACAAATTATTTCATATTGTGTATAATTTGATGATGGACGTAACGGTGTGAAGTGTTTTGAGCGTAATAGGTAACGTTCTGATTGCATCTCTGGTTAATTTGATCAACAGAGCTCTTTGCCACGACACTTGAAGTACAATTACTGACAATCAACGTAACCTATCACGTTTGCCCTCTGTCCTTTATCAATAGCTTCAATTTCGTCTTTCATCAAAGCAAGGACGAAGGACGACGTTACTAGCATCGTTTAGCCATTTCTCTTATTACAAGTTGGTATATACAGAACATATAATCTCGATAAATTAGCTATACTAATATATTCAATTTGACTATACTCTATTTTCCAACTACGAAGAATATTTTAAAAAGTCAAATTCACATATAAAAATGAAAAAATATTTACAAATTGAAATAATTGAACTTTCATATTACAATTAGTTTTTTTAAAATAATTTTCAGAAAACAAATATTTTATTTGTTGTATTTTCATTCATAGTAAAA
The DNA here is from genome assembly GCA_963082715.1 of Harpalus rubripes. Classification (NCBI taxonomy): domain Eukaryota; kingdom Metazoa; phylum Arthropoda; class Insecta; order Coleoptera; family Carabidae; genus Harpalus; species Harpalus rubripes. The sequence goes on along the minus strand of OY720460.1, from coordinate 23,352,779 downwards.
AAAGTAGAATTGTTTCAAATGCTTTTATCATTTGCTGGTGAGAAGGTTTATCCCTGGACAATGGAGTCCGGTACTAAAAAAAATCTGATGTGGCCAGCACATAACCTCTCGCCAGATATTTTACCTGATTGTACGCAGAACAGAAAAATATTTTTAAATACAAATACATATATTCATGTCTCACTACAAAATAATTCTCACATATATTTGCAAAATCTGTGGGATATTTTAATATAAATTGTGTAGAATACATATATTTTCTTTATGTTCAATATCCTGAAATTTTCTTTTTCTACTTTCTTTTTCTTTTTCTTTATATTCGTCATTTTTCGCAAATTCCATTTATATTCTTTTTTACGTATATTCTTTTGCGTTGTTGACTTTTTAAAATTTTCATAATCTTCATAATGATGTACAAATATTTTTGAGAGTGGCATACAAATATTTTTGACAGTGACATTCATGTGTCAATTACAAACATTTGAATTTCTTGCCTTGAAGTAGTTTGACCTGAGATCGAATATAGTTATTAATGTCATAAGGCTGATATGAAGCAAATAACAGATGAGGTTGAATGTTGTAAAATCGAGGCGATAGCCGAGATTTTTTAGCATGAATTCAATACCTCTGTTAGCGAGAAGTAAAAATAAAAAAACTATTTACAAACTGAAATAATTGAACTTTCATATTACAATTAGTTTTTTTAAAAATAATTTTCAGAAAACCTAAATATTTTATCTGTTGTATTTTCATTCATAGTAAAAAAAGTTGAATTGTTCCAAATGCTTTTATCATTTGCTGGCGAGAAGGTTTCTCTCTGGGCAATTGTCTATCGGTGTCACTTTCATCCGATTTTTCTTGAAGCTCATCTTGTTTAGCAATAGTAGCGATAATTTCTTCGTTCGTAGGAATTTCGCTAGTAATAAGGTCATCATCAAGATTCATAAAATGATCCATTCATATCATATCAATTGCATTATTCAATTCCAAATATTTGTTAAATGACTGTGCCACACTCAAGAGCTAGTGACTAGTGTTTCCTTAGCCAGATCTTCTATCGTGCATTCCTTTTCTAAGTTGGCGCATGTGAGTCATTGTTTGTTTTGACCACAACGACATAAAGTGGGTTCTGCTTGGTATGCCTAGTTGAACATGTTTACTGCATATTTTCCTACTTGACTTCGTAGGCGATTTAAAGATTTCCAAATGGGCCATTTCTGGTCAATACCTGGTGGTAGTTTCTCATCTGGAAGGATACCCACTGCTTTATCTTCTGGCTTTAATAACTCATCCCACATGAAGCATCTTGTTTCACTCTTGGTTTCTGCCATAGATGCACTGAAGTGAGGAAACTGTCTTTATTAGTTTTGCCTGACTATAAAAACGAGATGCTTGCATGACCATTGGCGAATATAGTGAAATTATGAAACGTTACGTGCCAAATTTTGAACCTGTTTTCAATAATATTCTTAGTTTATTAATTAATTTAACAATTGGTCTTATAAAACCACATTGTAGTTTTAAATGATGTTCCTTTTAATAGTTTCCATATTTTTTATTTCTAGTTCATTTAAATTGCCAATAAACATGTAATCTACAAATAAAAAAAGTGGCAGTTCAAATTCGATTATTCTTCTCTACTCAGTCAAAAAACAAATGTGACTGAGTTACTGAGTACAATTCCAAATCTAATTTTCCCTGTTAACAGTTTTCACGGAAGTTGGTAGAGTCGAGAGACGTATTTATATTTAAATATCTCATTTAAATCTAAAATGTCAAGTTGGAACAATAACGAACGTTTTAATTTTGTTGTGAACGGGGAGCGATGAGAAATGTTTTGTGATTCATAGCTTGCTGTGTTAGTTACAAAACAACTGAATATGTTAGAGAACAATAACCTGCAGAATTAAACTATAGGAGGCTGCTTTTCACGGTGCTTGCTGTAACACTATATTGTTTCTTTTACTAACTTCATATTCCGTACATGATATTTTCATAAGAAAAGCAATTAATTTGCATAAAGTATAAAAATACATATAGACGACTGAGAATTTCTAATGCTCGTATAAACTTTGAATTTATTTTTATCTTCTTTTGCTGTTGTTTAACCTTTTGATAAAGTATACATCTTTTTTTGATCATATTTTACTTGTTGACTTTTGAATTCATATCAATATTAAAATTAATAGTAGAACAACATTGGTAATTCTGGACCAGTGAAAAATGGTATAAATTTCTTTTTATAATAGGCTACTTGCGTGGTACTGAAAATCTGATGTCTAAATACCTAAAGTAAAGTTTAAAACGTATGTAAAAATATGTTTTATTTAAAAAAAATATTTGTTTTTTAATAAATTAGGAAAGAAGATTTTTTTTTTTTTTGAACTGGAGAAAGGGATGCATATTTAAGAATGTAACCTGTAGATGGCGAGCGAGTGCGAGTTTTAATTTGATTTTGACATTAGTTCATTTTTCTGTCACTGTCTCTCTTCTTTATTACGTACAATTTGCGTGGTTTGTGTGATTTTAACTTAGCTTATACTCGTACAAGATTAAAATGACAAACGAAAATATTAACCTCCAAACTATTATTCAAACGTCAAATAGATGATCTGTCATGTTTAAATTACCCGCACATGCTGTTGCTATTGGACGTACCGATGTTATTGCTTTACGGCCATTCATTGGTTCGGCGTAATTCTACGTCATACATGGCGGTAATTTAAATATTAAAATTTCATTAATTTTTTTCTGGCCAATTAATGAAAATTTTGTCAAAAGAAAAAATATGGGTAGCAAGTTTTCATCGTCTCTTCAAAAATATTAAATAAAAAAATGGCAGACAAGTAGCCCATTGTGAAGAAACCAAAAACATAATAAAAATTAAAAATATAATAATTTTGTATTCAGCTTTTAATTTTGAACAACTCTACACTCTGCAATTTTTGTTACAAAATAAATAGGAAAGCAGAAAATTTTGTAAAACTATTATTACATGTTACATTCTTTTGTTCAGCCCTAACGACCACCACCACCACCCGGTATACAGAGTGTCCAGTTTAACGTGTCCAACGTAGAGATCGAAAACTATAAGAGATATACGAAGTCGGTTAAATTAGACAAAAATTGCCCATTAGTTAGCCATTTTAGTGATGAATTGTTTATCCAGAAGAATGCATAGGTCACTATATTTATACGCGAAAATGTATATTTGCAACATTATAGACGAAACTGAAATAACTCATTTTTGCTAAAAATGAAAGATAAGTACAAGAAACTTTTAAATTAAAATGTAAATATCGCCTCAAAATTCAAATCTACTACCTATAATTTATTTCGCTGAATATGCGAGATTGAAAATATTGCCAGGTCACTCGAGATATGCTGCTTTCACTCAAACTATATTTTAATATTTTGCGGCCAAAATAATCTGGGTTTAAAATAAAAAAAAACCGCTTTTTGATCTTGGAAATAGTACAGATGTAAGTTTTCGCCGTTCGGATGCTTGAAATTAGAGAGTAAGTTCTATCTTCTTAACCTCTAAACAAAGTTTGCCCTCTCCGAAAATCTTTCAGCGGTAGTAATCTATCTATTTGTCAACACTCACGTAATCTGATACCTTTCATCTATCTTTTCTACAAATTCTGCCATTAGTTTAGCCGCTGTTCAACTTCAAACGAAAATTGATCCCCAAATAGTTCCACTTGGAGATTAACCTTCAACCTCACCCACAAATTTTGCTCTACTCTGAAACGATTTTGATGAAAAAATATCGCCGGTTCTCGTTTTGCAATCATAGCAGGATTTTAGGAGAATAAAATTTTTATTAGGTAGAGAGACGTGCCCGATTATGCAGAATACGCAATGCAGTGTTTCAGGTTTAGTGCAAGTTTGTGTTAATTGGAAAAAAGTAGAATCAGCAGACAGTAATTTCGGACGTAAAAGGGGTTTATAGGTTTTTTTACGAGACTTGTAATTAAATATTTAACTTGTGAAACGAGCTTAATGCAATATACGAATTCGATTACGGAATGTAGGAGATTTAAATTTGCTTTCCGTACTTTTCCAGATGTACAACACGACAGTGACGAACATTTTAAAACTATCTGCGCATAGCCTTTTTGTGACACTTTCATAAATTATAATCAAATTTGTTGAAAATTTCGTAAGAAACTCAGTAACAAATTGTTTCTTTGGAAACTAATATTACACAAACAAGTAAGAAGTTTCACAAATTTACATACATACATACATACATACATACATACATACATACATAAAATCACGCATTTCCCACTTAGGGCCACTTTTACAATCATTAGATAAACCTCGTATAACGCAATACCAGGTATAAAATTGAAAATTGTATTTTACAAACCTCGGCTAAACCTCAGATAGAATAAACACCAGTATTTCTTACCCCATGGAACTTCGGATAACTTTATGCCTTGTTCTTATGGATACCACGTAAACACAAACGATGTGTTGTTATTCATATGTTTGACAGATGATGTCAATCAAGTATTTCATCATCACTGTCAGATTCAAAAATAACATTTATATCATCTAACATCGTGAAAAATGTAAATCAGAAGGCAGAAATAATAACAGTATTGAAGAAAAATAGTCTAACAAGAAGATAATTTAATTGTGTCAGTACCAACCTAAAGTGATTTAACGTAATTCTTGGTATAACTATCTGGTAGATAAAAATGCATTGTAAAAGACAGTCTATTTTATCGAAGGTATAATTACTAGGATAAAGTTATACCTCTGATAGCTATACCATAGTTTACCCATTAATTGTAAAAGTGGGCCTTAGTGGGTTAGCACAAACCCGAAACAATAATAATAATACTGGGAAAACTTGGAGAAAAACAGTCTGATGAAAAGATTTGAAAATTGTTTTATTAGATATGCCTTCTTCAGGGAAATGTAAACTTTTTAAGTTGAATTTTTTTTAAATGTTGCATTACAAAAGTATATTATCAAAATTATTTTTAGAAAAATATAAACCACACAATTCGTCTTCAGAAACAAGTCCTTTGATCTTCCCTAGAATAAGTAATAAAATAAGTATTTCAATGATGATGATGATGATGAAAGTTTACTAGAAGAATTACAATATTCACTTATTTTATTTGCCACCTCAATTCCTTGTTCTTATTATTCTTCAAGTTTACCCCGTATTCATATAATGTACATTCATGAGGTGATGTTCTTAACTTCACTCGTATTCCTCTTCTTAAAAAGCGGTTGCAAATCTGTCTGAGAACTTTCGCGCCCCTTATTGTGGCGACTCTATAAAAATACAATGTGAAGTAAACCGATTTCACGAGAAAAACAAAAGCACCACGTTGTTAAACACTAGTGAAGTGAGGAAATATGGCACCAGTGCTGGCAACAGAGTAAAGTGACATTTAGGAGATGATGCCCGCGGAATTTTATTTATAAGTAGCTTTTACTTGAAAGCTTGAAACTGAAGAAGGATTTATGTTTTGGGAATCTATCAATTTTGTTCAAATGTTTTTCACTAAATGACAACGATGTTTTTTAAATTGGGAGAAAAATGTTTTATGAAACATAACAAGAGCAAAAACAAATTCACTGATAAAATATTTTTCAGTAAATAAAATGTACGGCTTTATATTTTGCAGTAAACATTTTAAGCTCTAAAACTTTATTCTATTTTTATCCTGACACTATTTTACTAAACGTGTTTTAAGCTGGTTTTACACCGAGTGTAACATTGTTAATAACACGTTTTAAAAACAGGCCCAGAAAATTTAAAAAAATTTTGTCATCAAGATTTGGTAAATATATATATCAACAAAAATAAATTTATAAGTTTTTACAGATTTATAGATCTGTAAAGGTGCAATCACAAATGAAAATTAAATTTCCTAAAAATTAGTTTTGATATGTATAAACAAATATGTAAATGCTTCAAAAACAAGATTAAAATATCGGTAGAGCAGTACTCAACAAGACACCTGTGCGCCGTGAAACTATCATTCGCTTGGCATTATTCGTTATATTTCAGCAATTAAGTTATGAGAGTCTCCATGTTCTTCTCGCATTTGTGTAAAAAGCTGAATCCACCAAGTGAATACTAAATAAAGATGGGTGTATATATCTATATCATTTCAGACTCGTTCTCAATGGTGAAGTTTGTGATGTGAAACTAAATCATAAACCTAAAGTTTTGACCTTGCAATGTTTAGCTTTATGATTTGGATTTAGAGACCCTAAATTCTGAAGTATGAATGGAGTCATAATATGCGGCCAAAGTCTTTAAATCTAAAGTATAAACCATAAACATAAACCTAATTTTCATGTGTGAATGCACCTTAAAGGTGAAAATAAGACGTTAAAGAGTTCTATAAACGCACTGTTTTTGGTGTTTTTTTTTCTAGAAGTGGTAGGACTGATTTCAAAACTCTTTTACAGCTGTCAATCCACAATGTATTTTCTTCTGTGAAGTTACATTTTTGTAGCTGGAGGGGCTACCGACATAAAAAAAACCAAGCCATATTTTTTATCACATTTAAAAAACATCTAATAGAAATACAAAATTAGTTCAGTAGAAAAAATAGCATAAAAACATGTTTCATAAGGACTGTTATTGCAATCAACCAAATTAATTCTGACAGATGTTACAAGAAACACAAAAAACACAATTGTTTGCTTACTCTCACAAATTATAAGATATTACTTTAGAACAGTTTATTATGTTATTAATATTAAAAGCTCTTAGTTATTTTCAATCTGTTTAATGTAACTGATAGTACGGTTTACAATATATCTGCACTATATGGCGATGTAAAATGGTAACTGGTTAATGTAACTATTAATATTCCACGCAATAAATAAGTTTTAGTAACAATCCAAATTCATTTCCCGTGAATTACATAAATTAGTGAAGAGATATCTATGGAGCTTATCTGCGATACGCCGGAACATTCTCCGTCCACAATTCACCAGAGCGCATTAACTGCTGATTATGCTGCACCACTTGCACAACACATAACCTAACCACAAATAATTTTACCGCCAGAATTATTCCAACTTTTCTCCGCTATTCTGCAGCTATTGAGGTTTGAAGAGGTTATTGAGATGAATTGTTCTCGCCAAAATGAATGACTAAATACGGTTTATTGTGTTAGCGTGTGTTTGAATAGAAATGTCAGACTAATGACGATAAATTGTGGACATATTTTCACCTGTTATTAACCTCACACAATGCGGAACAATGGCATTTATCAGACTTACCAAATTTTGTCATTTTGCATTAGAATACCGTTTTGAATTTACCGCTAATAATTTAGCACAAGCATGAATTTAGTTTCAAATAGCAATAGAAAATAGGTTTCACTTACAAGCTCTTTTGGTTCATAATCGCTTATAAGACGATTTTATAAATAATTGACCTGCAGAATTTTACAATTCGTACCGATTATGTTATGTATACTTATAAGAGCCCTGGTTATTAATATTACAATATTAATAACACAATACATATTTTTTTTTTATTTCATTCGTTATCGTTGTCAAAAAACAATTGTGTAGTCTAAACACTTTCAGAAACCTGCTTTTAACAAAAAAATTCTCTATTATACTTAATATTAAATATATAGGGGATTACAGCTCAATCGAATTAAGAGAAATTAGTAAAAAATTGTGAAAGTATATGCTTAATAATGAATATTAATAAAGAAATAAAATGAGAAAATTGAAATACTTCGGAAATACGGGGATTTTGTTCTAGCAGCTCGTCACTCATATAAAATCCATATATATATATATATATATATATATATATATATATATATATATATATATATATATATATATATATATATATATATATATATATAATTTTGATTGGCGACTCAAAGACCACCTATAAATATATAAAGAATACCGAGTTAGGGGGTAGAGTCTACTACCAATGGAAGTAGACAAATTCAAATAGCGGACACGTGGCTGCAATTCTCAAACAGTTTTTATTTGAATATGAATTTCTTGCATTAAACTTAATAATTTTGATACACTTGCAATTACAAAGCATGTAGACTTGTGCAGTGTTATAATATTAATTTATTTCTTATAAATATAATTTAAAAATAGCATACATTTCAAGAACATGCTAGATCCACTAAGAAAACAGTTTTATATAAAAACTTATATTCGTGACGTCACATCTATATTTTTAATCTTCGGGGGACCATAACTCGCTTATTAATAGGAATTTTTTCACCGAATTTTTACCAATAACCCTAGTTTTACATATACGTTCTGATGAAATTATAAAAAAGAAAGGGTGGAATCTCCTATTATCAGCATATAGTGGAATACGGCCCTCGAATAACAGCATCCAGTTAAACAATTTGTTAGTGGTCGTTCTTGCAAGACAATTTTACTACGAAAATTTCCACAATGAGTACTTCTCAGGTCAATTCTCTATATAGTCGTTGTGCAAGCGACTGTGAACCGAAAGAGCTTGTAAGTAAAAACTATTTTCTATTGCTATAAGTTCATCATATGCGATTTTCGCTATTGTAGTCGAAATTGCAAGGGTTATAGAAGTCAAAGAAATGGTCTTGAACTAAACTATACCAAGGACGTTAACGTTAACTTCCTTGGATGTTACTCCAATGCGAACATGGTGGCGAAATTTGCAATATTGATTATAAAATTTACCAAAGAAAAAACTAAACTAAACTGTGAAGATAAGTATATAAAATGAAAAATACAACTAATAAATCAGGAAATAAAGAAATATACTCTACATAAAATAATAATAATAAACACTGAAAGAAAACTCAAAATACAAGAAGAATCAAGGAAAAACTACTGACAGCAATGATACGCTTATGAAAGTTAAACAAAACTATTCCTTTGTCGAAGGTTTGACGTTGATGCACAACGGAATATATACGTAGTGAAATGTCTCAATCCAATGCAGTTCTGTTTTGGTATATCTCAAGGCTCGAACCTGGGACCCTTATTATTTATTATTCAAACGAAATTTGTAATTATTTTTCCAAATCAACCATTCTGCGTTGAATATTAATTTTCCAGTGGATTACAGTAGCAAATTCGTCGATGAAATATTGAATTATGAAGCTCATGTGTAATTTTTCAATGTCCAATTATTTTTTATCAGCCTCTGTGAACATCTGAGTTTTACTAAGCTTACTCTGACATTTAAAACTTTTTCCATGAAGTAATTAATCATTTTTTTTCTTTCTTTTACTAGGCACAAGATAAACAACAGTATAGACAGATAACATATTTTTTAAAAACAGATTTCCTTATTGATTTTAATAATGAAATAAGCAATATTTGCGTTATAAAAATTTGAAAATGAAACGGGAGAAATATTATTTAGTGTCGCTCTTTATGTTACATATTTATAACTCTATTATGAAAATATATGTGCGTCGTATTTTATCATACGGTAGTGCAGAGGAAAAATTTACATTACTTTAACGTTCAAATGTTTCACGTTTTGTTTGTCTTGTTATACAATAATATTTCATTTTGTTTCAGGTGCCTAGCAGCCAACAGCAGTCAAATGTAAGTCATACGTTACGAGTTTCTTTTATACCATTTCTTAGAGTCAAATGATTTCTGTGATTCCATCTATTGGCGAACTAAATTAACTATTAGGATTTTCAATAGTACTGCAACCGTTAATGTTAATTACTATTATTAGTTCATATTATTTGGAATTTTATTTTAAATTATGTTCAAAGTAGATTCCTTCAACAATATAATAATTCTATCCCTGCACTTCTTAAAAGCTCGCATCCAATTTTCTTTCGGAATGCTATCAAATTATTTCTGGGAGACTTAAGGCGGTTCTATCATTGTAAGCATTTCAAGAGTTTTTAATGAAATTTAAGTATATTTTTCATGAGTTTTTACAAATGTATACAATTTTTTAAAACAGGTTTACCAGCCGTGATCTGATATATTTGAAAATAAAATAAAGCGAAATTACATTGGCAATATGAAAGACGGAAAGTATGTGATTTTCAAAGGAATGTTCGCATTTATTAAAACAGTTGTATATTTTTTATTAGATATTTTCAATAATAATTTAATTTTCTTAATAACCCTAAACTATTAAAAATTTAGAATATCTACTTTTATAAATTCTTTTACTTGGCTAAATTTTTGTATGAGACTGTGATGATAGAACCACCTTAATAACTATCAAAATTATAAAGCTGTAAAATTAATTACCCACTCCTACTAGGGTATTTAAAAACTGTGAAATTTATTTAAGAACTGTCCAATTATAAATCATGATTCGAAGATGCTTTCTGGTTAATTTCATATTTTCATAACGATACTTAAAAAAATTGACTAACTACTATCCAGTGGCGTACCCAGGAGGAGGGCGATGGGGGCAATCACTCCCCCTAGACCTACACATATTTTTTATATCACTGATTTCTTCCAATAATGGCCCCTCACTTAGGTAAATGTGACTTAAGTATCGTTCACAATAATTTTTAGGGAAGAGAGAGCTATTTTCAAGTATATATCATTAGGTGACATATTTTCTTGCTTAATGTTTCTAATATTTTTAATGTAACGTTCCTATACCTTAATATCTTTAAAAAATATTTTCTTTTATTTTAAATATGAGAAAATAAGTACATGAAATTGTTTAAAATATATGTATATTAGGGTGGACCTTAAAAGGGGTCAAGTCGAATTTTAACCGGGACGCTCCCAAAAATGGTTCCAAAAAAATAAAAATTGTGCTGGCAATGATTTCTCTTAATATTAATATTTGACCGTGCCAAAATGTCTTTGATTAGTATTACAGAACTCAAAATCGTCCGGAAATGCGCTGTTGCTGACCGAGGCCGACAAAAGGAGATAGCATACTGTTCTGGTGATATGTCAATTTAAGATTATTTTCAACACAAGAATTAGCAAAATGTTTACAAATATTAGCGCTAAATGTATGTAAATAACTAAATTTTATCATAAAAATAATAATATGCTGTCATCTCGTATAGATTAATTATAAGTTCCAACTTTAGGACTAGTTTGTTCTGTAACTACAAACTATAACTAACTTCACATGATATAATTTTGAGTTTCCGCCATCCGACATTAAAAATATGCGAAAATATTTTAAGCTCAAATGTAAGGAATTATAATTAAAATTGCAATGCAAAACCAATAAAAATATGTCATTTTTTAAGTTATGTAACAGAATAAATTGTAGAGAAATATACGAAGAATTTATGGACCACAAGCCCAGAAACTGTTTTGCGAGATCTCGTATAATAAGCTCACTCTCGCAAATATTCTGTTTCTGGCCTAATGATACAAATAACTATTGTTTTCCACTGCTTCCTGAGTTACGTACTTATTTTCAATAATTCGACATATTGAGCGCAGGTAATTTTTGTGGCATATCGCATCAAAATAATCATCATTTACTTGCCTAACCATAACCACACAATGACTAGGAAATCCCTAGTCGGACCTAACCTCCAATTTCCTTTCGGTCGGTATAGCTTTCTGTGGTTAGCCGGCAGATAAACCGTCATCACTAACCGATGTTTAATTAAATAGTGCACGTACTGCACCCGTACTGGGCCTTGATGTATTATTCAGACACCACGTGCCACAAGAATTGCGCAGTTTCACTGGCTCTGATTTCCCGCGTTCATTGTTCACTTATTCAGCGTCGCCATGCTACTGCAATGCAGAAGAGCAGAGGCAGAGGCACACTGTTTAGTGGTTTTTAAAATACGGGGAGGCTGTGTTTGGGCAGTCGACAGAAGAATAAAAAATTAGGGCTAATAAATCCACTTAAAGTTAGTAGATATGTTCGTCTAGCTAGGACGACTTTTGACTGGTACTGCAATATGTAATTATTTATTAATTTAGATCAAGAAGCTTTTGGTAAACATAACCTGTAAAATAATGCACCGTGTATAGTTAAATTTTAATTTAGATATGCACTTTTGTGTTAGGTTGTAGTTAAGGCTTTTTCATAATACCAAAGGTACTGTTAAATGTGCTTTAACAGTAATCTATGCTCAACCAATATATGCGTCAAAAGAGCCATGGCCGTTATTTTTTATAACAGTACAATTATTAAGAGCTTTCACCTGTCAATCTGCCGTAGAAAATAGAATTTTCAAAAGATGTTTAATTTTATTACGGAAAATACTGAACATGACACGTCCGACGTCCGATATGCATACACAAACACGGTTAATTGTATAATATTCAACCTCGTCTGTTTTTTGCTTTAAAGCTAGTGGCTATTAATGTAATGTTTGCTATAACGAATCTTTAATTTTAGACCAATATCTATAGAAATTGTTTAATGTGACACGCTCAAACTTAGGGTTGGTTTATTAGTGTCCTACGGGATAGCCGGATACGACAACATGCTAGGATTGTTCCTTAGGGTTGCTATATTTAGTATTTAAGAAGATATTCAATAGACAATAAAGAACACAATTTACAAAAAAATTATTAATAAATTTAATGTGACACGCTAAAATTTAGGGTTGATTTTTTAGTGTCCTACGGGATAGTCGGATACGACAACGTGCTAGGATTGTTCCTTAGGTTTGCTATATTGAGTATTTAATGAGATATTTATTAGGCAAAAACGAATACAATTTACAAAAAATTATTAATAAATTTAATGTGACACTCTCACACTTAGGGTTGATTTATTAGTGTCCTACGGGATAGCCGGATACGACAACGTGCTAGGATTGTTCCTTAGGGTTGCTATATTGAGTATTTAATGTAATATTCATTAGACAAAAAAAGAATACAATTTACAAAAAATTATTAATAAATTTAAAGTGACACGCTCAAATTTAGGGTTGATTTATTAGTGTCCTACGGGATAACCGGATACAAAAACGTGCTAGGATTGTTCCTTAGGTTTGCTATATTGAGTGTTTAATGAAATATTCATTAGACAAAAATAATACAATTTATAAAAAAATATTAATAAATTTAATGTGACACGCTCAAACTTAGGGTTGATTTATTAGTGTCCTACGGGATTTTCGGATACGACAACGTGCTAGAATTGTTCCTTAGGGTTGCTTTATTGATTATTTAATGAGATATTCATTAGACAAAAAAAATTATTTACAAAAAATTAATAATAAATTTAATTATATCTACGGTATTACTTGAATCCTCCAAAGAACGACGGCTGATTATGAAGAAAATCTTTTTAAATTCTCGAAGCATTGTACGCTTAACGATCGTATACTAGTTTTCTTTCCTTATTACAAAAAGATCCGTTGCTTGGTTACTCTGTAGATGCTGTTATAATTAGGATATTTTTTGCTGGTTCTTTCAATGAAAGATAAAATTATTTGTATCAAATATTTAACCAATTATATTTATTTGATCAGAATTTCTTTTACCTCCCTTCATACCGTAGGTAAGGAAGGTAATGTTTTCGGTCCCAAAATTCGACAGTGAGTTTTCAGTGAATATGCACGAATTAGGGTTCCCACTATATGTTTTTACTCTTTTTACAATAATATCTGTGTGAATGGATGTCTGTGTGTGTGACGATTTTTTCTTATATGATAACATAACAAAAGTTCAAAATAATTTTTTTCCATATTTAAGTTTTCTGCATGCATATAAAAAATTGATTAGATTTTGTATCATACTGGACAACCGGAAGAGATACTTTACTTGAAGCCCATAACAGTTTTAAATGAAAATAATCCAAAACTTTTCAGTTTTAGTATTTTAGACTTTTATATGAAGAGGAACAACGTATTGGATTTTGGCTAAAATTTATAAACCGCAAGTGGTACTTTACTGGATGTTCTAAACAGATTTTCTTTAAAAAATATATTAAAATATAATCCAAAACTTCTCAAATTTAGTATTTAAAACTCGTACATAATTTTAAAAATATTAAATTTTGAGTATATATGATAAACCGAAAGTGATACTTAATTTGGAGCTCTTAACAGATTTTCGAGGAAAAACATAATAAAATATAAACCAGAATTTCGTATAACAGACTTTTCTATTTATTGGAATAACAAATTAGATTTTGTTTTCAGACGATCAACCGGAAGTAACACTTTACTTAAAGCTCATTGCTATTTTAAACATGGAATTGGCAGGTGGTCATATGCTAGCCACATCAGATTTTTATTTTTTGATCAGTATTTTTTAAAATATATGATCAGTAAATATGATTGTGTCCAGGTTAGCTTTATGATTTACTTATCATTTAGTTAAAATATTAATCCAATAAATAGAAGCCGAAATAATTACCAGAATGTTTATAATTCGTTAACTGTTATGAAACATTTAATAACAATTCTGTTTTATGATTGACATAAAATCTAGATTATTTTCAATGTATTTATCCAATAACGGTTTTAATAGCATATTGAGAACAAATACAATAACATAGTAAACTGTTATGTTCTTTTCTAATACAACTACTATTACATTTTTCATATTTGTGATAAAATATTATAGATAAAATATTTTATGTTTACCTGCATATATTTTACAGTGTTTTGGCATAAATGTTTATGGATATCAACTTACATATAATATGACGTATCGCAAACTATAAAATATATTCTCAAATAAATATTCCCTAGAAATTTATAAACATTATATTTCAAAAGCAAACGTATAAAATAAATATAAAATTTAATAGAATTTAAATTAGAATGGTTAGAAAACAACAGTAAGAACAAAGGATAAACACTAACAGCAAAATTAGCGTACCTATATAACAAAAGATTTGAGAAAAAGTTTCGACCTCTTCATCAAATAGATGTTTTTACGGAAATGTAGGCAGTTGTATTTATTATGTCCAGTGGCAACTAGATTAGACCTTATTTAGTAACAAAATTTGGAGCGTAAAATTTTTCTCAAAACTTTTGTTACATACGTTACAATATAAAAAGAGTCAATTATCATGAAACGTTTATGTCGAATGAAAATAAATTGGAAAGCGCTAGTGGCGCAAAGTAGGAAGATAGCACGCATAAAATGTTTTGTTTGAAATTTAATATCGTTCCGAATTTAACAGCGTTTGTGACATTTCTCTTCACATCATTTTGTTAATTGAAATTTTTACTGATGTACGTTATGTGACGCTATTATTGACAAGCAACGATTTTTAATTTAATTATTACACATGTAACTGATATTTGTGATGAAAAACAACAAAATTAATAATATGCAAAACATTTGGTATAAAAATTTATTATTAATATGTATATTGTAATGAGAATAGAATTTGTCAGAGCAGAAAATTTAAAACAATAATACAATTGTTAAAAACCTAAATAATTAATTCTGACCGCCTGGACTAGATTCAGACCAAATTTGAGAAATTTGGATCGTAAAATAAATAAATAAAATAAATAAATAAATGTATCATCACGGCATATTACCCATTACTGGGTGTGCCAATCTGCTTTGTAATATATGGGTAATAATAATGACAAATTTGTACCTGACACTCATCGCTGGCGTGCAGAGTGCACCACAGGGATCAATTTTGTGCCATTTAAAATTCAAATTATTTTAAATATTTAAAAAGCACAAAAGTTACTCTTATAGTAAAGATATACCTATCGTTATTACCGAAATCTGCGAATACTAACTAATTAGCACACCCAGAAATTGGTAATTAGTCGTGACGATATATTTATTTAATACAAAAAAAATAAATGAAAAATAAATGCCTTAAGTAATTTTATGAATTAAATTGCGAAAAATTGTCAGCCATCGGGATTCGAACCCGAGACACCTATATTGCCGGGACAGTGCTCTATCCAACTAAACTATTGGCTACTCTCCTCGATGCCTGAACAATCTTTCACTTTTAACGTCGTATAACTACTGAGGATATTAAGTAATTCTTAAGTTGAATCCTACCGACTGCGCCTATTTACCCCACTTTATATATAATAGATTATCGTTCTTGATATTTATTTTATAGGTACCGGTTAATTTAACTAGTTTAAAAACCAGTTTGGGTAATTGAAACTTGCTCAAAAAAACCTGTTAGAGAAATAAAAAGCATATTTTTTGATTTTGTTTAATTTTTTGGCCAATATACTATATTCGGTTTCTTGGCCCGATTCAATATTTGTGTAAATCATTTTTAGTTAAATCAATTTTTAAGTGTTTCAATATGCTTATTTATAGATTTCTGTACTGACGATAAATCCGTATCGTTGCGGGCTTTTATCAGTTGTCACGACACGGGCTTTCAAAGCTGTTGTGGAGAGAGTACCACAGGGGCCACTTTTGCACAATAAAAAGTAATTTTAAGTTTTGGTCAGAAATGAACCCAGACCGTTTAAAACATAACCGATCATCTGACGCACATAGCACTGCGACGCCTTATAAAATCAGTTATTTATCATTATTAACAATATAGACATATTGATAATAATTTTAGTCAAACATAAAAATAATGATTAATATTTGTGCTCTCAATTAAGTAATTTACTAGCGTGGTCTGGAACTGATTTTTTTTTTTTTTTTTTTTAAGTTAGTAGAGTATTCCAAATCCCAGTGATCTCTCTTCGTTAATTAAATTTTCCTTGATATATAAGGCCTTTTTCTACGATTTAAATAAATTAATAAATCTGCTAACAATATTTGTAACATTTATACATTTGAATATTGTTCAAAAACAGCTGACTTCCGTCTTAAAAGATTACTCCAATATGGCTGTCCAGCATCAAAATATATTTTTATCTCTGGTCAATTCTCCCATTCTATTCCCGGTGACAATTTTCGGCTAGTGAGCATTAAACAAGACGACACGTCATCACGACCACAATTCCATATCTCGTACGTTACGTTAAACGTGTTATTTGTGCTTAAAATAGCGGAATTCTCCTCGTGACGTTGCGATCAATATCACAGGTCGCGGCTAAAAATAGCTCCGTCCTACATTCAACGGGGCGCGCGGCGCCGACGACCCGTCGACAAGGCTGAGGACGAGGACGCCGAGGAGGCTCAGACCCCTTGGGGCTCACCGCTGTTCAAGGGGCTTCACCCTCCGGAAGGACAATTTCAATAGGATAGGAATAGATGTTGTGTTATGAGAAATCAAATTGCTGATTATTTTGATTTTTGGTTAATTTCTCAATGCGGAGCTTTGTCGATTTATTACAATATTTCTTTTTAAAAGAGATAACATTAATTTTTAGGGATTTAAATAAAGTTTACTACAAGAAAGTTATTAGAAGGATATACTTGGCGCAGTCAGTAGGATAACGGTAGGATATACAAGAATTTGATTTACCAAAAATGACTTTTTAAGGACATCATTAACCCTTAATTAGTCGCTACAAAGTCGTAAAATATGATTCCCAATATCCTAAATTACGACGTCGATCTTTGTTATTAGCATTTTTTCTGATACATTCTCACCTAACTGTTTCATTTGGTTTACTAACTCCTCCAATTTTGATACATGAATTGATATTCCCTGATTTTCATATTTGTAATTGAAGAATTTCTGTTGAATCATATGCAAACTAACCTCTGATTTCTTTTCAAATACAGACAGTAATTTACTCCACATTTCGTATGTTGTTTCACAACTAATAATATGATGCATAGGGGCTTCCTCTATTCTTGATACAATTAATTTTTGCGCCCATTTGTCTTTAGTTGACCACTCCTTCACAAGTTTTTCATACTCATTGTTGTCGCCGTTTGGGAGAGGTACTGGCTTTTTATTACTTTCACAAATATCATATACGTTCTAAACTACCCAGTTTGTATTTCCTTTTAATAAAACCGCGTTGTTTATACCATGCATGTTTAAATTCGTGTGTTACTATATAATTACTCAAAAAACCTACTTATATCTTTTACCCACGTTTCACTGGGCCCATAACCTTTTGAAATATCGATATTAAGTAGTAGTATTCTATTAAATATCAGTAAAACACAGATTTCAATAACTTTTTACTCCATATATTTTGACAACTCAAAATTCTATATTTTATTTTTCACAGACTACTTTTTATATATATTTTACATGTCATTTCAAAATAACATTTTCTTAGCAACAACTTCAATTTATGTTCCCATTGAATTTCAACATTTAGTACATATAAAATTATTAGAGTAATAAGTTTAATTTCTAAGAAGTTCCAAAAAATTTAACTATCTATCTATTTAGGGCTTGAATACAGCTGTCGCCGTTTACCCTTCCAACCGAGCTCACCGAGCCGCAATGTTTTATTACTGCCGTTCTGCCGGTTGGATTTCAGCCATTACTACATTTATTTAAGATGTATAAGTGGCCAAATTATAGCATCCGAGTGTGATAAATACAAGTAGCTGTATTTATTTTTTACGACACATCACACATTGACGGTCGACGGGAATCGAACGCACGTACCTTGGTTCGGGTGACGTCACTGCGAGTTCCGAGATATGCGCTAACCCGCTCAGCCACCAAGCCGATCAAAAATTTAACTTAACAAATTATTTTTACACATACCGGGTGTAGAAATGAAAATGGCGCATAGCGATTTATGGTTATTTCCGAAATCTGCAAATTGTAACTATTTAGAATACCCAGAAATTGGTAATTATTCGTGACGATATATTTATTTAATACAAAAAAATTAAATAAAAAATAAATGCCTTAAGTGGTTCTAATTCTTAAGTTGAATCCTACCGACTGCGCCTATTTAGTTTACTTTACAAGTAAACTAAATAAAATATTCACTTTGATATTTGTTGTACAAATTCCGAACAAATTGAGAATATACCTAAAAGAAATTATACGAGTACAACAAACAAATAATGTTAAAGTGGATATTTTATTCAGGTTACTTGTTTCATTTTTAATTTCTGAACAACATATATTCTTACCCTTTTTGCGCTAAAATGAATGGGTAAACGCCACTTTTCATTTATACACCCGGTATAATCTTCGGGCATATGCAGTTTACAGTGTAGACGAAGGCACGAATAATAAATTTGAAGAAGAAAATGCAGGTTAACAGTTTGAGCCAAGTTATAAATTACCTAAAATATTTGCCCGCTCACATTCACCTGTGGCTCCCTTCACTTTCACCCGGAATAACCGTTTGACTTTCGTATAAAAATCATCTCAACGCGCAGCTGACGAAAAATAATTAAAAACTTCCTTCAAAATCATATTATCTCCTCGTCGCCATCCTTTTACATTTCACGCAAGAAGAAGCTACTCAGAAATTGTGACAATTGCTGTTTAAACATTGTAATTACAAGACGTCGTTGTGGGAACCGAGACATTTTTACCATAGCAACGTAATGGGGGAGACAATAAACAGAATACAAAACGCGCTAAATACGCGAAATACCGGAACGCTAAATGAAGGCCCAGAGGGTTCGGGAGAAGATTAGAAGGCTATTTCTGGGGTGATTTCCGTGGTCCTTACATCGCATGTATGTTATTAACCGAAATTAAACAACGCGTCTTAAACAGGACATTTCATGGAATTAAATATCTGAACTGTTAACATATTCCACAACAGTCGCCATAAAACTCTTAGAATGAAACAGGAACTAATATTTATTTACGTATAGAGGATCTATAGAAAATGTTTACGCCTGCGGACGAAATTTGAAGCCCGACGCGAAGCGAAAAAGAAGCCAAAAGAACGATTAGAAATGATGAATGAATAACTTGATCATTCACACAAAGCCGAAATTCTGGTTTTTATTTATTTTTATTTATTATCAATCTGACCTACAGGATGTAACATCCCAATTAAAGGTAGATTATATAAAAAGCAATAAAAATACCATAATTAGCACAAGTAGCAATGTAATAACAAATTAACTCAGATAATATTGGTTTTCATAGCACACGTTCTTAAACTTCACGAACGTGCCTAAAAAGATGTCAATGTAATGTGGCAGGGTATTAAAATTTTCACATAACATTCTAATTGGTGATTTTAATCCATAGTTAGTACGCGCTATACTGCAATGAAAGGTTTTTTTAATACGAGAATTATGTCAGGAACAAATATTGGTATTTTAGCAAGTATAATTGGATCATTCACGATGCAATGTAAAACCTTATACAAAAATGGAGATGACTGAATTTTTCTTCGCTTATTGAGTGAGACTATATTAATTTCTGTAAGTAAGATGTTGTAGTCAGTTTCAAAACTGGGATATCTTCTACGAAGTTTATAATAACAAAATTTCACAAATTTTCGTTGAACAGACTCAAGTATACGAGTACATCGGTATTTATTATAGATTGGAGTCCAAACTTGCAGACAATATTCAAATTTTGTTCTGACAAATGAGAAATATAGCTTCTTCAAAGTAGAAGAACTGAGTACTTTGGATTATAAAACCCAGACTTCTGTATGATGATTTGACAGTATGAATTATGTGAGTGGCAAAGTTTAATTTTTCATCGAATATGACTTCAAGATCTTTGAATTGAGTAACTATTTCAAGATCATGGCTATCCATTTTGTAATCAATGATGTAAACAGACTTCTTAACAAAGTAGCTCATGATTTTGCTTTTACTGTAATTGAAAAACAACTTAGAGGTTAAAGACCAAGCTAAAATTTTATTGATATCGACCTGCAAGAGATTGGAATCTTCAATGGTATTAATAGTTTTACGTACCTTTATATCATCTGCATATAACAAAATATGAGAGTGCTGGACTGAATTGACAATGTCATTAATAAATAGTAAAAATAATAAAGGACCTAAATTCGAAACTTTTATGATCTTATTCATTATAAAACTGGATCTTCATTTTTCCATTTAGTTTTGCATGCTTCTCTTGGTCAGGCTGATATCTTTCGTAGTTGTATCTATCTTGAGTAGTGTGGTTTTTTGTTTCTGTCTCTTGAATTTTAATTTTCTATATATTATTAATTCAGATTCTGGCGATTACCATACTCTTCCATGTGATTAATTCTCTGGGAAGTAATTGTCATCATAGTAGATTGAGAATTTTCAGCAGCAGTAAGTTTCAATTTAAAAATCTGAAATAGTATTTGCAGATCGTCGGTTTAGAAAAGGATTAACTGATTGCCATCTTTGGTTTAGTATAATAGTACAAATTCCTTGATGCGTTTCCATAATATTCCCATCCAGATAAAGTACTGACTGATGTGAGGGCGTATTTCAATTACATTTATTCGAACTTTCTAATTTTCTCTCGTGAATAGATAAACTTTCATCGATGAAAACTTCCCTGCGGCCGTATTCACGCCTGCACCAGTTCAACTTTAAACAGCCGTTAAATCGGCAATCGGCCAACAATTAACTTGGTGACAAAGTTGGTAGCACTGGCCAACGTGGCTAACTTCGCTCTCCACACCACTCTGAGTTTTAATTCATCCATTAGACCCACGTGTCGCAATTTGTACGTTGCAGGATTTGCGAAGAGTGTTAAATCGCTTGTGTGCGTGCAGCCTCAACTCGATTAATTTGCATTAGGTTGGGGACACTGTATTATTTTAACTCGATTTTTAAACACCCCAAATTTTGCGATAAAGTGAATGTTCAGTTTAATCAAGATTGATCATGAATGAAATATATAGAAGAAATAGTACCAGTATAAAAAACAAATTAATATTTTAACACTGCACTAGCCTACATGCTTTATAATTGCAAGTGTATCAAAATTATTAAGTATAATGCAAGAAATTTATATTCAAATAAAAACTGTTTGAGAATTGCATTACTGGTAGCCACGTGTCCGCTATTTGAGTTTGTCTACTTCCATTGGTAGTAGACTCCGACCCCTAACTCGGTATTCGTTATATATTTATAGGTCGTCTTTGAGTCGCCAATCAAAATTATATATATGGAATTCATATGAGTGACGAGTTGCTAAAACAAAAACACCCCTTATTTTCGAAGTATTAAAATTTTATCATTTTATTTCTTTATTAATATTCATTATTAAGCATCTACTTTCACTATTTTTTACTAATTTCTCTTAAGTCGATTGAGCTGTAATCCCTTATTTGCTCGACCCTGGGAGCTAGTAGTCTATCCTGGAAATAAATCGTGAAAAATTCATTTGGTTAGAGCATTATCTGGCAAAATAAATGATAAATGTCCTGGGTTCAAATTTCGGTAGCTCACATGAACAATTTATTTCTAACATTTAGACTGTTAGCTCTTCATTAATTTAGTGACCCGACTCCCGACAGCATTAAAACTTCCTGATGTGTTGGAAAAATATTAACAATCCGTTGCGCTAATTTAATTACCTGCTCTTTTGCTGTGAAATCCCTTCGAGCTTATAAAAACCCAAGTCACAGTCCCAACTCCCAGCAGTTGAAAGTTCACGAAACAAGATCCGAACCCGAATTGAATCACCGAATCACCGTAACGGACGTAGCGTAGACGTGCTGGTGTTGGGACCGCACCGCGTTGGTCGTACCGCAATCACACAAAAGTGGAGTTTTTGTGTTCGGGCTATAACTGAAATCCAAATAGAGGGCAGTTGTTGACCGAATGTGTTACTGCTATGCTACCCAACGTTACAGCAAACATTGATGGATGGATTGGGTTGTTATTGACACATGACAGTGACAACAAGGAACACAGTGTAAGATGGTCAACAGCGGAATATGTACCCGTCATTATTATCATAATCGCTATCAGTGTTTTGATAGGCCTTCTCAGGACCAAGATATCAAGTATTTAATCCATTGATTATTGTTGTAACCAAGGCGGAAACGAAGATTATCCGACGCAAAATGAAGTTGATATACAATGTTTTTAAACAGATAGCAGCACTTGTTTTTGTATTTTTTTCAACATTGTAAAAATACTTCTGAATTTGGATTAGGTGACGTATTTTTACCCTTCATTTTCTCTTTTTTACCTTTAGGTAAGGAAGGTATTGTCTTTGGTAAAAAAATTCGATGATGAGTTTTTAATGAATAAGCACGTTTCAGGGTCCCTAGAATACGATTTTACTAATTTCACGATGATGTCTGTATGTATGGATTGATGTATGTAGTTTGTATGTATCAAAACATGTATGTATGTGTGTGACGATTTTTTCGGATTGCATAACTCCAATACCACCATTCCAAAAATTATAATTTTTGTGTATTCCTTTTCTTTAGATCCATATGAAGAGCTGATTAGAATTTGATTATAATTGGTCGACCGGACGTTCCCTAATTTGAAGATTTTAACAGTTTTTCTTGAAAAAATGCTGTTAATATCACTTTTTCACATTTAATGTTATTATAAATATTTAAGAATATTTTATTCTCTATACGATTTGATTACATTTTATACTTCATATTCAATGGATATAGAGTAAAAAAATTATAAAGAAATTAAATTTCAAAAAGCAGCCAGCTGTGCTATAAACATGGAAACATCTACTACATTGAGAAAATTCTGATTGGCAAATGTCAGTGTCAAAGTGCAATTTACATACGCATCACCATATGTGTATGGTATGACTAGCGAATGAAAGTTGACGTTTAAATTATTTTATATATGTGGTTTCTTTTGACACCCTAGAGAAGAATAGAATTGTACGAAATATTCAGGTATGAAATTTTTGCATGAACCCATTTAAATACTGGACTAGAAAAGCACAGAAATACATTACTATGTCTAGCTGAAAATAAATGGCCTACTAGGGTAACTGAATATCAAAACAGGGGTGCGTTTGAAATATCTTAAACATTTTTCGTGTATGTTGATTATAGCAAAATATTTTGATCTTTAAACTATTTAGTTTGGCAATTCTATGAAATAGGATTATTTTTAATTTCCTCTAACAGTAATTCCGACTCGAGGGATGCTTACATCTGAGACCAATGAACTAGAATTTGCGGTATTAAATTTTTTAAATACATCCCTGAATCCTGTTGCCAAGGTCATTTTAAATGCCTCCTGGTATTGAGTACAATTCTAATCTTTTGTAACGGAATACATAAGGGTCAGTTTCCTTCCAAATCAAATATAGGTAAATGTTTTCAAAAGAAGCCACACCTATTAAATAATCTTTCATTCGCTAGTCATATTATACCTGTATTCATCTTTATTCATAATGTGGTACATTGTACGAACTTCATTGCTGTTGAGTGCATTTCTTGTCAAGAAATATAGTCTGCAGAAAATTCTTGAACTTCAATGCTAAATAATTCAACCTTTATTTACAATAAAAATAATATTCCTTTTCAGATTCCAAGATGATTATGAATAGTCCATCTGTAGCTTCAAATATATAGTATTCATTATTTGAATTGACAATTAATGCGAAATTCCTCTTTACTGTTTGATTGGGGCTTCAATCTTCAATTTTGGGTTTAATTATGAAATAATCTGATCAATAGTCGATTGGTAACAGAAGCAAAGTACACGAGATAAAATTGATGAATTCAATTTTACGTTTGCCGTTCATGCTAATCCTCTTTAGGATCCGTTATTGCGCATTAATTGATGATATATTCACGCAAAGTACTTTATAATATTCAACCGAACTCAAACAGCGGTAGGACCAAGAAAGAATATCAAAAATCACTAATTTAAATATATAAACAAAATTTATTTATTTTATTATTTTCTCTAAAAAAGTCACCATAAATATGCTACCGAAATGTTGGGCTTAAATTAAAATAAACAGAACATGCACTAAAAGGTTGTTCTGAAAAATTTTACTAATGAAATAATGATGAATTTTTAGAATATGAATTGTGCCTCCACTTTTCACAATATTTTGGAGCACCTACCTATGTAGTAGTAATAGGTACATGAAACCTGGAGTTTTAAAAATTTATTTAAATAAAAAAACGTTTAGTAACTGTCAATACTATAAATATGAAATATCCATAAATAACAGTTAATAATAAATTATATTGTTACAATTTAAATTCGTTCTGATGTGAAGCGAAATTTTAAAATTGTCATATTATTTATTGCAGAGTTTTCCAGAGCCAGATTAATGGTCTCCACTAATTAAGGAGTTTCAATAATTTATTTTAGCCCATACACTTTTTGAAATTTCTATTTGAAATTGGAGATATTTTATAATAGTTTTTTAATGAATACCAAAATTATATAAATATACATTTGGTACATCTCAATGCGCTGGTTTCTAATTTTCAAATCGCAGGTCAATATCTGTTTTCGTTTTCGAAATATTTACATTAAAGTTTTACCCATTTATGGGTTATAACCCAAAAATATTATGAAAACATGATTAATTTCAAATGATTTTGTGCCAAATGTTTTTAAAATATGAATCTTTTCATTCATAATTTTAATAAAAACTATTAGCGCTATATCGATATGACGTCACAAATTCAATTTTGTTACAGTCTACAGAGCGAAAAGAATATAATTTTATATTATTCAAAACTTGTGAAAATAAAATCCATATATTTATATGTAGTTGTATGTATGTTATATGAAAATGTATGAAACACTTATCATTATTATTAATATAAAATATATTTATTCAAAATCTTTATAACAGATTTTTCCTTTGACAAGGTACAACCATAATTTCCTGAAAGTGACAGCTGTCACTAGTTAACCCACATAGACATAAATTTTTGGCAGAATTAATGACATTAAACAGATGTAAACAACTTTAGTCAGTAGGCGAAGTAAAATTGACGGTATGACGTCGCATAAATTCATTAAATTTATATATATATATATATATATATATATATATATATATATATATATATATATATATATATCAGAAACTATATCTACATATTTGAAAAATGTAACAAACGCTAAAATTATTCATTTCATCCAATCTTTCAAAAATAGTTATTTGTATCACTAGGCCAGAAACTGAACATTTGCGAGACCGAGTTTATTTTGACAATACGAGATCTCGCAAAACTGTTTTTGGGCGAGTGATACACAAGATTTTTTGTACCGACTTCTCCATAAATTTTTGCATTGCATTTTTATTATAATTACATTTGAGCTTAAAATGCGTAATTATTTTATATCTATTGAAAATATAACATACAAATATTAGTTATATATATTTTGTATATTTTCGCAAATTTTTAATGACAGATGGTGGAAACTCAATTGTATCACGTGAAGTTAGTTGTAGTTACATAACAAACTAGTCCTAAAGTTAGAACTTATAATTAATCTATACGAGATGTCAGTAATGACCGCATATTATTATTTTTATGACAAAATTTACTTATTTAAGTTACAACAATTTAAGATGTAGCCCTAAAATTTGTAAAATTTTGCTAATTCTTGTGTTGAAAATAATCATAAATTGACATATCACCGGAACAGTAATGCCAACTACTTTTGCTGGCTAGATCAGCAACAGCGCATTTCTGGACGATTTTGAGCTTTGTAATATTAGTCAAAATGGGCGGAGGAACGAAAAATAAAGTTGATTTTTGAAAATTTTACCCAAAGGGGGGTGTATTTGAATTTTGGGGGTATAACTTAAAATAGGTAGATATTGAGACTTGTGGGTATCAGCAATTTATTTGATTATAAACCCGGCTATGAAGTTTTCCATTTAATTCATTTTTATTTATGTTTCATTTTATTCATTTGATTTAGTACAAATAATTTCAAATAATACAGAATTATACAGTTTTAAAATGAAAATATATAATATACATCATACATAAAAGATGTCATATGGATTTACTGTATGTATTCCATTAATTTATATGAAGATATATACGAGTAGTCGAATGGTGAAATTTAAACAGCACAATAAAAATAATTCCCTTATTTATTACTTCCTATACACTTTTATTTCGTACATAAAATTCATCCTTAGATATAAAACAGTAAAACTGAATCTATTCAAACTAAACCTTAAATCTCAGTCAGTTCTACCAACATAAAATGTCCGCCATTAACAAGATCACATCGTGTCATTAAAGCATCGCTGCACCTTTAAACAGCGTTCTATTTTACCGACCTTCAGAAATTCTCAGGTTACTGTTACTGTTACTCAGAGTCTTTTAAACTGTATCTTTATTACGGAAAGGAAAAAGTGGCAGCATTCGGCATTGTGCGTCGAGAAAGAGATGAAAATTAGATTTCCATTTAAGGGGTCACGATTTAAGAAAGAGGATTCTATTAAATCGTGGAAATAGATTCGGCGTTATGTAGATTTTAATCTGTACTTTGCAAGTAAATTAGGTTATTTAGGTAGGTTCCAGACAGAGGTAGAGGTTTGGAGGAAATCTTTGGTTTACCTTTTTATAAATTGGCAGCAGTGCAGCAGAAATGGCAACAGTTAAAAAAATATCTATTTGTTTGTGCTTTTATTTAAATATTTTATTTCATATTGTCCACTGCGTACTACTTTACGTTTTTAATTTGAGTCCAGGAAATGGCAGGACCAATACCGGGGCTGCGAAGTGTTGCCTGGAAACATTTCTCGAACTGTTTCTTTTTATAAAAACGAAACGTCAAATCAAATTTCTGACAAATTTATTTTAATTAATCAATTCCAATTCTAAAAGTTCCCATCACTGAACTTAATATTATATTACTGGAATGCGCCTTGATGCGAGATTCCTATAGTAACAAAACAGGCCAAGATCTATAGCAATAGTGATGCACGACGAGGCGAGACTACTCTCGCATTTCGTCTCGTCTCGTTCCATTATGCGAGACGAGAACGAGAACGAGATGGCAGTTAAAAATTCGAGGCGAGATCTCTATAACAACTGCGAGAAGCGAGAAATCTCGAGAGATTCTTGGGAGAGTCCCACAATAAAAATTATTTGTAACTTTATAGCTTTGATTCATGAATTCAATGAAAAATGCACCGTACAAAGAGTGGAATCAACGCTAATTCGTACATAAAACACGTGAATATAATAATTATATGAATTCACAAAATTTTTTGTCTCTCTAGAAATGCAAAATAAAGGCAAAATCCAACAGAACTAGTATTCTCCAATATTTCAGCCCCTAATTCATCCCAATTAAACCCACGGTTAATAAAAAATTTGCCGCCCCTGAAAAATAAAGGATAACCGTCGATGGGACTAATTAGTTGTCGGCGGGTTCCCAGTGTAGCGGTTTTTTATGACTAAATCTTACTTAAATAGTGGCATATATTTAATGATAAAGTGTAGATACTATTAGTTACAAAAAGTAATTTTTTTAGTTTTACTGATGACACATTATAGAAACAGATGTTCGTATTGAAATACGAGTAGTTTAGAGGCCACAGTTTCGTGATAAATTAGACATTTTAGAGGTAAATTAAATTATTTACTAACATCACATTTTCCGCTGGCTATAAATAAATAAACATAATGTTCATATTGAAATAATTTGGGTGAGCAGAATTTAGTGTTTCGCCTCTTTATTATAGTTATACGACTGGAAATACACGGGAGACGGTACGATTGGTGCGAACTTGTCTCTTGTAGTTAAAATGTTTCGTAAATACGTAATGATCAAGCGCTTATTTTTATAGCAAGACTCTCACAAGACTCTCGTGCGAGAACGAGACGAGACCCAAAAAAATGTGCGAGAACGAGAGCGAGATTACAGATCCGAGGTCGATATTTTATATTTCTCGTCCCGTCTCGCGTACATTACTAGATAGCAACACGGAGGTTTTCCCTCCTTTATGCACTGGCACATCAGCCCTACATTCTATATAAAAATTAAATAAAAAATAAATAAAACAAAAAACCCCACATGTCTAAAAATTAATATAAAAATTAAGTCGCAATATGGTAAAGAGTTATTGAATAAATTGTTGTAAATCCGAATGGAATTTAATCTTGAATATTTCTTTCTTCAGATAATCAAATTTTTACTTCAAATTATAGAAATTCATTTCAAAATGTAGATCTTCATTTATGAGATAATTTTTGGTAGGTTTTTGAAATATTGTTTCCAACCGTTTTGACTCCAATACAGGAGAAAATGGAAGTAGAATATTTCTAAATGTCGACAATAAGAATAAAAATAACAGTATTGAAAGTGCACTGAAGACATTAACTATTTGACATTTGTCAATGAAAATAATTTTATAACTCAGAATGTGTAAAACAAAGAAGGAAAAATCCCACGTCATGCTTTCTCTCTTCGCACAATATGAAGCTGACGGCGCATTCCAGTAGTATATATTGAGTTCAGCAGTACCCATACCCCATCGGTGCCTAGTTACTGTAGTGGTAGAAACTTCTTGATATTGGAGCACTTATACGATTAAACAATTGTAAACTTTTCGCCATTCACAAAATAATATTCGTTTTCGACTTGGCGGGAACAAGGTTTACCGTAATATATATACAATTTTAAAACATGTAGATAGTACGAAATAAAATATACGTCATACGGCCGTGAAGTAGTATAACCGTACACATTTTGAAATTGCTGACTCGGCTCCTTCGTCTGTAATAACTCACTTCACAGCCTTATAAAGTAAATAACTATTAATCATGCCTGTGGCTATTTTATGGAACTATTACAGTGTGTTCTATTGCAATAAAAATATGTCACTGTTCGATCAAATAGTTTACGTTCCTTGTCAACTCATCTTTAACGAGCCTTCCGTTTGCTTCTTCCTGGGGGTGTGTTTTCAGTCCGGTCTTTCAGTATTCAGTTGATCACATTGCAGTAGCCATATATTATCAGGAAGTTAACAATAATTCAAAGTAAAAAATAAGATGTCAGTAGTGTTTTACGTCGTTCCACAGCGATGCGGTGATGTGGGCCGCGTTACGATAAAGGCTCCCTTTATGCTTCCGTTGGGGCTGTGTGCCCTTTACTCACTCTTCAACAAATAAAATACGAGGGGATCGTGACATTGTACTAAGGAAAATTTTCTCTGTTATATTATGCATTAAGGATAACAGATACAAGCATACATTTGTTAAATTATATATTAACAATGTTACGAACAAAAATCTATTACTTATTAATGTATATTACAGATTTCAATAATAATATAAATAAATATTTTTGTAATTCCGCTTCATAATGTCTACTTTTTGATTGTTATTTTGCATATCAAAATGATATTCGTTTTCAAACTAATGCGTTCACCTATCACTTTAGAGTTTTAGTACGAAAAAGTGACCAAATCAACCAATCAGCTACAGCCTGTCACTTTTTTACACTGCAGCAAAAAACTGAAAGCTAACCTCGAATTAATTATTTTTGAAACTAAACGGAATTACAAAAAAATCTTGTACGTATGTGATTCGTTGCAAAATTGTGCAATTAAACACATAAACCGCTAAAATCTCATTCAAAACAAAACAAAAAAAATTTATAAGGTGTAATTTTTTTTACTAATCATGATGCAAAACACTTGAAAATCCAACCAATGAGAACAGTATTATACTGCCTATTTCACTCATAAATTTGTAAGCCAATCCAAATTCAGGATTCTACCTAGTTACCAAGTTTCATTTCGACAAAACATCGTCGTCACAAATTTTTTTTCGCATCCTTTAAGCCAATAAGATGTCGTATTATTACAAGTGAGTTTTGATAAGCGTTTTAGAAACATATTGTTTACATACCTGTCAAAGTGTGTACATTTTCAGTGTTATCAGTTTTTATTAAAAATGAGTCGATTCGGACAGGAATCTCTTTAAAACGTTGAAAAAGCAAACTTAAATGTAACGCCTCAAAACACAATAAATATTAGAAGATTTTTGTCAATATATATATATATATATATATATATATATATATATATATATATATATATATATATATATATATATATATATATATATATAAATGATTACCTGATTTTTATTATGGAAATAGTCATCCGAATACTTATTCGTGGTTAAATTTTTTCCTGGAAAAATTTTCCGATTGCTTTACTCGAGCCCGTTGCCAATTTATCTCGTGACATTGATGAAAAATCACTCGTTTCACAACTCGTGATTTTTTTGTCAATGCCACTCAATAAATTGCTAGGCAACCAAATCTCGTAACAATCTAAATTGTTTCCGGCAAAAATTTGCCATATATATATATATATATATATATATATATATATATATATATATATATATATATATATATATATATATATATATATATAAATATAAAATTTTAAAAAATAAATATATTATCATGGCATATTACCCATTGCTGGGTGTGCCAATCTGCTTATATATATATATATATATATATATATATATATATATATATATATATATATATATGATAAAACTCCGTTACCCCGATAAATTTTCGCTACCAAGTAAATAAACATTTGTTATTGTTATAACTGTTAGTGTGACAATTAATTCATATTTCAAATTTATAAATAAAATAATAATTAAACTGTTTCATTTTGCGTTGTTCTTGGAATTTACCTCACCATATACCACACGACCTCTCTGATTTTCTCAGATAAACTTTTATTTTTAACCACTCATTCTTTTTGCTTTTAATCAAAATCACACAAGCAAACTTACATTAGGTAGTCGGGATTTACCATGCAGTTTGCTTTCGTGTTTGTTGCTAGCAAAAAATTCATGCAAAATAATTTTTTTTTCGTAAAATCAAGATGTCTTGTGATATTACTTCTGACAAAAAGCGTGCACAAAAAGGATAGATATATCTCTGTAACGCTAGTTCAATTATTATTTAAGATATTTCATCTTGATTCAAAGCCGTGTATATTTTATTTTAATATCATATTTGGTTTTACATTTCTAGTTGACTTATTTTTGAATTTTGAATGCTTTTTCTGAACACATATTTTTATGATAACAAAATAACAGTTTGGTATATTTTATGTACCCCAATAGAATCTAAGTAAACGACACTACTGAATTTGAAATTTGACAAAATGGACAAAGCTAAAATCTTAACTCATACAATTCGAAGATGACCTTGTTTAGACTTAATTAAAAAATTAAACTCTAGATGGGTTTTTGCTGTCGATGCTAATGTAATATTGAGGGTTCAGGGTTCCATAGTCCGTCAATAGAATTATCAGTAACTCACTAATGTATTGATTATTAATTAATAAACTCAAATTACAGTTTCGCTATAGTAGGTTGGTAATCACACAAAGTTTGTGTATTAGCGAGAATCAACTCGGATTTATTAATTATTATAGGCTTTCAACTCTATCGACTGACAGATATTAGCTGAATTTAGTCTAGTTAGGTAGTACAATGTGCTAGAAGCTAGAACACTTGCTTGATAACATTTGGTGAAGTCAAATAAATATTATTATACTGATCAGTGGCGGTTCCTCCATTAGGACATTTGGTCAATGACCCCCCAAATTTATTAAAGCAGAAAAGAAAAAGCAAAAGAATAAAAATAATAAAATATTTTCAATAGAATAATTTTTAAAGTCAGTCATCGTGTTAGCGTTACTTGCACGTTGCATACGGCACCACTGTGTTGAAAGCAAGACAACGAATGGCGCGAGTGCGCGCGCTACTTGGGTTACATCAAAATTATGACCACGTTGTATTACATGCGGCATACCGTCACCTGGGAGATTAACATGTGACTGTGAAATCAGTTAATTATGAATAGTATCTCCCCAGTGTAAGATATTAAGCTAAAATTTTGTATACTTATTGGAGGATTTTAATTCTACGGATTACAGTTCCACCATTAGATTCTACGAGCAAAATTACATAAGCATTTTAAACAATGTTTAATAATAAATATATCCCTTGGAATATTTTGATGAAAATTGGTATACTCATGGTTTTTGGTACGAGGAATTTACTGGTGAGGTCGTTGAAGGTGTACCGGACACCCATTTTTGGGTATGAGGGTAGTGTGGTTTAAAAAGGGTCGAAATTTAAAAAAATTAAAAATTCTGAAAATTCGTATTTAAGTAGTATGAAGGGTGTAGATTTAAGATTTTAAAACCACAGGTCGATATCTCTTTTCGTGTCCGAGATATTCGTCTTCAAAACTTTGCTCAAAAATGCCCATTTTTGGTTCATATCTCAAAAATGGTCAATTATACACCGCTGGCGATATCACCATTAGATTCTACGAGCAAAATTATATAAGCATACCAATTTTCATAATTTTTGAACAGCTATTACAATCTCCAGAAGGAAAAGTATGAAAATGGCCAAAAATCGCAAAAAATCTAAGGTGTACCCCTTGCGATTTTTTTAGTTTTTGACGATTTTAAACAATGTTTAATAATAAATATATCCCTTGGAATATTTTGATGAAAATTGGTATACTTATGGTTTTTGGTACGAGGAATTTACTGGTGAGGTCGTTGAAGGTGTATCGGACACCCATTTTTGGGTATGAGGGTGTGGTTTAAAAAGGGTCGAAATTTAAAAAAAAATTAAAAATTCTGAAAATTTGTATTTAAGTAGTATGAAGGGTGTAGATTTAAGATTTTAAAACCACAGGTCGATATCTCTTTTCGTGTCCGAGATATTCGTCCTCAAAACTTTGCTCAAAAATGCCCATTTTTGGGTCATATCTCAAAAATGGTCAATTATACACCGCTGGCGATATCACTATTAGATTCTACGAGCAAAATTACATAAGCATACCAATTTTCATAATTTTTTAACAACTATTACAATCTCCAGAAGGAAAAGTATGAAAATGGCCAAAAATCGCAAAAAATCTAAGGTGTACCCCTTGCGATTTTTTTAGTTTTTGACGATTTTAAACAATGTTTAATAATAAATATATCCCTTGGAATATTTTGATGAAAATTGGTATACTCGTGGTTTTTGGTACGAGGAATTTACTGGTGAGGTCGTTGAAGGTGTATCGGACACCCATTTTTGGGTATGAGGGTAGTGTGGTTTAAAAAGGGTCGAAATTTTAAAAAAATTAAAAATTCTGAAAATTTGTATTTAGTAGTATGAAGGGTGTAGATTTAAGATTTTAAAACCACAGGTCGATATCTCTTTTCGTGTCCGAGATATTCGTCCTCAAAACTTTGCTCAAAAATGCCCATTTTTGGGTTATATCCCAAATGTATGTACTGTATGTAACTGATGTTGCGAAAAGTCATCAAATATTTATCAGCATTCACTTTTACTTAATCAGGTAACAAAAAATGATCGTTTTTAAATGGATTGATTTTATTTTGGAAATGAAAATTTTTCGAGAGAGAAACAAAAAGGGGATGAAAACCCTTCCAGGTCATTGGTAGTCACAGTCATGCTGAGCCATAAAAATAAATGCGGTTATTAAAACCACCACAAGCAGAGTGGCCGACGAAAATTTAAATCAATAATTTAAAAACGAATTTAACCTGACCGCTATTCAGATTAAATATTAACATTAACTGAGAACCACGCACGCACAGCTGCAAAATAAATGTTTCTTTTTCGTAATAACGCGAATTTGCATACAAATTCACGACATTACTCGGTGAAAAATCTGCAGAGCCAGCGTTGGAGAAACAAATGCCAAGCGGGAAGCTGTTGTCCGGCTGCGCAAGCGTACTGATGTGTTGCTAAGCAACCGGAGACAATTTGTCAAAGTTGAGATGTTAGTTCTTGGCTAGGATTATGGTTGCGAGTTTGTAATTTGGTGTGTACAATTTTTCTCTTTCCTTTTTATACAACGATGTTTTTTTTTCTTTTGTTTTCTGCTCGCTCAGAGATAAAATGATCCTTTTGTATGGACTTTAAAACACGCCAATTAGGGAGAACATTTTCGTTGTTGTTTATAATCGGATAAGTCGATTTTTATCCACATTTTTCGTTATTTGTACTTTTATTCGCAAACATTATTACAGATTCTTTTAATACATACTCAGCTTGAAATTTAGGTTGATATACTGTAACATCAAGCTTATACATCCAGTTAGCTACAATGCCTATGTTTGTTCAAGCATTATGAACACGAAAATATGAAGTCTCGTTAAAATGATGAATTGGTCAAAAAATATTATTGAAAAAGGTATAACATTTTTACATTAATTTCACAGTTCATACAACTGTTCCACGCTTTCTGAAAGTGCATTTAGCTGCCTCATCCCCTCGTCGTATTTTCTATCACCTCGGCTAGATTAGATTCGCAAATGTTGTTCCTTCAATTTGATTTTTAACTGTGGGAACAGGTTAAAATCGGCTGGTGCAAGGTTAAAATAATACTAGGGTGATTACATTTTTCTTAGCATTGTAATTTTTCACCATCAGGGAGCGATGTACCGGAGCGTTGTCATGCAGCAAAATCCAATCAATCCTTGTTCCATTATCAGAACGTTTTTGTCTGATTAGGTCTCGTAGGCGTTGAAGGGTCCATTGTTTACAGTTTGGAAATTCTTATCATTTTATGATATTCACGACATTTATTGGTTGATCACTAAGTCTAGAAATTATTATGTATACATGCGTGACTTTGAATGCCCTAGCCTAAGCACCATGTCCCCTAAGATAATCCTGTCCTGAAGATAGCGTTTTGTTTTAGAGAGTCTAGATTAGTTCGTCGCGTCGTGATGACGTTAGTTGTCAGAACATGTGTTGTTTTAGTTTTGGGGCATGTGCTAAACGCCCGCCCGCTGGGTTACGGAATGTAACATGTAAGGCTTAGTTGTATTAATTAATGAGGTAATCATATAAAATAAAATGTTTAGTTAATCAGTAAATATAAAGTAATGTTCATATTCATAAATTGTAAGTGTCCATCCAGTGTAAAGTTAAAGTGTGTGTGTGTGTTCTTCCTTCTCATGAAGTCGTAGACGCCACCCATCCGAGGCGTCCACCAGTCAGTATTAGTACTCATCATCTTAGGAGACCCCTCTCGTGTTATATTACTTGGGCCCTCGATTTTTTCATTGCCTAATTTTCGTATGCTTTCTTTAGCATCTAAATGTTTCAGATGGCGATTTCTCCAGAAGAGCGCAGTTTGCTGGCTGCTCTGAAGACATTTCAAAATTCGACAAACAAAAGAAAAACGCACTGTAAGAAACAATCCGCAGATTTGGGTCTAAGGAAAGATTCCGTGTACTTTATGACGCTACCTCGTAGAAGATCACCATTCTATGTGATGTGGTAGAGGCGGTGTGGTAACTGTGGTATGCAGATTTTAATTAAATATCGACTGTTTTATTACTAGAGTAAAAAGGGTAGTTTGTAACAAGTTATATTGAACAAACGCAACATTAAAGCAAGCCGTTACATTAATCACAAAACAAAATCAATAAAACTCACCACTAATCCAAGTTTAAACAAGATAAATTCCAAAACCGTCCAGTAAATAACTCGCGTAAACCTGATCCATAACTACCATGCCTGGTATAACAAAGTTGTTCAATAACAGTGTCGCATCGTAAGTTTTACATCATCTTAGACTCATCACGTAACTTGAAAACATCAGAGCATCGTGGCAAGGAAAGTATCTTTCGTCAGTGGCGGTTCTTCTAAATATTCAAAACTACAAAATGTCAGTATAAAAAGTATTATTTGCAATTTCTTGCAGCTTTAGCAAATGTCAAAAATATAGCCAGATTGTTTGATTGAGTCGTCTGATTTCAAATGCTTGAAATTCGACTAATAAAATAGATCTGGTCATTGCAGATAAAGAGAAGAAACATTGTGGTAGATTGAAGAATAATATTAATAATAATAATAATAATAATAATAATAATAATAATAATAATTTAAAGAGATAGAAGACATATGCAATGATCTGCGCATAGTAAGAACAAATGAAGTCTATGGCGTTTGTTTCTAAAAAAAAAAAATTAGACGTAAAATGTGAGAAAAGTTTCAGACAATTTTAAAAAACTTATCGAAACAAGTTACAAAAGCTTTTATTGAAGCTACGATGCAATTTTTCATCGAGAATTCAGATATTTTAATGACTGAAATATTTTTGACGTTTTATTTTACAACCCAACTGGCAGATGTTAGCGCCATTTTTGCCATTTTACTTACTATTTGTAGCGATAGAAAGAGATAGCTGTTAAATTGAAAAGGTTTATTGGGACAACATATATAATTCAAGAGAAAAGGGGGTGACTAGAATTACACGACCCCCTTGAATGGGTGCCAGTTACTCTAACGGTGCAACCCAAAACAGGATGAGTAAAAAACCGTCGAAAAGGAGAAAACTAGGGAGATCGAATTCAGGATTTAGACATAAAATTAAGAGTACAGTTTAATTTTTCAAAGGTTATCTTCGAATTGTATGGGTTAAGATTTAGCTTCGCCCATTCTGTCAAATTCAGTTGTGTCGTTCACCTAGTTTTATTTTGTTATTATAAAAATATGTTACTGTAACATTGAGAAATGTTGCGAAATATAAAGACACGTAATTCAATTAGGCAATACGTAAAGAGATGAGTTTTAGTAAAGTCAGCATTAATCGCTTAGGAACTCTCTCGCCGAAGTCTGATACTTTAGTACGCAAATAGGCGGCTCCAAGTGAGGTTGCACTCGCTTGTACAGATAAATAACCAAATATTCGTACGAACTTAGTAAGTGGGCAAAAGTTTAACGCTGTACGAATATTACGAAATTGTACGCTAAACAACATTGTATGTTATAATCGCTTATTAGTTATTTACAAATTTTTAACCAAAGTGTATTTGTATTCAACATGTTTTGTTATTTTAATATATTTATCCTTAAA
The DNA here is from genome assembly GCA_963082715.1 of Harpalus rubripes. Classification (NCBI taxonomy): domain Eukaryota; kingdom Metazoa; phylum Arthropoda; class Insecta; order Coleoptera; family Carabidae; genus Harpalus; species Harpalus rubripes. The sequence continues at coordinate 23,315,171 of OY720460.1, read as the reverse complement.
TTACATCATTACCGTTATCTGCGTACAAAGCATATTAGCACACCCAGCAATGGGTAATAAGCCGTGATAATATATTTATTTATTTAAATTACATGGTGTTGGTATTAATTGGAATGAATCCTAAATACCTAGTGAAGTGAGTCCAATGTAGTGACTAAGAGGGTTCCCGTCAACAAGCATAGCAGTTGGTGACGTCAACTGGCACGAATAGTAAGTACCTTTATTCCTATGTAAAATCGCTCCCAAATGCACGTTATATATAGAAAAGGGCTATTTGTATAATCGTCGATGTCATATTCGGAAGTTCATCAGTTACAGTTGGTAGAAACTGTATAAATACCGATTGTCAGTAGAAATTGAGCGCTTTGTCGCAAGTTGTATATAAAGAAATGCTTAGTAGCCCGCCGAAAAGTATTGACAGACGGTAGAATGGAAAACGACGATAATAAACGCGTGTTTAGCATAACGCCTAAACGTAAACGGCACGAAAAGTATGATTCGATCTCTACGTGTTACATTACAGTAAAAGCATTTAACATTCAAGAATAAGTTAATTGGTAAGTTCATTAACAAATATGAAACCAAATATGAGAAAAATAAATCATTAACAAAATAATACAATGCGCCCAGTTATAAATCAAGTTAATTTATCTGAAATAATAAATAAACTTACGTTACAGCGACAGTATTGTCAACAACTAGCATCGTTTTATAATGTAAGTTTGTCGAAACAATATAAATTTTTGAAAAACAAGCATGTCGTTTTTGTTAAAGAAAATATAAGAGAGATAACTGTACGCTAATTTGTTAATTTGTTCACGATACAGAAATTCTTGATCATGTATATATAAAAAAATAAACTGTTCTATTTGTTATACTATTATTCTATTATTATATAATACAGTCTGTATTGCCTCACAAAAATATTGATAGTCGGAAGTCGAAAGAAGGGAAAAGTGAGGAGAAGGACACATACAAATAAAAGTATACAAGAAGAGAAAAATATACGAACGTTATTCCGTACACTCCTTACAGTAAATGGGTTACCTACTAATTTGAAGCATATATTCTAACTGACAAATGGCGAGCATCATACATTACGAAGTTACAATTCGGTTACCTACATAAGTTTTTGCTCTATTTGGTTTCAACTGACTTCCAACGAGTCGCCACTGTGAAAGCATCACAGGATCCATAACTACCCATCGTTTTCCCTTCGAGGGCACGAGTTCTGCTTCCTCTTAAGTTTCTCCGATCCTTCAAGGGTACAGAGGAGGCTAATGTTTCCTCCGAGCAGCGGTTATTGCTCCAGGCCCGGAGTTATGGAGTTGTGGTCCAAGCGGGTATTATTGGCGAAGTTAATATGGACTTTGCGGTTCGAAGGATCTGCACCAGCAAATTTCATACAAGTTGGGAAACTTCTATGAAGCTTTTATTAATTACACATTACAACGGACAGAACTTTTACAATGAAAAGATCAGTCTATATGTATGTACAGAACAGGATAGATGAATTTACTTAATGTTTATGAAGGAAATATGCAGGCTGTTAAAATGTAATTTTTTGAGCGTATATACATTCTGATGTACTGATTCCTGATTCTCAATCAAAAAGAAATTTTCTTATTTCGCAACACAGTGAATTTTGTTCAACTGTTTTTGCATGTTTTTGGAAATTTTTGAATTGTGGAGTTGGTAACTTGGTGTTAGTGTCAAATAAATATCTTTTGCCGGTTTCAGGATATTATTCCATTGTTTACATGTACAAAAGTAGGCTGGTAACTAAGTCATAACTGTATCTGTATGGTAATATTATTACCATACTAACTTGTCAACAACGGTCTACAAAATGAAAATAAAATTAAATGAAAATATAATGCTCTTCATTAATACATACAGATAACGTTAGCTTATCGTTCTAAATACGGTCTACTTTATTCTAAAGTAATAAACATGTGGAACAAAGCACATAATTTGAATATTTGTCATACTGACATATGTCAAAATAATTGTTCTGTTAACCATAGCAATCTGAAAGTAGCATTAATGAGAGAATTTCAAAAAATGGTATTTATCAATTATGTCTTAATTTTCTGAAACCGATAAATTATTGAAAAAACCACGGATGTTATTAATCATAACAAGCCTTAGATGTCTTAAAATCCTCGCTCTACGAGCTCGGATTTCAAACCGACATCTTCGGCAGTTATGATATACATAACATTCCTAGGTATGTTAATAGCTATTATTTTATAGTACTCGTATATTCCGTAACGCAATCGGTTCGATCAGGTTTGCGGTCTTGTGTTCCGTAAGTCCTGAAATTATGTACCCGTTTCTACTTGGAACGCGGTTCCTGAAGAATGTTGGTAAAAAGTTGGACCACGGCAACCACAAAATAATCCTGGTTTCTCTGGTATTTTTATCCCCAATACCGCTACTTTCAAATATCATCATAATAAAATCAAACGATATAGGTACGTCAATGTCAAATTTCTAAACTGCAGTAATTGTATTACGAATAATTATTATAGATGAAAGTATGAAAACATTATTTATATTTGATATATTGTTGGTTATGTTATTATTATTGGCATTAAATGTAATAGAATGTTCAATTTCGTTGTTATATTCAACGTTATCATTCATTTGGTTAATTTTTAATTTTGTTAGGTTGTGTCAATTTTAAATGTTATATGATTCAATGTCAATCTGTCCTGAAATGGATGAAAATATTCAGGAACCATGGTGTCAAGAGACTGGTTTTTTTGGTTCCCTTACGGAACATAGTATTAATTGCCATTACCTGTCATTACTCATGGAAAATTACTGATATTAAATTTTTTATAGTAATATATTTACATCAAACAGTAAAGCACTCTTTTAATTTAATTATCACGTATGTACTCCGTCATTTTGAACATTTATTATGATTTCAATTAAACAATTCAGTTTTCTGTTATCTTTTTGATTAAAAAACTCAAGTAGCTGTAACTCAGGAACGAACCATTTTTGGACATATATTTATATAAACTTTTTTTCCTTATTTTTAGTAGTAGAAGCCGTCTGTGTATAGTCAGCCCATCATTTTTGTTACACCGTGTACAATGGAAACAATTCAAGTAGATACCTGACTGTAACTACAGAGTAAAATATTGGTGGACGTTATTGGCGCAGTCGGTAGGATTAAAGTTAAGGTATTGTAGACAGTGCATACAATGAGTAACCGCAGATGCTTTCAAAGTTGTTAGAGAAGTTAGTTATACTTTGTTTTAAAAATAGTGATTCTCACGTCATCAGCCCAACCGAACCAGCAACCGTGCCCACGTGTGACTTTGTCACTCACAAAGACAGACACAACATGACTGTCCATTCTCAGCCCAGAAACGGATAACGTGAGGATCACCACGTCATATACTTATGCGAATCAAAAGTTGAATGAATTAAGGAATCTAACAGCTTTTATAAGAATCCATCTTCGGATAAATATGTTTGGTCTTACAAAGCAGTTATTAATGATAAAGAAAAAGAAAATTAATGAAACCTCTCTAAAATTAGAATCTTAAGGATATTTTAAAGGATATTGACAGTGTTCTTTTTGATGGCGTTTTATACAAGAGAAAAAGGTGAAAGTGATAATATATTTAAAAGGTTGAAAGTAAACAAAGCTAATTAGCGGTCTAATGATATTTGCACAGGAGTAATTATTCTTCCCTCACTAAAATTATGCAAATTTCACAAAAACAGATGTCGGGTTTTTGGGGCACGCTCCCTTACTAACAAGTCAAAGTTTAGATTCATGAAAGAGGTAGAAAATTGGCACTAAAGTTAAATATTTAATTTCAAACAAGAAGCAAGTTCTCTCCGAAATTCCTTCTCATCATCAGCATCGACAAAAGGCAAGTGGCACGCCAGAAGTTTCTGCCGTCATAATGTCATTCATTGTATGGTCAGACAATCGAGAGGAATTACACAACTTTCTCAAACAATGTGCAAAATACACGCACAAAGCAAATACGGAATACTCTGTCGACAAAAAGCTGGAAAGGAAATTAAATTTACTAAACAGGCAGCGAGCTATGGTGCTATTATGTATTCGTATTTACAAATCAACCTCCATAAAGCTAATTCAAAATTCGAGTTATAATATTGTAACGTGGAACGCCCCCCCCCCGTCGCCCCCGCTGTAAACGAGTGTCTATTTATAGCGATGACGTAATCTCGCTAGTAGCCGGCTGATGTAAACAGACTGGTCGCGACGTGTTTAATTACTTGCGGTCACCTGAACCTTTTGTGTTCATTGTTATTATGTGTTCGAATATTCTAGAGCTGTTCTAGAAAATAATGGCAGCTGTATATAAGGGATGTAGCTATGCTCGAGAGACAGTTAGTGACATACAGAATCATAGAGACCCATGGAGTGTTAGAGAGTAAAGTGTTAGTGAAAAGCACAACAGTATCGTAGTGAGCGTATGCAGTTGGTGTACTGGTATATTGGGATAGCTGTGGATGTGAATACTCGGTAGTGTTGACGAGTATTGGGAAGCTATAGTGTGCAAGGACAGTAACGGCGAGTCGGGAAGTTACTGGTATACTGGAAAAGCTGTTAAAGAGAATACTCGGTAGTGTTGAACAGTATTAGAAAGCTAGGTATATGGGGACAGTAACGGCAAGTGGAAGCTAATACTCGGCAGTGGTGTTGAAGAATTGTGGCCTACGGACAGTCGGTGATACTGAGGCTGTGGAGGTTAGACAGAGAGTTACATAAATAGACAGATAGTGAGATGAAAGAAGTGACTTCTGTCCGAGCAGTTTAATATACAGACGCTGTTGAGTCAGTTGAGTATATAGACGCTGTGGAGGTCTGTTGAATGTTATAAGTATATAGTGATATAAATAGCGCGAAACAGTCTACAAGAGTCTGCAACAGAATAGCAGTCTTAGATTGAAACGCGTAGTGAAATAAATAGTAGTGTTAATTGGTTAAATAAATAGTGTTAGTGTTACCTAGTTAATTATAGTTCTAGTCTTAATTAGATTTTATAAGTATCTAATACTAGTAATAGTAACTCTCATTATAGTTTAATAAACACTTAATTTTAATTATTAATAATTGTCTAATATTTATACTTCACCCAGATAAAATAAAAACGTTACAATATAATGGTTTGTAATAAATAACAAACTGATGTTAGTTTAGAGTATTGTTTACTTTCTTGCAAAATCTTGATGATCTTGATGCACCAGTATTTTATGACAAGTTGTGAGTTTCCTTTCTTTGTTTCAAATCCATTTGAAATCTGCATTTTATACTTTCTTTCAAAATGTGAAAGAAAAATGTTTATTCTTCATAAAATTCACGTTTGTCGAAATGTTAGATGATAACCCGACCTTCCTAGCATCACTTCATCAATAAAAACAAATCGAAGCTTTTTGGATTAACGGCGCGCAAGAACTTTATCGACAAACATGTTTGATTCATTTATTACCTCTAAACTTCCTAGAGAAGAATGTGAGTGGAACTCATGTCCTCAGCAATGCATAAAGCTTTATTCTTTCCCGAGAATTAAACGTTTCATCATCGTTCGTTTCCTGCTCATTTTTCATTTCCGCGAAGTTGTACAGTTGGCGGTGTTTTTCGCAATATTAGTATTGTACAACGTACTTTTGTATATTTGCTTCAGAATTTATATCGTACAGCGCAACGTGTTGTAGCAGCTGTATAAAATGTGTTAAACGAAAATATTATTGTCATTTGAATTCTTTGAGTTTAAAACAACAAATGGTGGTTTATGATCCACAAGATTTCTATCCGGAAAACGTTCCGAATAGATTCGTGCTGCCTCTCTGGCGTTACGTCCACATTCTTCGAAAATCATAATCATTTCTAAGTAATCAGCGGCTGAATACATGGTAAGAATTTGCCTTTTTTATTCACCTTGTCAAATTTAATTTGACACTGACATTTTTCGAAAACTACAGTCGCCCACACATTTTAAAGAAGATTTGATTTGTATAAAACCATAGTATCGTAAAATTACGGCAAACACACGTTAAAGGTGTAGGTGTCTGATTGGTCAATTTTAAGATGTCTTTTCTCGAATATCTTTTAAGCTAGATTTTTTTTTCTTCGAAATTACACATCCGAGTGCAGTCTCGTGTTTCCTCATTCGCTCTAGGGCGCGAGTTGTGAGAGATCCTGTATACCCACATCTCGTGTTGCATATAAGATTTTTTTCACTCCCAATGAATTATTTTTTACCAGTTCATTTTCACTGCCAGATATGTCAAGGAATACCGGTGAACATTGATACCAAGAATATTGGGGAGACAAGGCATGCCATGTATTTCGCCATAAGACGAATTTTTAAATCATCCTAGTGATTTTCGACCTTATTGCACCGTCAGAATCAGCTGCAAAAGGCTAGTATGCAGTCAAACGAATAAGTTTTCAATGTCAACAAGCGTCACCTACCGTTTTAACCTGTCCGTTATTTACATTACCTTTTTTATAAATATTCTTTCGTATTTATCTTGGTGAAATTGAGGGTGTTCGATTGCGTGGCCGTCCAGTGTGTAAGTGGTTGGATGTGATCGATAGGGTGCTAAAAGAGAGAAAGATTCCGAGTGGGAAGAAAAGAAGAGCCTGTATGAATGCGATTATGAATGTGGCCGAGACGAAAGAAGTTTGCTTAGACAGGAATGTGTGGCGAAGGATGATTGTTTCGTAACTATTATTGTGGTCCGGTTGTGGTATTTTGCTACCGAAGATCGGTCACTTTAATATGTTAAGAGTGAAGAATATTTGTTGTATGATGTCGGGTTAGTAAGAATATTGTTGAAAGAGAGAGTGATTATTTTTGTGGTTGATGTTATTATTATTGTTTCGAATTTATGCTAACCCACTAAGTGGGAAATGCGTGATTTTATGTATGTATGTATTTATTTTAGTTTTATAAAACAAAATCAAGATAATTTGTAGTTATCGATAATCTAGTATTTATTTAGATTTGGCCAACTGTCATATAACAGTACGTAACTGGTCGACTAGCCTTTTGCGGCTGATTTTGGCATTGCAATAAGGTTCAAAATCGCTCAGATGATTTGGAAACTTACGAGCTATCGTGCCTTGTCCCCCCCTCTATTCCTGGTTTAAGATTGATACATTAAAAAAAAGAATCTCAGTGTTCGATGGAAAATGTGAGAATAAAAACCCTGTCATCTATTACATTTGTCACGTCAACGGCAACTTTTAAATGGAAGTATTTATGAAATGAGGACAATTTGATACAAATTAAATTTAAAATTTTGAATTGTAAGAATGACCTAATATTTGACACAAGTTTAAAATATCTAACTGTTAGTATTTAACAAAGAGGGAGGTAAGTACAGCTGTAGGGAAGTAAGAACAATAATTTCCAAATCGGTATCGGATCAGCTTCCACCAGTAGTAAGCATTTACATTCCTTAATACTTAAATAACTGTTAAGCGTTCCTTAAATTGAAATATTGCATTAAAATGAAATGTCAAACGATTTATTATGCATTGCTGTCAAAATTTTGATTTGCATATTTTTGTTTAAGAAACGCTTAAAATTTAAACCTTGTTGATGCAACTGAACACAACATTGTTACCAAAGCAAATACGAATATGTAAAAATAAAGGATTTATGGGGTATTAACGGTTTTTGCATGTGTTTCGTGGCCTGAGCAATCCTCCAGATAACATACTCTAATAGTTAATGAATATATAATAAGACCTGTTTCAATTTATATCGAAATCAGGGTGTAATAAGAAGTCCGCTTTGTATGAGTTGTACAGTCTGGATATTAGCTCTGCATTTTGAATAAATTATGCGGCACTGCAATTTCCTCGTCAAAATCTTTTTATTTATTCATTTTACCATTATCATCAGAGTTCCTCGTCATATATGAATAATTTATAGCATATAATGATTTTTTTGCGAAGCAGATGCAATGAAAGGCAGCGTGCGTCTGTCTGTCCAAAAAGAGCAATAAAATAGTTCGGTTTACACTGCTCAAGAAAATTTGATGCGAGAAGTTAAGTTAGCATCTTCACAAATAACTCATCATTAGGTTTGTTCTTCTGTTCGTCTGGACAACAGGATCTTAGTTCTAACACCGATGTCAACGAGAACCATGTCAACGACTTGGCACTTACTTCAGGGAAGTGATGGGTCAATTCCCGAAATTGAATGATGAGGAAAAATTCCAGGAAATTACTAAGGAAATTCCCAAGAATTTTTTCTTGAAAATTTCCCAAATAATTTCGAATATTTCGTAGCACCACAATATTTGTTGACGGAGTAAAAGTAGGTAACAGGCAGGCATAAACCTCAAACATGCAAAACAAAAGAACAGTCGTCAAGGTATAATATTATCTGAAATAAAATTTCAAAATAAAAATCTAGGAGAAAAGTCTAGATATTTTTCCCTGCAAATCGTAGTTGCAGGAATTTCCGGGATTTTTTCCGGGAAAAAACAAAATTCCTTGCGGGAATATTTTAGTGGCACATCACTACTTCAGGGTTATTAAGAAAATCAGTGTTGCCAATATACTGATTATTTGGAAATGGTTGTCAGTACATTTTCGGCTTAATCAGTATATTGGCTTCACTGATTTGGTTAACAACCCTGAAGTATGTGCCAAGTCGTTGACGTGGTTCTAGTTGACACCGTGTTAGAACCACACTATCATTCATATGAATAATAGACCTTTTCAAATTAAGGAGGTAGAAGATATGCATTCGCATGCGCATAGTAAGAATAACTGAGATCTTTGGCATTTGTTTCTAAAAAAATTAGACGTAAAATGTTAGAAAAATCTTTGACAACTTTAAAAAACATTGTATAGACACGCCTGCGCATACAATCATTTGAATAACGAAAACCGAAAACGACTATTACGAGACTTCAATTTAATTCGCAGAATAATGAGAATTCAAAGTTATCAATTTACTTTAGCTGATATCCTTTTTATTAGTTTATTTCGCCTAAGAAAGGAACTTATACATAATTTTATTCATCAGTTTTTGCCATATATGTCAAATTCAAACCATGCAATATCTATTACACCTAAATTAAACATATTTCCCGCGGTAAGTTTTTATCCTACTGGTATTTATCAAAAATCAATTGGACAAAGTTACAATATGTCTATGAGTCTACAATCAATTTCAACTTTCTGATGAAGTATTAGATAATTAAGTAATAAACTACAGTGTTTAGGTTGAACATGCATTCGTTTATTCATCTAAAGAAAATTATTCATTATTATTATAGTTTTCAATATACTACCTAATAATAATACATTTACAAAAGCCGGTTCTCACACAGCATGCACACCGTAGTGCAGAAAACACTGATCACGCTACGCCGAAAAATAGTCTGTAAACTGTTTTCGAAGGTTGATTTCGTATTTTTTGTCAAAAATATATTGCACGATATGGTTAAAGCAACAACTTTATATTGTGTATATATATATATATATATATATATATATATATATATATATATATATATATATATATATATATATATATGAATAAAAATAAAGCAGTAGCAATCTAGCAATATCGTGTAGTTTCTAAATATTGAGATTGACAAGTGACCATGGAAAGGGGTAAAGTGCAGTAAGGAGGACATACCAATATCAACGTGGCGAGGTAGCACCACTGGTTGGAATGACGAACAAATAGAGGCCCACAAAAATTTCATCATTCACGGAGATCACTTCTTTCTCATTCACCCTTATTCATATGAGTTATTGTATGACTTGTGACATAGGCTTAAGTGTACGGTACATTCACTTAAGTCGGGAGTGAATTCGCATACGCATTATTGTGATCGCCGTATTTTTCCCAACACAGGCGACGGAAATACTGTTTTGAATTTGTCTATGTGGCATTTGTTTATTTTCGTAGGGTTGAATTTGACGTGGTTTAATACTAGTTTACTTTAATAAGTGCAACGCGAGTGAATGAAACCATTTCAAGAGTTAAACATTCCATCAACATTAGTTTTTTATCATGTACTTAGATGTTTCATCTAAATTTCAGGAACAGATAAAAAGTTGTTAAAAATGACATAAATTTTGTAAGCTGCACAACTTTCACTTCAAGTACAAATTAAGCAGGGTCTAACTCTAAAGTGAATTGGAATATATATCAAAAGTGTAGAAGAAATATTGCAGAATTCTGTGAATCATTTTGATTTGCTAAATTTTTTATCAGCCCCCCTGTTTTTATTTTATTTTGAAATACAGCCACTCTAAAAAAATCCCCTCTTTAACATTCTCGCCATTTGCCCTCATGCGTAAAAAATTCAACGCCTTCGCCTTGGGACTGTGTTAATCATACAAAAACTACCCAGGACCGTTGGGTCGTGGATCCCAGGAGTGCGTGGGACATCGTGCGTACATATGTATCACTCTGCCGGTAATCTGGGAGAGAAAAAGCTCTGAGCAGTCTCATAATGATTTCACAACAGCGCGGACAGAGGAGTCTGGCGCAAAGGTGCTAAATCCATTTGTCTTCCAGTCTTTTAGCCGCGTTTAAGAGAAGGCAAGCCGCTATAACCGGCCGAGGATAGATAGAGAGGAACCAGATTTTAAAGAGGAAAATAATAACCGGTTTTTTAAAGAACATTTAGCAATAAACACATTGTTAAGCTACGGTTTCGATGTCTACTTATAAGGGACCCAGTTGCACAAGATCTAACTCTTTTGTTTGTCACATACAAACAGTTAATCTGTGGTGCAATACTTTCTTGTCATTAGTCTAGAAACTCTGGCCCGTATTCTCACCTATTCAAGTAGCGCTACTTCCAAAAATTGCTACTTCAACTGTCAAAAGTATGTATTAAGGGCATAATTAAAAGATTGTGGCAAAGAACTTTAATTTTTCCGAGTGCTATAATCTTGATTGGTACATACAAAGTTTTATTTTATTTTGGTTCTCGAAATTCAAGAATTCAATGGGTATATATTTGGTATCGTTGTGCTGGCGTTGTGAATTTTAAGTATGCTGTGGTTTCTAGATATATTGTTTGTTTATAACAAATTTAGTGTCAAACGAAAATGGAAGAAATTGATTTATCCAAAATAAATATCGAATGAATTTGACGCCGCCTAGAGCAAGTTGGTTCCACAGAAGTGAAAAGACGAGAAAGGATCCGAATAGTTTTACGAGCAGCGGTGTTCCAATTATGTTGTCTGACATTTATCTAAAAAAACTTTATAAGCTCTCGGGCGATAGGAGCCAAATTGCGCCCGTTTTTGAGGGCGGATAAACAAGTTTTTGATTCCAAAATAAAATAAAATAAAATATTTTTAACAAAGCTACACCTTAACACATGAATTTTAAAAAATATTCAATTATCTCCAGGATAGGGGTTAAAAACAAAATTATGTTTATAGAGTACGTGCAACGTCATGTTGACAACCATATCAAAATCAGCTGAGTGGAAGTAAACATATGCTACTATGTGATTGACATGCGACATGTTTTTGACTTTTTGATATTTAAAGTAATTTATTATATTATATTTAGTTCATTTTAGGTACTATATAGATTTAATTTAGTAGATTTGTTATTTAATGCATTGGTCGCACAAAAATGACTTATAACGAAACGTCAGAATAATATCATACATTAGATAAAGGGCGCGAGCAGACACGTGACTCGGGCGTCCTTGACGTGCTTGGCATCAGGTGATTTGTGTGCGCATGTCATTTTGACAAGAACAATGTTACTTTCACAAGACAATGTTTTGTCTTATTTTGATTTCGAACTGCTAAAATGTTATTATTGTACAATTGTCAGGCAGTAAAACACATAAAATTAAAAATAATAACTTCTCAACAGTTCAAAATTAAAATAAGTTACAATATTGGTCTTGTCAAAATAACAAACGCACACAAATCAGCTGATTCCAAGAAAGTCAAGGACGCCCGAGTCACGTGTCTGCTCCTTGATGCCACAAATTGAAATTATTACTTACTAGCAGATGTTTACTTCCAGTCAGCTGATTTTGACTTGGTTGACAACGTGACGTGCACGTACTCTATATTGTCAAACTTACTTGCATTCAGATCAGACATTCACATTTTACAAACACGAAAGACTGGAAAATATATAATACATTGGTGAAACATTGTGTCAATATAAATACAAAAAGATAATTAACCTTGGCGGGGCGCCGGGACAATATGTCTCGGCCAAATTTGGACGAATGTCACCCTATTCAAAACCAGTGATTCACATCTTTTGGTATCTGATCAAGTCTATACGGATAATAATCGATTATTTTTTTTGTAATTATGATGTCATTGTAAAAATGATGTCCTCCTGGCCGAACATGAGCAATAAGCATGAAACCTCATAAAGTCTAGCGTTATAGAAATCCGAATTACCTCACTTTATATCCTCCAAAAAAGCAGAAAGAATGAAAGCAATAATCCTAAGATGAGAAACTTTCTAGTGCGGTTCTGCAACACAGCCGGTAACTCGTAACGTCGGTAGTTAACCCAGCCTGAAACCCGGTTGGTCCATGTAATATTAATCCTACCTACGACACGACAAGGACGACCGAACATCCTCCATCCTTTTACAGGATTGTCTTCTCTGCTGTATTGGTTGGTTCACTCAGTTTCACTTGTTTTTATTATCCTTTAATAGATACTGAAGCCACGGCTGAAAACGTCGCGTTTTTCATTTTATTCGGGCAGTAATAACTGCTCCATGTACAAGCTACGCTATGCTTCAAGTTTTTTTCAAGTCTGAAATGAATGTTTTACAATGAAACTGTATGAAAATTGTGCAAAAACGTAAAACGGTAAGACAGTTATACGTTATATTAAATTAAACATGATAGTTCTTTTTTAAACAGATTTAGGAGAAGATATATTCTGTCGTAACAATGGTTAACGGCATTCTCAGAACATTCGCATATTTCAATTATGAAATATAAGAATAAATCACCGCAAAAAATAAAAATGATTTTAAATTCAATTACACATTACAATATTTCAATTCTTTTTATATATGTATAAAACACATTAATTAGATGCTATTTGTAATTTTCATTTTATCGAGTTCATTACGAACATAAAACAGAAAAGAAAAGTAACTAACTTCAGAGTACATAGTGACAATAATTGCTGGTAACAATACTTGTCAAAACTGAAATAAATATATTTTTGTACAATAGGGGACTACAAAAGAAATAAAACGATATAATTGAAATACTTCGGAAATAAGGGGGTTTTGTTATAGCAGCTCGTCACTCATATGAATTCCATATATATTATTTTGATTGGCGACTCAAAGACGGCCTATAAATATATAACGAATACCCAGTTAGGGAAGGAGCCTACTACCAATGGAAGTAGAGAAATTCAAATAGCGGAGGCGAGGCTATCAAGTCCAGTATTGCAATTCTCAAACAGTTTTTATTTGAATATAAATGTTTTGCATTAAACAATAATTTAAATACACTTTTAATTATAAATCATGTAGACATATACTTCAAGAGCATTTAGGTCCACGAAGAAAACAGTTTGATATAAAAACATATTCGTGACGTCACATCTATATTTTCAAATTTCGGGATACTTATAACTCGCTTATTAATAGGATTTTTTTTACTTATACGTTCAGATGAAATCATATTTAAAAAATGGTGGAATCCCCTATTATACTATGATACCAGTGTTAAAAAGTGACAGACCATTGTTACTTTTAACACTAGTGTTAAACGTGAAATACAAATTCAAATGAAAAAATAGCGTATGATATACGTATTAAAAGTGATTATATTTTGTTCGAAGGTTTGGAGCACTCCGCTTTGCGTCGTGTTCCGGACTTCCTTTTCACAAAATAAAATGTCACTTTTAACACTTATATCATAAACAACTATTTCGTCTTACCTAATACGAAAATATGACATTATTTCATTGTTTTGTTGACAGTACGTTTACTTTACATTCAAGTCTAGTTACCGTAGGCAACAGAATTGATGCATTTCATTAGGTGTCTCAGGCAAAGAAATAAATTGTCTACAAATACGTTTGTGGGGATTTAGCAGGTAATAAAATATAGGAGGTTGCATTTTGCTATCTTGTATTTTTGAGACGTTTTCGATTAAGGTATAAATGCTGTTATTATAAGCAATTTATGGACTGGCGTCAAAAAAATATTTGATGGTTATGATAATGTTATAATCAATCAATACTGTCGTATAAGTCCAATCGACTGATTGTGCCTTACCAACAGTAAGATACAATTCTTTTAAAAACTTTTATTTCACTTTTTGTGTAAATATTGTGTGTCCTATTTCAAGTACTCTAATCAGCAAATCGTTATTTTTAACGTCAAAAACTAAGACGGATGCACCACTTACCGTCAAAATTTAATTAAAAAACTAGACATGTTCTTCCGTTTTATGAAAAGGCTTTCCGTGTAATGGATTTAAAACGAAATTCATCTTGTGTAAGATATTCATCTCGTTAATAGTTTCAGAATTAATTTCCTCCGTGTTCGAAGGAAAATCATTACTTGAGTTGATATGCACCATAAAGCCGACAAATTTAGGTAAGAGAATCATCAATCTAACCTTCTGGAAACTACAAAATCCTGCAGTTCCGCCAACAATATCCGGGACCATTCATCTCAAATGTTCGTCAACTCATCAAGAAGTTAGATAACAAAAGAACAAGAACACATGTATGAAGACAAAAGACTGCACTCATTCGGCATGAGATTCTGCATACATGAAAGGCGAGAGGACTCAACAGAAACAAACATTGCAAACGTTGCTATCTGATGGAAGGAAATAATCCACGCACAAAAACACAGAACTCATTATTTTACAGTTTCAATTTTTATGTAGAAACAAATTTTATCATTTTATTTTTGTATTATTTTACTAACTATTGTCACCATACACATTGAAGTTCACACAATATACATACATGTATTTGTTTGTTTTTTGCGACAATGAATTCATTATATAGGTTGTAAAGGATGATTGTTGAGTAGCTATTATTGTGGTCCGGATCTGGTTTTTCGCTACCGACAATCAATCAATCAATATGTAAGGAGTGAGAAATACTTTTGTTGTATGAAGATGTACGGTTAGTAAGAATGTTTGTAAGGTTGCAAGAGTAAGTCAGTTGAGCTCTTTTTGTTCTTATTTTCGGGTTTAAGTTAACCCACTTAGTGCGATGTGTGTGATTTTTAAGTATGTATGTAATATTACCAAAAGTCGTACGTGCAGTTTTTCGGTCGAGAATACGAGAATGCAGTTTGCAATCAAGGCCCGTAGGGCCGAAGTGCTGCAAGCATCCAAGACCGAAAATTGCACTGTATGACTCGAGGTGCATATGAGATTATGAGATTTTTCGTCATGCCATATATAAGGTGTTCATTTTATATGGGCCATCATTGCTATCTCGAGAACTATAAGAGCTACAAAGATGGTTAAATGGGCAATCAATTTCTATTTCACAAGACAAGTTTAAATAATAGAAATTTTTTTTTTGGGCCAGTAGTTCTCAAAATACGGAACATAACTTTTTAATTTTAAATAATCGCTAAATAAATTTATTCTATATATTTATCCAACCAATAATTCCATTGCGTCTTTTCACATATTTTACAGAAGCAAACAGCCACCTGTCGAATAACTTTAACGTTCATGAATTGGTAGCCTTGTAGAGTAAATTTGTGTCAGTAGAGAAGGATGGAGTTTGGCGTAGCCACGTTAAGCAGACAAGGATGAAATGTGTCAACTACTTTTGAATCCTTAGTGTCAAAATTTTGTTTGAATCTTTAATGTCAATGTCATCTATATTCTTCAGCATTTTTAGCCCCGGAAGACTGTAATTTAACAAGTGTACCATCTAATGCAGCACTCATATGTGGTAAACGAGATATGTATATTCTAAAATTGTCCTTGTACTTTTTGTATATTTCTTTCAGTTCAAAGTAAATGTTTGTCCAGTATCCAAAATTCGAATATATTTTGTCAGCGTGAAATGACAGGATCTTTATAATGATAGTGATTTATCTATTTACTCTTTGAGATCAAATGCGATCCCCAATATGTAATAATAAATTGTTTTCATAATCGGAATCTGATAGTGTGTGACCGATTTCTCACGTTATTTATTAAATCATAGTTCAAATTATCATCATAATCATCAAAAATATTTAATATATCCATTTTGTTAATAAATTTGCACTATGTGAAAAAGTAATGAAATTACGAATAGACGGTTATTTGCTACTTAAGTACCGAATAATTTATTCCGCGAATAACACATGTTATTCTTTCGAATAAATTTATTTGCAAGTGAAAAGACAACAAAAAAATATATATCCGAAGAATAAATTTATCTAAACCTTTATTCGCAAGTGAAAATACCGGCCCTAAGTATTATATTATTATTTAGATAAACTTACTGCTCTAGAGATCTCCAAAAATCTGTAAAAGTTAACAGAAAACTCCAAAATTGCTCAAAACTTCAAAACGTCAAACGCGAATTCAGAAATAAATAAAAAACAAAAATCATAACCATAGCAACCGACCCAAGACATTTGATATTCCGCGCTAATACGTGGCTAAACACATTCTGATTTGTCGAAAGCCACATGGAATTATTTAAAACGGCATACGGAATTATACCACTCGGTTTGTTGGAATAATATTAATTCCAAAGTAATTTTTAGTTGTGGAATGTGTAGTTTCCAAAATAGTGTTGGAGAAACGATAACTCCGTGATGCAAAATGTAATGAAGCCACATACTCTGACGCAATTATTCCCAAATTCTCTAACCAATCAGAAATCTTAAAAATGTCAGCTTTTCATAGCATGGTGCACAGATTATTAGAAATCCCTTTAGACCAAAAAAATTACAGAATTGAAATAACTACAATAAAAAATATAGCGGCAAATAACGAATACAATCCAACAATTATAGATAAATTAATCTTTAAGAAATCCAAAAAACGTATGTCCTAAAAAATTTACTGCAATACTAATGATTCTAATCTTAATCCCAGATGGCATGTTTTAAATCATATTCCGGACCTAACAAATAAAATAACCAGAAAATTTAAAAAACACGATATTAAAACCATTACAGTCAACAAATCAAATTTAGACAAAATTCTCACAAACAAGAAAGAAAAACCAAAATTATTAGAATTATCCGGAATCTATCAAATCAACTGCGATAACTGTAATGCTATTTACATTGGAAAAAGCGGCAGAAATTTTGGCGTTAGAATGGAAGAACATCTCAAATCTATTAAAAACAATAAAAAACCACGGGATTCTCCACACACTGCATAGAAGAACGACATAATTTCCAAGGAAATTTCAAAGCACTTCATATTGCCGAAAACGGATTAAGATTAGAATTATTAGAAAATCTTGAAATCAGGAAGGCGGTTAACTGTCAGAAGTTTATTGGCAATGACCAATTAGATGTGACAAATTCCCCAATTATAAATATGTTCTGAATGTACCACAAACTGTTATTAGGGGCAATACTAGGAATTTTGATGAAAACAGGTAGAGGTAGACATATTCTCGATGTAAACAATTCCCCCACCATGAATATATTCCTAACGTACTAATAGATGCTGTTCAAATTTTGTATTTAGTCTGAAGATGTCCGCAAGGACGAAACGTACGTAGTAATAATAATAAAAAAATTTGTGAAACAATCAAGTGTTCTTATTTAATTTTACTTAATTTAATATTTAATAATGTTTCATCAAGTGCCAACTACTTCATCCCTTTCTTATAGTAATGAAGTTAGTTTATCCTTCCAGGAAAACAGTCACTTAAATTTTTATTGGCGAGAAGGGGTAATCTCCGGAGAAGATGCATCCTCTCTATACTTGTTAAAGTAGGGCGGATCATCCCAAATCATTATAGAGATGATAATATTTTATGCGGATACTTGTATATCAGTTTAAATTCCGCACACATTCTTTGTATCCATTTCGGAGAAAATCCCAACACATTATTCTAATAATCCAACCCTTTTTTATATTCAATCGAACTGCCGCATTTCTCGCAAACAAATCAGTTTGTGTTTCAGAAGCATTCGCCTCGCCTGGCATATTGGTGTCAACTTCTTTTTACCCCTTCCGATTTGACATATTCCATTATTTCCAAGATTTATCATAGACTCTCTTCCATATTTCAAAGTTGACATCCAGGTTTGTTTTAAGGAAGAAATTTATCCATGTCATTTAAATTTATATTTTGATGTTTTACAAAAAAGATGTGTTCTGTATCGGAAAAGAATGAATTGGTACTGTAGTGAATCCTCTACGCGCACGAAATGTAAACAGAGAAAAATGGCAAAAAGGAAGTGAACACATCTGTGGATATTCTATAGTCTGTCTCGCGACCGAATCAATCATTTGATAGCCTCGTGTGTGTGGATTGTATTTTAAACGAACAAGACATGGGATTCAAACCGGGCCCCGTTTTGTATCTGGGGAAAGGAAAGTTTCAGGAAGGATATGTCAGGATGTTTCCACTGAATAGGAAAGGATTTTGAAGGAAGCCTCTTGTTATTGAATTTGTACTATATTTTTGAAAATTGAAATGTATAAACAAGCGACACATCCTTTACCCTTGGTAAAGCTAATGAAGGCAATGCATGGTATGAGAAATAAGATTTGTATTAAACATTTTCTAAGAAAACCATAAATCTTAGAAATGCAAATCGAAGTTTATTATACAGGGAGTTTCAAAAATACTGTAAAAAAATTAAGGGCATATAGTACTGACCAAAATGAGTAAAAAAAGCTTCATCAACATGGATCCGATCTTCCATAGTTTCCGAGATTTGAGGCAGTGAAAAATGAGTTTTTAAGAGGTTTACGTCTGCTATCTCGAAAACTATAAGAGTTACGACTTTGATTAAATGGGATTTTTTGTTTACTTTTCAGAGATCATCTTAGATGTGCTTTTTTTTAAATCAAATAATTGTACTATCTTAAATGTTGTGGCGACCTTGGCCAATATTTAATTTTCAAATACTATTAGACTATTAGAAGTTGAATAAAATTTTATTGTTTTTTATAGTCTATTACTGACAAAGACAAATTTTGTTCGATCACTATCTTTGTCAGTTTTTTTCGATTTTTCGCTCTTCTCGGAAACAATTGAAGATCAGCCCTATGTTGATTAAGCTTTTTTACTTATTTTAGTCAGTACTATATGCCCTTAATTTTTTTTACAGTATTTTTGAAACATGCTGTATAGCATGACAGGTAATCTATTGAAAGCTCTTGTGAAGACTGCACCACAAGGATCATAGTTGTCCGATATTTGCCACAAGGTGCATTCACAAATGAAAATTAGGTTTATGGTTTTAGTTTAGGTTTAAGTAAGTCATTCATAAATGTAAGTTTAAATTATTGGGATATTTCAAAGAATGCACAATAACACAATTTGTAAATACTATTTAATTAGAACAAGAATAATGAATGTGACTCAACGAAAAGATATTTATATAAACATTTTTTTAAACAACAAAACAAGTGACACGTATTTCTAGATCTTAAATTAAACTTAAAAATATAATCTAGAAATACTTTTGTTATTAAATAATAAGATATGTTAATATAAATATTAACATCAACATAAATTAGCTGAAAATTAGTTTTGATATGTACAGACATCTATGCAAATACTTCAAAAAGGTTAAAATACCGCTTGGCATTATTGGTTATATTTCAGCAATTAAGATATGACAGTCTCCATGTTCTTGTCGCATTTGTTTAAAAAGCCGAATCCACCAAGTGGATACTAAATAAATATGGGTGTATATATCTATATCATTCCAGACTCGTTCACATTGCTGAAGTTTGTGACGTCAAACTAAATCATAAACCTAAACTTTGGACCTTGCAATGTTTACCTTTATGATTTGGATTTAGAGACCCTCAATTTTGAAGTGTGAATGAAGTCATTACATAATATGCGCCCAAAGTCTTTAAATCTAAAGTATAAACCATAAATCTAAACCTAATTTTCATTTGCGAATGCACCTTTAGATTTGAGTGAACTATAAACTTATGTTGTTCTAAAATACTGTTCATTTGTGAATCACAATATTATCAAAAGATTGATTGATATTCCAAAATCCCGACTAACCATGCGATTGGCTGGTCACCCTACTTTCTTTAGGTATAAGCCTAAGCCAATGAACGTTCCATATAGGCATATCGGGCTTTGTTTCTAGGAGGAGGATTTAGGTATACACTTCTGTTCCAAGTTTATTGGAAACCCAAAATATTATTAATAATTTAGGAAAGTTTTTTACTTTACTGACAATTTGTCATGATCCTCTTTCCCTGATTATTAATAATGTATAAAAATGAAATAATTTGAATTCCGTTAACTGCAAGAAAAACTTTCGAATGGCGCAGTCGGTAGGATTCTACTTGTGATTATCATAACATTAATAGATTTAGAATAGTTAAGATGTTTGCAATCTGTTTTCAAGTTTGGGATTAATGCATACGGGTAATTAAATATTGAAGCAAACAGAATTTTATTGTTTTCAATGAAAAATGAACGAATTCAGTTGAAGAGCAATTAATCGTTGAGCTTAAGTTTGAAAAGCTTTGAAAATGTTGCAAATCTATAAAGTTATGTTTAAACTTTGTGAGTAGTAATAAATTTATAGATGATTCCCATTGTGCAAGGTAATAAATCTAAGTATTAGCATGAAAAAAGAAATGAAACTTTGTAGTGGAACAATAAATTGTTTGACATTCTAGTGACACTACTATCTCTGTTAGTGCGACCGGTAGATGTCAGCACAAGCGATAAAAAGGAGGTCCTTTCCTGTTCCTTTGGGGGATGTATGCCCCTGTAGTAAATTCCCCCAGCACGACTATGATGTCTATCATTGGCATCCGAAGAGCACGCGCATCACCGCATTGCTTCCAATCTACGTCGTCTTTTATTTCTTGTTCTTTTATTTCGTTTCAGTTTTGTTTGGATTTTTATGTGCTTTGTTTGTTACAGACATTTCGTTATTGTTTCTCAGTAGTATTTAATTGTCTTTTTATGCAAAAGTGATGTATATTTAAAAAAATTATTGTCACAATTATTTTTAAACTATTTTGGTTGGTAATGTCAATAATTTATTCGGAACAGGAGAATTTTGCGGATGAAAGCTTTGCGATGGAATTATTAATTTTGATTTTGAATTGATTATGCCCTAGTTTATGCAAAGATAAATACTTTAATTATAATGGAAATATGATTAATTAATTCATGCGATTTGTTCAGCGAGAAGATTTGAAAACTGGAAATGGACTGATTTAGTAAAATCATCAAATTAATCGTACAATAGATTTACAATATTAATTACATTAATACTGTTTAGTTAATAGCCTTAATATCTGAATATATGTTAAACAAACGGGTAAATTTAAATATTTAGGCGCACGCTTCGACAAGAATGGCCAAGAGACGGAAATTAAAAATCAAATTATCCAAAGCAAAAAAGTCTTAAAAGCACTCAACTCTTTCTGGTGCGATAAGAACATCTCAAACGAAAATAAGAAAAGAGTAGACAAAGCATTGGAGGAATCAGTTTTATGCTATGGATCGGAACTTTGGACATTAAATACAATCCTAAAAAGAAGGCTATTGTCAATAGAGCTGGACTATCTACGAAGGAGCTCGAGAACATCAAGACTAGAGAGGAAAACAAACGAAGAAATAAGAAATACATTAAAGACAGCAGCAAAAGTGATAGATAGAACAGAAAAAAGATCTTTGAAATGGTTTGGACATATACTGAGATTGCCTGAACCTGAAGAACGTTGACCGAAAAAAGTTTTTCTTTGGAAACCACAGAGATATAGAAAACTTGGTAGACCTCGTAGATCCTGGAATGACACATCAGAAAAACCATGGAGAATCGTGACCTGCAAGAAGACGATGCCATGGACAGGGAGGTTTGGAGAAGGATCGCGGGAATATGGCCTGAAGCTGTCAACGATTAATTGATGCATTACTATAATTAGTATTTTGTATTGTAAATTAATTGTAACCACATTAATAATAATACAATATATGTTAAGTAAATCAAAAGAGAACAGAGTTACTACTTCAAGGTCAGATAAAGTAGCAATTTACTATTTCTCTTGAGTTGCTCCATGATTTTTTAATTCTCCGGATAGCTAACTGGCAGATAGCTAATAAAAAGAATAAAATTGTGTTAGGGTAGAGTTAGTTTTCAAAAGCTGGCAAGTTGGCTATCACATTTTGAATAGAATTTGGTTATTCTTTCGCTTTTCTGTGTTTTGGTGCAGTCTGCAGTTGTAGTTTGAATGACTAGAAGAGGTATCTACACATTTTGCAAAAATGAGTGAAAATAATAGAAAGAGCAGTTTACCACCGCGGAAAGACCTAATTAAATTAGTCGACAAATACAAATATATATATATATATATATATATATATATATATATATATATATATATATATATAAGGAAACTAATTTTGAAGCGGGATTTAGACAGTCGAATGAAATTTAGTGGGCAGAAATAATTCTGACACTCTTTTTAATAAAGTCTTTGAGAGAGACTTTATAAAAAAGAGTGTCAAAATTATTTCTGCCCACTAAATTTCATTCGACTGTCTAAATCCCGTTTCAAAATTTGTTTCCTTAACTACTCGAACCAGTCGCGAGTACTCTGCACATCTATATATATATATATATATATATATATATATATATATATATATATATATATATATATATATATATATATATATATATATATATATATATATATATAACAAATATATAATTGATTCCAATATTATAGATTCCGCCTCTTGGAAAGAAAAAGACAGTATCCACGAAATAAAAAAACAAAAACGTTGTGTTATTTTATATGTGGTTTATTTATGATACTTTGAAAATCACCTACAGATATTATCAAACACTGTTGTATAAATTAGTAAAGCTATGAATACTAGGCATATCAAAGATATAACGTGATTCATAAAAACAAATGTTAAATAAGTATTAATTCTCAAATTATGCTTTCTTTAAATTTACCTAACAGATTGTGATGGCGAATGTTTTTCTAATACTACCCAGAGTTCGCTGTTGTACTTTGGTTATTCAAAATAATGTATTGTGTACTAATTAATGGGTACTGTACTGTAATGTACTGATGGGTTACCTAAATGGAAAATTAAATTGTGTGGATGAGCATTAGCCAATTTGAAGTATTAAAGAACTTTTCAAGTACTTCCAGTAAAAGAACAACCTGATATTAAATTAAATACAGGAAGAAAAAATGGCAATATCAGTTTCTTAAGCAATATCACGTTAAAAGTAATTCGAGTAGAAGAGTTCATTGTAATACCCTGTAAAGCGTTTAGCTCTTAGGTGAAATTGAGCATCTATTGTTGGAGTCACTTAGCTAGAAAGTAATGAATGCTCCAACCAACCTTGACTCATGCAATTTGCGCTATATTAAGGTACAGCCCAGCTCTCGATTCATTCATCAAGTCGCGAAGTGTCTACTATATTGTCAAGATTTATAGCACATCAAAAATAAAAAAACCCTATTTTTCTCGCGTCGCAGCCGTCTTTATAATTGGGTGCTGACGCTATCCGTCTCTTCGTGAGCAATCAGGCGGGAAGGGAGGATGGAAAAAGAGAAAAATGGACAGTCAATTCCGTGGACAAGGAGTCTCGATGACGGGAAACTCGACTATTTATCGGATGATCAGCTTCACCTTAAAAGGTGATCCCCTGTGCACTATTCACTGTAATTCATTAACGGCCAGCGAGTGCTAGTTCGCCCACTAATGTAATCGCTTCCGACCCGGCAAAAAAGAACGGTTCGTACTTTAGCAAATTGACACATTGTGCGAGTTTCTTTCACCTGAAACTACATTTCTTATACACTGAAAAGAGAGGTTAGTTTAATCCTTAGGATACCATTGTTGAAAGAAAAAGATTATGTGGAGATATATAGGATGCTGCAAGAAAATTGCATACGTACAATATTGTAACGTTTTTTATTTACCTGGGTGAAGTGTAAATATTAGACAATTATTACTAATTAATATTAAGTGATTATTAAACTATAAATAAAGTTACTATTAATTATATTAAACAATTATTAAAAACTAATTAAGATTAAAACTATAATTAACTGTATAATACTAACACCAACACTATTTATTTAACCAATTAACACTACTATTTATTTCCACGATATTATTAACTATTTATTTCACTATGCGTTCCAATCTTAGACTTCCGGTCTGTTGCAGATTCTTGCAGACTGTTTACGCGATATGTATATCACTATATTTATATCACTATATACTTATAGCATGTTCAACTGTCCGCCTACCGACCTCTACAGCGTCTATATACTCAACTGACTCAACAGCGTCTGTATATTCAACTGATCGGACAGAAGTCACCTCTTTCACAACACTATCTGTCTATTTATGTAACTCTCTCTCTCTTCCACAGCCTCAGTATCACCAACTATCTGTATGCCACAATTCTTCAACACCAATGCCGAGTATCCACTCCAACTCGCCGTTACTGTCCTCGTGCACTATAGCTTTCTAATACTCGTCAACACTACCGAGTATTCACATCCACAGCTATCCCAATATACCAGTAACTTCCCGAGTACCTACTCGACACCAACTGCCTACGCTCACCACGATACTGCTGTGCTTCTCAAACTCACTAACACTCTATACACTCTTAGAAACAGATAGGGAAAATAACACGCACGAAAATCTATTATCCTAGTCCCAGCAGGTCCACTATGATATTCTAGACATATTGTCCAAAATATAAAAAGTCAACATTTTACTAGCCAATATGACAAAAAAATGACTATATGATTCTAGACAATTTTTACTATTTAATCAATGTAAAATTCTTTACTTGAATCATAGTCATTTTGTCTTGTTTAAAGTAGATATTTTTACAATTTAGCTTGTAAATAATTTACTGGGTTTAAAGACAATATTTACTCTTTGGAAATCGTCACTTTTACTTTGTAGAATGTCATTTTGACTATTTTAATTTTGCCCTTTTATCTATGCAGTTTTACCATATTGACTGTTAAAAAACTGTCAATTTGACTATGATTCTATTTTATTTAACTAGAGATTTTTGTCACAGGGTACAAATATAAAACAGATATATATGCATTTTTTTATTTTAATAAAAATAATCGTACATTCGATAACTAACATATAATATATCATACGTTTAAAAAAACTTTTATAAAAAATCAATTATAAACTACTAAGTTATATATTATAATTATCATCTAATAATACCGTATAAGAATTCAATTTGTAAAAATGAATAAAATGGTACTAGATTGGGATCAAAATGTGCTCCAAATACCGTATGAGACATGAACAATTGGTGAAAAGCACTTACAGTATTTGATGTACGACAGTCAATAAACCTTTTATCAATGCAAATTAAATACTGATCTATTGCTCCTTTAGTTGGCCCACGGGCAATCAGAACGGGTTGATTTGGCTTTTTTTTATTGAGAACATCTGTCATTGAAAGTCCAGTCTAAAAATATTATATTTTTTATATAATAAACGTTCCATCCAACAGTGTAATGAAATATCTATGTACCTTGTTGAATATAATTAGCCGATCTA
This sequence comes from Harpalus rubripes, assembly GCA_963082715.1. NCBI lineage: Eukaryota > Metazoa > Arthropoda > Insecta > Coleoptera > Carabidae > Harpalus > Harpalus rubripes. The sequence goes on along the minus strand of OY720460.1, from coordinate 23,289,421 downwards.
CACTGGACTGGATTGTGTGTTGCACTTGCACCACCTCGCGCTGTTGGTGGCAATAAAAATAATAGAGCTATAAACCCTTTTGTGTAAAGATTCCAGTCTGAAAATATTGTAATAATTACTAACTATAAAAATCACAACATAATGACAAATTACCAGAAGTTAATTCAGAATTTGGGTCCATTTTATCCACTAAAATACATGCGACACACGAGCACAGTGTACTGATCATCAAATAAAAATAAAGTGAAAACCATGCTCATTCACACTAGTTTAAATTTGTCTAGGTACACTAGTAAAATTGACTAGGGTTGATAGTATATTTTAAACTAGTTCAAACTTGTTTCATTTAATGACTATGGTAACCAGTGCAGCATACTATACTTTCAGTAAACTTTACATTAAATTTTAGACAATTGAAATTTTTACTTTTTTTAAAGACAAATTGACATTGTACAAATGATTTATTATGTATTACTAGGTAACATGTTAAAATGATATTACAAAAAGTAAAATCAATTTTTACTTATTTATACTTAGTTAGAATAACATTAGAAACTAGTAAATAAAGCTTGACTAGCGACATAGAATTCAGCAATTTCTAAGAGTGTATGAACATCTCTATGTCTCTCCATGTAACTAACTAACTCTCGAGCATAGCTACGTCCCTTATATACAGCTGCCATTATTTTCTAGAACAGTATAGAATATTCTAACACATAATAACAATGAACACAAAAGGTTCAGGCGACCGGAAGTAATTAAACAGGTCGCGACCAGTCTGTTTACATCGGCCGGCTACTAGCGCGATTACGTTACCGCTATAAATAGTCACTCGTTTACAGTGGCGGCGACGGCGGGCGTCCCATGTTACAATATAGTTAAGTCGAAGGGTTTCAAAAATATACACTAGGTAATAAACGCTTCGTTACCGACGGAAGTCGTACATTTTTTTTTTTAAAGATGTGTTAATCAATATGAGTTACAAATTTATTGGGTATGTTGAGGATACAAAATAAAGTAACTTTTACTAATAAACCCATATCCGGAAACGAACCGTTTTCGAGCTACATGCTCTTTAAAGAGTAATAGGCCAATTCTGAACAAATCTGTAAGTCTTCCAGATCTGTAAATCTGTAAACAAATTGACAAAAACACATCTGTTTTTGTTGATTAAAATAAAATTATACATAAGAGTGGGCAGGTTTCGTTGCAATTTTGTTCATTATTTACAGATCTGTAAAACTTACAGAAAAACATAGCATCGATATTTTATCATAAGTTGTAAAAATTACACTTGTGTCAAGTTTTCGATGCCACATTGTTCTTATAACCTACAGTTAAGTTAACAGACGGTTTAACTTCGCTTTAGTTTAGAGACGCAAGATACCAGGTATTTATTTTTCGTGGTAAGAACCCAGGGTAAATACCCGGATATTTACCCATAAGTGGGTATGTATTTAGTGACTATAATAGTAAAATTATGAGTATTCAATATCATCAAAACATATTTGAAGTCACATAAAAGTACATTATAAATATTTATTAAATTTGTTGTTGTTAAATAAAATAAAAACAAACAAAAACCATAAAAATAAACAACTTTTTATTCAAAACGTAATACTTATGTGTTAAGACATGTTTTACAATGGGGTCCTCCACTCATTTCAAGCAATTCGTAGTATGAAAAAGTCTTAATTGTTTTAGTTTACCTGCATTCGATTTTTAATATCAATATGACGTCACCTATTGCTAAATTTTTTTCGTACCAGACTCTGTATTAGGCTACGAGAGTATGATAGCAATAGTGTGATGTCATAGTGACATTGACAACAAATTTCAATTGTGGCCGAGGAGAATTAATCGCTCAATTTATAGCAGTTCTTAGTAAATTCACCTTTTTTTAATAATAATAATAATCTAAAACGAATCGGTTGTCCTCAAAAATCTCTACACGTGTCGACAAACCAATAAGGTTAAAATTTATTGCTGACGTACGGAAAATAGGCAAAGAATATTCCAAGAATTACTTACTCGATGAAAACCTTGCTAATGCGATGATAGATATGAATCGACGGATCGTTTTCGCGAAAAATACAAAAATTAGATAATACATTGGAAAAATACTTTTTCCACTAAACCCATGTGTAGACTATTTAGAATTTAGCTGTTTTTTGACGATACACTAGTTCAAAAACGGTTTAAACGGCTTCAAATTTTATGTTAGCATTCCCAAAAACGCAATAAACTGGTAAAATTATAATTAGAATTAGAAAATAGTTATTGTATTGCAAATTGATGAAGAAACTGCAACAGCAATCAGAAATTAAGAAATTGCAGCAGTTTATTTTAATTTCGTAAGGTTAGGAACTCAAAATGACCGAAGTTCGCGGTTTAAAACATATCATTTTGGCGTAGTACGACTTTCACCCCTAACGGCCATCACCCGGTATAAAAATATTGCAGTATTCAAATATTTTAATTTTAAAAACATTATGTAGTATACTATATACCGTAAAATTATTCTCATTATTATTATTTATAGAATACTACTATAATATTATAATTTCCATGTAAATACATGAAACACATATTCAATTTATCTTACTTATCTATTCCATATATAAAACAATAATTTTCATCTTATTTTATTCAAATTTCAAGTTAAATATTCCCGCTTATACTTACAGTTCATTTATTATTTATAAATATACAAACACAGACCTGTTAAAACATAATACTGTGGTCCCACAATTGAGTTAACCGCGTGGAATATAGAGTCGTATGCAAATATTATTATTATTATTTTCATGGATTTTAATAATAATTTATTGTTATTTCAGTGGGTGACAAGTGAAATAGTGGTGGAGGATTTGGTGACAAACTTTCAGTGCCCCAACAACATTGGAGAATGCAGCAAGACAGCAAAGGTAGAATTTAATATTTGTAAAAAATGTATTTAATTTTTGACACAATCACAGTTTATTTTCGGGTATATAAATCATTTTAAAAAGCAATTATTATTAACAATTAATGTTCACTAATAATAATAATAATAATAATAATAATAATAATAATAATAATTTAAAGCAATTTTTATGATATTTTAAGTAACCAGCTATTATCAATATATGTCTCAATATACTGAACGTTTACAACATGTTATATTAGTATGATTCACACCAAGGTTATTGACTGGTAAAATATTGAACTCACCACTTTTGAAGTATTATGTTAAATTATCAATTCTTACTTCTTACCTACTCGTATAACATAAATCAAATACATGAACATTTTTTTCTAATGTTGCCATATGCTACTAAAGTTGTTTATATTAATTTAAATATCTAAAAGCAAATTTTAAAGAGCATAGAGTATTGTTGAATGTAGAAAACACTTGAATGTACTTAACTATAACAGAATTTTATAACATGTGTACAATAAAATACTTTTGTAATATTTTCAAATTTCCGATAGCAAAACCACCCCCTCCACGTAGAATTGACAAATGGTACCCATTTTATTGTTTGTGTGAATTTCTTCCAAACAACTATTAATTAGGTGTGTAAGCACAAGTTAAAATCGATTTACAAATGAACATCTATTTGCTACAAATTTGCATTGCAGATTAGTACGCAAATTAGCTTGTTTTATTCATTCAGCCAATAGAAACCCAAAAAATAAAACATAATCGAGTGTAAATAAAATTTGCAAAACGAAACAAAGGACTTTTTTAAAATAATTAACATAATTTAAATACTTTCTTGTTTTGTGAACACAAACAGAAGTAATTCTGTATATGTCATTTATAATTGGAAAACATTTATTAAATTTTTTATTTCATCAGAAGGCAGAACATAAATTAATTTTTCCTCTTTAAAAAATCAAGCGTTTCGTGATAATTTTTAATTACAGTAATATTAATAATTGTTGGATGAGGTTTCAAAGTAGGATTTTATTATATATATCAACCACATAATAATCCCAAGCATCAAAATACCTAAGCGCATAAAATGTAGCAAAATATCTTGTGACCAATAAGCCAATGTTTCTAATTATCATATTCATCATATAAATTTATTACCAATAATCGCATTGGCTACCGTTGGGATCATTTAATGACGTCATATGTGCCCCATATGCACATGCAATTTCATGGATAACTAGATGGAAACGTTTATTATACGTTCATTAGTAATTATTAATCTTGCTTTAGTTAATGCTTTATTTTTACTGGAGTAAAACTTTATAGAAATATTGTATACAGTTAGTTTAACTTTTGTTAGAGTAAATTAATTCATGGTAGTCCTGTGACTTTATTATAAATAAATTATTGAAATTTATCATGATCAATAATGAAAGTTGACTTTAGGGATACACATTGGTCTACAAAGTACCTGCTTTATAGATCGTTACAACAGGGTGCATCAGAATAACCTCCCTAGTTTCAGTATAGCATTGTGAAGCGAGTAGAGGTCGTAAAAGTGTGGTAAAAATTCCATCACAAACAGGGCCGCTCCGTGGGCGCCTTTGTGCAAAGTTATATTTCAGCGCCCCCTTAATTAGCACAAGTAGCAATGTAATAGCAAAATAAACTCAGATAATATTGGTTTTCATAGCACACATATAACAAAATAATGATTTGAAGCATTATAACTCATAGTAACAATACCGCGTTCTTAAACTTCACGAACAAGCCAAAAAAGGTGTCAATGTAATGCGGCAGTGTATTAAAATTTTCACATAACATTCTAACTGGTGATTTTAATTCATAGTTATTACGCGCTATACTGTAATGAAAGGTTCTTTTAATACGAGAATTATGTCCAGGAACAAATATTGGTATTTTCGCAAGTATAACTGGATCATTCACGATGCAATGTAAAACCTTATAAAAAATAGAGATGACTGAATTTTTCTCCGCTTATTGAGTGAGTCTATATTAATTTCTGCAAGTAAGATGTAGTCAGTTTCAGAACTGGGATACCGTCTATGAAGTTTATAATAACAAAATTTCACAAATTTTCGTTGAACAGACTCAAGTATACATTGGTATTTATTATAGATTGGACTCCAAACTTGCAGACAATATTCAAGTTTTGTTCTCACAAAAGAGAAATATAGCTTCTTCAAAGTAGAAATATTAGTGAAGAACTGAGTACTTCAGATTAGAAAACCCAGACTTCTGTACGATGATTAGACAGTATGAATTATGCAAGTGGCAAAGTTTAGTTTTTCATCGAATATGACTCCAAGATCTTTGAATTGAGTAACTCTTTCAAGATCATGGCTATCCATTTTGTAATCAATGGTGTAAAGAGACTTCTTAACAAAGTAGCTCATAATTTTGCATTTACTGTAATTGAAAAACAACTTAGAGGTTAAAGACCAAGCTAAAATGTTATTGATATTAGCCTGCAAGAGCTTGGAATCTTCAATGGTATTAATAGTAATAATAATAATCTTTATTGTATTTAACTTGTACAGTATTACAATTGATATTTGATGAGGGTGAATCAGTTTTTCCTTACATTTTTTGTAACATTTTTTACGTTGCGTTGATGGAGATGAGATGATAGGACAGTCACAAACATCCAAGCCCCTGGTGGGAATCGAACCCACGACCCCAAGAACCGAGCGGTGAAGGTCGCTTCGAGCGCTGCAGAAGCACGCTGCCTCAGCTCACTCGGCCACCGAGGCGGCTTTTCAATGGTATTAATAGTTTTATATACATTTATGTCATCTACGTATAACAAAATATGAGAGTGCTGGACTGAGTCATTCATTGTAATCAATAGATCATAATTGCCTCCTATGCTTTCATTCACTAGTCATACTATACCCGAAACTTCATAATAGTCGCTTGCAACAGTGTTTGGACAATGACAAACACCACTTCGCCGATATTATTTTGAAAACCACATGTGATAAAACTTCTCATGTTGTAAGTTCAGAATGTGAATATATATATATATATATATATATATATATATATATATATATATATATATATATATATATATATATATATATATATATATATATATTCAGATTAGATTAGATTATATTATATGTATTCTTGCCAAATTGGCGTAGAATCTACATTTTATATTTTACAATTGGTAATACATTATATTATATTAACCCCATGTTTCTTGATGACTTCTTACATACAGTGTTGTCCTGACACTATGTCGTCTAACAGAACCTTTTCATTTCTTCCTTCTCTCTGAACTTCCGTGCACGATGTCCTTAGATGCCTAAATGTTTCCTCTTCTCTCCCGCATAGCCTGCATCTTCTCTCCTCACTTAATTACCAGTATTTGTTGTTTCTCTCTTCATTGCCACGTCTGAATCTGGCAATCATCTTGATATTTTTCTTTTCGTCCATTAAATACAGTCGCATTGACGTCGTTTGGATTGATTTATATCGTTTGTTGCATTTCAAATTGTTGAGCTTGCACTTACATTGTTGTATGTTCCAATCTTTTTGATATATATCAGGGCCGCTCCGTGGCTAGAAGGCGCCTTTGTGCTATGTTATATTTTAGCGCCCCTTCTCCCTTATGATGTAAAATTTGCAAATTAAAGTTTAAACTATAGGTACTTTTTGTTCTTCAAAAATGCTAGATTTAATATATTGATGAAATTTTCCTACATTCATTCTTGTAATCAATAGATTATAATCTAAATCGTTTGTTGTAATCAACAATTTTGCAACAGATTTCAGGATTTATGTGCATTTAATTCTTCACAAAATGGTAATAGGTATGTAAATATTGGATTCATTGTGGGATCCATTCTTGTAATCAATATTCTTGAGTTCTAATTAATATACATTGTTGTAATCAACATTTTCATATTTATTATTTCAATATAACAATGCTAGAATAGTAACGAACCGATTGGTACGATAATTATTTTACTTATAACTAGAGCTCTAATGCAAACAAATTAAAAAATATATTTTCACTTCTATGACGTTAATTTGTAAGTTTTATAGCAATTTTGTCTTTACGAATAAGAGCATTTTATAAAAATTTACTAATATATACTTTACTGTCTTGAAACAGCGCGCACTACGGATGTTACTCTGCCTCAGCCTCTGAAAAGAGCTTTGGTCTGCAATTATTCATTTTCTGTAACCAAATAACATTCGAAAAGCTTTTTTATTGAAGGTAGAAAATAATATGATTTAAATGAAAATTATTATTTGTTTTGAAAAAATTAATAAAGCTGATGAAATTTGAAAGGAACACCAAAAATCTGTTCCACATCCACACGCTAACAAAATAATCAAATATTAAATCTCCGTAATGAACATTCCCCTGGCGTCCCGATTTAAATTCTGATTTATTAACTCCGACCTAAAATATAATTAAAACATAATGCTCAGCTGGTATTGACATCGCATTTAGCGAGAAATTTATATCAGATGAAAATTTTCAATAAATACTCGGCTCGTGGGGGCTGGTTTCGAGGGATTAAAACCTCATAAATTCTTCTGTGTATGGGCAGCGTTCAGCAAACACGCAACTGTTGAAAACTTCATCAACTATTCTGCATTGTTCCAGTGTGTATTGTATTCTGGATTTACTACGTGATAATTTGGAGGTAATTGACTTGAAGAATTATTTTTTCAGTTGGTTTTCGACTGAATTTTTAATATCAATTGTTGGAAGCTTCACGTAGTTTTGTTGATGTTGTTTGGCATTATAAAATAAATAATACAGGATTTTATTTAACTAAGTGTGCAACGTTTAACCGATGAGAACTAACCCCGTAAATAGTAAATCTGGCAATAATTTTTGTTTTACATGATTTCTATAAGAATTGTAGGCTTTTAAACCAACAAATTACGTTATAGTCCAAAATTTTGTAAAAAAAATAAAAATATTCTCTGGAAAAAATATCACCTATCACAATTGACTGGTCAGTTACTTAAATAACATCCTGTATAACTTGGGGATTCCAGATGGTTCCTAGTTCTGCTAACGGTCAGCGGAAATGAAAACAACAGTTTTTATGTTCGAAAATGACTTTATTTTTCAACATAGACTCCCTGAATCTCAATGCATTTGGACCAACGTTTTTCCAATAGTCCAATTCCGTCGTTGAAGTGATTTTCTGGAAGCTCTTCAAAATACTCGTCCACAGCGGCTAAGGCATCCGGTGTGACCAACACAATACCTCCCGCCATTACCGCCCGAGTCACAAAAATTATTAAGCTAATCCTTATTTTTTGATTAGCGAATTTTACTCTAATTTTGGCAGTTTATTTCTTAAAATATAGTCTAATCTAATCCAAGTAACTACCTTTTTTTAGAAAAAGTGAAGATTAAATTTTAAATGCCGGAATAAAATAGAATTCACTAATTCAATAATGAGAATTAGCTTAAACTTTTCTGCGAATCGTTAATTTTTATTAATATAAATACATACCTACATATTTACATATGCTGGAAACTGTATATATTGATTTCCTTTCCTATTATTGTATTTACTTTTTTCTTTTAAATACGTTACTGTTATTAATTTGAAATTATTAGTTCTTTGACAGTGACATTTATCTGTCAGTTACATACATTTGAATAACTGCGCAACCAAGGGAGTTGTGTTTGTTTAAAGCATAGGCTCCGGGATTTAAATTGTAGATAATTTTATAAATTTATCCATAAAATGTAAAGAAAAAGTATTTATGTAGAAAATTTAATAATCTTTAAATTTTATAATAACATTTATCTAGAAAAAATAACATTTAAAGGTATTTCTTGAAGAAAAACTATTTTGAGCTTCTAGTAAAGTGCCATTTCCTGTTATCTGGTTTACAACAAAATCAAATAGGCTCTTTCTATTACAGAAAAAGTTTGAAATACAAGGTTTCAAAATTTTCTGAATGATATAGTATTTGAGTTAGAGTGGAGGATCCACACATACACACAGACATCATCGTGAAAATTGGATTCTAGTGACCTTAAAACGTGGTACGTGGTACCTCTCTTACCAAGGGTAGCGAGAGGTAAAAACATTTTCCAGCGAGAAATATCTCAAGTTTTGGAAAAAGGAAGAAGTCAGATGGTGTTAAAACTCGTTGGTTTTTGACATTGCCACAATACTTTTGTGAGCAGGAACATTGTCCTGGTGAAAGATGGTTGTCTTTTTGTTCAAACCAGGTAGCTTCTCACTAATTTTTATATCCTATTGGTCCAGAAGGATTGAATAATATTCACCGTTGATAGTTCTATCTTTTTCTAAGTAATCAATCATTAAAATATCCCTTACATCCCAAAAAACCGACGCCATGACTTTTCCGGCCGATGAAATGGTCTTTGGCTCTTTCGGTGTTAGTCAACCGGCTTCAGTCCATTGTTTGGATTGTTCTTTTGTCTCAGGAGTATAATAACATACCCATTTGTTAAATGGACGAATAAAATCGTATTTATTCTTCTGAAAACAATCCAGAACAAAAAAGAATTCGCCTATAGGTCATATAACATTTTTTGATCGTAATGACCCCCGAAATATATGGTATTTGTCGATCGAGTATACATACATATATATATATATATATATATATATATATATATGTAATTATAATTTTTGTAGGATTTCAGTGAAAGGGCAAGAAAGTAAAGCACGTTTTGGATTATTACATCAAGCTTTCGGGTTTATTTTATCCTTCATCAGGATGCTGTAAAATTATACATCAATGTAACAAACAGTAGTAAACATTTAAGTATAAAAACTTACAATAATGTGAAATTTAGTTATAAAACAGCTTCATTGAAAAATATGAAAATATATATTTCAATGAAGCTGTTTTATAACTAAACTTCACATTATTGTAAGTTTTTAATACTTAAATGTTAACTACTGTTTGTTACATTGATGTATAAGTTTACAGCATCCTGATGAAGGATTAAATAAATCCGAAAGCTTGATGTAATAATCCAGAACGAGCTTTACTTTCTTGCCCTTTCACTGAAATCCTACAAAAATTATAATTAGAATTTAAACAGTGACGAATTCGCAACACGTATATATATATATATATATATATATATATATATATATATATATATATATATATAATATAATATATAATTGAAATATTTTTCTTTAAAATAATCTATAAATGATTCAAAGAGGAAAAACAATGATAATTAACTGATCGCTAATCATCCTTAATCAGCTTCCAAACAAAAGTAAAACAAGAAACTTGTTACCTTCCTGTTCTTCATTCTTATAAGTTTGATGTTTGGTGCAAACCATTAGCATCCTACTATCTAGTCCTAATAAAGGACGTAATTAACATCAGACGAGTTAATCACTATATCTGGAGAACATGGCTGGGTGTTTGCATCTTGACTTCAGGTAATTGCATTCCACTAGATGACCGAATATCTCATTCCTTCTCTCGTAACTTCAGAATAAGAACTTTAATCTAGGTTGCAAATGAACGTACCAATTAGTGTGAATTTTCCATGTCGGTGCGGAATTGCGGAGTAGGCTGTGACTGTGAACTCACGGTGTTCAACTGTTTACCCGCCAAAAGCGACGAATGTTATCTTCTAAGAAAAGTTAGTGAGATGAACGTCGTGATTAAGTGAAAGCTGACTTGCGAACTTCACAACCGACAGCAAAGTTATATTTTGCCAAGATGGCTTTAATTAGCAAAAATATTGCAGAGATATTTCCACGGAGTACAGATGAAAATAATATTTATCAAAAACAATTGCATAAATATCCATTCTTTAGGGCCACTTTTACAATCATTAGATAATCCTCGTATAACGCTATACCAGGTATAAAATTGGAAATTGTATTGGATAAACCTCAGATAGAATAAACACCAGTATTTCTTATCCCATAGAAATTGGTCGTATAAACATCGGATAACTTTATCCCTGGTTCTTATGGTTACCACGTAAACACAAACGATGTGTTGCTATTCATACGTTTGACAGATGTCAATAAAATATTTCATCATCACTCTCAGAATCAAAACCATCGTTTATATCAACTAACATCATGAAAAATGAAAATTAGAAGGCATAAATAATAACAATATTGAAGAAAAATAGAAGATAATTTTATTGTGTCAATAACAACCTAAAGTGATTTAACGTAATTTCTGGCTGGTATAACTATCTGATAGATAAAAATGCATTATAAAAGACAGTCTTGTTTATCGAAGGTATAGTTGCTAGGTTGCTAGGATAAAGTTATATCTCCGATAGCTATACCATAGTTTATCCATCAATTGTAAAAGTAACCCTTAGAAAAATAAAATGATTGGTCTATTACAGGCTTCAAATAAAGTACCATTTCTGGAAATTATGTAATGACCAAAAAGGGAGGTGCACAACTAGATGTTATAGAAGTCCTAAATACAAAATTTCAACTTTCTACGGCCTACCGTTTTTGAGTTATGCGAGATACGTCCGTACGTACGTACAGACGTCACGACGAAATTAGTCAGAATGGATTCAGGGATGGCCCAAAATAGATATTTCCGTTGAAATCTGGAAACCGAAATTTTTCGCGAATACAATACTTCCTTTACTTTGTACAAGATAGTAAAAACTGCAAAATTTACATTTTCGCCAATATCTAGTAACCTATGTACTTTTTCTCAAATAACAAAACACCATTAAAATAGTCTGTTAATAGGGCAACTTTTGCCGAATTTAACCGACTGGACACCCTCTATGTACCTATAAAATTAATAATAAAGAAAATAGCTATTATTTGTCCCTATTTTTTAAATCACCTGTATAATTAATTAACTTTGAAATATTTTCTATATAAATGGATGATAAAATTTAGTGTGCGTCTGCTAAATGCGAATAGATTTCTATTAAGGTAGAAGAGTCCTCTGCAGAAATATTTTAAATTATTGAATTGAGAAAGTTGAGATCTCATTTATAAAATTTTATCTCCTTTAGCGATAAACAGACGAAAGGAAACGAAGTAAACTAAGAATGGATAGCAGTTCTAAAGAAGTTCCGGGTTGATCGTTGTTTATCTTAGAAACAAGTGAAAATTAATTTCTCTAATGAATGACCCGATGTTCCGGATGAGGAAGACGATAAAACGGAAACGGAAGTCGTCTTAACTATCATGGCGCAGTTAGCAAGTTATAAAATAGGGGACACGTTTCATTGCAAGAATTATAACATTCTCATTACTTGGAAGATGGAGATGATACTTTTCAAATTATGATTATTGTCGTAAAATACACTGCTTACTTAGATCTATAAATCCACATTGAAATACATTTCTACATATATTGATGATGAATAAAAGAAACAAGATTCTAGAATTTTATTTTCGTTCTAGTATCGTATAAGTATAATGAATTTATTTTAAATACAAATCAATATTATAACAATAATACTCAAAATCTCATTTAATTTCTGTGCTGTTATTTTTCATCTTTATGTACATTAATTTAATTAGTTTCTGTTTCAAATTTTAACTGAAAATTAAGGAGGCCATGTACTTTTATATATAGTAAAAAAATTGGGGTGACAAGCCGTAGGGCAAGAGTAGTACATTATTTTTCATCTTTATGTACATTAATTTAAATAGTTTCTGTTTCAAATTTTAACTGAATATTAAGGAGGCCATATACTTTTATATCTAGTAAAAAAATGGGGGGGGGATCAAGTACTGCGTTACGTAATATATAAGGGGGTTCATGTTTGCGTTACGGGTGCGTTACAAGGGGGGGGTATCAACAATTGCCTAATTTTGCGTTACGTAATTTAAGGACAGCCCCTTAGCAACGCAAATAACCGATGTTATACAGCGTAACTAAGAAGAATTGAGCTATCTGATTGGTCTATTTTCTGATGAGTTTTGAGTATAATCTTATAAACATGTGAAAATGAAAGGCATAATAATATATATATATATATATATATATATATATATATATATATATATATATATATATATATATATATATATATATATATATATATATATATCAGTCTGACACTCAATATTGTTAATCTCGGGCATTGCACGTTCTTCTTACACATATTTTTTGTCATTTTACGTACAAAGACTATTTGCTTGAAATCGTCGTGTAATGGATTACCTAGTGTATTATTTTAGTGCCGATATCTAACGATTTTTGTGCTCTTTAGTAATGATTTCAAATAAAAATTTGTATTGTATTTAAAAAAATGAAAATGAAAATGATTACATGCTGCCATCTGGTATTGTTGGTGCACAATATATCTTGTTCTTTTCTGCAATGCATTTCTAAATTATAGTCTTATGTTCTTCGTAAACTTTCAAATCTGTTTGGAACAAAACGACAATAGTTATGTTTGTGGATTTGAAGGTAGGAAAACGAGTTTTCTAGATGGAACAATTTCAAAATATTTTAGGGTCACTGACTGAAAATAAAGGTTAAACAGTTTACAAAAGTTCTATTTTTAAATCTCCATGCAGGGAAATATGATATTTTTCTAATAAAAGTTTTTCATATTAATCCTCAGTTGAATAAATTTACATTTGTTTCAAATCTTGAAAAAGTTTCGAACTCTATTGAAATTTAGTTAATATAGAATCCTTTTTCAGTATTTTATTTTTGGTTTTCTCGGAGAAAACTTTTAATATTTTTAGACATTGCGCTACTTTATAATTCTGTTCATTTTATGGGTTTTTAAAATACTTTTAACTTTTTTGTAATGAATCAAAATGAATAATCCATAATTCGATGTAGTTAGCAGCCGTAAATTTTTAATGCGCTTGAATTTTTTATAGCGATCCATTTATGATACTCCATGGATATAAAATTGAAATGTCCATTATTTTAAAATTGACTGGACGTTCTCTTGACAATATGACAATTACAGCAATCCAGTTGTTATCGGTAGTGAATTTAATATAATTCAAATTTAGTGCTATTGCATTTTAAAATTTTCCATTTGTAAAATACAAGCACCTTTGATATATTTTTGTGGAAATAAAAAGTGTAACACACGGTACAGTCAGATAATAATTTTAATAAAATACATAACACTTAACCGATGGTAGAACTGACCCCATAAATAGTAGATCTGGCAATAATTTTTGTTTTACATGCTTTCTATAAGAACTGGAAACCCTTAAAACTGACAATCACGTCATAGTTAAAATTTTTGTCACAATTGACTTATAAGAACATTTCAGACTTTCATAATTAAAAACTACCTGTTTATCAACACTGTTGCATGTCTGCATACTCTTGATTAGTATATTTTCAGAATATCAAATAATAGTTATTTATTATATGAGTGTGTAATGTATCATATTAGTCACGAAAGAAAAAGGTTAGCCACGTAGCCCGCAGGGCGAGTGGCTAATTTTCTTTAGTGACTAATATACATTCCACACGAGTGTAATACAACGTTTTATCCAACACTTCTTCAAAAACTTCTTAAATCATTTTTATGTTTTCATTCATTGTTTGACACTGACAAGTCAACTGATGTAGATATTTTAAATTACAAAGTAGCCATTGAATGGTTGTTATGGTTTTGTTATATTGTTTACCGTTTTCAGGATATTAATCCATTGTTTACATTTACAAAAGTGGGCTGGTAACTAAGTAATAACTGTATCTGTATGGTAATATTATTACCATACTGACTTTTCAACAACAGTGTACAAAATGAAAATAAAATCAAATGAAAGTATAATGCTCTTCATTAATACACACAGATAACGTTGGTCTATCGTTCTAAATACGGTTTACTTTATACTAAAATAATGAATATGAGCAATAAAGCACATAATCTGAATATTTGTCGTATTGACATATGTCAAAAAAATTGTTCTGTTAACCATAGTATTCTGAAAGTAGCATTAACGCGAAAATTTCAAAAAATAGTATTTATTAATATAGTCATCATTTTTTAAAACCGATAAACTATTGAACAAACCACGGATGTTATGAATCATAACAAGCCTTAGATGTCTTAAAATCCTCGCTCTACAAGCTCGGATTTCAAAATGATATCTACGGCAGTTATGATATACATAACATTCCTAGGTATGTTAATAGCTATATTGTTATTGAAAAAATCTGCTGTAATAAATATTGTCTGTCATTGGGAATTATTTCAAAGAAAATTACATTAAATTGGGTGAAAATGAGGACCTTCCTATAAAACGTATTCACTTAGAAACACAAGCAGCATCTTTGAATTTAATTCCAAAGTAAGTAACCACTAACTTGTTTCTCGTTTTCGTTTCATTAGCCGTACATGACAGCTGTCGTCTAAAGATAAGTAACCTATTTTAGCATAAATGTTAATATGAATTTAAATAAATAAGTTTCATAATGTTAAATTATTTCAATAATAAAATAATTTTGTAAAATTGCTTTTTTATATTTAAAAAAAAACACAAAAATCAGTAATAATTCCAACGTGATTTCTAAAATATTCTCTCACGGAGTGACTAATGTACATTAGTTATTGTTGCATAAAAATAATATAAATTGTACGCTTATAAAAACAAATTGATTTTTACTTTTTTACAAAATTTTGAACCATGACGTGATTGGTGAGTTTTAAAAGAATCCATTTCTTATAGAAAGGATGTGAAACAAAAATTATTCCCAGATTTATTGTCTACGGGGTTTGTTCAGTTAAGAGCGTTGTACACTAACTTAAATAACACCTGTATACATATTTCTTATTTTTTTAATAAGAAATTCATTGTTTATATATAATTTACTTACTGGAAACTACCGTGCGCGGTATTTTATTTTTTCAACGGTGATTCAAATTTTTGGTTAATATTATTGCAAGACTCAACTCTTCTAGAATAACAAGTAATTGCGACAGCAACTTCCGTTTATTGTCTTAAATAACATGAATTTCATTAGTCGTTTCTTGGCTTTAATTTACTTTTATTTATTTATTTAATGGTCTGTTGGTTTACACTTCTTCAATTACAAAGCGTAAAATGTGCAGTTTTATATAGATTACGTACCATTATATCGTAAATTTTATTACCACATAGGTTTGTCATTAAATAAATTTTCATTCATGATGGAAATACATAAAATCCTTATTTTTATCTTTTTAAACCATAAAATTTTCTTTAAAATTTATTGTCTTTTAATTATTTACATAGTAAAATGTCATGAGTAAGATTAATGGAACAAACTTTTGGATGTCATTAGACATTTTGGAAATAAAAATAATATTTGAAATAATAGGATAATTCTAAAAAAATTGACTAGTTGTTTTATTTTTATCTTCAACATTTTTCGATGCTATTAGGTTTGTGTATTAAATTAGCGTTTTCAAACGTACGAACAAAAATCTGATGTGGCCAACACATTACCATCCGCCAGTTCTATGTATATTATACAAATTCTGTACAGATAGTTTTTTGCGAAAGATTCTATATTTCCAGTACATTACCTTCCCTCAGTATGTATTTTGTACAAATTCCATACAGAAAGTTTCAGAATTGATTTTATATTTGCAGTAAAATTATAACACAAACATACTATGTCAATCGCACTTGACATTGGGATCTGTCTATCAGAATTTTTAACTCAATATCCATTGAATATGTAGTATAAAATGTAATCAAATAGTATAGAGAATAAAATATTCTTTAATATTTATAATAACATTAAATGTGAAAAAATGATATTTAACAGCGGTTTTTCAAGAAAAACTGTAAAATCAAATGAGGGTACTTCCGGTCGACCAATTATAACCAAAATCTAATCAGTTCTTGATATGGATGTAACGAAGAGGAATACGAAAGAATTATATTTTTTTTAGAATTGTAGTATTGAAATTATCCACGTAGAAAAATCGTGACACGCACTCACACATACACACACACATACGTACATACATACAGACATCATAACAAGAATAGTAAAATCGTACTCTAGGGACTCTAAAACGTGCTTATTCATTAAAAACTCACCATCGAATTTTTTTACCAAAACACAGTACTTTCCTTATCTAAAGGTATAACGGAAGGTAAAAAGTGTGCGTCTCGGGACGCCCGAAATATGTGAAAACTTTGTCCCAATTATTTTAAGTTAAAGCAATTTTATCGTTTTTTAAGTATTAGTAGAATAAATTTAATGATTTGGTAAAATGTTTAAATTATATAAATAATTGTTTTGTAAATAGTTATAATTGATAATTTACTTACGAACACAACAAAGTATAAAATATTAAAAGCAAGAGAAATTTGCGTAGCTTCGTTGGAAGCTGGATAGAACGAGCGATGCGCGCGCACTGGCTTGCCATCTCTCAGCGGCAACTTGGGCGCTGGAGTAGAGTCTGAATTTCTTAGCGGTTAATCCTGCCATAAGTAGTTATCACTTTAAAATGTTATACATACATTTAATAATAATATTTTGTCGGCTTTTAACTTTCACATTTATAACCGAGCGGTGAAGGTAACTTTAAGCGCATACAGAAACTCGCTGGCTCAACACACTCGACCACCGAGGCGACAAAATATTAAACATACATTTATTTGTGTACAAACTTTGAAAACAAAATGATCTGGCCTTCTGGCTAGTAATATTAAGCATCCTAGCTCCTAGTTGGTCATGTTAAAGAGAATGCCTGAACATCACCTTCAATGCTCACGCTGATTTAGCATAACGGTGTTATCCCCTAAGTCAACAGGACCGGAAGACGCCTACGATAAGCGCGCCACTGCTCTGAGCGGTAATTCTCGCAACTACCCGATCGGGAATTTGCGCGCTCTCGTGGTAATGGCACTTAATGATGTAAAACAAAGATATCGTCGACGAGTCCTTATGCTACACGCCCATAAGACTTTTTAATTTTTATTATCACTTTGTAAATTAGTCAGATAAGGGACAAGTTTTAATGATTAAGCTACGTGCTCGCGCTTAAATTGGCTCAGTTTGTAAAAAGATTTTGAGAAGAGCCCATTTTTACGTAATTGCAAATTAGAAATAAATTTCGAGCTCAAATCTGGGCCGTTAGGACCACAATCAGTCACATAATACACTTTGTTAAACGCCTATGTTTATAAACGTAGATTTAATAATGACAACTGCAATAAAAACTTTAAATTGGCGCAGTCGGTAGGATAATTCCATAAAAATTAAATGAATTAATTAGATGTAGTGTGAAAATTGTCATAATTTTAAATACAGGGTGTTATGTGAGTAACGTGCCATACATTACCACTTAAACAATGTTGCAATGTATCGTAATCTGCAATAATTTCATTTCTAATATGCTTGTTGTAATTTTAAAGGCACTTTAAGATGAACCAATAACAATTTTTAATTTGAATAAAGCATTATTTTGATACTGTAGTTTGAGTGAATAAACTATATCATTGTGTACGTATAGACAATGACGTAAAGTAAAAGATAATATTACGTGAACTGTAAATTTATTTGTTACAAATAAATCCTAATCTTGAATAAATCCAAATATATCTACAATTGAAGCAATGTAATAATTTATTTGAAGCATTTATTTGTCTCAAATAAATATATATTGAGATCAATTATATCTTCTATTTCATGAGAACTATACATTTATTTACATTAAGAATTATTTTAATTGCGCTAAATTTATTTCAGTACTATTGGATATATAATAATTTATTTGAACCAAATAATCTGTCCACTCTAAAAAGATTAAAATTGAAGGAAGACAATTAAATAAGGACCAGTATATATAATTTTTTCGTTACATCATATTTTTATTAACTCAGAAATTACATCCTTAAGAATATTAATGTGCATATTAATAAAAAATTATAAAAGTATAAATACACACTCTGTACGCAGGTACCGATGCATGTACCTTGGCATAAAAGATACACTGAAAAGTGCAAAGCAAATATCCAAAACTCCACTCAAGTAGTATATTTTTCACTGTTTCTTCACCCATATTCACTACTTTTTAGCACACGAAAGAAAAATCGCCTGAAATGAACGATGTACGAAATGAACAACTCCTTAAACAAGGTGAAACGTACAACAAATGAACAAGTCCGTACAAGTCACTTCATTTAAAATCGTCATTTGACAAATAGAACATTGTTCACTCAATGGAAATATTATTTTGCCACAAATAATATTTATTTGTGACAAATAAATGTATATTCATACAATAAAAACTATGTTTCATAGTAATGAATATAAACTTTACACAAATATATTATAAAATTAATTCAAAACAATTACATATTTGTAGGAAACAAATAAATTTGTCAGAAAATTATAAATTTATTTATTAAAAATCTCAATTTAAAATATTAAACATAAATATATTAGTTTATATGAGAAAATTAAATTAAATTTAAATGAAATACATCAGGGTCAAACAAATAATATAACTGAATGAATAAAATACATTTCATATTAAAGATTAAATTGTATTTGTTGCAAGGTTGCAATAATTGAATGAAGTACCCCTTAATTATGAATATTTATTTGCTAAAAACCAGTCATTTTTCTCTGTGTACTGGCATACATCTCTGTCTATTGTACCGACGCAGGCGCGTCCATAAATTGCGATCGCGCCGCCTCCATCGGCACAGGCCCACTTTATTCTTTGTATTTGTATTTATCATTGTTATTGTTATGATATATGTTATTTGTTTACGTTGTTATGTATTATATTATTTGGAGTTGTATTATATCCATCATTGCGAGCAGTCACATTGGTATTTGTTCTTAACATCATTACAACCTTTTCGAAATTATTTAAACCTGTGTTTACGTTTATTGTTTCTCTTATACAATTTAACTTATTGTAGTATTTTTACCTTGGCGTGGCAGCAGAGTGATCTGCCCGCCCCTTTTGTGTGTGCCTATAGCTGGTACACTATGATGGCTTTATTTTTTACTAATATGATCTTTTCTACTTCAGAAACTACTGAAATCGCTTATTACTAGACTTATGGGAAATATAAAGATAGATTTTTGTTAAAGCCAGTGAGAAACTGAAGCTTCTATTTTATTGAAATCGGTGTTTAGCGAGATAGGACCGTTCCCTTTACAGCGTCAGTTACCTTTCTTTTAAATAATGCATTGGGAAAAACGCTTCCCTCGGTCTTGGAGAAAATTTATATGAAATTGCGTAGCAACGAAAATTAAATAGTCTTGGATACGCGTGATTTAATTAAATGACCTCATTGCGCCGGTTCGTTACAGTCCAGGCGCCAGCGCAAGCCCAATGGAAGCAATACAAACATTTGTCTTCTTTCCAGTGTTTAGCTACGTTTCGAGTACCCCTCCAACAAAAACAAACAAGGCCAAGATTTGCTTCTAAATAATTCAACCAAAGACACGTTAATATCTACTCTGCTTTGGATTCATTTGTTCGTTCCCCGGGAAACAATGGAGCTTCCAGGGCTCAATCAACAATTAATTATTTAAATCAACAAAATAAAACAGATGGAGGGGCTGGGTAGAAGATTACGACCACCAATTTTAGCAATAAAATAGTAGGGATTCTCCATCATAGTATCAAATTAGAAAATTGATCATTTAAATTAAAACTAGACCTTTAAAACTGTATGAAAAGCACTATCAATTGTTTATAAAAAAGTTATTAGTTTTTAAAATGTTTTAATGCCCTTTACTTCTATATCACCCATTAATCTGTTACAAATTTATTCTAACTTTCAAGCCTTCTGCTATCGCTTTTTGAAATCCGGAACTCATTTACAAATAAATAATTGCAGAAAATATATATATATATATATATATATATATATATATACGGTGGTGACCTGGACGACGCAGCATAGTGGTTTCAATGGTAAAATCTTAATATGCAGTTATTTATTTCCCTAATTATTTTAGAACAAAATTGTATTTCGAATATGCTGTTGTCTATATTTTTTCTATTTCCGGAGCCGTAAAAATAGTCAAAAAAATAATAACATTTTTGCAAAAATCAAGTTTCACACGAAAAAATAAAAAAAATCTGATGTGGCCAGCACATTACTTTCCGTCAGTTGTATGTATTTTGTACATATTCCATACAGAAAGATCCTTGCGAAAGATTATATTTCTTGTACATTACGTTCCCGTACTTGTATGTATTTTATACAAATTCCATAGAGAAAACAAACATACGATGTCAATTGCACTGACATCTTTCAATCAGAATTTTCTTAATATAGTAGCAGTTATAGCATAGCTGGCTAATATATGAAATTTAATTTCTTTGTAATTTTATAACTCTATATCCATTTAATATGAAGTATAAAATGCATTCAAATAGGTACTATAGAGAATAAAATATTCTTTAATATTTGTAATAACATTATACGTAAAAAATGTTATTTATCATTGTTCTTTCAAGATAAACTGTTAAAACCTTCAAATGATGGTACTTCCGGTTGACCAATTATAACCAAAATCTAATCAGCTCTTCATATGGATGTAACGAAGAAGAATACGAAAGAATTATAATTTGGAATTGTAGTATTAGAATTATCGCAGGCAAAATTTTTAACACACACACACACACACACACACACACACACACACACGCACACACACACACACACACACACACACACAAACACACACACACACACACACACACACACACACATACACACACACATACATACATACATACATACATACATACATATAGACATCATCGTAAAAATAGTAAAATCGTATTCTAGGGAACCTAAAACGTGCTTATTGATAAAAAAATCATTACCGATTTTTTTGACCAAAGACAATACCTTCCTTACCTAAAGGTGACGGAAGGTAAAAATATGGCGGATCCCTACGATAATCAATTATCTAAATTTCACTCCATCGTCAATTTCACCAAGTTGAGCTGAAGATGAACACGGTTACGGAAGTTATTTTAGAAGTATGTACAACAGTGCAAGAAGTTTCTAAGTCATACCTTCAGCGAAATTGAATAACTAATGAATATAATCTAAAGTTTGGTTCTGTAATGTATGTTTAGGTGGCTACACAGAAATGTCGAGCTAATTTTGTAGCTTCTTTGCATTTCACAAAACACGAAACTTCGCCATTCAATTCATACTTTATTAGTCGTACGAGTACGGTAGGTATTTCTACTTGTTGACTTTCTTTACAATTTCTTTTATTTTCACAGAGTTCGCTGATTCTTTTTCTTGACATAATACATTATTTGTAAATACGAGTTGAATTGTCGACTGACTTTATTTGGCGTCCTTTTCAATTTAAACTGTAATACACAATACACAACGTAGTTATTAATCTACATTTAAAGTATTATTTGTACAAAGAGAACGTTTGTACGTTGAATTCATTTTTATTATTGCTTTTATTAAAAGTTGTGTTTTATACAATAATACTATGCTTTTACTAATAGTAAGTATGTGTACGTCGGCGGCAAACAATGAAATCTGCCAATCGCTGTAATGCGTAGTCGGTACCGGGATTGGCGGCAAACATTGAAATAGTCCAATATTAAATTCCAGCCACTCTTTCAGTCTAGTTAAAACCACGGTTAATGTAGTTCTTGCCGTCCCTGAAAAGTTAAGGATGTTATATTATGCATTGATGGAATGGAAGCCAACACTGACCGAAGCGGAGTGATTGACTTCCGGCGGATTACCAGTGTAGCGGTTTTCTGATCATTCCACTGTTTGCCGGCAATCCTTGTACCAACTACGCATTACCGGGAATGACGAATTTCAGTGTTTGCCGCCGATATATATGTCGGAATGTAAAACCCGTCTTTAATAAAAGGCGGGTGAAACGCGGATAGATTGTCAAACCGTCGTTGACTTAACGATGTTTTCAATCTACTTAGCTTCATATTTCTCAATATATAAAAACAGTAACCTAACCTAACGCACAAAACACACATTTGCAAAAATGGGCCGTTTTTACTTCCCGCTACCCTTGGTAAGGGGGATATAGGGATCGTGCTAAAAATCACATATCGAGATTTTGGTAAATGACCACGTTTTACCCTAGAATCCAATTTTAACATTTTCATGATGATGTCTGTGTGTATATGGGTGTGGGTAAATGTGTGTG
Organism: Harpalus rubripes; assembly: GCA_963082715.1. Classification (NCBI taxonomy): domain Eukaryota; kingdom Metazoa; phylum Arthropoda; class Insecta; order Coleoptera; family Carabidae; genus Harpalus; species Harpalus rubripes. Next base: position 23,266,371 of record OY720460.1, on the reverse strand, counting down.
TGTGTGTGTGTGTGTGTGTGTGTGTGTGTGTGTGTGTGTGTGTGTCTATGCGTGTGTGCGTGGATCCTGTTTACGCTCAAATTCATTCAGAAAATTTTGAAACCTTGTAATCATAGCTTATTCTAATATGGAAAGAAGCCATTAGATTTTGGTGTAAATCAGATAACCGGAAATGGCACTTTACTTGAAGCTCAAAATAGTTTTTCTCTGTAAAATACCTTTAAATGTTATTTTTTCGAAATTTATGTTACCTATTGTAAAAATTAAAGATTATTAAACTTTCTATTGGTTTGCATTAATAGTTTTTCTATACATTTTATGGATGAATTTGCAAAATTATCCATAATTTAAATCACAGAGCCTGCGCTTTAAACAAACATAACTACTTGATTAGACAGTTCAAACCTCAAATGTATGTAACTGACAGATAAATGTCACTGTCAAAGAACTAATCATTTCAAATTAATAATAGTAACGTTTTAAAAAGAAAATAGTAAATAGAACCATAGTTATATGGAATGGATTTTAATACAGTTTCTAGTATAGCTAAATATGTAAGTATGTATATTTAAATTAATGAAAATTAAATAGCGGGAGGTGTTGTGTTGGCCATATCAGTTTTTTTCCTTTAGGTTATTGTTATTATACAGGGTGTTCGACAACTTCGTGTACAAACTTTAAGGGCATATAGTAATGACCAAAATGATCCGATCTTCAATAGTTTCCGAGATATAAGGCAGTGAAAAATAAATTTATCTCGTAAACTATAAGAGCTACGAATTCGGTTAAAAGAGACCTTTTGAAACTGTTCGTTTGTTTTGTGTTACTGCTGTTTACATCGCTTCTAACCTTCAGTTTAATTCTTAACTATTGGTTAATAAACAGTCACTTTAACTAAAGGTTGTAGGATCGGGTCTATAAGTACAATATTTTTCCCGAAATTCATTCACGTTGTGCTCGAAATAAAATGTAGCACCTTGTCATCAATGAAATACAAATAAGATAGTGTATTATATTGTAGAAAACTTCTGTTAGAGAATACTTTGAATAAAACATTCCATTCAGTTTGAAATAAATATAAATAAAAATATATGACTCCATTTCCACATGTGGTTTCTCGAAGACGGGTTGACATAGAGATATAGGACGATCAGATAACGAGTCGATGATTTCGATTCGTTTCGTGAATGCGTTTTCGATGTTTCCGAGACTTCTTGATGACCTGACAGCACATGGCGATGGCGTCAGGTTGATATAAATACTCTGATGTTTGATGTATCAATGCATTTGGGCATTTATCAAATTATAATGATAGCACGGCTGGCTAAACCATTACAGTTGATATACAGTCACTAACATTGTCGTTGATTTATTATTTTTGTAATTATGAACTTATTAACTAAGTTGTATTTTTATATACCAACGTAAAATAAAATGGAATTAGCTATATAAGTATATGATGTAGCAGCGAAACCGACCACCGCCATTATTTTTATTATAATTATAGTTACACAAAATAGTATAAAACAAAGTTGTAGAAGACTAAAGAAGACATTTTTTTATAGAAGAAAAGATTTCTTTAAACCATTGGTTCTCAAGTTTATATTTATATTTTTTCAAATAGGATTATACATATTTTCATGCCTATTTGTAATTTCTTGTGAATTCAACCATGTAACCATTTTATATTCTCAATTCAATTCAAATTTATATTAATTTTATTTTTATAATTATTTTTCAGTACGCTTTATATGAAAAACAAAAACTGATATCTGCCAATTTAAATTATTTAGTGCATAATTCCTATTGTTGCAGATTAGACACTATTAAATATTATAAAGTTATTCACAAATATTTGTTTCATTTTAATTTAAGCTAAATTGTTTTTCTCAATATTTTTATTATCTAAGGATATAAAATGAATACAAAAATACCCTATCGAATGGGTCTCGAAAATATATGCCATCCCATTTAAGAAAATATAAGTTTGTGTTGTAACTTGAGACCCACTGGTTTAAGAAAATAATTTCTTCTGTAAGGGTATGTCCCTTTGGTCTCATACAAATTAATTTTTTTATCTTTAGGTAAGGAAGGTATTGATTTTGGTCAACAAATTTGGTGATGAGTTTTTATCAATAAGCAGGTTTTAGGGTCCCGAGAATATGATTTTACTATTTTACGATGATGTCTGTATATATATATATATATATATATATATATATATATATATATATATATATATATATATATATATGTGTGTGTGTGTGTGTGTGCGTGTGTCTGTGTGTCTCTCTATGTGTGTGTGTGTGTGTGTGTGTGTGTGTGTGTGTGTGTGTGTGTGTGTGTGTGTGTGTGTGTGACAAAAGTTTGCTCTGCGATAACTCTAATACTATAATTCCAACAATTATAATTCTTTCTTATTTCTCTTCGTTACATCCATATGAAGAGCTGATTAGATTTTTGTTATAATTGGCCAACAGGAAGTACCCAGATTTGAAGATTTTAACAGTTTTTCTTGAAAAAACAATGATAAATAACATTTTTCTTCAAGCGTATTATAATATTCATATTATGCTCCTGTACACACACTATAGAAGAAGTTCATTGCCTTACTAGTACAAAAATGTTGATATTGTTGTACTAGTAAAAGAATGTTAGTGTTTTAGTTTACCGCTGGCGGCGGCAGTTGTCACAGCAACACATATTATATTGAAAATTGTTATTTGACAGTTGTGTCGTTTTTGTTTTGTAGTGTACACAGCCAGCTTTGGCTGAAATTGCAAACACTACAATTAAAAAATTCCAAAAAAAATGTCAAATTATTCTTTGAAACGCTTGAAGAAAAAATAGTATATGTCATTCAGAGTAGAACACCCTTTTTGTGTTTTACCCAGCTTGCCTAGCCTCGGCCGCAATAGCTGGGTTCAACACAAAAAGACCGCTTTCTACTCCTAATAACATAATATACTATTTTTCACATTTAATGTTATTATAAATATTAAGGAATATTTTATTCTCTATACGATTTGACTGCATTTAATACTTCATATTAAATGGATATGGAGTATATTTTAAATTATAAAGAATTTCATAAATTAGCTAGCTACGCTATAACTATGGACACAACTACTACTATATTGAGAAAATTCTGATTGAAAGATCTCAGTGTCAAGTGCAATTGACAGAATATGTTTGTGTTATAACTGTACTGGAAATATAGGATCTTTTACTGGAAACTTTCTGTATGGAATTTATATAAAACAAATACAACTGTCGGTAGATAATGTACAAGAAATAGAATCTTTTCCAAGGAACTTTCTGTACGAAATTTGTACAAAATAGGTACATGGAACTGACGGAAGGTAATGTGCTGGCCACATCAGATTTTTTGTAATTATTATAATAATATGTATTCCTCGACTGAATCAAAGTAATATTGGGAAAACTAAAAGTAAAACAGTCTGATGAAAAGGTCTAAAAATGTTTTATTACATAGCCGATAATTCGGAACCAAATATACCTACCTTCTTCAGGGAAATGTAAAAATACTGAGTTGAAAATTTGTTTACAATTGTTGAATTACAAACGTATATTTTAAAAATTATTTTTTATAGAAAAATGTAAACTACACAGTTCATCTTCAGACAAAAGAATAATAATAAAGAAAATAATGGTAGTGGTCGGTCTCGCTGTTACACTCTGTATTACCTATACATCTTATGTACCTACGAGTAAGTCCGATGTATTTTCATTTGAATTTTAAATAATAGACATACGCACAGGTTGAAAAACATCGACATTCGTTGAGGTGAACAGCTGGGAATTTACAACGCAGTATTTACATAATTGTGACAAATATTGTTTTCATGAATACCAATAACCTACATGTAGTATGCAGCTTCCCAAACCTGTAAACATCTAGCCAATCTCGTTCACATCAACAACTTACAAACTAAAACAATCAATAACTCCACTCCCGTGCAGAAAATTGTAAATCAACAGCTTGTAAATCCACATTTCACCAGTGAGTAGCTAGGCAACAAAACAAAAGTAGAGGTGGGTCGGCTGTCAAACGTAAACATGTTGAAAACAACAACCGCTCGCCCACCGCAGTTGTTACGATGTTTCTAACTTCGCCCGGGTGCGAGAAGAGACTTCAGTATTCAAAGAAAGTCAAGTTAAACATTCTCAGAACGCGACCCGAGGGAATGCCAGCCAGATTTTTATCCGTAAACGCCAAGGAACTTTCGATTACATACTTAAACAGCCAACTTTAAATGAGGATGCTCAACATTTATGGTGCTTCTACTTTTAAAACGTAATATGTATTAATATTTAGCGAACTACAAATAAATAAATTTCTTTGAAATAAAGAACTGCAATATATATATATATATATATATATATATATATATATATATATATATATATATATATATATATATATATATATATATATATATATATATATAGTGGAACTTCTCTAACTCGAACTTCTAGAACTCGAATTATTTTTAAGTCGAATTTTTATCACAAATATTTACGTTTCCTTTCATTTTTAATGTATTTTTATCTCCCTAAGTCGAATTTCTATAACTCGAATATTTCTATATCTCGAACTGATATTTCACTAGTAAGTCGAATTTTTCGGGGCAATTCCTAGTTACGGAGAGTGTTCTCACGACAAGTTCAGTGGCAATTAGAGCTTGAAGAAAAAATGTTTATTAATCACCGAAGTAGAAAAAGGCGTAAAGAAAAAAAAGATATTGCTGCACAATTTGGTATTCCTCCCAGCACCTTGTCAACCATTTTGAATAACAAGGATACACTTTTAGAAAAAACCAAAGAGTATGCTGTTAGCAGTAAACGCAAAAAGCTTACACCCTGTGTATATGATGATATTGACGAAGCTATGATCATGCCCACAATCGAAGAAACTTTTTCTTCTATTAAAAAGTTACGAACATTTATAGGATTTAGGAATCATGTTCCTGATTAAGTCTCTAAATTTTGTGCAAGATTTTTTAGAAAAAGTGAAATGGTCTTCTAAAACACAAAAAAAAACCTATTACTTTCAAATAAATAAATAACTTTTTTTGTCTATTGTTTGTGTATTATAATTATTATAAATAAATACGTTTTGTCGTGTTTTTTTTCTATAACTCGAATGTTCCGTAACTCGAATTTTTTTCTTGTCCCTTGAGATTCGAGTTACGGAAGTTTCACTATACATATATATATATATATATATATATATATATATATATATATATATATATATATATATATATATATATATATATACATTATAGGAAACAGTAATGTGAATTTTTTGAAACTTCGTCAAATTATAAAACAAAAAATTAAAAATTTGTTAGGGATTTCCTTGACTCGATAAAAGAATGAAGGTAAAATTTGAGAAAAGCAGTCTTAAAATTTGTTGAAACTGGTTTTAATACAAATCCGACGTTTCGGCAGCCAATTTGCCTTCCCCAGGAAAAATGTTAATTTCACGTAATGAAAATTTAAATCTTAAATTGGTAACATTTGTATATTGTCTTAATTTAAAAAAAATTAAAATTATGTTTACCATACACAATCATTTTCAAGGAAAGTCTTGAAAAAAATGACCTTTTCTCAAAACTTTTGTTACATACGTTGGCGGTGTCCACAACCTCACATTACTGTGGATATGCTTACCAATAATATTGCTTGTTTACTTGTCTATGTTGTTGATTACTGGCACCTGCATAAGATCATCAGCATTGGGTTGACCGCAGACTTGGGCATTGATCGTACATGCGGCCCGCAGCGAAATGCGTGGGTGTAAAGCAGGGACGGATTAAGTCCGTCTGACAGGCCCACAAACGCGTTGTTTTTTCTAAGAGGATTACACTTGCTTTGAATTTTTAGCCTGACAGCTACGAAAAAAGTTTGAAATTCTAGCAAGGCAGGTTTTTTAAAATGGGATTATTTATATGAGATTTCGTTTTAAACACAAATAAACAAACAATGTAGGTGGTATTCATTTATGAATAATATCAGTATTCACTCCATTTGAGTATTATTCCGGAATTTTACGATAATAACCGATTAGTAGGCTCGGGGCGTCCCCAGGGACTATGACTACGTTTATCTCGACGTTTGAAGCCACTTGAATTTAGTAAATCCCTTTTCAATCTTCGAAATAAACGACCGAGATTAATATTTGAAGCCACTTGAAAATGTTAAGTCAAGCCTATAAAATAACAGGCTTGGACTTACGAAGCGGCTTGAATTCTGTCAAAATAAACCGTGAAGCTTCAAATAATGTATCTATGCATGCGCACATCCGCAATATGTTGCAGTGTTACTAAATTCATATCATTTGTTGGTTGTTAGAATTTATCTCATTTTATAAAACTCGCAAAATGAAACTTAGTAAAACTGTCGAAAAGCGAAATATTTGGAGAGAGGAAGAAATAATTTTTTTAAAATATTTTTGAAAGAGAAGACAAATAACATGACAATTTTTAGATTTTGGGGTTATATATCCAGGATGAAATTAGATCATATATATCTCTCCCTGCCTGTCTGCATAATCGAGTATTTAACTATCTTTTTTTAGTCGATACGAATTTAAAGAAGATAGAAAATAACTCAATCCTATTTTCAATCCGCTGAGATAAACCAATAGGATTTTTCAACTCATAATATACTTGAAGCCGCTTGAATTATCGAGATAAACGTAGTCTATAATGCCATACTTACAATAATTGAGCATCATTATCTTTTTATTAAACCTCTCAATTTAACGTGTGCTACATTATAATTATTGAAGTTTACTATTTCTTTGCAATGGTAGACTTCCCCATTTCAAATTATTTTCTGAACAGAGTTACGATATATGTGGCTTTATGAACAGATTATATAACCCATGGGGCAAAAAGAAACTATTTCATTTACGGATGTCGTCAAGAATCATAAACTTTTATTTCGCAATGCCATTCTTACATGAAGAATGCTATACATAACCATGGTTAGTGGCTCTTCTGATTCGACCCCGATGCCTGCGTTTTAATGCGACCAGCCCTTATGTGTTTTATTTCACAATCTTTCTTTCCTGCTCCTATTTTTGCCGTAAATTCATTCCGTCCGTGATAATATGTTCTTTGGCTGCTGGTTTCCCATTATTCCCTATCTCCGTTCACCCAGTAAACGTTAGTGCGTCGATAGTACACGATATGGCCCCAGCTTGACTTCAAATGATACCCTGGACAAGAGGGCAAAGCTATAGCGATCCGCCTCAGAGATTGATCGCTTGATGCTAGATTGTTAACGCAAAGGAAAGGAGGCTATGAAAGTGTCAAAAGAGAGGTTAGAAGTGATGTTATTGGTTTTTGAAAAAAGGTTATGTTTATGAAATTTAAATTATGTTTACTTCGAGAAGAATTCTGGAGTGGCGCAGTCGGTAGGGTATGAGTTTGAAGTTGTTGAATTTAAAGGACGTATTTGATGGGATAAAGAGTTTAAATTGTCCAAATAATAACCGGACACTTAAATTAAATCGTTGTCTTTCGTATTTAATACTAAGAATGAATGAAATGATTTGATACACAAGATAATTTAATTAAATTTTCAATACCGGGTAGAAATTGATATCTCTGATAACTGAATCATAACAAAAGTACAACACTTTGCGTCCAGGAAGAAAATATTAATAGTTCAGTTCTATTTTAGAAAAACAATAGAACTCAAAATTCTTTAAATAAAATTTGAGAAAATTTAACTTTATTCATAACGAAAGTCTATGATGTTAAGGCGTGATTCTCATAGACTACTAATTTCTTAAATTCATAGAATTGTCAAAGATGACAGACGAATTTCTTGCAAGATTTTAATTCTTGAAAATTTCTAATTTTATGAAGTTTCTATTCTAGCTGGTGAAAGAAATAGTATAAACTATTACACCTCAAGAGAGATTGCTATTTTTATCTCTATGCTTTGTAGATCTAGTGAAAAATATGTATTTCGCTTTCTTGATGTTATTGTACCTCACAGTTTTTGTTTAGGCCAGTTGCATAAAACGATGTTAGCTGTTCATGTGTTTAACTGCACTTTGTAACCATGGATACGTATCAAAAATACATTGGAAAATAAGCCTTGTCAAAGTTTATAATGTGATTAAAGTTAACAATGTTTTTTGCAACTTGCAACTGGTGTTTCAAGGTCAGATAATATTGTTATAGACAAATAAAGCAACAAATTCAGTAGAGGATATTTAAGGCCTAATCTTAAGCTAAAGCAGAGAGGCAATTTGCACATAGAGTATCTAGCGGCACTGCTTGGAAGTAATTGTTGCTAAGGTTACGGCAATACAAACAAGCCAGAATGACGGAAAAGATTATCTACGGAATACGATATGGGGTTTGTGTGTATCGAGATGTTTTGTTTCTCTCTTGAGTGTGACGTTAATTCTGTAAGTGTCTAGTGACATATACAATGACCGGCAAAAAATGGGACATCTTCAATGTTATAATACGTTGAATTTGTTCCATTGAGCAAATCGTTTGCATATTCTTTAGTCAATTTTTTGAGACAAAATTAATAGTCACCATAGAAATGTTCAATTTTTTTTTGTTTTTGAGTTACCAGCTAAAACTTAGTTTTTATTAATTTTGAATATGCCTCGTATCTCGCTTATTATGACAGATACGGGAAAAACGTTTAAAGAATTTTTATTTGGTATCCATACAGGCTGTCTCACAACTCGCGCCCCAGGGCGAATGAGGAAACACGAGACTGCACTCGAATGTGTAATTTCGAAGAAAAAAAATATAGCTTAAAAGATATTCGATAAAAGACGTCTTAAAATTGACCAATCAGAGACCTACACCTTTAACGTGTGTTTGCCGTAATTTTACGTTACCAGGGTTTTATACAAATCAAATCTTCTTTAAAATGTGTGGGCGACTGTAGTTTTCGAAAAATGTCAGTGTCAAATTAAATTTGACAAGGTGAATAAGAAAGGCAAATTCTTACCATGTATTCAGCCGCTGATTACTTAGAAATGATTATAATTTTCGGAGAATCTCAAAGAATTCAAATGACAATAATATTTTCGTTTAACACATTTTACACAGCTGCTACAACACGTTGCACTGTACCATATAAATGATGATCTCGGATGACACCTTCGCTAACCTAAATTTGTTGACATTGAAAAGTCAATACTAAAGTGTTAAAATTACAGTAAATGAAACTCACTAGTAGTATTTTTAAAACCTAGCAACCAGTTTTATTTTGTAATAATATCATTACACCTCAAGATATACTTCCGGGATTGGTGGAATAAAAAGTCTTGTAACTCCGTTATGCGAGCAGCGGCAAATTATTTTCTTCTATTTGTTGGCAACCTATTGTCGTCGGCAAGTGACAGTTTCATCTGGGGCGCGAGTTGTGACACCCTGTATAGAAGGTGGTATAGTTTAGTTTCTCAGAATTTTCATAGTTAAATAAAAACTGTACTTTCATATATGAGATCCCACTTTCGATTAACAAACCAGATATGTCCTCTCTCTCTCTCTCTCTCTCTCCCTCGTGGAAAGTGTCGCAGAAATTGGGCGCGTTGATTATAATTCCTAACCAATAACTCTTGCTGAAAGAGCCCTTTTCTTAAAAACGTTCCCCATCGAGCATTATCAGGCCTACTCATCAAGAGTGCTGAGATTCAAGTTGCTGGGGGTGTTGCGTTTCACTTGTTCCGCTCTCCAGGCACCGAGGAGTCGGGTAGTGGCGCCACGTGCACACAGTGTCGGCAACTCGAACTAGTTGAGTGGGTGGATGAGACCCAGAATAAAGGTTGTAAATTGTGCAAGGAGATAAGGGTAAATTACAGGAGTTCTTTATAGGGGTTCGAAGGGTTTGGATAAGAGAATAATTGAGGTGTTTAGAAATAATAGGAATGATTTTTAGATTGAAATCTAAGAGGGTCGAAGTTAACGGGAAGAACGTTTTATTGCAGTGTTACAATTAAGTTTAAGATGCGTTTAATGGATTTTTAATTCTACCAGGTTTTAACTAATTTTATATACTCTGTAATCACGGTCTTGATTTTCTGTTATGTAAGGGTGTATTTGAAATGTATTGTGAAAAGATCATGTCAGCCATCGGGATTCGAACCCAATACCATCACTACAACTAAGCTGCTGCACTATCTAGATGGCTGTAATAATCTTCCACTTCATCATCATTAATGTAACGTTTTTATTTATTTGGGCGAATTGTAAAAATCAAAGAATTAAATTTAATATTAAGAATATAATTAATTACTTAAACATTAAGAATATTTATTTATTTATTTAAACAATTAACACGACTATTTATTTACACGCTATTTATTTTACTGTACTTTTATTTAACTATCTGTTCATTTATTTCACTACGCGTTCCAATCTTAGACTGCCGGTCTGTTGCGGACTCTTGTAGACTGTTAACACGATATTTATATAACTATATTTATGTCACTACTTATTTATATCACTTTTTATTTTACTATGTATTTATATCACATTTAAATGTCCGATCCAGTATTACCAACTGTCCGTATGTCGTAGTTCTTCAACATCAATACCGAGTATCCACTCCAACTCGCTGTTACTGTCCTCGTATACTATAGCTTCCTAATACTCGTCAACACTACCGAGTATTCATTTCCACTGCTATCATAATATACCAGTAACTTCCAGAGTACTGCATTCGACACTTTACTGCATACGCTTACCACGATACTACTATTCTACTAAACTCACTGACTTCCACAACTAACAGAACTCCACAGCCTCTGTATTCTCAACCCGCGATCACATAACTAATGTTCTGTGATCAGGAACTCAACTGAACTAACTGTCGGACTTCACTAATGGAACTCAGCTCAGCTGACAATGTAACTATGTAACTAATTCGTCAACTCAACTCAGTTGACTATGTAATTATGTATGTAACTAACAGGCAGAGCTTCGTCGCTTTTATATAGCTGCCCATTACCTTCTAGAGAGGTCTCGAACTTTCCATCGAATATAAAATGTTCAGGGAACCGGAAGTAATTAAACACGTCGAGTCTCATTACTTTAAACTTTTAATTCTTGAGTGTCAGGTCGCGTATCTGGGGAACCGGGTTCGATCCCGACTGACACCAAATATTTCCAATTTTAAATGGAACAATTAGTGCCCGTCAGGTGACGCCTGGTAAGAGCCCGCACAGTGCAAACATTCCATCATTACCGATATCTGTGTACAAAGCAGATTGGCACACCCAGCAATGGGTAATAAGCCGTGATGATATATTTATTTTATTTATTTATTTAAAATATGCATAACAATAATATGCGATGGGTAATAAGCCGTGATGATATATTTATTTTATTTATTTATTTAAAATATGCATAACAATAATATTGTGCTGCAGTAGCTGTATTTACTTTTCATTTAGTTTTCTTTTTGCAAAAATATATAAGTTGTTATCTCGTTGCCAGGGTAGACCCTGTATCTTCGTCCCTAGGTATTAATGTCGATAAAGCAGATGCCTCCCTATGTCCGGGCGGTATTCCAGGTTATGAAAGTGTCGGTGAAATGGACACAGTGTAGATAAGGCCCGTCTCTCAAGCGCGAATAAAAATATTTTCTCGAGAGGGAATATGTTTACGCATACTTTAATTCCGACTTAAACGCCACTCATATTTCGCCGTATTTTTATGTTTTATGCGTACTTATGAATAATAAACGATATTGTTTATTTTGACCCCCGTGAAGTTTGGTGAGAGAATTACGGCTCTTCGCACACACATACGGAATGGTAATGGCCATTATGGATATTAACGGCGCTGCAGAATGTTTTTAATCATATTTTTATCCTGACACTTCTGTATAAGACAACAGACGTAAAATTTCAAAGTAGCGTTTTATATTTCTTCCTACACTGTTGAATACCAACTATGCCTAAAAGCAAACGTTATACAGCGTCATAAAGCTGGAAATATATAGTAAAGGATACGAGAAAAATCTTCCGCGAGAATATTTAGGAAAACTTAACTGATGTTTACTCGTTTTCACATCGTTTATTTTTTTATTTTCTATATGAACATGCACGTTGAACTTAATAATAAAACATTTTGATTGGTGGTACAATGGGCTAGAGCCTAGGTGACCAATGAAATGCATTGCAGACTACATGTATCATAAAGTATAACCAGGCGCCTGTTTCTCAAAAAATACGGGACTATTATTACCAGCCCCTACACTAGTAATACTAGTGAAGTTTACTAGTTTTTGTTTCTGAAATATTCAAGTATAAAATACTAGTTACAAGCAGGGAAGTAGTATTTGCTAGTGTATTTGACAAAAAGATACTAGTATTTTGTTTCTCAACATATTTGAGTTGTCTGTGAAACTAGTCATTTACTAGAGAAAAGCTAAAAGTGTCAAAAGTCTTGTAAATTTTGAATATAAATTTTACTAGTGTATTACTTTTTCGTATGTAATTCAATGGTTCTTTGTTAATGTTAATTCAGATTCATGTAGTGCCTGTCGTTGTTTAGTGTTAATATATTTTCTTAAATAATATAATAATGTAGTCGAGTGACTGAGTCTAGTGATGAAGAAGTAGTGCGACGTCAAAAACTAATTAAAGAAAGAATAAATTATGTCCATGCAGAAACCTCATATGAATGAGAGGTTACTCATGGCAAATATTTTATTTAATTTATTAGGATTTATTCTTTAGCTAGATATAAGCAGAAACCATGCATTAACCGTAAAAATACAACTTTTTTAAGTTTGACCAGAATGTGATCCTGAAATATTTCTAGTCTTTGCCTTGTCTACTCAACCCGAAGCGTGACAAGTTTGACAGATTTTTATCCATTCATTGAATTTAACTGCTTTAGACAATTTATTTAGAGAATGCTCCAAATAGAATACCTTTAGCATCTTGAATCATTCCCAAAATAATTAATTTTGCATCCAGTGTAGATATTTTTATTGAAAAATAATTTAATTTCAAATTAAAACACTACTACTACATAAATGCATTCATCTCTGGACGGTACTTTGTGGAAAACAACTTGTGTCTATATATGTACCATATTAATTTATAGAGAAATCTGATGAACAATATCACCATTAAATGTCATCTATATTTGATATATAATTTAAAATTCCAAAAAATTCTTGCTCGTATTTAATTCTTCCGGGTGATAGCCTGGTAACGAGCCCAGCAAGTGGACACTTCCCGTGACACTTGTACCACTTCTTCGGCCCCTTGGGACATTGTTTTTAATCACAGCCGACTACGAGACCTGAGACCTTTACCCTTTAGTGCTAGGCGAGACGACACCTAGCCGGAGCGCGCGCTGGAGCCGTCATGACACAGGAAGAAATATTGGATTTTTTCCAGCCTGGATGAAAGAGATTAAATGTAGAAAGATGTCGTGGAAATAATTACGTTCGAGGTGTAGACGACGCTGACGACGACGAAAGTTCACTGCACAAGACTAGATGAATTTCATCACGAAGACACATTTCAGCGGGAAATATTTACCAGATGTTGGACGGTTTATGAGAAACAAAATAGAATGGTATTATAAATATTTTATGAACTGAAATATTATATGGGATTTTCGGAAAAGGTTAATTGGGTTGTAATAAGGAATTAACTCTTTATTTTCATAATTAAAAATTTAATTTCATCCTCATGATATCGAGTACCCTAATAATTGTAGGCTACAACGAAAAATTAATTTCGATCACCGAATATGAATATGGTTGATAAATTAATTAAAATATCTCATTAGATGCCCTAAGTCTTCCCGATGATTTTTTTTTTACTTTCCACAGAAACTCCTGGAACTGTGATACTCTAATCGAAACTTCTTTTTCATCTGATTCATGGATTTCCGTTCACGCATGCGGTCTTTCCTTGGACAGTGGTCATTTCAAACAAATATCCACTGGAGTGTAACTTTAATCATAGATTAACTGGCTTATTATATAAGAATGTCGTTATACCATAATGTATCGTTATGATGAAAAAGTTGTTAAATAACGATAATTCTCAAAAAGCGTATTCTGTAAAACCATTGTCGTTATATTGAAATCGTATATATTGTCGTTATTTTAAGTAGTTCGTGAACGATAAGGATTCATTTGTCGTTATTCAGTCCGTTAATGTCAGATGTTAGCAAGTGGAAGGGTTAATTAATTTCTTATTTATATTTGTGCAGGAAGAAATGGAAAATAGGTAACAAAACATTTATCATGCATCAAATATATAACAACCATAATTACATTTTAGCAGAAATGTTTGTGGACGTGAATGTCTTTTATGGGATAATATTAATCCATTTGATAATTGTTTTTTACAAATATTCTTTACTCAATAAAGAAATAATAATTAAAATAATAATGTTAATATTTTTTTGCAAAATGACAGAATGATAATTTAATTTTCAATAATAGTTACTAGCTTTTTTTAAAAAAATGGCTAAAGTCGTTGTGACAAATGGTATGAGGACGTTTCTAACGGTATTACTTGGTGAATACGATTTTTACAAAATGTCGTTCGGGATCACATCGTTACATTTATAAATAACGATAGTTGTTATACAACGATATTTTTACAGAATAAGCCTGTAAGTCCCGTGATTTCATTGTTATTAGGTAGCTTACAAATACATTTATTTTATTTTTGGAATCATAAACTTATTTATTTGCCTTCGAAACTGGGCGCAATTTAGCAGTTATCGCCCGAGGGCCTATAAAGAAACAGATGTTCAAACAAATGACTTACGGATAAATGTCAAACATGATAAATTCATTTTTTGAACACCGCCAACCGCCACTCGCAAAATTTTTCTCTTCTTCGTATACGTGTTTTGACTTATATGGCGCCATTTTACCATGTGTAGACTCAAATTCATCCGATATTTCTTTTGAATAATTGGTATCTATCATTTTCATTAGAGACTAAATTAAATTTTCAACGCCAACAATCTACACAGAAACCACAACAATTCACAACGCCAGCACAACGATAAATATATAGACACCTACTGAATATTTGAATTTCAAGAACCAAAATAAAATAAAACGTATGTACCACGGGCATAATCAAGATTGGGAATGTTTAAACCTCGACGCGTAGCGGTTTTAAGTTCCCATGTACTATAATCTTTTAATTATGTCGTTAATACATAAATAACTATATGGTATATAAAATATTCGCTAGTTGGCGTTGCTAATAAAATTTATTATTTTATTATATAATTTTCACATTTACGTGTTCGATGCATGAATTAGCATTGACTCCACTCCTTGTATGGTGCATTTTTCATTGAATTATGAATCAAAGCTATAAAGTTACAAATACTTTCTATTGCGAGACTCTCGCGAGAATCTCGCTAGATTTCTCGCTTCTCGCCTTTGTTATATCGATCTCGCCTCGAATTTTAAACTGCAATCTCGCTCTCGTTCTTGTCTCGCATAATGCAATTAGACGAGGCGAGATGCGAGAGTACTCTCGCGTCGCCGTGCATCACTAATATTTTTATAATAAGAAAATAAAAATATCTTTGTACTGTGATAATGATCAAATAAACGACACTAATGAATTTGACAGAGTGGGTGGAGCTAAAATCTTAATTCATACAATCCGTAGATGACCTTGATCTGACATCTCTCAAAAATTTTACTGTACCTTACTTGCGTACTAAATGTTTACAGCCGTATGCATAAATTTTTTAGTGGTCACTAAGATTATTTTAAAAACATTTTAAAATGTCACTAAGCAAAACCTTATGTATAGTGACATTTAATAGGATTTAAATTGTTAGTTGGTAACTAAGTGTTAATAACCAACTGACGCATGTTTAAGACACTTTTAAGGTAAACCTCTAAACAATGGTTTTAGTAGTATAAAAAAGTAGTTGTAGTGGTGTTCATGTATGCCGAAGAGATGCATCAATTAAAAATAAATTATGAGAAACAATACCAAGAAGCAAGAATTGCAGCTTTAAGGGAAAAACGGGAAGAGTTGTAAATAGTGTCAATATTTAAATTTATTTAGTATTTATCAATAAATTTGTACATGTAAAGGAATAATTTATTCACATTTTTGTTCACATTTTGTTTGTCTTTAGCTTTGTTCTACATGTAACTATAAGTAATTTGTTAACACTTTAGTTTTTTGCATTATATTTGTTTTTCAATATATTGCCTGCGAAGGATGCCCCTCAGGAATGTTGCCATCGCCTTCTTTATCTTCATCATCTGCGAATTCTTGATCAGGCTCTTCGATTTTTTCATTAACACAAATGTTATGCAAAACAGCCACTACAATTAATGCCATTTCTATATGAAGTTGTAGTCCATTAAAAAAGCATCAAAATTTATTTTTCATTATTCCAAACAGTCTTCCCACAACATTCCTCGTTTGGATGTGCGCTCGATTGTAACGCCGTTCTGCATGTGACCGGATTCAATAAGGGTGTTAATAGGTATCTTGAATATGGGATTGGTAACTATTATCTGCCACTTATTTCGCCATTATTAAATTTTTGTAAACCTTACGACAAGGGTACAATTTGTCATTGATTCCAATAAATTCTTGTATTGCTTCTATTTCTTCCACCTCCTCGTGTATATTCAACAAGCCGTCTTACATTTTACTTTGTTTAGTTCTATATATAAAATGCCTGACTATTCAAATTAAAATGTAACAATATGTAACTGTATATCCACTTATAACCACTATTTTTTAATTTATATAACGTAATATAACTGGTCTAATCAACTAAAAACTAAAATCTAATAACAAGAACGCTATAATAATATACGAAGTGATATTCTACCTCAAAACATATAGAACTGACAGCTGTCAGCTTAATAAACAACCAAATTTTACAATGCTGCCAGGTTAAATATAATGCAAGTTGGCTATTTAGTAGTGACCAGTAAAAGTACAACTATGCATACCATCCCGCTAATAGCATTTTATATTATGTTACTGGCCACTACGTAAAATGCTGCTAAAACCATTTTAAGCTTGCACTTATGCATACGGCTGTTAGAGTTTTGCGAATTTTCGCTATCGAAGAATGAAATGTGATGCTGAAGTAAGAACCACAATGTTTGTGGAACCACTTGAGTGTCAAAGATGATTGTGGCGTGATTTTTGGTCGGTCGGCTTTAAGTACACCATCCACACACTACCGCACACAATGCGGAGCTTGTGACTTGTCTCCCTAGGGCGGCGCTGTCAAAGCCACGCGCTAACTTCCGTCAGCCAATTGACCGTTGTGGCCGCACGAAATCGAATTTAAAACTACAACACTTGTCGCCCTGCTCGCCACAAGCTTTGGTTAGAGATGTTTTATTTAGTGGAAATTGCGAACCAGGAGATTGGAATCTTTTTTATGGGTTTTTTGCGAGTAAGTGAATGCGTTTTCAAAGATTGTTGCTGGAATTTGTGGCAGTGTAGTCGTAAAATTTTCTGATGATTTTTGCATGTTCTAAAAAATGTGATAAGAAAGTATCTACAGGGAAATTTACGCAAGGCACATCAAATTTCAAATCTGACTTTTATTCTTCTTAAAAAATTTCATACCCTATAAAATATTCAATTCGTTATATTGAATTTTAAATGACGTAATGCATATATCAACTTATCAACCAGGGATATTAAAAATTTATATTTCAATCTTCTAAACAATAGGACACATTTTTTATAAAAAATACCAAGCATTGAATGTGAATTTAATTATTGATATTTTTAACAGGGCGTCCAGACTATACGAACACAAAGACAATTTTTTTAAAAAAAAATAATGCTACTATTGAAGTACTTACACACAACGCAGAATCAAAACATGTTTTAATATACATAAGTACGTTGGTACATTGGTATAAGAATTACGGATGTGTGCAAAAGTAAAACCTACCAGAAGTTGCACCAACAAGGCTTAAAGTTTAACAGAAAAATTTGGTGTGGTCAACACAATACCTTCCGCCATTTACAGCCCGAGTCACCAAAAAGATTAAGCTAATTTGTGGATTATCGAATTTTATTCTAATTTTGGTAGTTTATTTCTTAAAATATGGTCTATTCTAATCCAAGTAACTACCTTTTTTGATAATAAAATGAAGATTAAATTTTAAATATCGGGATAAATCTAACTAATCCAAAAATGAGGATTGACTTACACATTTTGGTGTATCGTTAATTTTAATTAATTTAAATACATACCTACATATTTACTTATGCTGGAAACTGTATTGAATTTCTTTCCTATTGTTCTATTCACTTTTTTCTTTTTAAAATGTTACTATTATTACTTTGAAATGATTAGTTCTTTGACAGTAACATTTATCTGACAGTTACATACATTTGAATGACTGCGTAACTAAGAAGTTTTGTTTGTTTAAAGCGTAGGCTCCGGGATTTAAATTATAGATAATTTTATAAATTTACCCATAAAATATGTAGAAAAGTATTAATGCAAATCTGTAGAAATTTAATAATCTTTAATTTTTATAATAACATAAATGTCTAAAAATAACATTCAAAGGTATTTAAAAAAAATTATTTGTGCTTCAAGTTAAGTGCCATTTCCGGTTATCCGATTTACACCAAAATCTGATGCGCTTTTTGCATATTAGAAAAAGGTCGAAATACATGGTTTCAAAACTTTCCGAATGATTTGAGTTAGAGCGGATGATTCACTCATACATATACGCATACATACAAACATCATTGTGAAAATGTTAAAATTGGATTCTGGAGACCTTAAAACGTGGTCATTTACCAAAATCTCTATAGATAATATATATATATATATATATATATATATATATATATATATATATATATATATATTCGACTTTTAGCACCATATCTATACCTATAAATAGAATCGACCCATAAATTTCTTGGCTAGTTTTTTAAAATAAATAAAATAAACATTGTAAATAAATTATTTTAGAAATTAATTTAAGGATTTTTTTACAAAACGATTTGTTTTGTTTATCTTATGTCAATTCCATGAAAGCCGCGTTTATATTTCAGTGAATTAAACTGTTTAAATAGAATAAAATTTGTGATTACTTGCATATCCTTTACGGTTACACAAAAAATAGTGCGTACAGCTTGTCCGCGAAATTCTTTAGCGCCCTCGAGATTGTCCTACCTCGGCCATAAGGGGCCTCGGCGACAGTTTTCTCTCAGACGCTAAAGAGGGATTTCGTGGCCTTGCTATACAAATCACTATTTTCTTGAAAAATGTATTAAACGTGACAATACTTATTTTGCATTTCCTAAAAGTAAACATTCCTAATCTATTCTTTCTTCTATTGGTGTATTGTACTATTATTATAATATTTGGGTATTAGCGTCATTAAATCATAATAACTTATTTATCGTATTCGCTCAACGACAACGATCAATGTTATACGATTAAAGTTAGCTAAATTGAATTTCTATTTTCAAATTAACTCAATACAGTCTGACGTATATGATCATTTAGCCGTTAACAAGGAACTATAGCTTTTAACGAGAAACAAAATGAATATTTAATAAAAAAAATGTCAGTTTTCTTTTCTTTTTCATCGTTTTATAAACTTCAAATTTTCCTGTCTCTCCGACAATCTTTTCGAGTGTGCTTGTCCAGTTTATATGCGGATCCAGGTGTTTGTTTTATCTTAAAAGAAAACAAAAAATACATTCGTGTTGATTTTCAAGCTTCGATAGAATCTTATCCTACAATAACATCAGTACAACTTGTGGCATATTGATAAAACATGGCGCCCAGCCTTATCTTTTTATTATTCTGACAGATGAATGTTCAATGAATTTCCATACACCACCTACCATCACAATATGCCAGTTACGATTGATGGAATAGCATACAGTGTCTGAACGATTTTCGTACAAAAATATGTGATTAAATTTTAATCTTATTTCATTTGTCTTTGCCGGAGATATTATTCCATAGCCTTCCCAGGATTGCATGTTTTTTTGATGTATTGTAGTCGTCCATCAAAAGCTGGTTGAAAATAAAGGCTATTAGCAAATTAGGTCAAAATTAAATACGTTGCAAAATATGATACATTTTTAAATTGCAACTTTATGCCGTAGAGTTTGCAGAAAACTTTTGCTGTTACATGAGTAAATAGTGAATAGCTCATCTATTATTCTATTATCTATACGTCTTTTTTTAGAGGCAAACTAAATATTTTGCATAGTCAATTTCACAAAAGGCTCAAGTATTATTAATGCAAAGTGTAATAGAGTGTAATATATACCAATACCAAATAACAAAAATCTGGTGTGGCCAACACCATACCTCCCACCATTTACCGCCCGAGTCACAAAAAAATTAAGTTAATCCTTATTTTTGGATTAGCGAATTATACTCTAATTTTGGCAATTTATTTCTTAAAATATAGTCTAATCTAATCCAAATAACTACCTTTTTTTACCTCTCGCTAAGAGAGGTATTGAATTCATGCTAAAAATCGCATATCCAGATTTTAGTGAATAAGCAGGTCCGTAGAATCCGATTATAACATTTTTACGATGATGTCAGTATGTGTGTGTGTGTGTGTGTGTGTGTGTGTGTGTGTGTGTTTGTGGATGTGTGGATGTTGGATCCACGATTTCTCAAATACTATAAGACTTAAGACATTTGTAACTACGGACTCCTCAATCTAACAATAATGGGAAGAGTTGATTAAGTTTTGGTAACAATTGGACAACCAGAAGTAGTAGTTACAAGAAAAAAATCATCTAAATATTATTTATCGAAAATTTATGTAAATACTTATATTAAAGAACGTTAAATTCTTTATTCGATAAATATAAATCCATTATTATATCGTCTATAGATTTAGAGATAAAGAAATGCATATAAACTTCAAGGCAAGAAATTCAAATGTTTGTAATTGGCACATAAATGTCACTGTCAAAAAGATTTGTATGCGTCGAAAATATTTGTACATCGTTATGAAGATTGTGAAAATAAAAAAGTCAACAACGCAAAAGAATATACGTAAAAAAGAATATAAAAGGAATTTGCGAAAAAATGACGAATAAAAGAAAATCAGAATATTGAATATAAAGAAAATGTATGTATTGTACATAATTTATATTAAAATAATTATTTTGTAGTGAGACATGAATATATGTATCTGTATTAAAAAATATTTTTCGTTGTATGCGTACAACCAGATAAATATCTGGCGAGAGATTATGTGCTGGCCACATCAGATTTTTAAACTCCTCAACAGGATTAAATCCCAATTAGAGAGGTTTCACATTCGCACACATCCATGCCTTATAGTGGGTTCCGAACCCAGAGCCCTGTGGGCACTCATGACATGAGGCGTGGCTTTAACCATTGAGCCACCGGAGCTATAATAAAATGATGATTAAATTTTAAATACCAGGATAGAATAGAATTCACTAATCCAAAAATGAGGATTAGCTTAAATGTTTTTGTGAATCGTTAATTTTTATTAATCTAAATACATACCTACATATTTACTTATACTGGAGCCTGTATTGAATTCCTTTTCTATTGATGTATTTATTGTGAAAAGATTTTTATTAATTATTGTTTTAAATATTACAAATAGCTCACTTGCCAATTTGATTTTGTCCCAAATTTAGTGAACAGGAAATTGTTAATTCCTCTTTCCGTTTTTGTTCCGGATAAAGCGATCTTTTAAATCCAACAACGTTTTCCTGAAAGCTGAAACGTTTCTGATCTTGAGTCTTGAGTTGATGTCAAACTTAACATTATCAGTCAAAACCATTCTGTGTTCACAGGAAAACTTCTAATCTCATCTTCACATCTCACAACTTCTAATTTTGCTCTTCAAACAAGACATGTGTTTACTTTGAATCTTAACTTCATTGAAAGTTTCATTAAGGAAAAAATCATTTTCTCAGGAAATTTTGTAGGCATAATTTTGAATGTATTGAAATTGTAAAAAGTAAAAAGTCATATATTGTAGCGTCTTTGATTCAAGTGTGCTTTTTACCTCCCGCTACCATTGGTAAGGTTAAGGTATAGGGATCGTGCTAAAAATCGACTTTACAAATAATTATCTATTATCTTACTTAGATAAAAAAAAATGTTAGTTATCTTTATCTAGATAAAAAATATGATTATCTATTACAACACTGAGAACGGTAAGGACAGTTTACCGATCGAAGACAATGTTTGTCTGAGATCCTTAACGTTCGTAATGCTTATATTATTTTTTGCACGATCGACGCACAAAATTTAAAAGAAAAATATGATTTGAAAATTATTTTGACATATTAAAAAAAATTATTTGTCATTTTTGAAGTAAGCTTTGATTTTTGTTTTTATTTATTTACCGGTTTGAGGATATTAATCCATTGTTTACATGTACAAAAGTAGGCTGGTAACTAAGGAATAACTGTATCTGTATGGTAATATTTATTACCATACTGACTTGTCAACAACAGTCTACAAAATGAAAATAAAATAAAATGAAAGTATAATGCTCTACATTAATACATACCTACAGATAATGTTAGTGTATCTTTCTAAATACGGTTTACTTTATTCTAAAATAATAAACATGAGAAATAAAGTACATAATTTGAATATTTGTCATATTGACATATGTCAAAAAAATGTTCTGTTAACCAAAGCATTCTGAAAGTAGCATTAACAAAAGAATTTAAAAAATAATATTTAGTAATACAGTCTTCATTTTCTGAAACCGATAAACTATTGAACAAACCACGGATGTTATAAATCATAACAAGCCTTAGATGTCTTAAAATCCTTGCTCTACGAGCTCGGATTTCAAATTGACATTTGCGGCAATTATGATATACATAACATTCCTAGGTATATTAATAGCTATTTCATAATACCATACTGTTAAATGTGCTTTAACAGTACTGTATGCTCAACCGATATATGCATCAAAACAGCCACGGCCGTTATTTTTTATAACAGTACAATTATTAAAAATCATGTGTTCCTAAAAAAAATCTCAGCATCATGAAATTGTCATGAAGAGCTGTCACCTGTCAATATGCCATAGAAAATAGAATTTTAAGATTACCGTCTCGCGTACTGAACGGTAAGTGACGCACATCACTTACCGTTCAGTAATTTGTAAATAAGACCTACTGTCTTGGAAACTCTATCGGTAAATATAAAAAATAACCCTATCGTGCAAAAAGTTAACATAGCAACACACACAATGTGTTATAAAAATTCATTGTATTCTTTCATTAAATATAAGCTCGTGATATGATTAATAATCGAAGAGATATTCACTTGATTTAGTACGTATGAAAATACGTATATATATATATATATATATATCGTCAATGTAATTTATTAGATTTTCTTCTATGTGATTTGTTTCGCCGAAGCTTATTTTAGCGAGTTAGATACGTTGTGTTTTTGTCTCGCTGTGGATTGTGTGCATATTAATCTAATAGTAGATGTTTAAGTGTAAAGTGTATATTATCATATTGACATTGGTGCTTCTGTTTTCTCTAGTATGTTTGTGAGTTTGTGGTGATTAGGAAGTGGCTTTTTCTTAATCTGGTGAGTGTGATTTGATCTCTTTTTGATCTGTTTGCCAATTAATCGAGTCGTCTTTCATCTCTGCGTTTTTTATTTATTTCTTATCTCCTTTGGTTTTCTGTTTTAATGTGCTTCTTGCAATGTTATTATCATTACTGATATATGTGTACATAGGAGATTGACATTGGATTAGTTTTGGTGCCGATTGGTAAATTCAGGTGTTTCAAATAAATTTAAATTATAGTTTCTAGTAACCCAAATAGTAAAATGCGTAGCGTATTTGCATTTTATGATCCATTTTATTATTTTTAATATGTATTGTATGTTTTTATTACTACCCATAACGTTTGTTATTATACTCTGATATTATAACTGGCATCATGATGTAAAAATAATATATTATTGTCTGTTTATAACTTGGAGAATGTGACATTTTATTCATATGTATTTATATTGTTTCAGGAACAGTGGATTCCAGTTCAGGAGGGCAGATTTGAAGAAGCTGACTTCAATAAAGGTTAGATATTTAATTCCATATATATATATTATACTCTATGTATACCCGAATTCGGGAATGGCCCAAAAATTTGCTCAGCACTGAAAGTTTCCAAACCCGAAATACATCCACAACGCGTTGTGGATCTAAACTTAAACTTATTTATGACTTTTTTTAAACAAACCGTAACATAAACTAACCTAACCATTACTTGTATTTTTCTACAGTTTTTAATGAAATTTAAGTATGTTATTTTTCATGAGTTTTTATACAAATGTATGCAAATTTTTAAAAAGGTTCACCAGCCGTTAGCTTAGATATTTAAAACCAAAATTGAGTAAAAATATATTGGCAATATAGGAACAGTCGCACACAAGGAATGTTTTTTCGTAGTATAACACACAAAATTAACGACAGATTTGTATAAAAAAAACTATCTCACGACAGTTCAAGTGGCAGTTTATACATGATTGTAAAAAACGTCCAGTTACCAGCTATTATTATAGTTGTTCTCTTCGAAAGACGGAAAATATGTGATTTTCGTTGAAATTTATGCATTTAATAAAACAGTTATTTATTTTTCTTAAATATACTTATTGTTTTTACAACGATTTAATTTTCTCAATAACCCTACTTATTAAAAATTTAGAATATCTATTTTTATGAATTATATATATATATATATATATATATATATATATATATATATATATATATATATATATATATATATATTAAAAAACCAGCGCTGTATTGGGCGAACTAATGACTTTAGAAAAAAAATGTTATATACAAGAAATGAGCAAGAATAAGTGGCTAATTTATTAATAATAAACAAACCGAAAATTCGACCAGTGGTTCTCAAACGGCAGAACAAAATTGTATTTTTTTAAATCGTATCCTATATAATTCTTTAGCCCATTAGATAGAGATTTTTTTCTGATTTCGACGATATAAATATGATATAGGGTTGTTTTACAAATATTTCGAGAAAAATTGTATTAAAAATAATGTTATAATATTACAATAGGCTATGCAATACACAGGTATTGATACGTCTGTGCCTAGTTACGCTAGTAGTAATCCTATTTTATATTAAATTATTTCTAGTTTCTAGTACCATTTTTCTCGAAATAATTGTTATACAACCCTATGCTATATTAATATCTTTGAAATCAGAAAATAATATTCTATTTAAAGAGCTAAAAAAATTATAATGGGTACCATTTAAGAGAATATAATTTTGTTCTACCGTTTGAGAACCACCTTATCCCCTTATAATTGATCATTTTTGCCTGTATATATATATATATATATATATATATATATATATATATATATATATATATATATATATATATATATATATATATTTATATAATAATAATAATAATAAAAATATAATCTTACAAGCAAAATAAACGCATCGGAATAATTATAATGTAATAATATAGTATACGTGGGGATGAGAATTTCTCGGCCCCGGTTCAGTAGTGGGGAGAAGTATGGCTGGGTTGCACGCTGGCTCGCTGCAGTGTACAGCGTCTAGCCTGCTATTTGTGTTTCGTTAGCCGTCAGCCTAATAGTCTTTCGATATTCAACAGATTTGCTAATATAAAAGAACGCCGAATTGATTTAATGAACAAATGAATACTATATTTATATTTTCGTACATTAACAATAGGTATAGGTAATATTTAACTGTGTGTTGATTATTTAAGTAATGTTCAAAAATGTTTGTATTTGAACCGAAAAAGATTTTATTTAATATTTGGCCTCTCCTCACTCTAGGTTCACGCACCGCCACTGTTAAGTGGTAAAATTCGAATTCTGAGCAAATTTTTCAGACAATGTCCAATTTTGATAAGCATAACCATGAAAAGAATAAATGTGTGACAATATAAATTACTGAGTAACTCTGCAGAAAAATTCTATTTCCGTTCTCGGGTAAGGCCATATAATAATTTCATTGCACATTCGCCCGCAGGTAAAATATTATATTAAATTATAAAGTAACCGAACTACATCAAAACTTCAACAATACAAACTTTAAAAACTTACTCCGAACTTTCCTCGTAATGTCATATGTCGTGTGTTATTTTTTCATCCATTCGGTGTGAACATAGGCATGAATTATTGCAAGTTTTCGTAGTCTCCAGAGATCAAGTAATACAGAAGTTAAACGTGGGGCAACATGGCAACAGTGTAATAAGTATAAAAACATGCAACGCCGCGTCGTGGGAAATCACGTGGCCTTTAGGATTTATTCTCTTGCGGATGTTACTGCCTTGTTTTTTATTAAATCGCAATATTCGTACCGACAGTTCCGACACACAAATAAGAATAATCTGCACTAAATCTTATTTTTTTCTTGACTGACGTTGGGAGGAATTTTTCAAAGGGAAAACTTATTTCATAAATGGTTCAACCACGAAAATATAAAAATATTGAAAAAGAGTTTTGACATTTTCTTCACAAATTTTACTTAAATTAATTTTTTGAGTTCGAATGGAGTGTTGAAGATAGGTACTCAGTGGAAAATAGATGTAGTTACATACATCTCAACGTGCGATTTTTGGTCATTTTCACTTATTTTGATCTAGAAATTATAACCAATTTCTGATGATAGAATTACAAAACTTTTATCTAACATTATTGTCGTATAAACATTGCTTATATGAGACTTTTATTCGCTATCTCATTGTCGTCCGTGTTTAGGAGGGGTATAAGCTATTTCCGTCTAACCAACGGCAAAAAATGAAATAGATACTGTATTGTAACCGCGGTAACAAGTGTCATTTTCAAATATTTGAATATTCATGTCATTCTGTCATTCGTGTGATTAAGGTGAATTGGGGTCGATAATAATTTGTGCTTCGTTTTCGTTGTGTGTTGGTAATTTTGTTAATTTTTGTGATTATAAATATTGTGCATTTTGCTATTGCAAAGACGGTGTCTAAGATGCCCGACAATTATTGCAAGTTATTGCTTTTGGACAATAAAAACAGGTATATTTCATTTATTATACTTATATCGTATTTATTCAATTGGTTTATTATTTCTAAATAACTATTTATAATTCGTATTTTGATGAATAACGAAATTGACACAGTATATGACATACTGTCAGTTTTTACCAGTTTTGACAGTACATCATAATTATTCAATTGCGAAATATGTCACTTCGGATTTTGATGAATAATAATATTCACACAGTAGGTATATATATATATATATATATATATATATATATATATATACATCAGTCTAACAACCGAACGTCCGTACATTGCCAGATCCCCAACAATTTGACGTCCTTCGTAAATTGACGTCCGAATATGGACGCCAAATTACAAATCAGTTTTTCCCACAGTTTTAGCATCTACGTGATGGGGGGTGTCTACCTGCAAATTTTAATTTTGGACGTCAAATGACTGTTTTCTTGTTAACATCCGTATATTTAGTTCATCGAAATTCCATGTGTGGCGTTGTCGTCGCACTTTGATATACGCTATCGTATATTGAAAACAAAAAATCACCAACAATTTGGCGTCCTTACATTTGGCAACGGGGCATGTGTAGCTCGAGTGTATGTTGTGGGTATCAGCGTAAGCGTATTATACGGAATTTATTTTACGTGAAACATTTGAAGAATTCAGGTGACAAATTGTGATAATGACAAGATCGGAGAGAATAATACCGTTATTGTGTAAATATTTAAAATTTATGTATAATATTGAATTGGAAATTATCTTGAAAGATTTATTCTGCAACCATTATAGAACAAAATCATAAATATTATTCTTTTTTAACTCTTCACCTTCACTTTATTTTATGAATTTAATAATAAATACAAAACATAAATGTTTATTGTAATGCAGTAATGATTTTGGTTGTTTAGGTGCAACTGTAAAGTAAAATAAACATCTTTTATATAATAAAAATATATGTGACATTTTAAATATGCATATACAAGCAACATTTAATTAAATTATACATAAATATACACCTGTTACTGCAATGATTTTATAAATATCTATAAAATAAAATCACATACATACATTGATAATTATTTTAGAAGGAACACGCTGATATTAATTTTACTTGTTTCGACGCAGTTCGTTAATAAATCATTAGGTACCAATAATAAAATATTCAAAAATACAACAGTTTTAATTGTTTATAAGAAAAAAATTAGTAAGTTAATAAGTAGCTCGAGGATTTAATACATTATATTCATATTTGAAGTTTAATATAAATATTGTACATATGTCGGAGATTATGGTGACCGTCGCCGCCGACGTATGTTTATGTTCTAGTCACCCATACTTTTTATTAAAAAATCTGTTTTTGCATAGATAATTCAAGTCAAATAGTTAATCTCATTAAAAAATATAATAGTAATTTACTTGCAAATGCTTTATATTTATTATAAGTTAATACATCAGTACTTGATAATAATTTTTAGGTATGGAACCTAAGCAATGTTCCATTTAAACTATTCAGTATTGCGGAGCATAGGGAATAGTTTTGTCATCTCTGACTGGCTGAAATTAAAGACAAGAGACAAGTTTACCCAATATATAATATAGATATTTTGTAAAATTATAAAAAGAGAATAAAATTTTGTTTACTTTTCTACGTTTAGATTATTAAATATATCAATTACCTCATAAAATATAAACCCATCAAATATATCCGTTATTTGACATTAGGTTCAATAAGCCTAGCATTTGCTTAATTTGCTCGCAAGTATCTTAAGGGGAATGTAAAGTAACATATTTTTAGGTACAAATCGTCCATTCTTTCTGTCAGTATATCTCAGAAACTATACAAGATATAAAAAAAATTCTTCAAATATTATAAAGAAAATATGTGTTAGTTTGGTATGAAGTTAATTATTTTACAATAAACTTTCATATATTAAAGATAATAGTAAACAAATTATATCAATTTTCAGATACATATTTCCTACATTTTAAAATTGTTTTTGTTAAATATTTTAACTGTAGGACATAGTTTAAACCTTAATTGAACTATATTACAAAAAAGAAAATTCGTTTTTTGAGTAATTATCAAGAAAATACAACAATTGTAAACATCAAAATATAAAATTTTTGCTTCAAAGTTACTTCAATCTGGGTGTGATTCGAGCACAGGTCCGTCTGTAATCCCCTCCATTCGCCAAAAGCAACCACCAATGAGAAAACAGATTAAAACATTTACCTAGCCGCCAAATTTTCAATCGTTACAATTTAATATCAAGTTTTATAATCATTTTTGATAAAATATTTATGTACATATACACTTGTAAGAGTATATAAACAATAACTATATATTACAAAAAAAGTAGTACGAATATTATAAATAGTTAAGGTAATCGTCTTGTTGAACAAATAATTTTGTTGTTGATTATTGGAATTAGATAAAATAATACTTTCGGTATCTGATTTTGAATGTTCACTCTTTTTCTTTCATAAATATGTAATGTAAACATATTTTATTTGTATTGTCTACACAAAATAATTAAACATTAAATGAATATCATGCTACCTGTATACTACCTATCGTCATAAAGCAGCACCCTATTGGTTGATTATAGAATAATTATGAAACATGATTGGGTAAATAAATCCCTCCACTTACAGAAAACTACCCCAATGACAATATAATAATTATATTTCTATTTTTGACCATAGCATACAATGATTTATAAAATTTAATATATTTATAAGTCTCTAACTCTTTTGCCCATATTCATAAACACTCGTAAAGAATCAAAACGGCACGTTATAATTTTTCACAAATTGAACCAAGATTGACAAATTAATTTTTATTT
Organism: Harpalus rubripes; assembly: GCA_963082715.1. Taxonomy (NCBI): domain Eukaryota; kingdom Metazoa; phylum Arthropoda; class Insecta; order Coleoptera; family Carabidae; genus Harpalus; species Harpalus rubripes. Next base: position 23,236,427 of record OY720460.1, on the reverse strand, counting down.
TTTCTTTCAGTGTCGACTGTTTCTACTCGATAAAAATTATAACGAATCGTTTAAATTTTTACGAGAGTTTATGAATATGAGCATTTATCTTTTAAATATAATGGAAATCTATAATCAAATCGTACAAAGGATAAAATATTCTTTAATATTTATAGTAACATAAATGTCAAAAATGACATTTAACTTTTTTTTAGTTTTAGTTTAAACTTGTGTTTTTTTTCAATATGTAAACCTTAATTGAACTATATTACAAAAAAGAAAAATCGTTTTTTGAATAGTTATCACGAAAATACAACATTTGTAAGCACCAAAGCATAAATACTAGCATTTTGCGAAGAATCAAATGCTTATGAATTACACTTTTGCCGAATGGATGAGTTTCTGGCATTGTTGCAAACTAACTGTAAAATTTTTGATTACAACAATCCTTTTAGATTATAACCTAATACAAATGATCACAAGAATCTATGTAACAAATGAAATCTAGCATTTTTTGAAGAATTCGAAATATAGTATAAATTTTTTAAATTTAGTTTGCAATTATGAGGGGCCTGAAGTATAATTTTGCACAAAAGTGCATTTTAACTACAAAGCGGCACTAAACTATTTTTTTTTAAGATTGTCTCCGTAATTCTTATAACAGATTCTTAAGATAATAATATCAAAACAAATGCCAAATGTGTAAGAAACGACAAACACAATTTATTTATTTTTTCACTCCAGTAAATTAATTATTCTTTTTTTTTCATGTTCAAAACAATAAAATATGGACATATTATATCGTTGAAAAGATCAAACTAAGATCAAAATTTCAAGTACTTTTGAAGACCTTTCGGCCGATACAATTTTGCTATTTACCATTTCTTATTTTCAATAACAAAATATATTTCGTTTTGAAGCAATAAATAAGATAATAGGATTATACCTTTTTCACTAATGACGTTTAAACAGGTACTGCAGGGGGTACAACTAAAAACATATAAGGATATTAGCAAACATTTTATAATCTTATTATTGAAATAAGTAAATTTACCCTGCTTATTTCAAAGGGACCAAAGATAGGGAATTTCAATTGAGAAGGTACTTACAGATTTATTTCATTTGCTTAATAATAAAAAAATTCTATTTACATTTTTACTTTCTGATAATGCGTGATAACACATTCTGGGAAACGAAGATGATCAACTATTTACAAAATTTTTACATGCGATGTCATAGATTCTAGATACAAAAGAAAAATGCCTATTAGAAATCCGCCAAGAAAATAAATTTTTATGAATTAATTGTTTAAATTATATGCGATGTGAAAACTGTTATTATTATTTTATTATTTATATTTACCTATATAATAATCTTTTGTATAATTTTAATTTTTTATGTATAAACAAATAAAAACCATTCAATAATTATGCATTAAATGGGTTGAAGCTCTATATTTATTTCGTTTGAAATACAAACAAATAAATCTTAATTATTTACTCAAGCATTCAAAGTATGCATTTTTGATTCTAAATAATTTTACTTCTTCAGATTATATTCGCCCAAAAAACTGCTTACATTGTGATAATAGTTTATTTATTATTATTATTTGTTAACTAACCAAATTAAAAAATATGCAATATTCTATATTTTCATGTAGATAAAATAAGTGAAAAATAAAATTGTTTTTTACAACATTGATTTGTGCGAAACCATACCACTACATCAGCATTACATTTGGATTTAGGAATTGGGTGGACAACATTTAAGTTGTACTGTTAGAATCGGCATTTATTTCTTAAAGTTGACCAAATGTAAACTGATTATATTTTGAATATGAGCAGCATTATAGTTGTACTGGTTTGCAGTAACCAATGCGATCTTAGTTAGTAGTAGGCAGGGTAAGGGTTGCAGTTACCCAAATAATTTATCGTACGTTTCATGCACATTTACATCAAAAACTTGAGGGTCTACTTGCGCTGTGTGATGCAGAGAAACTATACATTTTAAACATGCAAAGAAAAAGATGGAACATTAGGAACGGTCACAGGCCCGCCTGTAATCTGAAAAACTATTTGACTTTATATCCCCCTTAAGCAACAAATTTCTCGCTTGTCTTGCTAACAGAAGAGTCTAGTCGTCAAAACGCAGAGGACGCCGAAGCAGTACAAAGTATGTTCAAGCGCCCGTAAAACTCGGGTCGTTATATTAGTTTTTTAAATAAGTTTAAAAAACAAGTATAAGGACTTGAGTTTTCAGAGTTAGGTATAGTTTTTGCCAGGATTAAAAAAAATCTTTAAAAATGAGTCTAATTTTCCACCCGGAAGACATCGTGTATCTTCGGGGTCCTCGGCGTCCTGACTCTTGTCTTGCTAACTTATAAAAATAATGGCGGGAAATATAAATCATACATAAATTCAGGTAAGTTGTATTGTTTCTATCTTATTTCATGGTGCGTTTGTTTATGTCAACCACATGTCAAAAAATAATTTGAAAATTTTGTAATGGGTGTTTATAACTTTATTAAATTTAAAATATTTTATTACACCTAATATACACAATGTTATATTTGACAGCCGTATAAATTTCTGGATGATAGTTGTGCTTGACATTTTATGGTTATAAGTAGCAAACCGTTCAATATACTAACCAACAAGTTTCGTTTGCTTATCTAGCATTTTCTTCATTTGCTTACTTCATTGAACGCACCTATTTTAACAGCTATGAAAAGAAAAATTCTGTTTCCATGTTAGACGACTATAACATGTGACATAAGTTTTCGGAAAAAATTGGAATGGAAGGTACTGTGGTTTAAGGAAATTAAATTGTATCTTCTTATTGCTACAACAATTAACGTAGTTTAAGCTTTAAAAATTTATATTTGATATAGAGCTAGTAACCTGTTTTCTTCCATACAACGAAGTTTAGTACAGCCTTGTCTCATGAGTCGTTGCAAGTTTTGAAGTTTATTTCGCGTTAATTTTGAAACATCTTGTTCCTTCATTGTTTCAATTTCCGTTGTATAGATGAAAATGGGGCACTAGCTCTATATTGGACATGAATGTTAAAGATTAATCAATGTTAATTATAGAATTCATAAGCAGGTTCAATATACTTTTTCCCATTACCGATATCGTAAGTAAGCTATAAAGGACATTGTTTGTAGGGATGTATGGTTATTTTAGAAACAAGTTATCGGTTTATGTTAGCGATGGAATGTAAGTATTGTCATTACTTCCCTGCGCAGCTGGCATTACCTCTCTCTTTGTTAAATACTAACGGTTAGATATTTTAAACGTGTCAAATATTATTTGTTCATTCTTATAATTTATGATTTTGAATTTAATTTCTTTCAAATTTGCCTCATTTCATAATTATTTCCATTTAAAGGTTACCATTGATGTGTTAAATGTGACACAGCGTTTTTTTCCTGAAAATTTCTGATTCTTTTTTTCAGTGTGTCAATATTCAATGGTATTCATTGACATATCTGGCATTAAAAATAAACAGTTAAAAAATAAATCTTCGGGAGTGGAAAAACCACTATCACTCGGGCGCAAAATCGTCCTCGAATGGTAAATGGTCTACATCCCTTGTAGCAAATAACTATTTGCACGATCGGTGTTTTTTTATATTTACCGATAGGATTTCCAAGGCAGTAAGTTTTATTTACAAATTACTAATTCGTAAGTGATGTAAATCACTTACGGACCAGAATACCGATTCTTGAAATATGAGAATTTTCTCACAAGGTGACATAAAATTTCATCTCACTCTCATCTCATTTCATATTTTCTCACTTTTTTAATTCTCGAAACAAACACCTATCTAAATGGCCATGATTTAGCAAGTGAAAAATTTGACATAAAAGTGTGATTTTTGACATTGACATTGCACTCTTCTTTGATCGCCTTTACATATTTGCCGTGATATTCTTATTTTTATTTTAGCTGGTATTGATAATGTTGCCATTCGTAATTAATTTTTCTAGATTTATTGAATTTTGAGTCCCTAGTCCTTGTGCGTAGTGTAGTGATCTGTGGTAGGCAGACCGTGGGTCTAATTTTCTCCGCCCTTATACTTAGGAGTGACTAACGTATAGCTAAATTTTCTATATTAACTATTTATTATTATTATTATTGCCGTTATCGAACAACTACAAATAAAATGTGTCTTACTACGTATAAACGTATTTCTATTGTATAAGTACATGTAAAATATTTATAGGTTGTAGTTATAAAGCTAAATGTATATCATTTCCAACACCAAGCTGGATACCCACAAATCAAAAAACGTAAAGTATTTAGTTATTTTTTTTAAATCCCTAATGCTGATCTATGAGTTGGTTGGTTAGTTTAAATTGTCACCCATGTGATCCACTAAATTTTTATTCAGCCGAAATATTTCAAAAATTTGGTTCGAAAAGTAATTTCTGTATTTTCCAAATGCATTAAAGCAGCACCTACTCCTGTTTCGTCAACTATGATATTTGTTATTATTTTATTTGTAATATTAATTAATAATAATAATAATAATATTAATAATAAGAATAATAATAATAAATAAATAAATAAAAATAAATAAATCATCACGACATATTACCCATTGCTGGGTGTGCCAATCTGCTTTGTATGCAGATATCGGTAATGATGATGACATATTTGTACCGTGCGGTCGTTTACCAGGCGTCACCTCACGGGCACTCATTGCTGGCGTGGAGAGTGCACCACAGGGGTCAATTTTGTGCCATTTAAATAATAATAATAATAATATTAATATAATTGAGTATTAAGTAAATTTCCATTTAACATTAGCGAGTGACATTGATTCTCACCACCAAATTTGTGGAGAGATAATTTTCCACGTAGTGAGATGAAATGTGAAATTATTTCAAGAATTAAACAAAAAAATCTCACTACGTGACATATAAGTCACGTGACGTTTTTATCACTTCTGTCAAATCTCACTAACATCTCATTTTTCAAGAATTGCTTTTCAGGAGGCGGAGGCGATGGTAAAAAAACAATGGTTAAATCTTACAACTAAAATTTTTAATGTCAAAATAATTTTCAAATCTTATTTTTTTAAATTTTGTTATGTACGTCGATCATGCAAAAAACGTAATAAGCATTGCGGCCAGTAAGTGCTCTTCTACTGGTATCGGATATATTAGAGGTCTTGCCTTGTCTCGATCTCCAAAATCATCCTCAACCGGTAGGAAGCACTTACTGACCTTAATACTTAAATAAGTAAAGCTACAGTATCATCCATTTAATTTTTTCCCGAAAATTTTTGTAACACATGTTAATGATATTCCATGTCGGTGCATTTGAAAAAATATATGGCAACAGTGTAGGATGCCCGATTGATAGCTGTTTGTAAATGTATATTTATTTTTGACGCCAAATTGTCGGTAAGACCTATAAAAATATACGTCGGACGGCAAAAACACGGATTAAGTACGGACGCCAAATTGTTTGTGTATATCGTTTTCTTTAAATATAAATTTTTCCAAATTTCCTTATGCCCACATTATTAGGTGAGGCAAATTATTCTATACACATGAAAAATTAAGCCCCTAGGACCAGTATTTCCCATAGACGCCAAATGAATGTTTCTTTGTATGGAAGTCAAATTGATAGAGAGATGTATATATATATATATATATATATATATATATATATATATATATATATATATATATATATAACAACAAAATTATGGCAAGTAAAATATTGGAAATGTCAAACATGACAAAGTCCCGTCATACTCCACCTTATATCAATCTAGAAAATTAAATCCCTATAATAAAACAATGGTAACAATATGACGTCATCAATTCCTTCTCTCCCCTGGCGATTTGAACCATATGTTTACTATTGATGACGTGCGGATCAAGTCTTTAAAACGGACTTTATATATATATATATATATATATATATATATATATATATATATATATATATATATATATATATATATATCAAATAATAAGAGATTTTAATTTGCGGTTTGTAATTGTAAATTTGTAGAAGAGATGTATCTGAAAGCATAAAAATTTTATTTTTTTATATTTTGAAAATTTTACCCAAAGAACGGTGCCTGTAAGTTTTGGGGACTATGATTCAAAAATATTTGGAAATACGGGCTTTTGGGATATACGGGCCATGATATTCGCTGAATTATATTTTATATTATCATTGTTGTTGATATCGCTTTTCTGTTTGTATTTTCAAACTCGATAAAATAAAAATAATCTCACGGCAGTAAAGAATTCCAAGCTATATATTCTTCAAACTTCGGTGCAAAATAAAATAAATCTCATACAATACAGTTCACATCTCGGTCGACAAACTTTATACTATCTGCAGAAATTGAAAAGACACATCTTACCTTACACACGGTCATTATACTCAATGGGTGTATGACCCTGAGAAATATAAATTTTTATTGATAAAAGATCAATTTTGCTCCAGCGAAAGATATTTCATTTTAGATTTATTTACATACAACGATTTCTATTGACATTTATCCGCAATGTACCATCAAAATTTTATACGCATACAAAATTGATTAGCAAGCTTGATTCCTTTTCTTACGTTCCCTTCTAACCTCATACCTTTATCGACAAATGTACATTTATTTCAAAGGCTTCAACTCTTTCTCTCCGACTTCAGGGATTTCCCAAGGCTCAAATCTAAGTCCATTATTATTCCTTATTTTTATTAATGATGTGACAGATGTAACTCGCACTAATAAACTTCTTTTTTCTTTTGCTTTTTTCCCAATTTTCTCAGTACAAGATTGCCATCTTCCCCAAGAAGACTTAGACTCTCCAAATGGTGTTCAATTAACAAATTACATCTTAATTTAAATACATGTACAGTACTAGAAAACTATCGCCACTTAGTTATAACTATACTATTGAAAATGTTTCCTTGGGGTGAAATATGACACTAAATTTAATTTTGTGCATCATATACAAGATATATATATATATATATATATATATATATATATATATATATATATATATATATATATATATATATATTGATATATAAAATAAATAAAACAGGCCCAATATGGAGCCCTGCGGTAGTCCACAAGAAAGTTCAATATCTGATTGAATCTGTTCAAAAAAAAATTCTTAAAATACTTTTACTGCAAGTCACATAATAACTACCCCGATTATTCCGTAAATTATAAACAGTTGTTACTTATGTCAAAATTTCAAGAGTCTTTTTGAACGACGTGAAAATGCTCTAATAATACATTTATTTAAAGTTGTAAACGGCGGCGTTGATAATCCCCGTACTCTATCCTCTCTCCCTCTATTCGTACCAGAAGTAGTTTTACTTTTTATTTACCGGTTGCTAGAACTAATTATTAAATGCTGTCGCCTATAAGTCGTATCTGCCATCTTTATAATTGTAAATTTTCGAGGGTCGATATATTTCATTTGGAATTTAAAAAATTCATTAATATGTTATGTACTATGTCGGAAATCTTTTGTTCTATTTGCGTATTTTTACAACCCTTAGTCTGGGCTTAGCCTACTTGCCAGCAACAGACGCTATCGACATGGGGGGGAGGGTAATTCACGCATGCGCATGAAGGTTCAAGGTCGGCTCATGCAAGCGCGCTTGGTTCAAATCCATCAGGTTCTCACAAAAAAATAAGGTCGGTTACTTTTCTAACAGACCTTGTAAATAATGGATTAATATCCTGAAACCGGTAAAAATATAAAAATTGACATTTTATTTTCTAGACAACAGATTTCAAGTAGACACTCGTTACTCAGATTTATCTCTGGCACATGCTTTATGTTAAAGTTTTGTTTCAAAAATAGACACATGTTATTGACATATATTTAACTATGTTTCCACAATGTCCAGCTCCTCTTTGAAACTATCATCCTACTCATTCAATTTGAAGTTTCCATTTTCGTTCGTGACAGTTTCTCCATCCTTTCATCTTTTCCAATTGCTCCTGCTTATTTCACGATCACTTGATTGCCAACATCATTTTCCCCATGTCGTGTATTGAGAATGGTCAGGTGTAGGGGTGTAGTGACTGTATTCTGTGCCAACAGCAGCACGGACATGACAAGCGTGAAAGGAAAGCCTTGTTCCATGTGTTGTGCAGCGCAACCGGAATTGAAACACCGGAGTATCTATGTTTACGCTTCTGTGATCCCGAGACCTAACACGACTCGCAGATAAGAATGTTTTCTCTTCAGCAACAGTTGAGAGCGTTTAGAGATACCTGCACACAAAAATAACACAAAGGACAAATGCCGCTATTATTTGCACACGAAAAAATTTCTCGTTGGTTTTGTTTGGAGAGATGTCAGCGTTTTCATATAGAAAAATATGGTGTGGCCAATACAATACCTCCCGCCATTTACAGCTCGAGTCACAAAAAAGATTAAGTTAATCCTTATTTTTTGATTAGCGAATTTTACTCTAATTTTGAGAGTCTATTTCTTAAAATATAGTCTAATCTAATCCAAGTTACTACCTGTTTTTAACTTCTCAACAGGATTAAATCCCAATTACAGAGTGTTCACATTCACACACATCCATGCCTTAGTGGGATTCGAACCCAGAGCCTCGAGACTTATGAGGCGATGCTCCAACCATTGAGTCACCGGAGCTATAATAAAATGAAATTTAAATTTTAAATACCGGGATAGAATAGAATTCACTAATCCAAAAATGAGGATTGGCTTAAACATTTTTTTTCATGCTGGAAACTGTATTGAATTCCTTTTCTATTGTTCTATTTACTTTTTTCTTTTGAAAACGTTACTAATATTATTTTGAAATAATTAGTTAGTGGCATTTATCTGTCAGTTACATACATTTGAATAACTGCGTTTTGTTTATTTGAAGCGTAGGCTCCGGGATTAAAATTACAGATAATTTTATATTTTTTTTCATAAAATATGTAGAAAAAGTATTAATGCAGATCTGTAGAAAATTTAATAATCTTTAATTTTTATAATAACATTAATCTCGGAAAAATAACATTTAAGGGTATTTTTCAAAGAAAAACTATTTTGAGCTTCAAGTAAAGTGCCATTTCCGGTTTTTACACCATAATCTAATGGGCTCTTTCTATATTAGAGAAAGGTCGAAATACAAGTTTACAAAATTTTCTGAATGATAGTATTTGAGTTAGAGTGGCGGATCCACACATATATACACACAGACATCATCGTGAAAATGTTAAAATTTGATTCTAGAGACCTTAAAATGTGCTCATTTACCAAAATCTCGATATGCGATTTTTAGCACGATCCTTATACCTCTCTTACCAAGGGAAGCGGGAGGTAAAAATGTTATCGCGAATAAAATTGTACGTCATATTATTAAAAAATCTGATGTGGCCAGCGCATGACCTCCCGCCAATCCCAATTTATTATTCCATTGAATAGAAAAGTCTGCAATACGAAATTTTGGATTAAGTTTATTGTTTTTAGGGATAATGAGAAATAATTGGAGATGCAGTCTTGGTAAACAGTGTTTATTAAATAGTCATTTAATCAACTTTCCTACGTTTTCATTCCAAATGAATCATCATCAGGGATAGTTAATATACAGTTGGAAAAAAAAGATCATTACATTGCAAAATTGTAAGGATCAAAATGTCAAAAAGTATCAGAGATAATAAAATACGTGCATACATCAGAAACAACTCATTTAACCTTAGTTGTTTCTTAATCTCAGATACTTTAAATAAATTGAGCTTTATATATACCCATTTTTGGGTGTAGGACTCTAAAACACTAAAAAAAATAAAAAGAAGAAACATAGTTATAAACCTGATGACCACTTTTTATTACAGCAGTTTATTGAAGTATTTAATTAGTCTACTAAAGTGAAGTTTTTGGTTTCTTTTTTCTGCCATTAACAAAAGCTAATTTTGTGGTAATAATTCTGATTTTCCTTAATCTCCCCATATTTTTCTTCAAGTACCAGTATAATATAACTCCTTCCTACCATATATCTATGGATTAGAGCTTAAACTTTAAGCTCTGTCTCTTACAATAGATCTTTTCTCGTGGTCGTATTACGCTGGTCTATAATTACGCCTGTGGCAATTAGTTGTCTTGCATGGTTTGCCAGCCTCATATATTTAATATATTTAAGTGCATCATTAATTAAATTAACTATGTTTCGTTGTTATTGCTATCAAAAGCATAGAAATATTATCCGCTTGTTAAAAAAAGCTGTCATGGCAACGAGGAGCTTTTATTCTTATGTTTCACAAGAAAATTGGGATTAACAATACGAAAATACTCTTCATTCTTTCTATGAGAATGTTTAGTTTTGTGTATATAATGCACTAGGTTTTATTCCACATTATTTGAAAAACCTTATTCTTAAACTTGATGCAGTTATTTAGTTCATACACATTTGATAACAGATGAGGGAAGCTGTTGAACACTTAGTTTTATGGACACGGACTTTATTGAGATTTAACTAAAGTTTTTATTTACATGATTATAATTATTGTTATCTATTGATTAAACTAAACATTTGAACTTAAATTAATAAATACTAAATAGTTACATGTTAAATTGTAACTCAGTGGCCAACGCCCAAAACTAAAACACTACATGTCCGACAACAAACGTCTTCACGACGCGACAAACTAATGCAGGCTATCTCAAAAACAAAGTGTCATCTTCATGAGCAGATATCTCGAGGAGGTGCAGAGAATAGAGTGACCGTTAATTTAAACTATGTATGCGCAACTAACTTCATACATCAGTTTTGCCAACTTTCTAGTCACATATATTCTTAAATTTTTTCAAAATAGAATCATAGGTTTAATAATATTAACATAATTACAATTTTTTATTTATGTCTTAAACTAGGTAGGTATCTTTTGAGTTTGTTGTGTCGTAACAATTTAGTTGTAGGTCATATGATGTCCAAGCTTGGAATACAAATTCCGTACTCCATACATTTCTTGCTATATACATTTTCCTAACGTACAAATCTTGAAGCTATATTGCCCAGTACACTTCTCAACTTATACATTTGTCACTATCCCATGAAGTTGCTGCGCATCAAAAAATTCGAACTTGGCGCGTTCGGTGCATCTCGAAGTTCACTCCAAAAATAAAATGTATTTTATTCCTTTCAATAATAAAAAGAAACTACAAACTTAATCTAGCCTAAAACATATATGCAAATATTATACATGTTTAAAATAAAATACGTTCTGTTTTTGAAGTGTAATTCGAGATGCAGTAAGCGCGCCAATTTTGAATTCTTTGATGCGCAGCAACTTCATGATAAACATTTGTACACAGTGACAAATGCAGGGCCGCGCCGTGCGGGTGGGCAGGTTGTGCCCCGCACAAAGACGCCTGACTTTGAGGGGCGCCGTTTCAAGACAGTAAAGAAAATAATAGCAAATTTTTATAAAATGCTCGTATTCGTAAAGACAAAATTACTATAAAACTTACACATTAACGTGATAGAAGTGAACAATATATTTTTTAATTTGTTTGCATTAGAGCTCTAGTCATAAGAAAAATAATTATCATATCAATCGGTTCATTATTACTCTAGCATTGTTATATTGAAATAATAACTATGAAAATGTTGATTACAACAATGAATATATTGATTATAATTCAAGAATATTGTTTACAAGAATGAACCCCACAATGAATCCAATATTTAAATACCTATTATCATTTTGCAGATTCAAATGCATATACAATTCTGATTTCTGTTGTAAAATAGTTGATTACAACAAACGATTTTGATTATAACCTATGAATTACAAGAATGAATCAAGGAAAATTTCATTAATATATTAAATCTAACATTTTTGAAGAACAAAAAGTATAGTTTAAACTTTAATTTGCAAATTTTACATCATAAGGGAAGGGGCGCTAAAATGTAACATAGCACAAATGCGCCTAATACCCACGGAGCGGCCCTGGACAAATGTGTAAGAGAGAACAAGTACAAGGCAATATAACTTCAAGGGACAGATTTGTACGTTAAGAAAATGTATATGACAAAAGATGTACAGAGTGATTACTGTTAATTTAGGAATTTGTACGCATTCCCATTTCCAATAATGATATGTACATATTTAAAATATATGCTCGTATTTGAAGAATCATAAATATAATATTTCATAATGTGCAATTTAGTATTATGAATCAAAGCATGCATAATATATAAAGTAAAATTTTAATGAGCTCAAAATGCATTTTATTACTTCATTATCGACGTATGCATAACCGAGCAATAAATGGATTGGTTTTCGAGTTTTTCTCATTTCGTATTAATTAACAGATATGAAATTTCAATTAATATTTTAATATTAAACGAAATTTTAATATCAAGCTCATGCTATTTAGTAACAGCATCTATTAACGACGCATTAGAACATTTTCAGTATAGCAGGACATACAGAAAAAAATATTCAAAATGACAAAAACTGCAAGGGTTGAAACCATGCCTTCAAAAGGAGGAATCATATATCTTTTGCATTTCACAACAAAAGGCAAAGGATAACAAGTTTTAAAACTAAATTGGGCTATTCACTTCAATTTAGTTTTAAACTATAGAATATCTCACCGTTTTATTAACAATAAAAGAGATAAATATAATAATAACGGTGAAATATCCTTTAAAATATCATCCGCATTAGAAACTTTACTGTCGTTAAAACTCACAATTGTTTTAACAATGACTGCAATAACTGAACATCTAATGCGGACGCATCAACATAAAACAAAGGATAAAACAATACAATTTACAAATATAAATGGAAGCAATAATCTGAAATTACTATAATATGGAATATATTATAAAAGATATAATTAAAATGGACAAAAGACAGAAAGAGCCGACCACACTAACATACGGCGAACGAATCAAACAAGGGAGTGTTCGTACCTTCACATTCACACGAAGAAGTAGAAAATACTTTGAATGACTCGTTAAATAAAACAACAATTACTTGACAGTATTGCATGATAACAAACAATAATTGAATCCTTTAGGATCAAAACTCTTTAAATCCACTTTCGGAGAAAAAATAGTTATATATGTAAGTATATGGAAATTGTTCTTAAGGCCTGTGTCCACGATGCTAGAAATAGTTTCGAGTTCTCGATCATATTTTTTTATCATAATCCTCGAACTTGTATGACTACAGATTTCAGGTTGGTCGCATTTATGAAGTTGGTTTCAGCTATTTCTACCAATACTAAAAACTAATAAAACAACTAAGAAATTAGCCCGGCAATAAGTAAATTAAATTTTTGCTACGAATATATTAATTTATTTATAAGTAATTATTTACAATAACTTATCAAATATAAGTAGAATTAGGTAATATTTTATAACCTTATAATTTTCAAACATCAAACGTCAAGTTTTTAAATTGGTAATATGTAAACGAAATTAGCAACTTGTACGAAAAAATGGGACAGAACGCAATTTTACATTCTAGTTTTCTATTCGATTTTTGCGTCCGAGTTGGTAGTGTCCACGATCCGAGTTATCGAATTGCGGACTATATTCGAGAACTCGGATCAATTTCTAAGATCGTGGACACAGGCCTTTACCGCAATCCACCGTTTTATATATTTAAATACTGGAAAAAGCGTTTTAAAATTCTAAAACTAGCTTCATGTTTTCCAGTAAATATTTCATTGAAAAATATAATATAACTTTTTTGAAGATTCTAGTTTGATGTGTAGACTTTTGCTTCCCTTTAGAAATTGGTTTAGGATATAAACTTCTTTTGGCCTTTTTGGGAAGATATTAATGTTTGATATTATTTCTTTACGTTTCTGGACTTCCACATTCTTTCAGCCACACAATGTAATTCAGCTTAAATTAACAAAACAACAATGTTTAGATCAAATAAGAAACTGGTCCTTTTTTCATAACAAGTTATAGAATGAAGGTCTTCACTGAGATATTTGGTGCTATGACGGAACTTCGTGGGCAAACCCGACAAAAAAGGCTTAATAAAATGAAAAATCCACAACCTATGAAACAAAAAATAAATTAGATTGCTGAAGCTGAAGGTCATTGGGCTTTCGAAACGTCCAGAAATGTAAAGAAATAATATCAAACATTAAAATCTGTCCGAAAAGGCTAAAAGAAGTTTATATCTTTGAAGATTGTTTATTTTTCTTTATTAAAGGTTTTGTTCTTCCCATAATGTTTTTTCTGTGCCTTGTTTAAATTCGTGCTCTGTCAAAAGCTATTTGATTTCCTGAATTCACTTTTAGATTCCATTATATTTTACCCTTGGTTGTAGACACCACTAACTCCATTTTTTATTTTTGAATTTGTGATTTGTGGGTTAACAATAAACTTATCCGTTGTGTTTGTTGCTACTCATTGATCAGGGTGCTGTTAAATATACCCAAAACAGTCAAAACCAGCACTCATTAAATTGTTATTGCTATAGAAATTAGTTAAACAGTTTTTCTGCGTGTCTGAAAATTTTACTAAAGTGGATTTAAAAGGTTCTCATCCTAGAAAATTCAATTATGTAACAGTTTTCAATGATCGCAAATTGATAAGATAGACAAACAATCGATTTTACCGATCCAGTAACTGTATTCCTTTGGGAAGTATATAAAAAGAACATCGTTTCACATAGAAAGAGGAAAGAGTAATTCTTGCTCAAGTATCATTACCGTACATGATATGTTTTTTCTCCGAAAGCTCAACTTTAATAATACATTTATAACCTTTAAATTGGCATTTCTTCTCACATTACCCCTTTTACAAAAGAACAAAAATTTACTGAATTATCTCAAGTGAGCGGAGACGAACTGAAATTTTGATCAAAAAGAATACAGCTAATATGGCGGTTTTCTAATCGAAACAATTGTTTCTTCTCGGTGGAATAGCGAAGGTAAGAACTGGATTGACACTAAACAAAACAATCGAAGAGAATGAAACATGAAATGTGGTGAGGTTTATACTCGGGGCAAAGGGTAAGACGTAGATCTGAAATTTCCTACTCACATATTGCCGAGTTGTCTGCCAAAACAGTACACACAGAAATTTTATTACTTTAGTTCATGGAACTATATTGAAAATAATTAAGTTAAAGCGGGGTTCAGCCGTGTATGTCATGTGTCGCTCCTTTGAAGGATTACAGAGTGCTGGGATTAATTTGCATAAAGGGTAAACCAACTTCAAGCACCAAGACTCACAAAAGTATTTCATTTTCATTATTTTTAATTGTATTTATCTACGATAGTGTTTAAAATTGTTAAACACCCTAAATTTACAAAACCAGGGTGATTATTTTCTTCATTTAATATTGTGATCCTAATTCATAAATAAAAGTATTTTTATATTTATTGGGTTATTAGGTTCTATCGTAGATAAAATATTGAACTATACACATACGTAAAGCATCTTTAGTCTTAAACCGAATTGTGACCCATTCGTGACTAAAGACTAGCTTTACGTACTTGTATCATAAATAACTATTATGGTACAGCCAGCGACAGTATAATTTAGTTCAAGATCATTTCTGTGACTTCTATAATCCCTACAATTTCGACTACAATAGCGAAAATCGTGAACTTATAGCAATAGAAAATAGGTTTTACTTACAAGCTCTTTCGGTTCATAATGACTTACACGTCGATTATATAGAGAATTGAGAAATATTCGTTTTCCGGGAATGGACTGTGTCATATTTTGAGTCAGAGCTCAACGTTTCCCCTGCAGTCGTATGGGGCATCTTCAGGAGCAAGGGGGATAGTACTGTCTTAAACAAGGTTACCCGACGTGTCAACCACGCTAGAGGCTGAGTTTAAGCAACAAGAGGGGGAAACTAATTTTTGAAAAAACTTATGTTGTTGATAATTTAGCGAAAGAGGCAGGCCATATTGTACTATTGTACTTTCAACCCTATTGAACAGATATAGGTTCAATTAAAAGATTCAATTCGAAAAATGTGTCACCCATCTTAAATTCAACCGTTGTGGATCTTGTTCGTACTGAAATCTCCAACTCTGGACAGTTGCAATGGAAGAATTGTATTGAACATACAATAAAAGAAGAAGGTAAATTTTTAACCAGCAGCTCAGATATTAATCCATTTATTATACACGTAAGCGAATCTGACAATAATTCTTCGGACGACGATATATCAGAATGATTTTATATTTATTTTTATTCAATAATTTCGACAAGTGGTTAATAGGCCTCTTGGAGAAACCCTCCACTATAAAAAGGGCTGAAAGCAGTACCTCTTGTTTAGTTCCGGAAATCTGTTTTTAACAAAAAAATTCTCGATTATACTATACTTAATTTTAAATATATGGCAAATAATTTTATCACATGGAAAATTATAAGCAAATAGTGGAATACGGCCCTCGAGTAACAGCATGTAGTGAAACAATTTGTTAATGGTTGTTCTTGCAAGGCATTTTTACTAAGAAAATTTCCACAATGAGTACTTCTCAGGTCAATTCTCTATATAGTCATTGTGTAAGCGATTGTGAACCGAAAGAGCTTGTAAGTAAAACCTATTTTCTATTGCTATAAGTTCACCATATGCGGTTTTAGCTATTGTAGTCGAAATTGTAGGGATTATAAAAGCCAAATAAATGATCTTGAACTAAACTGTACTGTCAACAACGAGTATGGTTTCAAAATAGTTTTGCCTAACTTAGGTGCATTCACAAATGAAAATTAGGTTTATGGTTTTTGTTTAGTTTTAAGTAAGTCATTCATAAATGCAAGTTTAAATTACCTGAAAATTAGTTTTGATATGTACAGACATCTGTATAAGTGCTTCAAAAACAAGATTAAAATATCGGTAGAGCAGTACTCAATAAGACACCTGTGCGCCGTGAAACTATCATTCGCTTGACATTATTGGTTATATTTCAGCAATTAAGTTATGACAGTATCCATGCTCTTTTCGCATTTGTTTAAAAAGCCGAATTCACCAAGTAGACACTAAATAAAGATGGGTGTATATATAATCTATATCATTTCACACTCGTTCTCATTGGTGAAGTTTGTGACGTCAAACTAAATCATAAACCTAAAGTTTGGACATTGCAATGTTTAACTTTATGATTTGGATTTAGAGACCCTAAATTCTGAAGTGTGAATGGAGTCATTACATAATATGCGGCCAAAGTCTTTAAATCTAAAGTATAAACCATAAATCTAAACCTAATTTTCATTTGTAAATACACCTTTAGACGAAACAACATGAATTTTTAATATTTTTTATATCCATCCTTATTGCGCACCTTTCTTTTTAATGCAAATATGAGACAGATAAATGTATGCCAACTTTAAAACAGATGACTTTGACCAGGCATTTTTTTTTTAATTGAATTGTATATAATTTTATTTTATACTGGTTTCTAAAGTCGTTAAATTGGATGAAAAATACATTCCTGGGGGTATTTTGGATGAAGCTGTTTAGGTGAAGAACAATTTATTGCCGCATAAATCAAAGGATTCAGTATGTAGCTAAATTTTAAAGTTCTAGGACTTTAATGTTTCACTTAAGTTCTAGGACTTATAGTTTCACTTTTAGTTCTATAAATTATTCAAAAAACGTTGCTTTAGAAACCAGTACGTCATAAATGTAATGACTATTCAAGCATACAGATTTGAATATTTTGTGAATCCTGTATAAAATATTTGTCAACATTTAAATAATAAATACAAATAAAACTGAATTGTAGACTAAAAATTGTGTTATGTTCTATTATGCAAAACAAGAAATAAATTTCAACAATCAGTTTCAGTGCAATGCGTATAAAAACTAGATTTGCATTTCAATATAGTTCCATAACGAATAATTATTTACTATTGGTGCATATATCACAATTTTTTACAAAATACAAAAGAATATTTATTGCAAAAATTTTAACGGAAGCGATAAATTTCTACAAATGGATAAATAAATTCAAAAATTGACAAATAAAATTGTGAAAGATGATAATAGTATTTTATATGAGTTAAATTAATTGTCATTTTATGCGGTTTAAAGGAAACTTAAAGGAAGAAAGGAATAAGCATAAAATAAAGATTTCTTCAAGATTCGTGCCATTTCCACAAGAAGTTATTAAAAATCAAATCAGTTCCAGTATTCAAACTTTTAGGTATATAATTTAAATTCAGCGTAGC
Organism: Harpalus rubripes; assembly: GCA_963082715.1. Lineage (NCBI taxonomy): Eukaryota > Metazoa > Arthropoda > Insecta > Coleoptera > Carabidae > Harpalus > Harpalus rubripes. Next base: position 23,218,266 of record OY720460.1, on the reverse strand, counting down.
GTTTCTAAAATTGCCATATGCCTTCAAATTCGTGATCCGTGAATTCCACCGGAAACTCCCCCTTTTCGAAGGAAATGCGTGAGATTCGTGAGAACTTTCAGTGTTACCAACATACTTTGCCTCTATTCGCACACGTCTTTAACATAACCCTAAAAGTTTCAAAACGTAACTCGCCAGAGATATTTCACAATAGTCTCGTTCTTTTTATCATTTATCTCCACTAAGCTCAGCTCAAAGTGAGATGAGTTTGATATGAGATGAATTGAGATTTTCGTGAAGTAAAAAGAACGACAACAAATTCCGTAAAACTATCTTAGAAAATCCGAAGTACTGTCCTCTGAACTTGACGAAAATAACATATTGTCCGTATCACTTATGTCATCATTTAATAGAGGCCATGCAAAAAATAATTGTTCGTTTTTTTATCAAACAAGCAAAGTCTAATTTATCGATCTGTATAAAATCGTTTTAAAGTATGACATTTTTAAAACGTTGCAAAAAAACAGCCATGTTGTGACGTCAGCGTTTCACATTGCAAGTTCAGACTCATTTCATACAGCCTTATTATATCGGCACAGAATTTCTAAAAGAAAAAATAATATATAGACTATAAATTGAGAATTACGTATCTAAATATTTGATAAAAATGCTATAATATATTTATATAACATCATTCTTTCATTTATATATATATATATATATATATATATATATATATATATATATATATATATATATATATATATATATATATTATTTTCATTTGACCTGAAGTTATCCACTTATCATTCAGCTGCTGGTCATTAGTCATTCGTTTTTACTTTTTCATCTGATTCACATTTGTCTACGTTGTTCGTTGTGTATCTTTAGAATTTCATTACTGTTGCTTTGTTGCGTATCAAATCTATATTTTTCAATACAATCAGTAACTGTTTTTCGAGTTGTGTTTTTTTCTTGTATCACGCGGTACTTTTAAAAATATTTTCTTTCTATTTTCGCTAGTATTTGGCACGATGGCACAAAACAGCGTTTCACCAACATGTTTACTTTCGTAAATTACAGATTATCTTTAAATGTCACTTTGACGTTTTATCTCATGTGACAAACAAAATGGCCGTGTTGATGAAACGCTGACGTCACTAGGCAAGGGACGAGGCGGAGAAAATCAGCCGCGGTTTGAACAATGTCATTTTTAATTGCAATTTTTTCAGTATTAAAGATCGATTTGAGGTAAAATAAAAAATACGGATCAATTATTTTTCATTACTCTATCGATTAAAGTTAAAAATGAAAAATCGTGCATGACCTCATTGCTCTTCAAAATATATTTTTAAAATTATAATAAATATTAAATAATTATTATTGTAACTCCAACACAATATCTTTAATATTATCGGACATTTTCTTCAAAGAATCAATTAAATAATATTATTTAATGAATAAACAAATAACCTTTACAATAACCAAAATAAATACATAGGACATCCAGAGACAGCAAAATATTCAGCACCACTTTTCATCTTTTCATTTTCTAAGATTAAAAATTCAAGAAGCACAAAGTCTTGAAGTGATTCAGAATCGACAAGGGGGATGCAACTCATCTCACTTCAGTTACGAAAAAATCACGAACTGAGATATCATGTAAAAAGAACAAGACTAATACATACTGAAAAGGTAGTGAATTAATAAAATCAAATTGTGCAAAGTCCTGCATTACGGAATCTATTTGTGGAAGAGTTTTAAGTAGTATTGATCTCTTGGTCTGCAGGACTGATACATATTTAAAATGATTTAGATTGCTCCACGGATTTATTCATAGCATGACGCCTGAAGATTGCAAATCTGAAATTTGATCTAAAAATTTTACCAGCTGCTTAAAACTCATTTCATTTTACTGCATAGTTTAATTCTCCTCAAAATTATTGATTCTATTTGAAGAGAACTTCTCTAATCTACTTTTAAATGGGACGAATTTATATAGGAGAAGTTGATATTAAATTTTTAAACGATGTATTAAATTTACGTCAATTCTGAGTGTGAACATAATACTTTTTATACAAATGAAACATTAACACATCAAACAACTTCTAAACTTTAACGGCATCACTAAAACAGTTTTATAATCCATAGCGCTCATTTCCATCAGCACCACGTCTTGCAAAATGAAACAACTCCATGCGATGCGCTGCTTTCGTTCGTAAATCTCAGCGAACTTCAACGCCAACGCATGCGCTTTTCACTCAATGCATTTAAATCGAAATTAAATTCTAATCCCGATAAACCTTTTCGAGAAACATTGCGACCACTGTCTTGCAATAGGATAGAATATTGTGTCGTCAGAGCATAGCGCGAAATATGAAGCACTGTCATAAGCAAAAACTATACTTTCAAAATTGGATCTATTGACATAGTTTAAAGGCTTCTAATTTAATGCTGATATTATTGTTATTATTGAGAAGTTAACTTTGAGATATTAATAATAGTGTCAAGTTTGCGCAGCTTCAAACATATCCGAGTTTACCGACATACCAACTGAGTTAATGTTTGATGGCGTTTTTGATTTTGAGCGTTTTCAAATCAGTTGTTTTCAGAACATTAATATATTAATAATCGGCCTAATTCACTAAGATAGATGTTAACATAGTCGTTAGGTAACAACTGAGAGTTAACAACGATTTTTAGCAACTCTTGTAACAACTGTCATTCAATTGGTATTCAGTAAATACATAATTAACGACATTGTTAAAAACAGTCGTTCTGAACAATCGTTGTTAAATATAGTAGTGAAGTTATTAACAAGTGAGTTAAAATGCATCTCGATTCACAATATTTGTACATATTTCTACTCCATGCACAACCTCAAGTGACAGATTTTGATTCGTTTGACGTTTGATTTTTTAATAATGAGTGATAAGAAAATTTGGGTGCAAGATGTTCTGCGGAACAATATTCTCTAATGGTAGATTTCATGATAATTTTGGACTAATTAAATAGCAAAGCTAGTTTTGCATTTCAGTTCTGATAACTGCTAGTTGGAAATTTTGCAAATGGTTGATTGACTTGAAAAATTTATATTTTGCCCTGTAATCTCTTTATAAGACCCATAGCTAGGCGTAGAAATTAAGTGTTGGGTGAACCTGATGAAGTTCTCAGGATTAGTATACATGTTTATTCAATTCGATGCGATCGATTTCGAAATTTCAAGAATCTTATCATCAGGAATGACGCATGACCATCGTCTAGAAGTTTTAGCAGAAATTTGACATTGTTGAAATAGCTGTTTAAATTTAAGTGTGTAAGATAAATGAAAAAAATTTCAAAAACCTTAATTTAAAAAATATTTAAGTTTGGAATATATTTAAACCCTTCATCTAGTAACATGAGACCTTCGGGCATATACTGACTCAGTATGCTTGAAGCATGAGACCATCCAATTCACGAATCAAACGACACTTGCTCAGTTTGAATATCTCTGTAAATATTTTTTCCCGATATCAGTATCGGGAATGGATTACTAATATCTCGCAAATTTCTTTGCATAAATCTAAAATCTTGTTTAAAAATGTATATAATTATTGGGCTTGTAGGTATATATTAGTTTATAAATAGTTTACCTTTGCTGTCGTCCCTCTATTTCCAGTAAAAGTTTATTTCTCAACGCAAAATTTTCAAGAAAAACCATTTAACAACGATTGTTCAATATTAACAACGAGAGAAATGCAGTTGCTAGAATAACAACTCGACGTAACGACTAGTTAAATTTTAGCAACTTGATGTAATAGTGAATTGGGATTTTGAATTTAGCATTTGACATTGAAATTAACAACTAAAAATGGTTGTTAATTTTAACAATTTTGCTTAGAAAATTAGGCCGAATAGTCGTTAGGGTGTTGTAGTCTTAAAATAACTCCCCTGTTTTTCAAACGGGCTCTTTCAACCGCTTCACTCGATATTGCACGGCTTGTTTAAGATTAAACGGACATTTAGTTCCTTGCAAAGTTTTTCTAAACTTGAATAGAATAAATGTTTTTACAAATTAGGATAATATGTTAAACTTAACTGAATGACAGCTTAAATAGCTAATTTTCTCAATTAAGATATTAGCGACGAAATGAACTGGTTAAAATTATAGTACTTGTTTGCTGTGGCAATAAGGTTCACGTTGAAAGACGTGTTTACTGGTAGGACAGTAGTTTAAATGAAGCGCGCCACATATGACGTAATTACTGAACTACCCTATAGAAATGGAAAGGAATGGTTAAAGAAGCGACACACGATACACTGCAAGGCAGTCAGAGATTTGGCCCAACGATTTAATCGTAGACACAAATACTCTGTTTGATTATTCGGTCAACATGAATGATTTTCAAATGCGGTTAAACCAATAAAAACACGAGAGAAACAAAAGTTGTTTGGAGATTTAAAAACAACTCACCCTGAAATTCTTTCCTCGCTGCTGATACTGAAGTCACGATGTTCGCCACGTGACCAAGCACAGTAGCGAAGAGAAGCAAGCCGAACAGCAGCTGCAGAATCACAAATAGATACTCCCCTTTGCTTCTAGGCCTGGGAAGATCCCCTATAGTTGTCAGTGCCAAAGTGCACCAATAATAACTCTGCAAATACTGCTTCACCACATCCGAACTCTCGGAGTCGTTGAACACCCAGTTTTTAGATCCGAACCCGTTATTTTTATAGATAATGTGGTACAAACACCCATTCCAGTGAAAAATCACAAGGAGGTAATGAATCAAACTCGTAGAACGAAACAAATTCGGGTAATTGGTATGCCTTTCTGTCCTGTCCATGAACGCCCAGAACCGATATATTTTCACGAGTCGGAACGAGCGCAAGATGGAGTTGAAGCCGAAGGACAGGTAGAGGAAGTCCAAAGGCAACAAACACAAGCAGTCGATGTAGAACATGGTGGAGTTCATGTAGTGCTGCCGAAGCTTCGTTGAGTCTGTCTGGAGGACTCCGTCCTCCAGGTACCCCGTGCGAAAGTGGAACATGATGTCCACCAGGTAGAGGAAGTCTGAGAAGTAGTCCAGGCAGAACCACACCAGCAGCGTGTCATCTAAACACAGGGAAAATCGTTAAAAAATTAACAGAAACTCCATAATATTAGTCAATCAGTAAGCATTTGGGTGGTTACTGAAAACCTGTATCACAAGTATGAAATGTATATGCCTAAAATTTCGGTTGGTCGACATCTAGAGTTTGCAAGTTGTTGAAAAACACTCAGGAATCGCAAATATACAAAATAATATTAGTTATCAATTCTCACTTTGTATCATTGAACCAACTATTTCTATAGAAATAACAAGAGTACAATAGCGACCCCTCGAAAAATGTGCATGAGGTTGATTCTGATGCTGAAATCCTGTGAAACGTGGCGAGTGTTTTTTAAATTATTTTATATCTGTAGACTTAAAAGAAAAGGAATAACAGGACACTTGAAATCTGAAAATAAAAATTCTTATAGGATCATGGCTTTGAGTATTGTATATGTTTGTCTCATGCATAGTTAGAGTACGTGAAACAATTTCTAATTTCTATTGTAACCAAGGCAATACTGGCTTCCAATGGAACTTAATGGAAACCAACGGAATTAAATGAAACCGTGTTCCTACATATTTAAGAGAATAATTGAAGCGGTGAGATGTATAAGAAAAAGATTCCACTTTCACATATTGGGCATTTCAAACTGAGATAGCCGTTTTATATTACTCTCAAAGCCGCGTCAAATGACTCCTAAAGGATTAGTATTCCTACGTATGATAAATGTCTACAACCAAGCCAAACTTATACAGGTGTCCCGCGACTTAATTGCCATAGATCAGGGGTCGCAAACTGGCGGCCCACCAAAGATCTACAAACGGCACGCAGCCTTACTGATATATAATTTTCAAAAATTTCACTTATGACTAGATACTAGAGACACGATTTAATTTAATATAATTTTATAAATACGTATGGTCGGCTAGGTAGAAAAGGAGAAAATAGTCAGTTCTGGTAGTAGTAAAATGACAAGTAGAGACATATAACCAAAACAAAACGCTGCCCACAATACACCATGACTTCCAGCCCCTCAAATCTCCCCTGCTGCATACCTTCCGATCACAACAAGCTATGCGTTGGCATAGGGAATTACTTCTCTAGTCAGTATATGCTCGAAGGGTGTATTCACCCGATTGTGCTTAAATGCTTTTTATATTATTCAGGTTAAATTATGTTGTTATATTTAGAGATATACTCATATACAAGCTCGTCAGTCTCTCGCCAGTCGCTGTGCGACTCAGTTGAGTTAGAATAAGACTTTTATCTTTGACAACAAATAGTCAAATAGAGTGTTAACCAATATAAATGTAACGCACACAATTTTAGGCTGATGACGGGCGAATTGATGCCCGAAACGTCCTAGAACTAATTTATTATGATATAAATAAACATATTTGGAACTTCAAGGCCTAATTATTTACTTTTGAAAACATTCTACATGGTTCCCAACTCATATTTTCTTTTTCATATACAAGCTATTAAGCTGTTTTATAAAACGCATAGAAGACTCGTCAGATTGTAATATGTTAAAGTCAACGAACATTTGACTCGACGGATATTACAATTTGGCTCAAAGCTCGCGATTGTCTTATCGGCATTTAAGATTTTTACAAGAAAACTCGTAAAAACAAATGTACAAAAGAAAATTCAAGACAAACACCATCGTATTACAAACAATTAAAATGCTGTCAAATAAACTTTTTATGTTTTTAAAGAAAACTTGTTGGCTTATAAGAGTCGCGGCTGCGGGACTTGAAAGTTGGCAAAGTTAGTTGTTAAATACAAACAGCTAAACTTAGATAGAAATTAGAGTGAATCCGTAATCTGCGGCGCTATCCATTGACTGCAGCTTCACGAGCAATTACGCCGCGTTATCCAGGACAATGAGCATCAGTCCACCAGCGTCATTTCATTTTCATATTTCGCTATTTTGAGTCCATGTTTCCACCGTTTGCATTCGTATCATCAATTATTTATTCAACCGTGGATTTTATATATCGAAAATTAATTTCTTCCATAGTCATCATGTGCAATGAAATGCTAAAATTTATTTATAATTTTGATTAATATATGATTTAATTATATGTTTCACATTTAATGTACTGAAATATGTTGAACATTTATTTGAATGGAATTAAAGCGCAAATCGACAATCATTTATGTTATGCGAAATTGTGGAATTTTGGAAAGATTTTTATATTTCGTTACCTTCATGAGAAAACCTCGTATAGTATGAATAGCGAACTGCAGTTGTTAATGGGCCGTGTCAGCGGCGTGTTGCATCGTTGAATTGGGGGCCCATGCTCTATCTGACTATGTAGAGTATAATTTTCATGTAATTTTTACAACTTTCGCTGATGTACAACATTGTAATTCTGCTTCAACATTATATGTATTTACTTTTAATTCTCAACTTGAATTTTATAGTTGCTGAAGATGAGCGGATTTTGCTCGAAACGTCCTAAATAAATTTAACCAAATAACAGTGGAACTTGAAGGCCTTATATTTATTAATGCACATTATCAACATGGTTCCCGCACACACCATTGGAATTAGATAAATATATTAAACACATTACTTGAGTAATTATCAAAATTGTTTTTTCACGCTAATTATATTTTAACTATGGCCCGTATTCTCACTTCTTGAAGTAGCGCTACTTCCGAAAAATCGTTACTTGAACTGCCAAATGTCAACTTTAATCTTACAAATTAAAGAAATAAAAATAAATTAAATTTTAAATACCACTTATTTCAAATATTATACATTTAATTAATAAAAAAATGTAACCCATTCTTGTCTATTCATAAAATAAAATAAATTTTTAAAAATCGAAAAATCGCTACTTCCGATGTAGCACTACTTCAAGACGTAGGAATAAGGGCCTATGTATTTCATCAACAGTTACTAAACATGTAAGTGGTCTATCAACATTTGTTTACTTATTTTTCCTTGACGAGGGAACTTAATGTTCCACTTATATTCCCAGGACAATAATAGCAGTAAGGTAATAAATAAATATTAATAAATTCAATGCAGTAACCCTTGCGCCTTCATTAATATCAATTTATCTGTACACAATGCACAAATTAGGCACACATACAAGATAAAAACGTCAATTTTATTGATTGGTTATATTTTTACTTGCCTGTTAATACTTTTTCTGTATACTCAACTGTAATGACGTAAATGCTATTTCAGTAAAAGCAAATATAGGTAATTTAGATACCTACTGAAATCTTGTGAAATATGGCTAGTGTTTTTCTAATACTTTATTAAACATTGTTTCACCGAGAGTTCGCTATTGTACTTTGTTATAGGTATTTTATGCATAATTCGTTGGTAGTGTAAAAAATACAATAAGGAACATGGAATGAACACAGATTTTAACTTCCTCGAAAGTTCCTAGGCCTCGGCTTGAATGTTAAGACGTACTTACATACATAGGGCCTTATTCTGTAACTCGGTCGTTAATTTTTAACCACTGGTTAAAATTATAATCCAATAGGTATTTATTTGACCATTAAAAATCCATTTTTTGTTATATGTCAACATACTTGATTGGTTAAAAAATTAACCAGTGGTTAAAAATTAACCACTGAGTTACAGAATAGGCCCTCTTGTAGCTTAAATAACTATTTATGTCTTCTACAAATTTTACTCTTATGGAATAGCAAATTTTTCTCATTAAATTAACGATATGTAAAACTAGATATTAAGTTACATATAGTGGAATTTTGGAGTGAAAATATTTTTCGTATTTATATCTCCTTCCGAATTTGGTGTAATTTAAATTTTCATCAGAGAGAAAATTTGCTATTTCGAGTGAAGCAATTTGAAATGATAATTTCCTCGCATCAATTCCGGCGCTGTAAATATAACACTTTTGCGCAGCGAAACGTCACAGTGACAATGTCAACAGAACCGCAGAGCCACTATTGTCTTTTTGATTTGAACGGTTTGTTACCACAAACGCATCTCGCTGTATATCGCGTCGCGGTTCCAGTTCGCCAGTTCGTCAATAAATTGTTATTTGTCCACGAGTTACAACAGAACGTCGTTCTTGATTGGATACAATACACCCCAACCGAACGATATATCGCAACATGCCTTTTACATCATCAGTGACGGTGAATTTTTCTATTAAATTTTACGATAAACACCCACCACCGAAAAACTAATCATTTGTTCTCTTGTTCAGCAATAACATTATGCATTCCGGTTTTAAAGTCAAAGAGATATATTTGAAAACAAGATAAAATCGCGTCATGTGATAAACGAGCATCATTCGTTACTCCGTCCGTTTCTACTCACAAATCCTAGCACAGGAAAGACATTTCACACCGCCATTTGTTAAAAACTACTCGCACACGTCGCTAACTATTACAATAGTTGAATTTACCGCCAAATGTTTGAAAACGCCGTGTGGCAAGTTTGCGAACTACCATGAGTGATGCAGTTTCTAATAGTCCGGGTAGCGACCTGCTATTTGCTCTCTGGTAATGACTGCACTGGAGCAGTTTGGGAATAGAATCAAGCAGTTATTATCGTACGTGCAGCGATATATTTCAACTTTACGTATTAAATTTTCAGTTATAACAGTCATGTTTACACATTTGCTATGTTCGACTTTAGTGGAAGATATATGGGCATCATTGTCGAACTTCAATGCAGCAAACTTCACATAAGTATCACACTCACGGTCTGTGAGAGTTTGTTTGAATTGACTAACTGTACAGATTGTAATACAGATGCCCAAGTAAATTTGAGAGATTGATTGGATTGGAGGATCTTGGGCAGTACACTACGGATGGGTCTCTGGCGATGAACTCGGTTGTGTACTGTAAGTACTAGTGCTGTGAGAATCCGATACAACTTGGATCCGAGAACCCGGATTTCAAAGTATCCGGATCCTCGTATACTCGTATCCGATGTTTGGATATTGAAGCGGATATCCGAAAATTAATTCAAATTTGGATCCGGGTCTGAACTTGGACCCGGATCTAAACTTGGATTCGGATCTGTACTTGGATCCGGATCTGGACTTGGATCCGGATCTGTACTTGGATCCGAATCCGGATTCGATGTTTTGTATACGGATCCTGATCCAAATTTTAATTCTGGATCTGATCAGTTTGCACGTGTTTCACATAAAAGAGATTGTTTTTATTACCTACTTATAGTTCTGTGGAATCGAGGAATTTCCTTCTTAGCGGATGCTAAAAGTTGTCGAACAGAAATTTAAACAGCTGCCAGAAATATGCCGACTATTAATTTACTACATCAAACAAAAATGCATAGTGGATTATCATCAGATTTATTTGGTTTTGGTTAGACCCGATGCTAATATTTAAATGTAAAGTTTAATACTGAGAATATTCGAATCCGAGGATCGATCCAGATATTGAAATTCCATATTTAAAATCCGATAATGATAGATACTCCTATTCGAATCTAAGATCCGATACTCAAATCCGTTTCCAAGATTCGATATTCGGATCCAGATTCAAGATTCGATACTCAGATTCGGATCCAAATTTCAATACTCAGATTCGGATCCAAAATCTGATCCTCAGATCCGGATCCGAGATCCGGATAGTTCAACATTCAATTATCCGGATATTTTAGGATCCGAAACCGAAACTATCCGGATTCGGACCCCACCACTAGTAAGCACTTTGCATGGTCTTCGTTCATAAGACGCCAGGGTAGTGGAATTGGCTCAACACAGCAGTTGAAGTAGATAATGGAGAGTATTCAAAACCTCAAGTAAAGAAGGAAGTGGATACGCGCTCAACATTTGCCTTTCTTGGCGTGGAAACGGCAAATTATTTCGGACACTGTCTGTGATAGTTTTTAGTGGGGTATGATAGTAAAACGAATAATACTGCACAAAGTTTTAATAGGATTGTACTGTCTCAAAATTAACTGGGCTTACTATACAATTTTATCATATTTTACTCGTGTTTCATAATAATTTTAATTAAACGATGGTACTGTAAAATAATAATGGTTACAGTAAAGGCGAATTCACAAATGAAAATTAGGTTTATGGTTTTTGTTTAGGTTTAAGTAAGTCATTCAAAAATGTAAGTTTAAATTACCTGAAAATTAGTTTTGATATGTACAGACATCTGTATAAATTCTTCAAAAACAAGATTAAAATATTGGTAGAGCAGTACTTAACAAGACACCTGTGCGCCGTGAAACTGTCATTCCCTTGGTATTATTGGTTATATTTCAGCAATTAATTTACGACAGTCTCCATGTTCTTCTCGCATTTGTTTAAAAAGCCGAATCCACCAACTGGGTACTAAATAAAGATGGGTGTATATATATATATATATATATATATATATATATATATATATATATATATATATATATATATATATATATATATATATCGTTTCAGACTCGTTCTCATTGGTGATGTTTGTATGTTTGTGATGTCAAACTAAATCATAAACCTAAAGTTTGGACCTTGCAACGTTTAGCTTTATGATTTGGATTTAGAGACCCTAAATTCTGAAGTGTGGATGGAGTCATTACATAATATGCAGTCAAAGTCTTCAAATCTAAAGCATGAACCATAAATCTAAAAACCTAATTATCATTTGTGAATACACCTTAAGTGAACATGGAGTGAGGAGTGTATTAATAGTCTAGCGTTTACCTATTTTGTATTTATGTCGTAGTCAGTGTAAAACTGGTCAGTTAAAAAAACGCTGGTAAATGTAACCAGATTGTCCAACTTTCGTTGACTTAGCGATGTTTTACAATCTGGCTCTGGCTTGTTGTCTAGCCATTTTATAAAAGTTATAGTTATTATATTAGAGAAATATAGAAGCTAAGTAAGCTGTTTGTCGTTTTATAAAACGCCTCAACGAAGGAATAACAATGTGGTCGGGGTTTGGTAAAACGTCTAGGCGTTCTATTAAAAGATGGATTTTACAATCTGACTACGACATCTACACATCTAAAATATGACAAGTATACAAGTTATATTTGAACTTCAATGGAATGCGCTGTAACTGCATAAGTTTAAAACAACTGTAACAAGTTAAATAAAGTTTACCGGTTTCAGGATATTATTCCATTGTTTACATGTACAAAAGTAGGCTGGTAACTAAGTAATAACTGTATCTGTATGGTAATATTATTACCATACTGACTTGTCAACAACGGTCTACAAAATGAAAGTAAAATAAAATGTAAATATAATGCTCTTCATTAATACATACAGATAACGTTAGCCTATCGTTCTAAACACGGTCTACTTTAATCTAAAGTAAGAAACATGAAGAATAAAGCACATAATTTGAATATTTGTCATATTGACACATGTCAAAATAATTGTTCGGTTAACCATAGCAATCTGAAAGTAGCATTAATGAGAGAATTTCAAAAAATGATATTTATCAATAATGTTTTAATTTTCTGAAACCGATAAACTATTGAACAAACCACGGATGTTATTAATCATAACAAGCCTTAGATGTCTTAAAATTCTTCGGCAGTTATGATATACATAACACTCCTAGGTATGTTAATAGCTATAACTATAAAATAATAAAAATCTTGCTGATATTCTCACCATTGATTTCCTGAAAGGCGAACCGGTAAATGATGACCCAAAAGTTGTAGAGGAAGGCAAGGGAAACAACCATAGACCAGTAGTAGCAAAACCTCCCCGCTGGATCGAACACAAACGACCAATTGGGTGCCCCTGTTCGGAACCTCTGGTGGTAGGAGTCACTTCGCCGGAAACCGTACCTGCTGTGCACACAGGAAATCACATTCTACAATCATATCGCTTATTACGTTTTTTCCGCTTTCGAATTGATAATTTTTAACGGAAATTACTCGTACATTGCGTTTTGCGGCAGATTCCCGCCCCCTACCTACGGAGAGTCCACAGCGAATGAATGCGGCATGTATACGAAATTGGGCACGGAATTGTCCCTGAACAAGGTTGCATTGTTCCGCCTAACGCGATTACAAAATGAAATTATAACCATATTAACTGGATTCCAAAAGGTGGAATTATAATTCGATATTGATTATTAATTATTAATGGACTACCTACATTCATTACTCATTCCTCACTCTTTCATACTGATTTATTTCACAAACATGAGGGAGTTTTTTTTTTCAGCTAACCGGATTCACGACTTCAGTTAGATTCGATTCCTGTGTTAAATTTACCGGGTACCTGGTTATTTCAATGTAGGCATCATTAGCTGATCCTCAGATCCAAATTCGAAACTATTCGGACCAAATTTGAAAACTACAAATATACATTAAACATAATTATTACATTAGACCGTTTTTTTTTTTTTTGTTGTCCGGGCTAGTTTTAGTAATTTGGGTATCAGTTGTAGTGGGAATTGATTTCCTTTGATTCGATTCCGGTTTAAGAATTATCCGGGTACCTGGTTAATTGAATTTATAACTAGCTGGTTCTTAGTTCCGCATCCGAAACTACCCGAACTTGATTTCAGAACCGAAACTAACCGGTTCTAGGTTCTGAAACCGTATAACGATTTTGGAAGTGAAACTATATGATTCATAGTTCTAGAACTGAAACCAAATCTTTATTTTTTAAACCGAAACTAAAATGGCTCTCGATTCTGGGACCAAATATCGAAGCCAAAGGCCCGTTTCACACGATCATAATTTTCTTACCAAATTTGTTATAGCTAGCGCGCTGTTGAGACTGGACATACGTTTAACAAGTGAGGCAAGTGGTGGAGGGTACGGCGCCATTTGCAGGAAAGGCAAAACGTCAAACGTTCGTTGGTCAATTATTGCATTATATGGTAGTTTTCTTGAATAAAGTGGTGTTTGTGTTGTGTTCTTAGTAAATAAATACTTTAAGTGAGATATTTCCATTATAAAAAGCAATATGCCGTCTTCTTGTAGTGCTTTTGGGTGCACAAATAGACATAGCAAGGATAACCCTCGACAATTTTTCAAGTATTATTATTCATATACGAGTACATGTATACATATTTATTCATACTATTGTTGAAAATATTTTACAGATTTTTAGTAAATAATAGTGGTTTATTACGTTTATGGATAGATGCCATAAAAAGAAAAGATTTCACACCTAAGAAAGCATCAAAAATTTGCAGTGATCATTTTCTTGAAACTGATTATTTGAAAAGGCCTGGAACATATATAAGAAGATTAAAATCAGACTCAGCATCTTCTACATTTCCAAATTTTCTACCACATATGCAAAAAGCATCTATTCATTAAGCAAATATTATTTTTAAATTTATAATCCTATTTTATTGTGGATTTGCTATATAGGTATGTAATAAATGTAAATTATATTATTAAAATAATAACTATAATTTTTAAAATATATGCAACAAATATGAAAGATCTGCTAATTCATCCAATTTATAATTTGTTTCTATATGTAATTTTAAATTTGGCGCGTATTTTGCCTTTTCTGCAAATGGCTGCCTTCAAGTTGCTTGCCTCACAGGTGACTACGTGCACAACATACAAGTTAGCGATCCAGTGTATATATTAATATCCTTGGCGAATACTTTGGCATATAAATTAATCATTTTTCCCTTTATACCAATTTTAGATGTGACGAAGTCTTTCCCTTGTTATAAGCAATAGCATATTATAATTACTATTACATTTCGAGTTGTGCAAGTACGAATTTTAGGTTATGCGCATTCAAGGTCAGTCTCAAGAACGCGCAGCTGCTACAACATAATTTTGTGATCGTGTCAAACAGATTTATATTGAAATATCTTTCGTAGTAGAACATTTTATTTGTCAAAACATTTGTTTTCAATGACACCAATTTTTTGCTAAATTTATTACAAAATTTGATAATAATTTATCATTGTGTCAAACAGGCTTAATAGGCTTTCACTTTTGGGATTAAATCACAATACTGGGACAGACACCAATCGATTATTGGTTCTAGAACCAATACGAATCCGACCGAATCTTATTTTGTGGAATCGAAACTAATAGTGTTCGGTTCTGAGACCAAAAAAAACCGAATTGCAAATATAAAATTGATGATAATATACGAATATTATTTTCGGAACTCAAACTTTACGAATCACGTTCTGTATTATTTGATATAAAGCTCAAGTAAATTATGTCATTAACTCCGCCGTAATTATTTTTGTGCAGCATAAGGATTATTTTATTCTTTTCGGTACAATGGCCCAGAAAACTGAATTCTCAACGGCCGTTTAAAACCAAAAACGTCATTTCACGTTTATAAAAGTTTGCAAAAAATTATAAAGTTTTATTAACACGCGGTCGGAATTACATTTCCACGTCATTGCCGTGGTTACCAGGGTTTTGTTCTTGCAGTGCGACTGCCACACAACTTCAGGTGTGTCTTAAATTAAAATAAATGCGTCCCAATTAGGGAAGTTTTTATAAGAAAAATTTCCGCGTTCCTTGCGATCCAGAGCACTTCGACTAAAGTTTGTGAGACACTCCAACTTGTTTACGAGGGGAATTTTCAACTAACCCGCTCAATGATACCACGGGGACACAGCGAGATTTAAAATTTAATAATACAGCAACGATAAAGGCAATTGTTGGAGACAATACACGTTTCCCGCTTATATTTTAAATTGGCAACAAATGAACCAAAAAATGCGGACGTCACGTTTATGTTTATGAGGATTGTTCATTAGAAATACGTTTGTACTACACAGCCGCGACCTCATCAACTTGACAACAGAATTCAACTGATTAAATTGATTGTATAAGTACAAGTGGCACGTCTTTCAAAAATATTTGCAGTTTGCTTCTTTCTAATGGTCGTATTCTTTACAAAACTGTAAGTCTTATAAATCGGTAAATCTGTACATAATGAACAAAATTGCAATCAACAAAAATATATGCTTTTTTGTCAGTTTTTTACAGATTTACAGATCTGATGGAAAATCTATCTAATGATAATCTGCCTGAAGTTATTATATTTTGGCCGCTGAAGGGCATCAGCCAATGGAAATTTATATCAGAATGAAAGATATATGGTAACTACAGTTATTCTCTCACGGCATTAGTTTAATGGTGAAATAAATTTTGACAAGAAAGAGATTCCACTAAAATTTGGCCTGTCCAGGGTAAACTCGTGTTGCAGCATCAGATGAAAAAATGTTAAGCATCAGTTTGGTATAAATTTACATTGGGTGGCGCTCTTCAGCAGCCAAAATTTGAATAACTGCACGCAGATTATCTTCGAACTTAATTTCATTATATTGATGAAACAAACGTGTTTATATATCGAATGTAATGTGGATTTAAAAATTTAACTAAATACAAATGGTGCGTTCGGCTTGTTAACTCTAATGGAGTTGGAGTGGAGCACGGAGCGTTGTCACGTGACCTCAGATCTTTCAGAGCATATAGTAAAGGTTCGGCTTGCACAGGAGTGTGGTAAATAAACTGTCAGCTGTCATTTTAAATTTACAAAAAGAGAATTGTAGGTACTGCATTTAAATAAAATATTTAAAAATTACATATTTATTTATTTTATAATCCAGATATGAATTATATATAAAAATTAAAAATAATAATAAATTACTCTTTCCTATTTTCTCAGCATGAATCCCTATTTTTTAAAAAAATACTTACAACCACAATACCGCAAAGAAAAATAGCTAAACAAACGAGGCACTAAGGCACACAGCACGATTAGCACAGAACCCTGTAAAAGTAAAACTCAAACTTTCTATTAGCCGTCAAAAAATAACCTAATACGCCTGTGCACTCCTTGAATCCCATGCAAAGAGGTAGAGTAAATGGAGTTAACTCTTTTAACCCCACTCCGTGTACCCGAACGATGAAGGAGTGAGATCTATTTACTCCATCGTACATACCCGAACGGTTATAAGAACACTTGGAGTCAAAAGAGTGAAAAGCGTTAGCAAGCCGAACGCACCAAAAATAGAAAAAAAACAAATGATTTAGTTTTAATGCAAAACTTTCTATTTACCTTTCCGTGCCTAAACAACTAGACGTCGAATTCAAATGATTAGTGCTTGGCGGGTTGGTCCCCGCAGCAGAACCGGGTGCTGTGCCCTGCCAGGGTCCCAACAAAGGCGCCTCTCCACTCGATGCCAGCGCCACGGACGTGGGCAACTTTAATCTCGATCGCAAATGGCGGGAACGTGCCTTGCGGGAGAGGTCTAATTCACTAGCAGCTGATGATACTGTTGTGGCACCCTCGTATGCTACCTGGGCCCCCAGAACATCGCCGCTGCTCCGTGACCCATACGAGGAATAAGGGGGGCGCGGGGAGCGCTTTGGAAGCCCCAAAGTCGCGCTCACCATCTCTGGAAGGCAAAGATATCTTTGAGTCTTATTCTCCTAATTTAATAAATATTTGTGTATCAAGAAGACAGTAGCTTTTTGCAGACCGAGGCTAGAGATTGACGCAGAGGTATAAACATTTTATAAGTATATGCAAACCGAAATATGTAGGTGCTTCATAATCGATAATGATATGAAAAGGCTGTCCTAAAATTGAAAATACAAGGGCACTGGTGGCCTGGGAAAATTTTGTTTCGGAAGGTTGGTACCACTGTCGTGTAGAGAGACTCCTCCTCTTTCAACAGAGTGGTCCAGCAGCTCTCTAGGGCTAACAGTTTGCAGTAGCATCCGTTAATTCTTCCGCCAGATGCGAAATCCGGTCGACTATACGATTTCTGCTTGGGTCTACTATGAATGTGGATCACCACTGTAAAATTCTAAAGAAAAATCACAGGGCGATTTAAAACCGAAGGCAGGGAATATTGACTCGCGACGTGTGTCTGCTTCACGATACGACATGTCATGATAGCCTCAAACAGTGCAAATCAACAAAGCTCTACTGGGCGATTTTGGATGGGATATTGTGGACCATCCACCAAACAACCCGGATCTGGTACCGTCTGATTTTCATTTCTTCATTTACATAAGAATCTGACAGGATAATATTTAAATACGAAGATAAGGTAAAGGAGGAAGTGGAACGTTGGATAAATGAGTAAACGGTGGCCTTGTTTGACATTGGCACCAAAAATCTCCAGCCCCGCGTACAATAGCGAATGAAAAAACAGGGAGTTGAAATGTATGTCTATACCCTCCTGTAAGATTTTTGGTAGCATATGGGCCCTATTCTGTAACTCGGTGGTTAATTTTTAACCATTAGTTAAAATTTTTATCCAATAGATATTAATTTGACAACAAAAAATCCCTTTTTTGTTACATGTCAACATACTTGATTGGTTAAAAAATTTAACCATTGGTTAAAAATTAACAACTGAGTTACAGAATAGGACCCTATGTATCTTTAATTTTCGGACAACCCTCGTACTATGTACCTTCACTTTAATGCGTGCGATTATGTTCCATCCCTACCTATTATTTAATTTGAATATTAAAAAAAGTTCTCGTTCATAATTTAATCTGGTAGAGTTGCCGCAGTGCTTGCTGCGGTCGGCTGACAAATGGCGATACAATAAACACCCGCACCGCGTCGCAACGTTCACACCACTGGCGTCACAGGCGCAAGATTTATACCCGGACTACAGTAAGCGCTTATATCGTGTGGAGAGATTGTTATTAGGAATTTTTCTTTCTAATCTGGATATATGAACGTTGCTGACAAACATGGAAAAGAAATACGGACTTTCTGTGAATCCACGTAAAATGAAAATAAAATTAGTTTCATTACCAAAAAAATTGAGACGAGAGAGATTTGATGATATAAATGTAAAGATGTAAACTATGAATTTAAGTCAGATTTTAAATATATAATGGTCATCTGATATGACCTAATCTGTTAAGAAGACTCAACCAAGTATAAAAGTTTGCTACGTAATACCATGGTGGAATCGGCATATCGAACCACCGTGCAAAAGACGGATTTCATTAAGGCTCGCCTTGCGCCGTGAAAACGATTGGCTCGGCTTAAGGCTCCTCTTCCTAGTTGACTGTGATTGTGATTCGAATCAAAGAACATCTGAGAAATTGTTAACGATTTTGGAGATTAAATTATTGAACAGACAACAATTTACCTAACTATACGGGAATGTGAAGAAGGTGTAGTCGTGTATCGTGTAGTATGTATTAATTTACCAAAAAATGAGCGACCCGAACTATTGCCCCCAAATCGAATCAGCAGACTCATTCAAATAGCTGGGAATACCAAAACGAATAACAGTTACTTGTACAGGCAATGATATTTCTGACGATCTGAGAGATAAATTTAACATCGTCCAGAGACAAATGATATTAAAAACTGCGTCGTGTTGAACATAGTGGTCCCCTATCAGTGTTGTAAATGTAGATTTCTAATCGCCTTAGGCCCACTTTTATAACTGATGGATAAACTATGGTATAGCTATCGGAAGTATAACTATATCCTAGCAATTAGACCTTCGATAAACAAGACTGTCTTTTACAATGCATTTTTATGCCAGATAGTTATACCAGGAATTACGTTAAATCACTTTAGGTTGGTATTGGCACAATAAAATTGTCTTCTTGTTAGACTATTTTTCTTCAATATTGTTATTATTTTTGCCTTCTAATTTGCATTTTTTTACGATGTTAGATTATATAAATGTTATTTTTGATTCTGATAGTGATGATGAAATACTTGATTGACATCTGTCAAACATAAGAATGACAAAACATCGTTTGTGTTTACGTGGTATCCATAAGAACCACGGATAAAGTTATCAAAAGTTTATACGACCGATTTCCATGGGATAATAAATATTGGTGTATATTCTATCTGAGGTTTATCCGAGGTTTGTAAAATACAATTTCCAATTTTATACCTGGTATATCGTTATACGAGATTTATCTAATGATTGTAAAAGTGGCCCTTAATTGATAGGAACAACCCCTTGCATCAATATGTCAATAAAAATTATTTCTTGCTAAAGGCCTTATCACACTACAATCATATCTCTAATACTTTTTCGCTGACTTATTTTGTATGACCAATTCGATCTATCACATTACAATTTCGAACAACCGTTTTCTCTGACTTTAAGTGGATTTTCATACTTAAAGTTGGTTATAATATGGTTTTTTAATGACAATATATTTCAAATTTGTTTGACATATCAAATTATTTCAAGTAAAATGAATGAAAACGATGGAAAAATAATGCAATTGTCGGCAAGCATAATAATTTTATGCTCATCAAACAAAAGAATGTCAACTTCTGACGTTTCTGCAGTTATATTTTACTCCGTAAAGTTACATTCCTGTACTTCAGAGACAGTTGCGCATGTGCAATAGAGAAGTCAGCCATAAATAGTCAGAGGAAATGAAACCGATTCCATTTCATCTGACAACAGGATCCATGATTTCCTTGTAGCTATCACACTGGAATAAGTCAGCGATATAAGCCGAAGTCATGAAAAATGCGTGACAAGTCAGAGATACTATACTTCTAATGTGATAAGGCCTTAAGCGGTCAATACATACGTTATTTATATAAGATACAACCATCAAGTTCGTTAGTTCTTTACCGACAAAGACTCTTGAACGTTATATTTTACACAACCCAGAGGAAAAAGCCTTGTACAAGGACTTAGATCTTAGATAATCCTAAACCTAACGGTAATAAGGAATCTGGCTACAAGACAACTAACTCCTTACCTATAAGGTTGGTCCCGGACATGGTCTTGTGCGGCCGCACGCTCTCCACACTTCCTCGGGTGTGGGCCGTACTGAGCACGGGCGAACTGGCGTCCAAACGCGCCGCACTGCCGCCCAGTTGCTCATCCACCATCCCGGGACCGCCGCACGTCCGGATCACACCTGGAACAAATAAAACACCCCATCAATCAACAATTGCAAGATCACATCGGAATGGTGTGTCGATAGTGATGAAATAATGACAACAAGGATTGCATGAACTGCCAATTCATTCGATCGGGGGTTGTTCATCATGTTGCAAATTAGGTATTGATTATGGACATGGATAGCTCCAGTTGAACCAAAGCCGCAAAAGCCATATATACTCGTTTTATGATAGATGCAAGTGGACAACTCTTTATCACCGTGCAGCCAAGACAGAAACCAGGTTATTATTATTATTATTATTATTATTATTATTATTATTATTATTATTATTATTATTATTATTATTATTATTATTATTATTATTATTATTCGTGTCCAAACCATATACATAATATAAATAATTAATACATAATAAATATATAAAACTTTACAACAAATATTTCTCACTCCTTAGATACTAAAGTGACCGATATTCGGTAGCGAAATAACGCATCCGGGCCACCTGGAGTAAGTTAGCTGAGCTTATTATTATAACCATAACCATAATAGGACGGAGAGGATGCATCTTCTCCAAAGATTCTCTCCTTCATCCCAGAGAAAAAACCGTCCGCAAAAACTGGCAAAGAAGTAACCTATCTAAATAGTATTCATCCAAAAAATTGCACGGTTTATAGCAGTTGGTGTTGCCTTAGTCAGATCTTCTCTCGTGCATTCCTCTTCTAAGATGGCGCGCGCGAGCAGGTAGGCCATTGTTTGTTCTTGGCCACAATGACATAAAGAGGGTTCTGCTTGGTACCCCCAATTGAACATGTTTACTGCACATTTTCCTACTTGACTTCGTGGGCGATGTAACGATTTCCAAATGGGCCATTTCTGATCATTAGCTGGTAGAATTTTCTCATCTGGAAGAATACCCTTTGCTTTATCTTCTGCTTGCTTGGTGCGCGAATCTGCTTTGTACACAGATATCGGTAATGATGATATATTTGCATCATGCGGGCGCTTACCACGCGTCACCTCACGGGCACTCATTGCTGGCGTGGAGAGTACACCACAGGGGTCAATTTTATGCCATTTAAAATTGGAAATATTAGTATTAAATATTAATTAGTTTACACACTTAAATGCTAACCCTCTTGAGTTAAGCAAGTTAAACGTGCGAGATAAACAGGTTGGTTTAGCGCTAAGTGACATTACTTAAATAATGGGTTAGGTTAACTAACCGACTCAAAATTTTGTTAGATAAATGGTTAAGGCCATGGATTAACCTAAGTTTTTTTTTAAAAGCTTGTAAATAATTATTAAAAAGATTTCTAAAAACTGTTTACTTCAAGATCGTGAGCTTTCTGATAATATAATAATTATAGTAAACTGAGGCGACGTCCTCCGTAAAATTTTGTATCTGTCCTTGTTTAACAGTAGTGGATAAACGCAAATTATCCTGTAGTCACTTTAAAACATGCGATATAAACAAACTGCAGTTAAGAGTTAGTTTTAAGTCACTATTCAGTTTTTCATACAGAAAATCGTAAAAAGCACATACACATACATTTGTGTGCCGATATGTCAAGTCAAGAAATTGTTAACATCTAATATTTATTATAATTTACGAAAATTAGGACTTTTGAAAGTCAAAGTAAGACGTAAGATATTCCTATCAAAAGTGGAACAGTTGCTAATCCTACACATAACTGATCGTGACATACTGTGTGATCAGCATCAGCGCTTTGAAGCGTTATTGCAGCCCTAGTATTACGGGGGTGTTCAGTGAGATGACCGTATAATGCGAGACATTTTGGGGTAAATAACACTCAGTATCAAAATGTAAAATAAGCAGAATTCAATTAGGCCTAGAGCAAGGATTGAGTAGTATTCCATCAGCTTAATCTAAACGCGTTGACGTATAATCCCGCGAATTAAACAGTTCAGATAACCTCGCACATCGCTATTGAGTTGTAAAGCCGATCAACTGCAATCATCCTGGCTCAGTTGTGCCTGTGGTCGCGTCGCTCACACGCTGTGACTCTGCCATAACTTCATTGTACATTGTGCCATTGCATTTGTAATGGAAATAACAAAAGCGAAATTGTGCCAAGGAGATAAGGGAGGCGGACTAGATCATACCAACCGCTAACTTCACATTATTACGCGATGCATCCGAATTAACGTATTTGTCGCTCACTTCATCCTGCACTTACTATGATTACTTTGAATGACGGTATAGTAAACTGCACTAACTGCAGGGGATATTGAATACGAAATTGCTCAATAAGAGGGTACAATTTATTGTGCACCATTTTGTAAGTTTCGTGTGCCCAACCTAAATTGGGAGTATTGGCGAAAAAAATCAAATTGGGTGACGTCTGGAGGCAGATTTGTGAACTAGAGGAATAAGGAAACGTTGATAGCATACATTGAAACGTATGTAATTTAAACAGATTTAATTTATATATATATATATATATATATATATATATATATATATATATATATATATATATATACAGGATGTTAATTAAAAAGCGGGCCATAGGCGTTTAACATGGGAAATCAGTTTTTCCTTGCGCAAAACTTCCCATTTAATTTTAAACAAAAATGTTTCAAATAAATGTTGTAGAGAATTAAATTCTACACCAGCATCACTAAACAGATTTTATTTTGCATGTTTAGTAACCTGTAAAATCCAATTTGAAATTTTATAAATATTACTCATTTGTAGTGATAGCCATGAAATTTGAACAAAACTACGAAGAAATGCATATCGTTTGAATTATCCGAATTTCTATTTTGCAGGTTACAAAATAAAAATAAATAAAATCTAAGCAATAATTTAGATGTAGATTATAAAAACAAAATAGTTTGAAGGACTTGGGATAGAATATAATTATCAATAATTTTTATTTGAAAATCGAATTTCTGTAGACATTAATTCTCTACAACATTTATTTGAAACATTTTTGTTTAAAATTAAATGGGAAGTTTTGCGCTAGGAAAAACTGATTTCACATGTTAAACACCTATGGCCCGCTTTTTAATTAACACCCAGTATATATATATATATATATATATATATATATATATATATATATATATATATATATATATATATATATATATAGATATATAGTGTATATCCCAAGTGACAAAATATGATCTTGAAATTTTCTTCCCTTATAGTTATGACGTCTCTAATCGGTTCTACTTTTATCTTTTTTTAAAACAAGAACCCAAAATTCTTATAATTTTATAACCAAATTATATTGTTTATCATCCTTTTTAATAAGTTTTCCCCTTACTTGTTCCAAATATGTACAACTTAATTTTTCTATTTCTGCTACTCTGTAATACACAAAACTATAACCAAATAAATTAATAGCATAATAATAATGATAACTTTTCTTGTAAAACAATAAATATAGTTTTGATTTTTACTGTCCTGTTTATATGCAACAAAACTGCAACAATATGTTTGCATTTGCCTCCCAGTTCTGCTCTAAAACTAAATTTGTTTTCCAGTAATTTATATACTCATTTAATAAAATTTCAATCATATGAGGATCTCCACTCAAATGACTGATTTTTAAACAATATCCCAGTATTGTACCTGGTCCATAATCTTTTATTTCACTAAGCAATACATGTCCAGCCTTAAAAACTGCTTCGTCTTCTTTTAGGACTTGCAGAAGCAATGTATTCAAAAATATAAGTATTTAAAATTAAAACAGACTACGACGGATGGACATAGGGAAGTGCAAATATTTACCAAATTTAACCCAATAAATCTTCAACCCAAGAGCCGCCAGTGCACAAGAATTTCCTAAAGATTGTATTGTCCTATATAAAAATTTCATCTTCTGTTGCCTTTTTCTGCTGCTACATTGTTTGCAAAGAATTACTCACGTCTCCGGTTCTGTAGCATATTTAATTTCATATTCTCATAAAAGTGTTTTGATTTTATTATGCACTAAATGGAAATATATTACAAAGTTCTCGAATGAATATTTCCGGAAGCACAGAGCAATTTATTTAGCAAAAAGCAGTTAACCTCGCTTCTATAATTCGAGCCGTGGATTTTGTTCAATACAAACGACAGTAGCGACACATTATTCAATAACTTCGCAATTCTACTTTGCTTCTGTCCTCGATTCCAAGTAACAGACAGAACCTTATTAAGGACGGAATAGAAGAAATAAGAAATATTTGCTAGAAAACAAAAAGAATTCTAATAAACTTGTGATTATAATGAAGTTTTTAATAATAAACATGTTGATTACAACAATGAATAAAATAATCTGGATATTGATTACAACAATAACAAATATTGAGTACCTTCAATAATAAGAATAAAAATAGATTTAGACTCCAAAGAGCTTTAGTCTGCAGTTATTCACGTTCTGTAATCAAATAACATTTTAAAAACTATTTATGTATATATCAACGTTCTACCTTTTATCACGAATGTAGAATTTATGTACATGCCAAGGCCGTAAGACAAAATGTCAAAATCTTATAAAATTTCAACTGATGCACATCTATCGTTTATCTATATATATATATATATATATATATATATATATATATATATATATATATATATATATATATATATATGTGTGTGTGTGTGTGTGTGTGTGTGTTGGTGTGTGTGTGTAAAAAATTTTCGTCTACGATAACTCTAATACTACAATTCGAAAAATTATAATTCTTTCGTATTCCTCTTCGTCGCATCCATATGAAGAGCTGATTAGATTTTGGTTATAATTGTCAACGTTAAATATCATTTTTTCACATTTAAAGTTATTATAAATATTAAAGAAAATTGTATTCTCTATACGATTTGACTGCATTTTATACTTCATATTAAATGGATTATTATAAAATCATAAAGAAATTAAATTTCATAAATTAGCCAGATATGCTAGAAACAACTACTATATTAAGAATATTCTGATTGAAAGATGTCAGTATCAAGTGCAATTGACATATTCGTAGTATATTTGTGTTATAATTTTACTCGAAATATAGGATCTTTTTGCTCGAAATTTTCTGTATAGAATTTGTATAAAATACAAAAAACTGTCGAAAGGTAATGTACATACAAGAAATTTAGAATCTTTTGCAAAGAACTTTCTGTATGGATTTTATAGAAAATACATATGCATTTAAGAAAATTCTACCGGTAGATACCGCATCTACCGACTGTGGTAAAAAGTTACCGTGTTCGAAAATTGTTCAATATCTACCAGATCCATCTACCGGATTCATGAAGAATCTAATCTCAAAAATAGGTACTGATGCAAAGCTGCGTTAAAAATGAAAATGTGTTGAAAGGAGGACTCTGCTCAGTTTGTTAACTACGTCAAATTTCTAACCTGTTTTAAATTTTCAAATTTTTTCGTAGGTTATGGATCTACCCTGTTTACCATTTGCGTTCTTAAAATATCGATTCCAGTAGCTAACCTGATAAAAAGCTGTTTACCGGTAACAGTTCACTGGTAGAATTTTCGTAAATACATCATATAACTGACGGAAGGTAATGTGCTGGCCACATTAGATTTTTTAAAATTGTCAAAGATTTTTATCACATTTTACGTCTAAATTTGGAAAAACAAACGCCATAGATCTCAACAAGGAAGTAAGTAACCATGGTTCCCGTCAATTGTTCTTACTATGCGCAGATCCCCATTGCGCATATCTTCTATCTTTTTAACTTGAAAATTTGACTGATGCTCTTCTTTTCCCCTTCTCCGCACCCTGTCCCTTCCCTGTTTCCGCTTCTTCATAACTTAGCATTTGCAACATGGCCACTTAATTGGCAACATTGTAGAAATTTCCAGTCCATACTTATTTGACGGCAACTATAATATAAACTAAGACTGTTATTACATACTGTTATAGTTTCTGAAATAGGTGTTCTGTTTTGTATTACAAACTAAATTTGAAAATAAAACTGAATATATATATGTACTACAATTTCCCTAAAACTTAACTTAACTTTTCACTTGTTGTATTACTGATGATGAGAACTTAGTTCTCGAAATACGTATCTAGTTTTTATTAAAATTAATTTTAAGGTTAAGGGGTAATTATAGGTAATAGTTTTAGTTAGACTCCATCTATTATTAATTTACAATTTCCCTGTAATATTATTTTGCTGGGAAAGCATTTGAATTTCGCGCTTTGCTGACGACAACTTCGTTTGTGAGTGTTGTCAACCTGACAGAAGATAAATATCGTGCGAGTTTAGCAACGCACTTAGAGAGATGGGTGCTGAGTCGTCTTTTCGCCGTTTAATAATGTCGATAATCAAAGAGGTCGTTATACGACATCCTGCAGAAGATGGGTGTAGGAAAAAGTTCTTATCAGAATAGCGGGTGCTCAGCTATGCGGAAGAACCTTTGTGAATTTGAATTCCGTGAGTCAATTTGAATATTGTATGAAATAAAAATGCATGAATGGTTTTATCTGGTTGTACTTATCATCGCTATAGCTAACTTGCCTCCGAGGAAGTTTTCGAGGGAGAAAATTATTTGCGCTCTACTTTTCAGAGCAGCATTCCACGATTTTCAATTTTAAAACTATTTTGGTTTTTGTATTTAATATTTTATTGTTATTTAATTTGTCAATTTTTCCAAACCATTTTTTTATAACTGAAACTTAAGTCAACAGTTTACCCAGAGATGAAAATACCGGACCTTAATCACAGAATATATACATTTATTTATTTTATCGTATGGCATACTTTACAGAATACGGTTATAAAGGTACAATACAAATAAGGTATATTATTCCTTAGAATGGCATTTGATTCCTATGCGTATGTCAGGTGTCAGGTCGATCGTCGATCTTTGAAGAATCATTTGGGTATCTCTGTCTTATCATACCGTACCGTATTCTGAAAATGCTGAGATATCCTCCATGAAGATTCAGCAGCTGTGTTGTAGACTATTTAGCCGAAATTTAATTTCGTTGCCCGTGATGCACCATTTGGAGGTTAGTCTACTTTGCATCTGTCCCTAGTTAATAGTGGGAGATGGATTATATATTAATAACATATATGACCATTTTGGTGTATTGTTTCTTAGTATAATGTATAACTATATTATTTGTATATACTTTTTGTAAATACTAAAATATTAACATGAAAATATAAAAGTGATTTGACACATGTCATAATCCATTGTCTATTATTTCGTCATATATACGTGACTAACGTCAACGGAAGCGACACTGTTGTATGTATTGCTGTCCGTGTGCTCATGGCTATGTGGGCGTGAACTTGGACCAGGGAGGGGTAACGTAAGGAGATTTAACGTACTCCGGTACGCCAGGCTTTGCCAGTGACGGAGTGACGGCATTCGTGTGCAGGACGGTTCAGCGCAAGAATATTACGACTACCAGACTAGACTACTAGACATAATGCCGGGTGGTATTAATATATTGTTGTGTAAAAGGCTGTCCAAATAATAATAATGATAAAACAATTCTAAAAAGCTTTTTTAGATTACAGACTGACCCAGAAAAATATTATATTTATTTTATTTTACATTTCTATCGACTGCCTCAGTATATTATGGTTACATTAAAATTTATATTTTATTTTTAATGGGTTTTATTAATTTAGAACAATTATATTTTTATTTTTATCAAATGGACATTTAAATTTGAATTAGGTTTCAGGTATTTTCTGTATGTTTACATTTTAATTTAAACCGGAAAAGGTTTTAAAAGAATGTTATTTGAAAAAATTTCATAGTACTATACTAACATTGATATCAAAATAAATAATATTTTCTCTTAGGTACCTAGGCAGACATCTTACGTACGCCTATGCTAGCGCGTAAAGCGAGCCTGTTAAAGGTCACCAAGGTCACACGTATAGAGTAGTGTCGTACCAGTGCCTTAATATCCAAGACATACATCAGTTTTACTGTTTTATCTTATAGCGTTGACCATTTATATATTAAGTGCGAACTTTTTTGCAATGAGTGCATAATTCCTTTTCCATTTATATAATCAGTGGGCTCTAGCAGAATTTTATTAGTTTTATATCTACTTTTCGAGTGAACAACAAAACTGTAGAAATAAATGAAATAAAACTAGAAAGAGTTACAACGCATGAATATCTAGGAAGTATAGTAACACAAAATGGAAAATAGATCTTTCTAAAATTACTAATGAAGAAAATAGCCATTTGGACATAACGTGCTGAGTTTCAGCTACATTTTTCGCAACTACTGGCCCGAGCAAAATTATAATAAAAAACTTTCTTCTACTAATTGTTATTTTCCATTTAAACGGCAGTTTGATAAATGGTAAAACTTCAGAAAAATACTTTGAAAAAACTATTCAAACTATTGAAAAATTTTTCGTCTATGTCCACCGCTGCGTCTCGCGTCGTCACAATTTCAGATCGGTCTTGGAAAGCTGACATATCATTTGTCAAAGTGCGGCAACATCCTCCATCTTTCTTTTGCAAAAACGCACACGCGTAATACTACACCCGGCCATCGCGAATAATGACGCCAATCAAACAGACAAATGCCACCACCCGATTTGATTTTTTCCAACGCGCACTGCGAAACATTTTCGTTTTAAATTCAATAGTGATTTTTCGCTGTCGCTTTCAGACAGTATTATTAAATCGAAGGGCCTTTGCTGAATCTTTATTGTGTTGTGTTATGGTTTGGCTTTTAACCGTATACAATATATTCAGATAGAGATTTGTGTTGTGATTTTGTAATTGGAATTTAAATTTTAATGAGGCGATGCAATTGAAATCTACGTTTCTATTGTTATTATATCTTTACTAATATGAATATACATACTCGGATTTTAACCTTGTTAATTTAATCATCATAACCAAGTTCAGCACAGATTGAAAATCAAGCAAATGGGATATTTCGCTATTCTAAAATAATAATGTACACTAATTTATACATTGTACCTATTTTTTGTAATTTTAAATCGTCACTAAAGTATACAAAAATTGTAATTAAAAGTTCAGAAATCGGCACTAAAGTAATCCATGAGAAATATTCGTTTTCCGGGAATGGACTGTGTCATATTTTGAGTCAGAACTCAACATTTCGCCCGCAGTCGTATGGGGCATCTTCAGGAGCAAGGGGGATGGTACTGTCTTAAACAAGGTTACCCGACGTGTCAACCATGCTAGAGGCTGAGTTTAAGCAACAAGAAGGGGAGACTAAGTTTACAAGGTTACCCGACGTGTAAACCACGCTAAAGGCCAAATAAACTAAGTGACGAAAGGAAAAGGTCACTTCTATATGAAGAGCTGATTAGATTTTTTTTACAATTGGTCGACCGGAAGTACCCTAATTTGAAGATTTTAACAGTTTTTCTTGAAAAAAATGCTGTTAAATATCACTTTTTCACATTTAATGTTACTATAAATATTTAAGAATATTTTATTCTCTATACGATTTGATTACATTTTATACTTCATATTTAATGGATAAATTTAAAATTAAATTTCACAAAGCAGCCAGCTGTGCTATAAAAATGGAAACATCTACTACATTAAGAAAATTCTGATTGGCAAATGTCAGTGTCAAAGTATAATTTACATAATATGTTTGAGTTATAATTTTACTGGAAATATATAAAATCAGGAAATATGGAATCATTTGCAAAAAAATCTGACGTGGCCAGCACATTACCTTCCGTCAGTTATATGAGGTATTTACGAAAATTCTACCGATTTTTCACACAATTCAATAATCAATATGTGTATCTGCAATAATAACCGAGAGGAAGAGTGTATTCACCATTTTATAAAAAATATGGAATACCTCGAAAAAGAAAAGAGATATCGACCTGTGGTTTTAAAATCTTAAATCTACACTCTTCAAACTAATTAAAAACAAATTTTCAGAATTTTAATTTTTTTAAAAATTTCAACCCTTTTTTAAACCACGCCACCCTCATACCCAATAATGGGTGTGTGGTACACCTTCAACAACCTCACCAGTAAATTCCTCGTACCAAAAACCATAAGTATACCAATTTTCATCTAAATATTCCAACGGATACATTTATTATTAAACATTCTTTAAAATCGTCAAAAACTGAAAAAATCGAAAGAGGTACACCTTAGATTTTTTGCGATTTTTGGCCATTTTCAGACTTTTCCTTCTGGAGTTTGCAATAGTTGTTCAAAAATTATGAAAATTGGTACGCTGACGTAATTTTGCTCGTAGAATCTAATGGTGATATCGCCAGCGGTGTATATTTGACCATTTTTGGGATATGACCCAAAAATGGGCATTTTTGAGCAAAGTTTTGAAGACGAATATCTCCGACACGAAAAGAGATATCGACCTGTGGTTTTAAAATCTTAAATCTACACCCTTCAAACTAATTAAATACAAATTTCCAGAATTTTAATTTTTTAAAAAATTTCATCCCTTTTTTAAACCACACCACTTTCATACCCAAAAATGGGTGTGTGGTACACCTTCAACGACGTCACCAGTAAATTCCTCGTACCAAAAACCATAAGTATACCAATTTTCATCAAAATATTCCAACGGATACATTTATTATTAAACATTCTTTAAAATCGTCAAAAACTGAAAAAATCGAAAGGGGTACACCTTAGATTTTTTGCGATTTTTGGCCATTTTCAGACTTTTCCTTCTGGAGTTTGCAATAGTTGTTCAAAAATTATGAAAATTGGTACGCTGATGTAATTTTGCTCGTAGAATCTAATGGTGATATCGCCAGCGGTGTATATTTGACCATTTTTGGGATATGACCCAAAAATGGGCATTTTTGAGCAAAGTTTTGAAGACGAATATCTCCGACACGACAAGAGATATCGACCTGTGGTTTTAAAATCTTAAATCTACACCCTTCAAACTAATTAAATACAAATTTTCAGAATTTTTAATTTTTAAAAAATTTCGACCCTTTTTTAAATTCTACCGATGAACTGTTACCAGTAAATAGCTTTTTATCAGGTTATAGTTACCGGAATCGATATTTTAAGAACGCATGTGGTAAACAGGGTAGATCCATAACCTATGAAAAAATTTGAAAATTTAAAACAGATTAGAAATTTGACGTAGTTAACAAACCGAGCAAAGTCCTACTTCGGATCGATTTCTATGATCGTGGACACAGGCCTTTACAGTTTTGACCATCCTTTCATTAGAAAAGGTATCTAAATTCAAATGAGAATTTCAAAAAAATTAGATAAAAATTAACTGATATTAAGAACGTACCTAATGTTTAAATTAAAACAATTTTTGTCCATTTACTAGAAAATTTCATGAAACAATAAATAATTTCCTATTTTAATTTAAATTCTCTTAAAATAATATATTTCCTCACAGAGAAACAATTACCTGAAACTTTTTTCAACTTTTAAAATAAAATATTCTATATACTCGAGTTGAATAACTACATTCCCTGGAAGAAAAAGTCTGGATCTCTAGGGTCTCTTACGTCATTGGGACACGTTAACCCCCACACACCTACTTTCACTTTCGGTCGCCAAATTCAAATCTATCTCGTTTTCGTATTCAGTTATTCAACCCTACCAGCAGCCGGGATATTGTTTCAAGTATATTGGACCAAATAAACCAACCAACTGCCTCAGGTATTAATCTTCACCAGGGTAACGAGCAATTATTTGGCTCGCTGCTCGCTGTTCTGTTGGTTTTGATTTGCGATGTTTGATTTCGCGAAAGTGTTTGAGTTGAAGAATTGATTCTAAATTCACCATGAATTTGTTTTATGCAAATTTTATATTTAGTGCTGAACGCGTAATTTGGTTTAAGGGAATTTTAATTTGAGGATTTACTTTACTAAAGAGGAGTTAGCAACTTAGTTTGTAAGTTAATATTTACTTGACTTCAGTAAATGATCCACTTTGAACTTATGTGAATGTTTATAATTTGATTTTTAGGAAATATCACCTACTGAACTCTATTAAAACCAAGTCAAGAAACTAACTAATGTCGTGCAAATATTAAATACTACGGATTTTTTAAAGCTCAGAATATTTCAGTTTTTAATGACATGGATTTATAAACATAATCTGAAAAATCAATCAACATTTCTTCTTGGTTTTGAATTGCAAATTTAGCTTAAAATGTAATCATTTAAGTTACAATTAAAGATTTAGTCATAAAATTTGTAAGAAAAATCTGGTGTAGCCAACACAATACCTCCTACCATTTACAGCCCGAGTAACAAAAAATATTAAGTTAATCTTTATTCTTAGATTAGCGAATTTTACTCTAATTTTGACAGTTTATTTCTTAAAATATAGTCTAATCTAATCCAAGTAACTACCTTTTTTTAAACCCCTCAACAGGATTGAATCCCAATTACACAGTAGGTTCACATTCACACACATCCTTCCTTAGTGGGATTCGAACCCAGAGCGCACTCATGACTTATGAGGCGTTGCTCTAAACATTGAGCCACCGGAGATATAATAAAATGAAGATTAAATTTTAAATACCGGGGTAGAATAGAATTCACTAATTCAAAAATGAGAATTAGCTTAAACATTTTTAGGAATTGTTAATTTTTATTAATCTAAATACACACCTACATATATATATATATATATATATATATATATATATATATATATATATATATATATATATATATATATATATTTACTTATGCTGGAAACTGTATTGAATTTCTTTTCTATATTGTTCTATTTACTTTTTTTTAAAACGTTACTAATATTTGAATAACTGCGTTTTGTTTGTTTAAAGCTTAGGATCTGGGATTTAAATTATAGATAATTTTATAAATTTATCCATAAAATATATAGAAAAAGTATTAATGCAAATCTATAGAACATTTAATAATCTTTAATTTTTATAATAACTTTAATTTCGAAAAATTAACATTAAATATTTATTGCAAATAGTCGCCGTCAAATAAGTACAGACTGATGCTCAACTTTTTCCTTTCTCCTGCGCTCCCTGACACTTACCCTGCCGTGATGTCGCTTCTTCATAACTTATACCTTGTTCCATTTATGCCAATCAGTATTGCAGAGCATAGGGAATAGTTTTGACCTCTCTTATTGGCTGAAAATTGAGACAAGAGACAAGTTTTCCCAATGTAATTTCGGCTTCTTCAAGTTTGCGCTGTGGCCAGCTCCATCTACTGAATGACTTAAATGGAACAGTGTATATAGTATTTTTAACATGACCACTGAAATGACAACAGTGTAGATGTAGAAAATTCCAGTTCATATCTGACTGCACTATAATTAGTATTAGTACATAACAAACAATTGAACAACAAACTTATTACTCCATAGATGTCACCTTTTCATTCTGACCATTTTTCTTCATTACACTTTTGCTCTAACAGTAATTAGCAACCTGCCTCAATTTTTTGTGGGTAGTGTGCAAGTATATTTAAAAAAAAATCTAGTCAAAATCACATATTAATGATAATGCTGTCGATGATGATGATGTTGATGACGATGATGATGATGATGTTGATGACGATAATAATGATATGGATATTGATGCTTGTGTAATACAATTGTTTTGTTATATTGGTACTGTGAATAATATAACATGAATATTTTTATCGAGTATTTTACATTTTATATTCTCTTGGATTTAATGTAATCAAAATTAAATGAAAAAGCCTGGTTTCAATTTAAAAACGCCGATAAAATCTTGTGATTTTATTGAAAATACGAGTGATATTGACCGCAAATGTTCCCTACTTCATTATTTGCACTTTGAAATCAAGCAGTCAGTGTTGCAAACAACAACCCATCACCGCAGCTCACTTGATCGGTTGATCCGTGGCAAAAATAAATCGCTGGCTCGGGTTTCTTGATACGGCAAATTACCATGATTAAATACGGATTCTCTTTTTCTGAATATAAATAAAATTTATGCGACCTTTAAATGGATTTGCATTTGCGCGTTTTTAAAGCTGTAGGCGCCTTTGAATTTGTTTTAAACTTTAAAAGGCTTGATGGTTAACTTTATATGAAATTTATTTCACGGCTAAAAGTTGTGGTATAATATTTTAAGAGTTTTTAATTTCACGGGAATGTGAGTGTTACTTGTGAATTTTAATGAAGTTAAGTATTTGATATTATTTCAACAGAGGCAAAGTTATCATCTTTACCTTTATAAAATACAATAAACCGGGCCTTTTCTGGCAATTTTTCCGCAATTTTTTGCCACGCCAATTTTTTCTGGATAACAAGTTGCATTGATCACTAAAAAAATTCTTTAAGTGAGGGGCCATTATTAGAAGAAATCTCGAAATAATTGAACAAAACTTAGAGAAAATTTATGAAAATGTTACAAAACTAACTCCAGATATCACTGACAGATACATTAGTTTCATAATAGCCTACTTTGTTTTAAGATGTTTAAAAAATTATTAACGTGTAATAGTAGATTTGAGTGGCAAATTTAAAATAACGCTATTCACTTTTTTTCTATATAAATGTTTTAAATTTGCCAGGAATATTTTTAACCCTTTGTCTGCAATTTGAAATCGAAATCTTAATGTAGTCTGGAGTTATGGAGGATTACAGGATTAGTTTTTTAAAAGTCATCTGCTATATACTGTTATTTGTCAAAATTTGCAAATAGCAACAGATTGGCAACCAAATTTGTAATCCAATTTTGTTTTCGAGTTAGTGTCAAATGGCAATCTATTCTAACCAAGAATGTTCTAATAAAACACTGGATAGTTGGCAAGTGGTGGGGGTACGCCGCCATATGCAGAAAAGGCAAAACGTCAAACGTTCGTTGGTCTATTATTGCATTATATGGTAGTTTTTTTGAATAAAGTGGTGTTTGTGTTGTGTTCTTAGTGAATATATACTTTAAGTGAGATATTTCCATAATAAAAGGCAATATGCCGTCTTCTTGTAGTGCTTTTGGGTGCACAAATAGACATATCAAGAATAACCTTCGACAATTTTTCAAGTATTATTGTTTATACATATGTCTACATATTTATTCATACTATTGTATTAAATATTTTACAGATTTCCTTTAAATAATGGTGGTATATTACGATTATGAATAGATGCCATAAAAAGAAAAGATTTCACACCTACAAAAGCATCATAAATTTGGAGTGATCATTTTCTTGAAACTGGAACATATATAAGAAGATTAAAACCAGACTCAGCACCTTCTGTATTTCAAAATTTTCCACCACATATGCAAAAGGCATCTTTTAAACAAGCAAAT
The DNA here is from genome assembly GCA_963082715.1 of Harpalus rubripes. Lineage (NCBI taxonomy): Eukaryota > Metazoa > Arthropoda > Insecta > Coleoptera > Carabidae > Harpalus > Harpalus rubripes. The sequence goes on along the minus strand of OY720460.1, from coordinate 23,182,155 downwards.
ATTATTTTTAAATTCTTATTTCTATTTTATTGTGAATTTGCTATATATGTAATAAATGTATATTATATTATTAAAATAATAACTATAATTTTTAAAATATATGCAATAAATATAAAAAAATCTGTTAGTTCATTCCATTTATAATTTGTTTCTATTATGTAATTTTAAATTTGGCGGATATTTTGCCTGCAAATGGCTGCCTACCAGTTGCTTGCCTCACAGGTGACTACGTTCACAACATACAAGTTAGCAATCCAGTGTATATATTAATATCCTTGTTTCTAGCAGATATTTATTTGATTTCAGTATTTGAATCAACCTTTCGGTCATTTGCAAACGCTGGTCGAGCCCAGTTAGTAACCACAGATGCGTTTCGGTTTTATTAAAGCACATCAGTGTGGTGTACCTATCATCTCTTTGCAGATACTAACTGGGTTCTGCATAAGATATACTATGTCATGTCGAGGTACGAAATTACATAGTTGCAGATAAAATAGTAAATAAAAAAGGTTAAAATCACTGAATAATCGCTGAAATAGAGAAAAACAATCACTTAATAAAAGATCCCATCTACTTCGTTGCCGTCGATAATGTAACAGCCTTCATCCACATCAGATCAGCTAAGCTAAACCCTCTCTACCCTAAGGTCACAGCCCTTGCCCGGTTATCTTGATCATGCGAGATGGCAGGCGACATCTATCGTGATCGCCACCAGCTACATCTCCATAGGACGGCAGTGGCAGTACTCGGTCATTTGAATTCAATTTAATTTATGTTGTATCGATTCTGGACTCTCCTGCCCACTCTGCCAACTCGAAAGGATACTGCAGTGGAGTCAACTTTAGTCCCTGATGAATTTAATTGTTGTTTTTATCCGAAGTTTGGATTGGGGATAGCAGTGAATATTTTAAAGGTGTTTTTTCAGGTGAAATACAACAAGGGGAAGAGTTTTGTTTAGTAGAATATAAATAAAAGATAAATATAAACACATTTTTTTAAGGTCCAATAAGTATAACAATTTAAAGTGGCGCAGACGATAGGATAGTGTTTAGATTTTAAAACTTTAAACGTTTGATTATTTAAGGTATTTTTTATTCTTCTTCTTCAAGAATTAGGCAAAAGTTTTAGCATCTTCCAAGGGTCATCCCACATCTCTTTTTCTTTTTAGTTTTTGCCTAAATTCTGCCATTACAAAGCATGTAAAATTAATATTGCTTATTGATTCAGATGCAGAATAGTAAACTCTACAACTTTTATTTAAAGCTTTTTAATTTAAAGTAAATAGGGAAGCTGTAAATTACGAAAGCATAATTTTGCATGTTATATACAGGTGTCTTGGAAATAGGGAGACATGGCATAACCACAGGTTCCTGGGACCAAAATAAGACGATTTAACTAAACTTACCTATATCCGACTGTGCACCGTTTAGCCATTATTCTGCTTTAAAGTCTTTCTAAAAAAAATAATATTGCTTATAATAACGAAATGCTTTGTTCTGTTTGATTGAAATTTGGTATGACAATCCATATGGATATAATTCATCTTTTAAGATGGTATTTGTTATTGTCAGTGAACTACTAGTGTATGAAACTTGGGTATCGCGACTATGATTAAACCATAACTTTTTAATGGCAACGCCAATAATGTAAGTTTACTGTTTTTCAGAAAAATACATTCAATAGTAAACTTTGGTGTTTCTGCGTAAGTTATGATATCTGTAACGATTTAGGCAGAAAAAAATAAAATGTAAGTGCCTGCGCCGTGTAATTTTAAAAATAAATTTTATCTAACAGTCTATCCAAATGTCAAAATACTAATTTTTAATGACAGAAATAATTTTTTATGAGTTGTCAATCTTCTAAAGTTGTTTAGGAGTGAGCTAACATTATTTAATCGTCTTATAAAAATAAAAAGCAACAAAATACTATAAGGCCGAACAACCTGATATGTTACTAGTTTTAAAATATGGCAAAAGAAATTTTTAACAACCCATAAACAATTGTTACTGTCATTAAAAATTAGTTGTTTGACATTTGGAAAGACTGCTAGATAAAATTTATTTTAAAAATTACACGGCGCAATCACTTACATTTTATTTTTTTCTGACTAAATCTTTACAGATATCATAACTTACGCACAGACACGAAAGTTTACTATTGAATGTATCTTACTGAAAAATAATAAATTTACATTATTGGCGTTGCCATTAAAAAGTTGTGGTCTATTCATGGTCGCGACACCCAAGTTTCATACACTAGTAGTTCACTAACAATAACAAATACCATCTTAAAAGATGGATTATATCCATATGGACTGTCATACCAAATTTCATTCAAATCGAACAAAGCGTTTAGTTATTATAAGCAATATTTTTTTTAGAAGGACTTTGAAGCAGAATACTGGCTAAACGGTGCACTGTCGCATGTAGGTAAGTTTAGTTAAATCGTCTTATTTTGGGCCCAGGAATCTGTGGTTAAGCCATGTCCACCTATTTCCAAGACACCCTGTATTTAATTTATTTCTTATGGTTTCGTTAAGGATTCTACCTTTACGCGTACTACCATGAACTAATCTTAAGAATTTCATCTCTGCTGCTTGGATATAAAATCCATCGATTTTTTGTTTTTAAAAAAGTTACCAGTTAATATCTCGAAAACTAATTGATATATCGACTTGTGGTATGAGTACATACGTCTACTTTGGGTAACCTAAAACAAAACAAATAAAAGAAGAATACTACAGTAGAATTAATATGTAAATCAAATATATGAAACAGAAAGTGACGTACATGATAGAAACAACATTGTGAGATGTTACATATTTGCTGAATTTCAAATGTGCTTATGAATATTGGAGTTATTGAGTTAATTTTACGGTTGAGTCAACAAAATAATTAGAGCAATATGAATTGTATCCAATTATTTAAAAGCAGTGAAGCTTGTGGTCAAAATTAACTCCTAAAACAAGCAACCCTGTAAATCCATGAATAACCATAACACATTTGAATAAAGATTATTGTTATTAGGGAGTTACTCACTAGCCAGCTTGCCGAAAATACAGAGCACAACAAGCAAAGCTATATCCTTTCCCAGCGGAAAGCCGCAACTTCTAATCAGCCTGCCCTTCGGCCACAGAGTAAAAAATTCGCAATTTACTTGTAAATTATCAGCGGCAAATGGCTGGATTAGCCTGCTATCAATTTCGGGGCGAATAATGAATCGCACCCTTTTCGTACGCACGCGCTACTCTTCGACTAACTCGTATTTATATCCCCTGTTGCTTGTCAGCTGTGAACTCATTTGTTTCAAAATGTGACAGCTCCGACACACAGAGCAAGTGAACGTCTGGGATTTTTTCAATCCTCGGAGTGCTTTGTTTTGTTCGGGCTACCTCTTCTAATGTTGAGTTAGGATTTGGGGATTTGCCGCTGCTTACTTAACCTCACAATCCAATTTGGCAAATTAAAGAGTTTACTTTGGTTTTAAATACAAATTACAAAGAGAGACTATACAAAACAAATACAGGTGGACCAGTTTTAATAAAAAGAATTCACGTTTTGTAGATACAAAGGTAAATCTGTACCTGATTTAAAAATGGTTGACTGAATTTATATTTTTAGTGGACATATCTAAAGTTAAACTTTAATCACGTTATTAACTTTGACAGGGCTTGTTTTCCAATGGATTTTTAACATGTATATCCATTAAATACATAATTAGCTATAACAACATTTTATGCAACTGGCCATGTTTCAAACACATTGACAACTTTTGATAATAAACTAAAATAATTGAGGCAATCTCAGATTAACAACAATAACTTAATTCTTTTTTTAAATACAGTCTGAACCTAACCACGTAAACAGTAAAATATGTGCAGCATTAATTGCTATTTTATCCCAAGACTTTGAGAATATATTTTAATATTTCAAAAATCACCAACATTTCAAATATACAGGGTGCAATCATACTTCGGGAAAAAATTAAACGGCATATAGTACGTACCAAAATGAGTAAAAAAGGCTTAATCAACATGGGTCCGATCTTCAAGTGTTTCCGAGGAAGAGGCCATTTACTATTAGAATCAAAGAAAATTGACAAAGATAGTGATTGAACAATTTTTTGCCTATAAAAAAACAAAAAAAAATTTACATAAAACATTTTTCTCAAATTCTAATATTGGCCAAGGTTGCCACAACATTTAAGTTAGTACAATTATTTGATTTTTTTAAAGAAACAAAAGCACATTTAAGTTGACCTCTGAAAGGTAAACAAAAAGTCTTATTTAATTGAAGTCGTAACTCTGAAGGTGCATTCACAAATGAAAATTAGGTTTATGGTTTTTATTTAGGTTTAAGTAAGTCATTCTTAATGTAAGTTTAAATTATCTGGAAATTAGTTTTTATATGTACAGACTCTTATGTAAATGCTTCAAAAATAAGATTAAAATATCGGTAGAGCAGTACTCAACAAGACACCTGTGCGCCGTGAAACTGTCATTCGCTTGGCATTATTAGTTATATTTCAGGAAGTAAGTTAATTATGACAGTCTCCATGTTCTTCTCGCATTTGTTTAAAAAGCCGAATCCACCAAGTAGATACTAAATAAAGATGGGTGTATATATCTATATCATTTCAGACTCGTTCTCATTGGTGAAGTTTGTGACGTCAAACTAAATCATAAACCTAAAGTTTGGACCTTGCAATGTTTAGATTTATGATTTGGATTTAGAGACCCTAAATTCTAAAGTGTGAATGGAGTCATTACATAATATGCGGCCAAAGTCTTTAAATCTAAAGTATAAACCATAAATCTAAACATAATTTTCATGTGTGAATGCACCTTTATAGTTTTCGAGATAGCAGAGGTAAATCCCGTAAAAACTTATTTTTCACTGCCTTATAACTCGGAAACTATTGAAGATTGATTAAGTCGTTTTTACTCGTTTTGATCAGTACTATATGCTCTTTCATTTTTTCCCCGAAGTATAATTATACCCTGTATAGACTGTTAACTCTTAGTAAATTATAAAAACTGTTCCAATAGGGCCAAGAGTATATTATGATTTGTTCACAAGATGTTTAAATACAGTGTTAATCCAACCACGTGACAAACAAAAGTATCCTCATTTGAGAGATACAGTTAGAAGTACGCTAAGTGGAAGATTTCAGCTGAAGTTACTTAACTTAACCACTTGTCAATTGAAAAATTTTCCGTAAATTTATGTGACACGTTAGTACGAATATACCAAGGATTGAATGCAGCTTTTTGCAGACCAAGCCTTCCTATCCTATTCATTTTCTTGAACGATATAAATTAACTTTTTTGGGCCATAAAGAACTGATTTAAATTCACCATTTTTCTGTCCTTAAGCTTGTGTGTTAAATATTGCACCATCGCCCTGATAAAAGACCTTTTTCTTCTAAATATGGAACATGTTACCTTCCAACAATGCAGTCTCTTCTCTTGACGGAGGATTGTGGGCAGACTCCGGCGTTGCTGTGCTACTCGTAAGCATGCGATGCGTTCGCTCGATGCATAATTCAAAATAGTTGCGGACTTCTCCGTGATAGCCAACACCGCAAATGAGATCAAATATTCATAGTACACAAGCGCTAGACTACGCTCCTTCAAGATGATGCAGATGGTCAAAAAATAATTTACTAATTAATAAGCTTATGATTTGTGTATCGAGCTGGTCAATTTGTGGTAAAAAATCTAATGTGGTCATTACAACACCTCCCGCAAAAGAGATTCTACTTTTAGCAGAAGAAGTGTTAAATATAAAATAGAATATTAAAATATAAGTTACCGAAGGCAATCTTTTCAAACACGTGCTTGAATAGCCTTCTGTAACGAATGTTTTATACTATTTTCTCTGTTTCGGCTTCTATTTACATTATTTCATTATAAAAATAGTTGACATTTTCCATTAACGGAAATTTTTGACAGAGTAGTTAGGTTGGTAACATTGATTTGTATTTTTATTCTGTCCGTTGCCAAGATATTTTGTCTCACTAAAGTATTATGAACTGTTTATTCCTAGGATATGGTGTATATAAACATATCTATAACAACCGGGGCGTTATATGAAGGCATAATCGTTCATTAAGCCTTCATTATAATCCTATCATCGGTTATGAAATTTAAATTAGAAATAATATGAACGGTATATAATGAAAATTATTTTCTTTTTAATTATAATTCATTACAATAATAATGATTGATTACAACAATTAATATAATAAGAAAACAGCTTTGAAAGCACAACACAGAAATCATTTTTAATTTACTTTCACCACATGTACATAGTAAGTACGTCGAATTGCAGACTGCAATGTTTGTATTGATTTTTGACGGATCACTTATTTTTTTGAGGACGAAATTTATCCACGTATCGATTCATCTTTGATATTATTTACCGTCACATGTGACACATCCAAAGCAGTACAAACTCTCTAAAATGTAATAATAATCAGAAATAAGTGCATAAGAAATAAAGAACTGAGATCTGTCATGTGAAAACGAACCTCAAAATATAATACTTACATATTCTACTTCCTTAAAGTATGCAGAAGCATTCAAAATAATTTCTTTACGCCGTTTCAATAAAATATCTTCCAAAACATCAAATTCACCCATTCCATCTCCAACGATATATAACGTTGATGTTTCAAAAATAAATAAATGCTGATAATAAACAAAACAATTAAACAACATCCTTAGCAACACCAAACTTAAGCATTATTGTAATCAAAATTATTATAAATGAAAACTTATTTCAAATATTCTAGTGAGACATAAAATCTTGTATGCACCACGAACGTTACTAGATGATAATGCCCATCGGACGGCATCTATCCCTCGGGCTAGATCCTCGTCGCCCTTCTGGCATTATCATCATCGTAACGCCCTTTGTACATAAAATACTATTATGTATTTAACTCATTACAATTATTTTTTATTGAAAAAAAATATTTCAAATGTCAAATTTTATATAGCAACATAAATGCCAATTAAAAATAGTATTACGATTATTTATTATTCTGATTTCAGTTATAAATTCATTTTATTATTTTTTTTTTTTTTTTGTTTATATAAAATTCAATATTGTTCCACGGTATAAATCGACCGTAATTTGTGATGGAAACATATTTTTTCAATACATTAAATGAAAGTAACATATTCCTCACAAATTTCAATAAATCTTACAAACAAGTTGGGAACTTATTGACTGAACATTATACAATTTGAAACCTACATGGCACTCGAAACTTTATCCAATTTCTTTAAGTCGCTGCAAACATTTCATCCACATATTCCGCTAAAACTAAATAGAAAGAACTCTGGAATTTACATAAAACAATCTTGCAGAGAAAGGCGAGGATCCTAGTTAGCTTACATGTGTAGCCGTCATCTCCACGTGCCCGTTGACGCGATGTTCTCTTGTTTGAGTTCCGTTATGCTTTTGTTCCTGCATTGCGGATGGTGACAGCGCATGTAATGTCTTCAAGAAAGTTACTTTTTGGTGAAAATAACGGTTATAATGTAGACTGTTTTCAGCGCTATTTGTAAGTAGTCTAAAACATAAACATTTGTTTATAATTTCACTTACACTCCTAATAATAATATCAGTGAGATAATAAATAAACAGTTAATAATAAATTCGCGGCTTCATCAACATTAATTTTTCTTTGCACAACGCACAATTCGGTATAGGATCGTGCTAAAAATCGCATATCGAGCTTGTGGTAAATGACCACGTTTTAAAGTGCCTAGAATCCAAATTTAACATTTTCACGATGATTGTGGGTATGTATGTGTGGATCCTCCTAACTCAAATGCCATCATTCAGAAAATTTTGAAACCTTGTATATCTAACTTCTTCTGTAATGGAAAAAGCCCATTAGATTTTGGTATAAATCGGATAACCGGAAATGGCACTTTACAAAAAGCTCAAAATAGTTTTATTCTGTGCAGTTATTCAAATGTATGTAACTGACAGATAAATGTCACTATCAAAGAACTAATCTTTTCAATTTAATAATAGTAACGTTTTAAAAAGAAAAAAGTAAATAGAACTATAGGAAATGATATCAATACAGTTTCCAGCATATGTAAATTAAGGCTATCTCACAACTCGCGCCCCAGAGCGAATGAGGAAACACGAGACTGCATTCGGATGAGTAAGTTCGAAGAAAAAAAAATCTACCTTAAAAGATATTCGAGAAAAGACGTCTTAAATTTGAACAATCAGAGACCTACACCTATTACGTGTGTTTGCCGTAATTTTACGTTACCAGGGTTTTATACAAATCAAATCTTCTTTAAAATGTGTGGGCGACTGTAGATTTCGAAAAATGTAAGTGTCAAATTAAATTTGACAAGGTGAATAAAAAAAGGCAAATTCTTACCATGTGTTCAGCCGCTGATTATTTAGAAATGATTATAATTTTCGGAGAACGTAGACCTAACGCCAGAGAGGCAGCACGAGTCTATTCAGAACGTTTTCCGGATAGAAATCTTGTGGATCATAAAGTGATGACACCTTCGCTAACCTAAATTTGTTGACATTGAAAAGTCAACTCTAAAGTGTCAAAATTACAGTAAGTCAAACAAATTTTGTAACTCACTAGTAGTATTTTTAAAACCTAGCAACCAGTTTTATTTTGTAATAATATCATCACACCTCAAGATATCCTTCCGGGATTGGTGGATTAAAAAGTCTTGTAACTCCGTTCTGCAAGCAGCCGCAAATTATTTTCTTCTATTTGTTGGCAACCTATTGTCGTCGGCAAGTGTCAGTTTCGTCTGGGGCGCGAGTTGTGAGATACCTGTATGTAGGTATGTATTTAGAGTAATACAAATTAATGATTCGCAAAAAAGTTTAGGCGAATTCTCATTTTTGGATTAGTGAATTCTATTTTATCCCCGTATTTAACATTTAATCTTCATTTTATTATCAAAAAAGGTAGTTACTTGGATTAGATTAGACTATATTTTAAGAAATAATTTATCAAAATTAGAGTAAAATTCGTTAATCCAAAAATAAGGATTGTGGCTCGGGCGGTAAATGGCGGGAGGTATTGTGTTGGCCACACCAGATTTTTTTTCACGGAAATCATTCTTTGGAACTACAAACTAGTTTTCGCTAGCTAAAGGATCGTTTTGAAAAATTATTACAGATAAAACAAAACTACAATTGGTGATCCCCGCATATTCCCCAGGGTTACAAACAAAATGTGATTTGCGTTTTGTTTTGTTTTCTAATTGAGTGCCTGCAACCGAATAAAAAATAGCTTCGCAGTCTGGCGTAAATTGTACAATTCATTTATAGCAACACAGCTCAACAGCTTAGCAATGCAATTGATGTAGATTTGAATTCAATGCATTTGTGTGTATTTACATTTTGTACACATACTAATCTTCACTGTAGATTCGGTTGAAGCTTTGTCTTTGAACGTTCAACATGTTGAGCGTTTCAGCAATGTTACACAGTATTGAACTTTGTTAATTTATTAAAAGCAAAACTTGGTGGAATTGTATGCATTTGAAATGCAATTTAATTAGAATTTAAAGACGGCTACAGGCATGATCGAATGAGTTGAATGATTTGCAATTTTGGATTTTGGACACATGTGTTTTAGCCCAGTGCTCTTTGGCAATAAGCCGGGACCAGACACAACTACTGAGTTTACATGTAGTTTTCAAATCGTTTTCAAAATGTTTTTAGTTTCGAAAACGCCATGTATACATTGTCTAAACGGAACGATTCTATTCTTTCAATAGCAGTTTCTACAAAAGAATCATTATTTCAGAGCTACGTTGTTAGTGACATTTATACTGTACTTCCTTTTTTATTGTCCTAACAAGGGTTTAAAAAACTACATATTATAATTTTCCTTTCAATTTATAAAACAGTTTGAGGAGCTTTTGGCAGAAACAATCTTAGGTCTTGTAAGGTGTAAAACATGCACCTACATAGGTGTTCAATTTGACCTATTCTTTCAAGAAAAAAATTAATCATAAAATGGTAAATGGCCCCATTTTACATCAGTACCCAATAATTTTTGGGCGCAATAATGTAATAAATAATAATAATAATAATAATAATAATAATAATAATAATAATAATAATAATAATATTATGTAATGTCTACATCCGAGATGGGATGTGTCATTACAGCTGAGGGTTTAGGTGTATGCCAGATACACCGCGAGACTGTAATGAAACTCCCACCGAGGTATGTATACTATTTTATTCACAATCATCCTCTGTTTAAATCAGTAATTATCGAAATAAATCATTGAGTTCATTAATTTATATGTTAAGTATGTAAGTCAACCGAAAAACCAGTATCTTGATTCCGGGTACACCATGGTTCCTGAATATTTTCATCCATTTCGGGACAGATTAACATTGAATCATATGAAATTTAAAACTTACATAACCTAACAAAAATAAAAATTAACCAAGTGAATGATAACGTTAAATATGACAACGAAATTGAACAATCTATTACATTTAATGCCAATAATAATTACAAAACCAACCACCCCTATTCTGTAAGAAAATTGCTAAGTCTTAGCAACATTGCTAAAAAAAGATAGCCAATAAAAAAAAATTAAAGCCTGTCATTTTTATATTTTCTTCAGTGTTTGCAATTATTATTGGTTATTTGCTATAGCAATGTTGCTAAGAGTTAGCAACTTGTTATAGAATTGGGGTGAATATATCAAATATAAATAATGTTTTCATACTTACACCTATAATAATTATTAGTAATACCACTAATGCGGTTTAGATATTTGACATTGACGTATATCGTTTGATTTTGTTATGATGACGTTTGAAAGTAGCGGTAATTGTGCTTCATATTGGTAATTTTTAGTTGTTTTCAAAATTATCAGTAATCGTGGTAAGTATCTTAACAAACTACACAAGTAAATAAAATAAAAATATTACTTACACTTTAAATACATATTAAAATGATATGTAAATGTGTTTTTCATTAAAATAAAACAAATAGCCACGAAAGTACACAATAATTTGCTCAAGAACAACACATATGACAGAGCGCCCGACAATGGCGGACGAAACGTGAGCCACGCCATGGCCATACCCTGGTTATAAAGGTACCCTATCATTTCCCATCCATTAAGTTAGATAGAAGTAGACATATTAATATAATGACTGTGAATAAAGTAGGTATAACGTTAATTTCAAAATTTATTTTTGCTGATGATGTGCGGATCAAACGCACGAAACATCCAATGTATTTCGTAATTTTCAATAGTAGTTTACCACTAGCAACTAAAGGAACTGTAAGGCCTCATTTTATCCTACATTGCAACTGAAAGTTCCCAAAAAATTTCAATTTAAAAATAATACTTATTCTCCCATATTTATTTAGCTAATAACTCGTAGATTGCTTTCTATATTTAGTATTGAAGTACCCGGTTCGTTCAGCTGTTTGATTGGTTTCTAAAATAAAATTCCAAGATTTCTGTTTGAGACAGCGCTGTTTTGTGTAAATTGAATTAAACTCTCTCTGTATTCAAATTAGTTTTGTGAGTTTTATGTTTACTTTAATTTAAATAATTTTACCTACGATTGTGATGAAGCGTAGAGAATTCGTGTTCGATGGTATGTAATCAAAATATTCGCCAAGCTGTTATACTGCGGAATAATATTGTTTCTGCACATGTGGTAGATTTTGTAGCAGAGGGGATATTTCAAAAAGGGGGAGCTTTTTCATTATTAATTTGCACAATCATATATATATATATATATATATATATATATATATATATATATATATATATATATATATTTGATGTTTTCACAATTTTACCTTCCGGCACCTTTAGGTATAAGGAAGGTATTGTCTTTGGTCAAAAAATTCGGTGGTGAGTTTTAATGATTAAGCACGTTTTAGGGTCTCTAGAATACGATTTTACTACTTTTACGATGATGTCTGTATGTGTGTTTGTGTGTGTGTGTGCGTGTGTGTGTGTGTGTGTGTGGGTGTGTGTGTGTATGTATGTTTGTGTGTGTACGTATGTGTGTGTGTGTATGTGTGTGTGTGTGTGTGTGTGTGTGTGTGTGTGTGTGTGTGTGTGCCTGTGTGTGACAAAATTTTCGCCTGCGATAACTTTAATACTGCAATAAGGCTGTTTAGACATAAAGAAATGCATATAAAATAATTTGATGTAAAAATTCTCATATCAAACTACTTCAAGGCAAGAAATTCAAATGTTTGTAATTGACACATAAATGTCACTGTCAAAAATATTTGTATGCCACTGTTATAGTTATTAACGTCATAAGACTGATATGTAGCTAATAACAGATGAGGTTCAATGTTATAATCAACCGTGTCTGTTATTTGTATATCAGCCGTGTGACGTTCATAATAACATGAAATATCTTCTTAAAATTCTATTTTCTATGGCATATTGACAGGTGACAGCTCTTCATGACAATTTTATGATGCTGAGATTTTTTTTGGGAACATGATTTTTAATAATTGTACTGTTATAAAAAATAACGGCCGTGGCTGTTTTGATGCATATATCGGTTGAGCATACAGTATTGTTAAAGCACATTTAACAATATGATATTATGAAAAAAATATTTGTACATCATAATGAAGATTATGAAAATAAAAAAAAGTCAACAACGCAAAAGAATATACGTAAAAAAGAATATAAAAGGAAAAAATGACGAATATAAAGAAAAAGAAAAGAAAAGTAGAAAAAGAAAATTTCAGGATATTGAATATAAAGAAAATGTATGTATTGTACATAATTTATATTAAAATATCCCATAGATTTTGCAAATATATGTGAGAATTATTTTGCAGTGAGACATGAATATATGTATTTGTATTTTAAAATATTTTTCGTTTTATGCGTACAACCAGGTAAAATATCTGGCGAGAGGTTATGTGCTAGCCACATCAGATTGTTATTTAATTATTTACAATAACAATAAATTATTATTTTTATTCATTAAAATACTACTACACTCCATGTATAGTCCGGATGTGGTATTTCTCTACCAAAAATCGGTCACTTCAGTTTGTAAAGAGTGAGAAAAATTTGTTGTAATGTATTATATATCTATTGTGTTTGGAAACGAATAAAAAATAATAATTTATTAATTATTTTATGAAAAAGAAGAATTAGTATAGTTACTAATATGCTGATGTTGATCTTTCTGCGTTGATGATAATGTTTGTACCAAACATATATTTGGTAATATATTGTCGGAAAAGCAGATAACAGCTTTAAGAGCGCTAAAGTGTTAAAAGTTTGTAGTTGTTTAGCCTCACATCCATCTTTGCTCGCGGGTAGAGTAAAATTGAGAGCAAAATCGGAGCTAACCCATTTAAATCGTATACGAAATGGAAAAGTTTGTCTTTGCGGTGATATGTAGAATGTTCGAAAACAGATTTACTTGCCGTTGCAGCCGATTTAGAGACGTGAAAATCGTGACGATGGAGATGCGACTTTTACTTGCGCGGGTCTAAATTCTTCCTCAAAAGATGGAAAATTCTAAGCAGATATATTCGCCGGGGTATTGAATATTTGAGTAGATGTCGCTCATGACGATCCCAATCGGTCGATCTGCCACACAGAGACGAAGGTGACACGACTCATTGGCGGGGATGATAGAATTTGCTTATACACACTTTAGTTTGCACCGCACAAATTTTGTAATGTAATTAATAGATTAAGTGCTAACAATGGTAACAATTAGTCGAAATCGTTACATTCTCGTAACTTCATCTGGGCCTATAATTGTTCATAAATCATTATAGTACTTACGAGGGCCGTCCAAAAAACAAGGTCGTATTACCCAATAGGCAAAACTAGGCGACTGCCTATAGGCAAAAACGCTCAGGGGGCGCCGCCGTTAAACACCAAGCTTTTAAAAAATATATTAAAATAAAAATTAACTTAAAACACTAACAACATCGAGATATACAAATTTGGATGTAGCTCTACATTTTTTTTTATGTATCTCAGCTCAGTCCCAGCTACAAATTATTCTGGCGACCGTTCATTTTCAACACTAAATAGAATTAAGTACTATTATAGGTCTACATTGGGACAAGAGAAGCTAAATTTGTTGGCAATATTAAGTAGAGAAAATGATATCGATCAAATAAACACACCGAATATTATATATATATATATATATATATATATATATATATATATATATATATATATATATATATATATATATATATATATATATATATATATGTATATACTGAAAATCGTGACATAGGCGTTTAACATGGGAAAATAGTTTGTTTTTTTTACAAATATCATCTGTCCCGCAAGACTATAGTGGGAGTTTTTGATATGGTTGGATAGAATATTTAATTTGGCTTCGGCGTGTTTATTTGATCGATATAATTTTCTCTACTTAATATTGCCAACGAATTTAGCTTCTCTTGTCCCAATGTAGACCTATAATAGTTCTTAATTCTATTTAGTGTCGAAAATGAACGTTGCATTATACTTTTGTAAATATTTCACTAATAAGCCATTAAATTAGGAGTATTTACTCTTCAATGCTAAATTAAATAATCTTTCTAACCATATCAAAAACTCCCACTGTAGTCTTGCGGGATAGATGATATTTGAAAAAAACTGTTTTCCCATGTGAAACGCCTTTGTCACGGTTATATATATATATATATATATATATATATATATATATATATATATATATATATATATATATATATATATGAAAACCGTAATTTTACTGGAATATATAGAATCTTACAAGAAACTTTCTGTATGGAATTTGTACAAAATACATAGAACTGACTGAAGGTAATGTACTGCAAATATGGAATCATCAAAAAAAAAGTTTCTGTATGGAATTTGTACAAAATACATAGAACTGATGAAAAGTAATGTGCTGGCCACTCTTCTTATTAGATTGTAAGATCAAAGTTCAAACTTTTCTCTTAATTAAATTCCGTTTAAAACTTCTTACTTTATGTTCAATTTTTCTAATTTAATATACATCAAACACCTTTTTGCACTTTCCTAATTAACACTGTACAATGAAGATTTATCGTCTTAAATTTTGATAAATATTACCTACTTCTCCGTCAATGGTCTTCTGCTTGGCAACCGATAGGTCGCCGGTCGCAACACTAACCGTGCTCGCTCTGCCATCTCGGAACTGAACTAGAAATCAACTTCGGATTCAGTTCCGGGGACTTTTTTGTCTAATAACAACTAGCTGTTTATGTTCTTGATCATGAGAAAGTTCGAGACATCGTTACTGATCATAAAACATTATATAAGGATTTTAGGAGTTTCAGAACATTGTTTTTATACATTTCATAAAGAAAGGATTTTTATATCGCTTGAGAATTTTTATATCAATGAACTAAGCGCCTAATAAAAAGAAGGATATACTTTCTTGTAAACACTATTTCAAAAAAGTAATAGTCAACAATTTTTAAAGTTTTTTAGTGCATTTATTTTCATGGTGGAATAAAAATAGTGATGTACCGACTACGGTCACGGCCGTAGTACACAACGTGGTATTATAGTTATTTATGCTATAAGGGATGTAGATACCATTTACCAATTGAGGATGATTTTGCGCCGAGCGATAGCGAGGGCTGGCAAATAAGTTCTAAAGTGGTTAAAAGCACCTACATCTCGTGTTGCATATAATATGATTTATTTTTTACCTGTTCATTTTCACTGCCAGATATGCTAAGGAATACCGTTGAATATTGATACATTAAAAGAAAGAATCTTGCATTCACAAATGAAAATTAGGTTTAGATTTATGATTTATACTTTAGATTTAAAGACTTTGGCCGTATATTATGTAATGACTCCATTCACACTTCAGAATTTAGGGTTTTTAAATCCAAATCATAAAGCTAAACATTGCAAGGTCCAAACTTTAGGTTTATGATTTAGTTTGACGTCACAAACTTCACCAATGAGAACGAGTCTGAAATGATATAGATATATGCACCCATCTTTATTTAGTATCCACTTGGTGGATTCGGCTTTTTAAACAAATGTGAGAAAAACATAGAGACTGTCATAACTTAATTGTTGAAATATAACCAATAATGCCAAGCGAATGACAGTTTCATGGCGCACAGTTGTCTTGTTAAGTACTGCTCTACCAATATTTTAATTTTGTTTTTGAAGCATTTACATAGATGTCTGTACACATCAAAACTAATTTTCAGGTAATTCAAACTTACATTTATGAATGACTTACTTAAACCTAAACAAAAACCTAATTTTCATTTGTGAATGCACCTTTAGTATTCCATGGACAATTTAAGAAGAAAAACGCTGTCATCTGTCACATTTGACACATCAATGGTAATTTTTAAATGAAAATATTTATGAATTGAAGACAATTTAATAGAAATTAAAATTCAAAATCATAAATTAAAAGAATTAGAAAATATTTGACACACGTTTAAAATATCTAACTGTTGGTAGGGAGGCAAATTCAGCTGTAGGGAAGTAAGGACAATCCTTACATCCTGTCGCTAATAGAAACCGATACCTTGACAGTAAAATAAACATACATCTCTACAAACAATATCCTAAAAACCACCTTACGATATTGGGAGTGGGAAAATGTCTTTTTTGTCATTAATATAAGTAACTTCTATATTCTGAATAAAAAATGCCCTATGACTTAATTTTATGCATTTTTGTCTAAATTTTTATGTAGATAAGCGGTTGTTTTTATAATCTCATCATCTTTATTATTTCTCTTCTGTCTTCCTGGTATGTTTTGCTAAATATAGCGAGATGTCATACAAGAAATGTAGATTTACAAGGAAGGCGAAATTAATGCGCATATATGTATCATCTCAAGGCGTATTCCTTCGCAAGATATGCATGTGAATTGTAAATCTAAATGATACAAGTACGACGATGAATACGAATTGTTTAATATTCAAATATGCAAGCTATGTAGAATATCTTGTTAAATATTTGAATTTTAATTAAAATTTGAGTTATATACAATATTTTTTCATTAATTGCATATTATAATAAAAGAATAATTCGCATTCTACTTCAATTGAAATTGAAGAAAAATAACACATTTTATATAAGAATTATTTCGATCAACAATTTATATTAGCTTGGATATTTACTGCAAGAAATTTATATTCAAATAAAAACTGTTTGAGAATTGCAATACTGGACTGGTAGCCACGTGTCCGCTATTTGAATTTGTCTACTTCCATTGGTAGCAGACTCCACCCCTTAAGTCGGTATTCGTTATATATTTATAGGTGGTGTTTAAGTCGACAATCAAAATAATAATAATATATATTTTATTTCTTTATTTTTATTCATTATTAAGCATCTACTTTCACTATTTTTTACTAATTTCTCTTAATTCGATTGAGCTGTAATCCCCTATTGCAACCTTCACTTAATTGACTCGGAGAACTCTAAAGGATCGTAAGCCTTCGTTTTTTGTATCAGAGCGTACCTTCGTTCGTTTTTTATCTCGTACACTTCGGAGAGGCACACTTCGAGAGCCTTCAAGCGCTCTGATAAATCTGTAGGTTTAGGCCCAGTTGCATAAACCTTTGTTAACTTTAATCACGTTGTTAACTTTGACAAGGCTTCTTTTCCAATGTATTTTTGATACGTATCCATGGTTACAATGTGTAGTTAAACACATGATTAGCTAACAACGTTTTATGCAACTGGCCCTAGTGTATGAAATGCGCAGGTAGAGATTTCGGAAATGGGATTTAAAATCTGCAATATTATAATTGCAACAATAACCATGTCGTAAACAAAAATTTAATATTTATAATACATTATCGTCCATGTTATAATTTGACATATTTTTTTCTATATAATAATAATAATAAAATGATTTCTTCTATTTCCTCGTTGAAATCATCTTCATATAATAATTAAAGGTACTATTTCCTTACATTTATTTTAAATAGACATGATAATTTGATAGTTTACCGTTGATACCAAACATGAAATCGCAAAATAAATATTAGAATATAGAAATTCACACTATAAAACGCTCTTGTCCGTTATTATATTACACAAATACGAAAACGACTAATATTATCAATGTTGAATACATTCGATACTACGTAGTACGTGGCTAAATATAAACGTAAACCTTTACTCTTGAGAATTAAATTTGGTTAGATTTAAGCTCCTAAGGAACTTCCCATTTCATCGCTGGAGTTTCATGTATTACCCGGGAGAGTTCACTGGAAATATCGGCATTATTTCACCTAATAATACTTCATTGCAAAGGTTTATATCAAAATTCCACAATCTTGCATATCATTTCAACAATTACGATGCAAAAATATTACATTTGGAGCTTTTGCTGTTGCTAGGATGAACAAGTATCATTGTAAAGCTAATTTAAATTAAGTAGAAGTTGACTTTTCCACGTCAACAAGTTGCATTTAGTTGACTCAACTCAACGTTTAGTAGCTCGAGCGTGGATCAACACCGGTGTCAACTAGAACCATATCTCATATCAACAACTTGGCACATACTTCAAGATTATTAACATAATCAGTGTTGCCAATATATTGATTAAGCCGAAAATGTACTGACGGTTATATTCAATAGATTTGGTTTCATTATTTTAAATGGTTTATCCTATAAACAACTCAAGAAACAAATCATATTAAACAAAATTTAAATATTGCCGACAAATTTATTGAATATGGCTGTCAGTACATTTTCAGCTTAATTGGTATATTGGCAACACTGATTTCTTAACAACCCTGAAGGATGGGTGACTGATGCTTTTGTTTTAGAATTAAATTGACCCAAGTAACTTTTATTCGGGTTATTGTTACTCTGGTTACTCTGGGTTATTTCGATCTTAACGGAAACGTTCAATACGCATTTGAAAGTACTCGATTCCTCTAAACTATTGTTTCCGTTGATAAATCAAAATTTTCACGCGAAGCCATGATTGTACAACTCATTCATCGAACAACTAAACACAAGCAAATTTTACATTTCATTTAACCTCACCTCACCAGAAAGTTTTACTCTCGTAAAATACGTGGTGCTTGAACGGGGAGGACAAGTAGCGTTTGAGTCACTTAGGTTATTTTAAGTCTAGTAACACCAAAA
The DNA here is from genome assembly GCA_963082715.1 of Harpalus rubripes. Classification (NCBI taxonomy): domain Eukaryota; kingdom Metazoa; phylum Arthropoda; class Insecta; order Coleoptera; family Carabidae; genus Harpalus; species Harpalus rubripes. The sequence continues at coordinate 23,162,981 of OY720460.1, read as the reverse complement.
AATTTACTAGGTTACTCTGGTGTAACCCCAGTGGCGTACCTAGGGTGGGGCAAACAGGGCAGGTGCCCTGGGCGCCAGAACCAAGGGGGCGCCGCTTGGAGCCCTTGGTAGAGACCTGCATCGGGTCGGGTACCCGCAGAAACCCGCGGGTTACCCGCTTTGCGGGTCGGTTTGCGGTGCAGTTCCATGATCTCTTTTGCGGGCTGCGGGTCGGGCGCGGGTAAGACTCGCGCGGATATCGGGTCGGGTCATGTTTACTTTTTATTTCCTTTTTATTATAATCATTGTTCATATTTTCTATTGGCATTATATTTTCATAGTTGTTTTTATTATTTTCGACAACAATAATGGACCCTTATCTGAGACGTTTGAAAATTGAACCTTGCCCTTGGTGCACTGAACTGCGCAGGCATAAACACGCGGTCTAGCCTAGCTCATTTAAAGTGACTAGACCCCAGACTATACACGTTGTTGTATTGCATTATATTTAGTAATTGTTAAAATATTTTTTTCGACAGTTTATATACAAAGTAGCCATTTGCGCTCTCTTTAGTCAACGCAAAATGTCACTTTGCCGCTCTAGAGCGACAAAGTAGAAAAAACGTTCGCTCCTCAAATTTCTAACTATACAATGTTGAGAAATGTTACTTGTCTACATTCTTAACGGAAACGTTTAGTCAGGAATTAATGACACTGTAGTTACACATTACTCACATAACCAAACAAAATGCCGCACTGCTGTGAAAATAAGATAGGGCATTCATTTATAAAAACGAAAGTATAAAATGCTTAGATTAGATTGAAGCAATAGCTCAAGAAGAATGGAAAATACCGATAAGTAAAAATAAATAAAAAATAAATTTTTGTTATGGTGGAGGACCCCATTGTGGCGACTGTAGAAAAAATCTTGTGTGTGTTTCGAGCGCAAATGGACATTGTCGATTTCGAGAGAATGCCTCGCTCCTGCGTCGCGCGGCAACAACCTCTCAATCGACAATGTCCCATTTTGCGCTTTTAATACACAAATAGCTATTTTGTATTTAAAAATTTTTTACCTACATAATCCAAAGAATAAATATTTTGTTGTATATACTTTGTGCTGATTAGGAATAAAATGTTTTACATACATTTTTCTGATTTTTTATTTATTTATTTTTATTTTTTTTGATTAAAATTTTTCATCTTTTATTTCAGATTGATGTTAATTATTTAGCGGGTAGCAGGTTCGGGTGCGGGTATAACATTGGCGGGTACGGGTCGGGTTGCGGTTTAATTTAAAACTAACTGACTCGGGTACGGGTCGGGTGCGGGTCTTAATGTTGCGGGTACGGGTCGGGTGCGGATCTGAAAAAGTATACCCGCGCAGGACTCTAGCCCTTGGTATCCATATGTAACTTGGGTGCCAGAATTTAAAGTGTAAAAACTGTTGATTACTGTGCGTATTGACATTTTTCGAAACTATTGAAGCTCTCAATCTGTTTTTTCATCGTCTACTCAACGCTGGGAAATACTGAAAAACGCTGTGCCCATAGTTATTAAATCTGAGTCTAAAACAAGATGGAGTGCAAAAGCCCATAAATAAATAACTATCTTGATGGCATACTCAAAGTTCTCGAGACTATAATGGATGATGCAAATGAAAGGAGTGAAACAAGAAGTGATGCTAAGCAATTGTACAACCGTATGTTGACACTCGAGTTTCTGTCTCTACTTGGATTTTGGACGAGAGTACTCATTCCTATTGATAGAGTTCAGAAAAGACTGCAAGATATAAATATGAACTTTCATGATGCCGTCTTAGATTTGAAAGGTTTAAGAGATTATTTTCGCAATGAAAGAGAAACTTTGGTGACAAGCTCTGGAAATTGGACTTAGTCTCTGTCAAAACTGGGATGTTACAACCGAAAAATCTTAGTATAGCCATGCAAATAATGTTACCTATTTCAGTTTCCATCGCTAGTTGTGAAAGATCTTTCAGCAAATTAAAACTGATCTTAAATTATCTGAGAGCCTTCATGGGTCAAGATCGATTAAGTGATCTTTCTTTTCTGTGCGTTGAAAGGGGAGAAACTGAAAAGACTGATTTCTAGTAGGTTATTAATGCCTTTGCATCAGTAAAGCCAAGGAAGATGCAGATGTAAAAATCATGCAGACCAAATTCGTGGATATGTTTTGTTAGACCTCGTTGTGCTATTCGCCGTCGCTGAATATGTTTATGTTTCCGCACATCGACTCTCTGAACAACTAGACCAGGGGAGATCTCCAACAACTTAACACGCATAAAACCACCTTAGGAGAGATAACTGAACTGACTACTTATACTCGGCTGATACATAATTAATGTTAAATATTTGATAGGTAAATAAACATATAAAGGTGTTCCGCAACTCGACCGACAAACTTATACCATATATTCCGGGGGTCATTACGATCAAAAAATGGTATATGACCTATAGGTTTTTTCGGTCGAGTCGCAGAACACCCGTATATTGATAGTTATTTTGTTATTGTGCTGATTCATTCAGGGTTGAAGTTACTTAAGAATATAAATATGGATATTCTTAAGTAATTTCAACAACAATACAAATGCCACATATCTCGCTGCACTGATCCAAGAAAGAAGTAATCTTGATTTTACATTGTTGACAGGGGGCGCAATTACGACCCTTGCCCTGGGCACCATTTCACTTATGTACGCCACTGTGTAACCCTATAGTTACGAAAGTTGGCAACTGGAAAACAGTTATGGTTCTAATTGACACTGGTGTTAGAACTACGCTCGTGCTACCAGCCCATATGTTCGATTATATAAATTAAAAATATAGATTAATTTGAACAAGTAAAAGGGTTCTTCTATGAAACTCTAGATGGCTTTCAGTTAAATTGCCAGCCCAATATACGATTCTGTAATTAATTGTAAAGTTAGTTCCGTGTTTGCCTAGAAATTCTTCCACATTCAGCAATTTCCTTTGCTCGAGCACATTTTCCGATTGAAGAATCTTGCTAGTCTTGTAATGGTTATTAAATATTTTGCCGGTAAACGAGCACCGTTTCCTACTGGGAAATATTATTGAACAAAAAGTAAAAGCTCTTTTTATGGTTATGTGAATCTGTTGAATGTTATGTCAATTAAATTTTAAAATCAGGTCAACGCGTAGAATACTTTTAACATGGATTCGCAATTATTTTTCTTAATAAGACTTTTTATTTTTCAGGTTAGTGGACATTGGATTATTGCTGGAGAGCTTGACAACAAAAGTAAGTCTGAACATATAAAGTGCCTTATTAAAAATGAAAAATGATGTTTTCTAACGATGTAAAAGCTCATAAAGTAAAAGACCATTGCAAATAAAATATCGCAGTAATAATTTCAAATAGTATTTTTCATTGAGACGAGAGTCACGCTAGAATTATTTAAAAACAAAGTTTGCACTATCAATTTAGTTATTATGCTATACAGCTCAGGTACGTTCCAAAACTTTACTCTGAATTATAGAGTACGCTCAATATCGTACCAAAAACCAAGAGCATACTCCCGAGACGTTCCAAAACTAAAACTGTATACACTCTAGAGTTTATTCTACGTACCCTACTTATATAGGAGGGTATACGAACGTACTCCAACATAAAAATGTTTAGCGTCAATTCTTTGTTTACGTTTGATGCACGGTTTGATGTACGTGAATGACATACGGCGTTTTTTATTCATGTAACCGGGTTACATATGGTTAACCGTACGTAACCGGTGTGTGTAAAAAATGCGATTTCTGTCAAATTTGACATTTGTCGAATATTTATCTTGTTCATAGTATGATACATGTAATTTAAAGCATATTGATTTAATACAAAATAAGTTGACAAAAAATGTCAGATTCCATTTTTACTTTTATTGAAAGTTGCCTAACTGCCAAAATGTCAACGTTTTGACAGCTAGAAAAGGATAGCAATAGTAACCTGACATATAACCGCCCAGCATACCGCGGTTACATGTTTCACGCAACTAGTCATGCACGACGAGGCGAGAGTATTCTCGCATCTCGTCTCGTCTCGTTGCATTATGCGAGACGAGAACAAGAGCGTTATTGTAATTTAAAATTCGAGGCGAGATCGATATAACAACTGCGAGAAGCGAGAAATCTCGCGAGAGCCTCACAATAAAAAGTATTTGTAACTTTATAGCTTTGATTAATTCAATGAAAAATGCACCGTACAGGGAGTGGAGTCAACGGTAATTCGTGCATAGAACAGGTGAATGTGAAAATTATATGAATTGACTATATTTTTTTTTTTTAGTCTATCTAGAGTCGAATGATATCGGTCGCAGAGCGAGGAAACCGGTCTGAATAAAAAACGCCTATATTATAATTTGTATAAAAAGTAACTAATAGAATGGATATTAATTTAGAAGAGTATAACTATGTTGGCGTCCTAGAAGACGACAGTAATAGTAATAATTGCACATATAATACTTAACACAGAGCTTTAATTTCCCAACTATACAATAACAAAAGAAAATTTAATTTCTTAAATTTGACAAGTGTATTACTCTCGATGCCGTTCCAAAATAAAGGGATACTCTTAATCACGTTATCTTACTCTGTACATCATATTCTAGAGTAAAGTTTTAGAACGTACCCCAAGAGAGAAATGCATGATTTTTCTAGAGGTGGATATACTAATTTTTCCATAACTGGTAGGTGGAGAACGTTATTTTTACAAGAATAAAGAATTTTGAAGTAAACTATTATTCACGAAAGATGACTATTCAAGGTCATGTATGAGCCGTCTGATGTAATATTACTTGCGGATAACTTCGCTGCATTTCGTACCCATAGGCGTACAACTCTAAATATTTATGGGTACATTTAACTGAAAAAATAAATGTATTTTATTTGAAAATTTTGTTTCTTTTTGAATAATGCTTTTCTCAAAGTTTTATCTTCTTCATTTACGTTTTTGCATAAAACAGAAATATAGACTTAACGTAAACCATAAATTAATAATTTGTTTTGAATGTCAATGCCACTGGATAAACATCAGTGCAGGGGGCAGTATAGTAGATAATTACATGTCTGTAACTCTACGACATACGTCACTGCTATTTTTAGTGTGTTAGAAAGTAATGGCATTATTTACGAATATCTGTCACACCACACAAATTAAATAGGCATACGTGAAATAATGTTTCTCTTTCTAATACAAAATGTTGCTAAGCTACTGTTAAAAAATGCTGTGTATTCTTTCTTCGAACAAATGACCTTGAATAGTTATCTTTCGTGAATAGACAAATGTCAAATTCGTTTCCATGTTTCATTTTAAATGAGACAAGGAAATACATTGCTGTCAATCAAATGTCAAGTCGTAACCATGGATATGACAAATCCATGTTTCACGTTAAAAAATACTCACGGTAGTATGCTGGATCTATGCTGGATTTATACAGCGAAAGCCGTAACGTAACGTATCGTGCCGTAACGTAACGTAAAGAATAAATCAATGCATACATATGTGATAATTTATACAGACGTAAGGCGTAACGTGCAAAAACCCAAAGCATTCCAGAAGAACGAAATACAGGGATAGTTTTTATAATAAAATGAACGTAAAAAATTTAGTCACAAATGATGCTCCCCTTGAAAAGACTATTTGAAATTACAAACCAACCCTCGTAAAACAATCACTGAACCACATCGCACAATGTAAAATACGCAGAATTGAAAAAGCCAACAACAATTACCATCGCGCAATAAAATCCATAAATTCATAGTCCACTTGACGTCGCTGGTCACGTTTAACTGGCGCGCCAACGCCGCAACTCCATTGCAATGCGTGTGCTGCCCTCCCCTTGCACTAATAGCATCGCCCTTTGTGAGTGCTTTTGTGTCCGATAAACGAAGCGATCTCGCGAACTAAGTATCAACTTTTTATGTGACCATTTCTAGTCTGAGATGAAACCGCGTGTTCAGATCGTGATCTTTTTACTGAAAAATTCATTTAGAATGACGGAAATTACTCCATAGCTACTGGAAAGAATTCACGCGCAATTTGTTTGAAGAACAAATCATTTTTTAATTATAAATCGTGACATACTTCAACTAGAACTGCAAATAAATTGCACAAAATGGAAGACACATAAAACAAATATAGAAACAAATAAACTTGTTCGTTTTTATTTACGCTGTCTAGGAAAGTATACTTGAACTCATCAGAGACAGGCGCGGATTACCCATAAGGCCAACCTAGGCCATAGCCTAGGGCGCAGACAATGATGGGGCGCACATCAAGTAGTTGGAAAAATGGGAAAAGGGAAAGAGAGAAGTGACACGACGTAAACAGTCACATTTGCCTTAATTATACAAAATCAGTATAGTAAAGTGATTGGTAAATCCTGTTGAGCTATGACACTTGTCGAAGATTTTAAATAATTCTAATATTTATATACCGGGTGTCCACTTTTTACTAATCTTAGCAAATACAATGGTAAAATTTTCATGACTGTAATTTCTGCTATATGAATTTTAGAATAAAAGTACAAATACGAAAACTGTTCAGAATTAAAAACTACATCTAATAAGTCCATAATTATTGTTACAATGCGTTTCATTCGAGAGACAGAGAAGCAAAATAAAAGTGCATTCACAAATGAAAATTAGGTTTAGATTTACTGTTTATACTTTAGATTTAAAGACTTTGGCCGCATATTATGTAATGACTCCATTCATACTTCAAAATTTAGGGTCTCTAAATACAAATCCTAAAGCTAAACATTGCAAGGTCCAAACTTTAGGTTTATGATTTAGTTTGACGTCACAAACTTCACCAATGAGAACGAGTCTGAAATGATATAGATATATACACCCATCTTTATTTAGTATCCACTTGGTGGATTCGGCCTTTTAAACAAATGCGAGAAGAACATGGAGACTGTCATAATTTAATTGCTGAAATATAACCAATAATACCAAGCGAATGACAGTTTCACGGTGCACAAGTGTCTTGTTGAGTACTGCTCTACCGATATTTTAATCTTGTTTTTAAAGCATTTACACAAATGTCTATACATATCAAAACTAATTTTCAGGTAATTTAAACTTACATTTGTGAATGACTTATTTAAACCTAAACAAAAACCATAAACCTAATTTTCATTTGTGAATGCACCTTAAAAGTTGTAATCTTAGCTACTTATAAAAAGATGGGAAATGTATCTTTGATGACTGATAATAGTAGGTGTATTAAAAACAAATTTTATAAGGCAGTCTGTCCAACTTTGGAAAACGAGCCGCTTCGCGGTGAGTTTTACAAAGGATGAGTGCGATCACAGTCCTTATGAAACATGTTTTTATACTATTTTTTCTATTGGGGTAATTTTATAATTCTAATAGATTTCAATAAATGCGACTTGTTAAATCAGTTACGTTGGTAGCACTTCTCGCTAAACAAATGAAACAGGTGAAAATTCTTTCTTAACTGACAGCAATTTGATGTTGATGTCATTTATGTATCAGTTTTAAAAGCTGTTAATCATACCACCTCTAGAAAACGAAAAGCTCCAAAAACAGTACGTTTATAGATCTTCTTAACATGTTTTTACTGCGTTTATAGACTCATAAAGACACCGATGTAGAAAAACAATTTAATGAAATCAAGAATTATTATAACTTGGTATATATATTGAGAGGGGGGGGTGCAGTCATGAGGCCTAGGGCGTAAAGAAATGCTAATCCGGGCGTGATCAGAGATAACTATTCAAGGTCACTTCTCTAAATATAACAACAATAACTTCATGCACAAAAGTCGCAGAGTTTAATTTTTTTATAAAAGTAGTTGCACGTTAAATGTTTACGCCGTAAGTGCTAGTAAAGTTTTAGCGTGTACCTACATTTCGTATTAGGTACACGGTACACATTAACGTGTCCCTAGAAACAGCGTTTATTTTACGATAACTAGACGGGAAATATTGAGATTATAAAATATTATTTTCATTATAAAAGTTTTCATGTTTATTTATGAAATGCAAATGTAATAATCAGAATACGTGTAAGATCAACACACATTACTGCGAAAACACTTAGCTGCAACATTAAATAAACATTTGCAATGTTTAATTAGAAATTTAATCAAATTATGCGGATCAATAATACATACACACATACGTGTTGATTAAATTTGACTTTAATTTGCGCAATATATAGTTCGTATTTCTATAAATAATTCCCAAACATGTTACAATTATTAGAATTATATTAGTTATTGTTATTTGACAAATATTAAAACAGTAAAATACATTAATAAACATTCACTGAAAAAATTCATATTTACATGGCCTGATAATTATTGGACTATTTTGAAAGCATAATAAATGTTAGCTATTGTGGTTAAATATTGTTATATTTATTTGTAATATTTTCCATTAATGTTACATAATTTAATAATTGATTTTTAATTAAATTTTGTACATATTATTTGTGACACATATACATTTTAAAATAATAATATCCGCATGATTATTAACCTTTGAAACATGTATATATATGGATATATTTTAATGTGGTTTTATGCATAATTTTGTAATATTCATTTTGATTAAAGGTTAAAATATTGTTGTGTGGAAATTTAATTCTGTACGAAAAACAGATCAGTAATTGGTAAATTTGGCGCAGTCGGTAGGATTACATATACTCGTCAGTGAAAATGGTTATCAATATCATTGTCATTATCACCTCACGGGATCTTTAAGTTGTCTTATAGAAACCAATAAAACTGGGACTTTTACTTTTATCCAATTTTACAGGCCTTGTATATTAGACAGTGGTCCTAATTCAGTCTAGTGATCGTTTCTAGGAACCATGGAAACAGCATGCATCTATTTCTTATTATTATATTATTTTATATTAGTCATTATTTTGTTATTTTTATGAGAAATAAATAATTCGCCATTTAAATATTGGTTGAACCCAAACCTTTAAAATCACAACCGGTTACACTCTCAGAGAGCATTTAGCCAAAATGTAGATACTACTCATTATAGCTATATATCAAATGATAGTGGAAAATATGCTGAATTAGTTCCTTATTAAAGAATTTAACACGATTGTCATCCTCTTCCGTTTATCAGTGAGATACTGTCAATGTCCCTTGTTTAGCGAGTTGCCTAGCAACGGATTCAAGTCACGCGTCTCTTGTTACGCAGTGAAAGGCGTTCCGGCGTCCGTCGGCTCAGGTTCAGAGTTCGACTGAAGCTGGAGCTAGCGACGCCGTCTGGCGGGTTTAATTTATACCAACCGGGCACTGAGGCAACGAACGCATCGTCAGCCTTTTATTAAATCCAACGCCGGCAAGCGATAGGCTATTGAAAAGTTCCCAATGCATTCGGAAGGAAGGAACTTATTGGAAAATGTTATAATCTATGGCGTTTGCTAGAAAAATAACAGAGAGGAAAGACTATCATCGTATCAAAATTGCACCAATTCAGCACTCTTCTTTACAAGGCCGGCCCAAACTCCAGGCAAGCAAGGCGACCACCTGGGGCGAAATTGGTTTAGGGCGACTTTTTCGAGATTTTTTTTTTTTTCGTGAAATAAATTAATAAATAAGATTCGTCTATGTGTGCAGTTTTATGTAAAGATGCTGGGACCAAAGTGCGAATTTATGGGTTGCTTTAAGAATAATCTTACAATTCCAGTAACAATTACTTGTAGTGAAACAATTTTCAGCAAACTTAAACTGCTAATTAAATCCTATTTGCATTCTACTATGAAAACAAGAATGTTTAAATTTATTGGCGTTTATATCAACAAAAACGATGTAGTATCAAAATGAAGAGCGTGATAAATTTCTTCTTGAAGCATATTTTCTTTCGGGTGAACGTAAAGAAGACGGTTCTTAGGATTATTATTATGACAGCTAAAAACATCGAAAGGTACGCCCGTGGAAATAGTAATGCTGTCATATCAAGTAAGCGGCAAATATTAAATTCTTATGGAGCGCCACGCTTCAGCCATTTTTGATCACTCTGTATATTACTACAGAAAATTATCATTTTTATATTATTGGTAATTTTTGTTTGCGTGTTAACTTTATAATAAGATTTCAAGATAATCAGCCGAATTCTTTAACCGAGTTACTACGCAAATGGTAACTATTTGATTGCTCGTTCATAGTTACTTTGCTCTATTTAGTATTCTGCACGGTGTAGTATCTATAGGTGAGTGCACGACGTATTCCAATACATTACGAAGAATGGCTAACTAACTGGGCTAGTTCATACAGTGTGCCGCTAGATGTCAGGTTTTGTTGCGACCCGTTTTTTACACAAAATATTTAAAATATTAAATTATTCATATATAACACATAATATTCTATATTTTCAATCATTACCTTTTATCTTTTGTCAGTTCTATGTATGTATTTTGTACAAATGCCATACAGAAAGGTTTCTATATTTACAGTAAAATTATAAAACAAAAAACAACATATGTCAAATTCACTTGACATTGACACCTTTCAATCAGAAATTTATCTTAGTACCTGTTTCTGTGGTTATAATGTAGCTGGCTACCGTAAAATTGTACATTTTGGCACCTTAAAAAGACTATATTTCTCTTTATTTGATCCATACCCTGTTGTGCATCTTGTAGCAAAACATTTTCTGTCAAATGGTAACGGGTCACGTTATCACCATTTTGTTTCCCAGTTACTTAGCCATGTCAACGCATCTCGTGCTCTCACCTATAGTTACTACACCGTGGTATTCTGTAATTCGAAAGTCTTTATAAAAATAGTAAATAAATAAATATAAATATATCATCACGGCTTATTACCCATTGCTGGGTGTGCCAGTCTGCTTTATACACAGATATCGGTAATGATGAAATATTAGAAATAGTAACTTATTATAATAGTTCATATTCATAGCAACTGTCTGTTGCCTAGATATTTAGTGTATTTATTGTAGTCATGTGACGCTCAAAATAATATCACCAAAAATCGTTTAAGAATGAAGCTACTTCTAATATCAATATGCCCGCTAGAATGTGGCATTCTAATGCCGAAACAAAGAAAATGCAAACAAACAATGTTAGTAAACCTAGCGTTGAAATCAGTAACCTTTGGAAAACATTATTATGTCAAATAGAGGATGTCAAAATTTGATTGAATAGTTTCGTGAAAGCCTGTATTATATAATTTATATATTTATTATTTATTTTATGTTTTATACTTTTATTATTATTATTATTATTATTATTATTATTATTATTATTATTATTTTGTAACCTGATGACGACTGTAGATCTGTAGCAGTCGAAACGATATAGATATATATATATATATATATATATATATATATATATATATATATATATATATATATATATATATATATATATATATATATATAATAAAGACAATGCAAGTCCAACCAGTATTTTTTTTAAAGAAAAGAAGGTCTGGGGATATAGTATCATATTGTCGTGATTAAAAATATCATAATTTAATTTGATTGCAAAACTTCTGAATCTACTCATCCCATTTTAAAAATGAAGTATATTTGAAGTCCATCTAAAAATGCTAATATTTCGTTGATTTATTTCTCTCTAAAAGTTGCAGGAAATCATAAACTGTTGACGAACGCTTTCAAAATATTTTCACATTTTACAGTGAGAGAATTTTATTTCAAATTCTGTTGGAATATAAACAAACTATGAAGTGTCGGCGCTAAAAACAATTCGCAACTAGAGCTTTGATTTTATTTCTTCATTCTCTTTGCTCTGAATTTCATTCTATCTAAATTTAATATAGTTTTTCTCCTTCACATTTCCCCGAAATGATTTCAGACAGTAAAATTTTGCTGATTTGGATGTTGTTCTCTCAGGATTTCACTTCGGAAGAGCTGTTGTGGAATTATAATTAAGAGATTTCTGGTTTAATAAAGTTTTAGAGCATCGAGCATTCTTGACAGTATCGAGCGATCTCAAAGAATCACTCGAAGCGTCTCAAAGAGAATTTTAACCCTAATTAAATGTTGAGGAAACTCGCAATAAGAAAATCTCAACTTCAGCTTAAACAGAAGTCAATTAAAATTTTTACAAGTAGTTAAACTTTAAGTATTACTTGTTCGCTGCTGCAGACATTGATGTTCGGTTTTTACTTTGAAAAATGAATCTCACTTCCATAACACAACTTGGAAGAAGTTAATGAATAATTGACTAGATTTATCTTTGTCTCAGTTGCTGACAGCTTAATTCTTCATCCATTACTGATCTGTTGTAGCCAGCTTCACATCATTGGGCAATCTCTATTAGGGAACATAACCAAACATTTTTGTCTCTTTCACTCATCAATCTGGATAAATTACGAAACGTATCCATCTTAGGTTATAATAAATAAATACTCGAAATCTTGGACATACAGCATTTATTCTTACAAAACCAACGGTACAGTTTATTTTTTTAAAGATAAGAATTTGGCATAAATTTATTTATCTCTCTTATTTGCATTGACAAGATAGGCCCGCAATAAGGATGGATGTAACACGCTTGTCTTTCAAAAATTCATATTGTTTCGACTAAGCTACGACATGCATTTTTAAAAGATGCTCGTTTTTCACAATACTGTCGCTATAGCATAAGTTCACTTATTATTTCAGATCAGTGTTATGACTGATTTAGTTCATTTAGTATCGTTTTTGATCTGGGGTCCGTTTATTGAAATTTTTCGCATACGTAAGTGGGAGAGATGCGCATGCGAACTGCATATTGGTATTCTTGAAACGAAATCGTGTGGTCGTAGGCGAATATTCCGCACGCAATTACATCGCATGGGTATGAATAACTTGAAAGTATCATACGCACACGAAACTGTGTCTGTTACTGTTACATGTATTTGGTGTGTCAGTACTTAGATGATATAAATCAAATTATGATTTTATATAATTCCGGGTCGTTTTATGATCTTCTAATGACGCCAATTACAAATCTAGAATCTCCATACACTTGAGTATCGTTATAATATTCTACAAATGTGTGCTCGTGCATTCATAGAACGATGAAATGGATTGATAGAAAGGAATTTTAGGTGCCTCTTAACGAGCCTTGCATTTCAAATCTGAAATGGTTAGCAAAATTAGAGTATTATTATTATTACATAACACTTGCATATTTATATTGCCATATTATGTACGTGCATACTATAAACTAAGAAAAATAATACCTACTATATCAAATATATTATGTATATATAATAAATTTTGAATATTAAAATTACAACACTTATGGCTTTTGACAGCGTCGTTGGCAGCTACGGCTGACAGCTTTGGTTGACAGTGACAGTTAAAAAACAATTATATGATGAAGCATTCACGTGGTAAAAATATTTTGTTTAGATTGGCTGCTATAAACTACGTTCGCTTGCTTTCGAGAATCGTATGCGTAGGCTTCGGCCGAGTTTCGTTTGGTATTCAAGAATACTACTCATACGTACAGTACTGTTCGTGCACGAAACTAACCAAACGAATTTCGTCGCGTGCGGAAAATTTCGCATGATTTCAAGAATCGGGCCCCTGATCTAGATCCTTTTATGTATTCAGTTCTTGATCTGGTTCTAGATTTAAAAACTATCATTTATGATCTTAAAAAAGATCGAATATACAAGAAAATCCAAGAACAAATTAAATACAAGTAAATTTTGTCATTTATTTAACACAGAAAATTAAATGGTATAATGATTGTCTGCCCAATTGATATGGCCTTTCTTAATTGCATTTCAACAATTCTATTTAAAATTGTTATTTTTGTTTCTGTTTCTACTTTATTCATTAATTTAGTATTAAAAAAACTAAGGAAGTAGTTATATACATATCTAATTTTTCTTCCCATGTGTAAGGCATAAGGCTACGTAATTAAAAAGAAATAAAAAGCATTTGAAAATCATTAATGATCTTTTTTAAGATCTAAGAAAACCAGATCCCAAATTCCTGATCGGATCTCAAGAAAAAGATTCGATCGCAAAAAGTGACCTATGATCTGATCTAGAACATATTAATTGGAAAGATATTGATCTTGGTCTAGATCCTTTATAAATTGATCTATCACAACACTGATTTCAGATATATTAACTTGATTCATAATTCATACTGTGTCAGTGTATTATTTTTCACATATTTCGTTCCACATTTGTTAATGAAATTACCAGTTGACTTATTTTTGAATTTTGAATACATTTACTGTGTAATATATTTTTATAATAATTTCCGACAATACTGCATTTTAAATCTGGCAACACTGGTGGCAGTACTATTTGCTAGTCTGCATGCGTTACTTATACAGTACATTTAATATACAATATGACAAGTTGGAAATCTTTTAAAATAAATAATAGAATAGGTATACATTGTTACTTGTATAAGTAATTGATGTATTAAAAATATTTCAAAATGAGTATACTTGTTATTGGTATTAAGAATAATTTGTGTGTGGGGGCAGAATCCGTTCATATTTTTCCGTGTGGGGGCAGAGCCCCCTCAGATTTGTCCGTGTGGGGGCTCAAGCCCCGAAGCCCCCACGTAGTCGGCGCCTATGTTTAGATGGACTGGCATTTTGCGATCACATTCAGTATCCTTCTTTTATTTGTAATGTTTGTTAGTTTTGGAATAGTTTTCGTTGTAAATTCTGCTGGAAAATACTTCTTGCGTGTATTTACTGCGATTTAATTCCGTTTTTGATGTAAAAGCAATAATCCCTTTATCCTTTACATATAATTTAACATAAAGACTGAAACTTCTAATCATTGTATAACTACAAACTATTCGTAATTCAACCTTTGGTTCTTCAACTTCTCTCTGTAATTTATCATTCTTTCATCTCGTAAACCGGAAGCATTACGTGCCGGATTGCGAAAGTGTTTCAGAGAGATATTCTATGAAGTTTCTATGAGGAGTGTTTGTAGCTTTTGCGAAGTTTGTGCACGGCGAGGACTGAATGAACGGGGCTGCATTCACGCTTTAATCACCTGCGCTTTTTGTGCCTGCGACGGTCTGTGGCCCCTGTTTCCGAAATCGTAACACGCCACTGTAATTAATGGTGGAAAATTGTTTTTTGATGCTTGTTTTATTATCGTTAGGCAAATTTACTTCTACAAGGCGGGAATAGGTTAGGATTAGACCACACTTACAGGTGTATTTTATATGTAACTGCTACAATTTCTTAAATCTTCGACAAAGATTTTTTAATGGTTATATATTTATGGTTCAAATCAGACATCTGAATTTGTTACACTATTAAAGTTTTCAGTGCCTATAAAATAACTTATGCATATTACAGATTAACACATTCAATAGCAAGTAAAAAAGTGGTACGACATAATCACCCCAATTTTGTAAGACAGTTGCTAAAAAAATGTAACCAATTCGGATGTACTTACAAAGTTCAAACATAAAAGAAGCACCACATAATATAAAAAATTATTTAGAAACTTCCCAATGGAAATGTATTTGAAGTTGTGAGGCTGGCCAAGGTGCGAAATGCAAACATGTTGCGTGCATGTTAATTACTTACAAATGTTAAATTTGAAGCAATGTGATTTTGTTATTTATACTTCATATGATGACACTTGTTTTATTGTAAATGTTTATTTCAATTCAGGTGTCGTACGACATTTAATTTTTACTTTAAAAGATAATTATTTCAATCAAATTTTACATAGACCAAAAGAGTAGTTTCTGTTATAAAATAAATAAATAAAATTTGAATATTTTCTGTTTTATTTTGTAATTAATAAATATATGTGTACTTTTTTAAAAAATTTTGCATCTGATAAGATTGGTGCAGATAAATTAACTAGAGAGCAAATAAATCATATGCATAAGGTACAAAGTACAAACATGAAATCTAATTTCGATTAGTATTAGATCCTAGAAAAGAATTATTTAATTCTCGATCAAACTATTTTGCAAGTTCTTACTTGGATAAAAATGTTCTGAACAAAACATTCATTCTTATATAGTGAAATTTCTATCCCATTTTTAATGCAATTTGCCAGTTCTTATTTAATATTTTATTTTTTTTAAATCGGCATGAAAATCCTCATTTTCGGACTAATTTGAGTCTTGAAAGTAAAATTTCCATGACTATTCATGAAAATTAAATTTTCATGACTAGTCATTTTTACTTTCCACTGTCTGTACTAATTTGATTCACTTTTCTAATGCTGCACCACTTTTGAATCTATCGTACTCCTTTTCGTACCGTTTTTTGGATTTTTTTGATAGTAAATCTGTCACAGCGGCGTTCGCAGCTTCAGTTATGTCCATCGATACTTCATCTTCACCATCAAAATCATGTTCGCATTGCGACATCGTTTTCAAAAGGAAAATTACCAGTAGCAAGAAAGCAAACACAACGCGTCAAATTTTGTAATAATAAAATGTGTCACTTTGTTTACTTGTCATGACAACGTTTTCTAAAATTTGTTATAGCTCTGATGATTTATGCAAACCTAATTTTTTCTATAATTTTAAGCTTCTATAATTGCTGATTTAAAAAAATAGAATACATCACGCATCATAAAAATGTCTTTGCTTGACGTGGAGGCTTTGAAGAAATGCTCGGACGCTGCGCATCCTCGCATTCTTCAAACAAGCCTCCTCGTCTGCAATGAAACATTTTCATGACTTGTAATGTAATATACTATTTCGGACAATAATGAAAGGGTATATTTTCCTACAGAACAATACCTTTTAGTTTTATTTGTCATTTTATTTAAAATATATCCAACTATTAACACTATCACTATAATGGCACGTTTTCCCGAATGGTACACTTTCAATTTTTGCCACCAGAGGTCACACACTTTGCTGGCTCATCCGAATAGAAAAAATGTAAATCCTGTCATTTTGTCCAGTATTGCAATTGCAATTATTATTTGTTATTTGCCGCAAAAATATTGTTAAGAGAATATTGTGGTACAGAATTAAGGTGAATATAATTTACAAATATTTCTGGTTATAACATAACATAATTCACCAAATTCGGGCCATTATACTCGTTTTATTAAAGAAAATTTTCGCTTGTAACTTTTGTAAACAAAGTAACGTATAACAAAATATAACAAATTGAAATTATTGTATGTCTTGGTATTTCTGTTATAATTGTCCATTCGCAGGATTACAAAATCAAACTCATAAAAGTTTAGTATTTAGTGTCTCCTTGTTTGGATTTGAATTTGTATAATGTCTTTGTTTATATTTTGTTTACAATTCCAAAAGCTTCTATTCATACTAAACAAATATTAGCTTAATGTTGCTATTAACAATTGCAACATCGTCTGTTAAAATCTGTTTCACAACATTATAGAACATAATCATTGAAATATCAAATATTGCTTTGTTTTCCGTGCGTCTCGTAACCCAATAATCAGATTATTGTCATCAACTACGAGTAGATCGCATGCAACATATTTCATATTATGATTTCATTTGCTTATAATATAGTTATTAAAATGCATCAGTGAATTAAAGTGCTTTAAACTGAATTTGAAATGACCGTCAACGCGTCATTTCGATATTTTCTAGTTTTGAGCTAGATTTAATGGAGGTATATTTTCGGGCTGCCATCTATTGGCGACTAAAATTAACGTGAATCCCTCAAGAGGGCGATGTATGCAACTCTTGAAAATGGTATTCTGTTATTGAACTATACAGTAAATATATATATAGTGCATTGCATTCCTTGCCGGTTTCTTGTTTGTCTTTTTGTTTTAAAGTACATATAAATTACTTTGCAATATGAGCAAAGAACGAAAAAAATAACGTCAATCGCTGCGTTTATGGCTGTCATTCTCGGGGTCGGAAGGAATTATCTGTCCCAAAAATTGGCGAAAGGAAGAGAGATATTCAAAGTAAATTTGGTAAAATGGAGTCTATCGACGAAAGAGAGGGCTGGATTAGGAAAATACGAACTGGAAAACAAGTGACGAATCATAAGAGGATAACAAAAATGAAAAGTATTGTATTATTCCCTGACCAATTCATGAGTAAAATAATACACTTTTCACTTTTTGTGTAGCATGCAATATATTTTTTACTCTTGTAATTAAAACAATTTGAAAGATATTTGACATTAGTTCCATTTTAATTTTTTTAACTAAGTAAATACATATTTATTTAATATCCATAAATAATATATGGTACTATTTTACTATCTTGTACAAAATATAAAGATAGCTGTAATGTGTTTGCACTGGCCACTATGGCCAGCTATACAAGAGCATTTTGTAAATAATCAATTGTAAATTTAAAGTTTTTCTAATCTCATGAGGATGTGACGTTAAAGCACTTGTTTAAACAGCCCAAATTTTTTTTTAGTTTGTAGCACTATGTTCATTAACGCCACATTAAAATAACAACCCACGATTCAACAATTCCCCTTTATAAAACTTCGAGAAGAATTTGTTGCCTCCAAATAAGTAAACATTTCCTTAGAAATAAGTCTAAGTCTAAGATAACTTTCTTCGAATGTCATTATAATTTAAGTACGTACACAAAATTATTACTAACACTATTTATAAGAAAGTTTAATGAATTTGTTAGTATACTTCAAAACAAATGTTGGTTATACAATGTTTCTGTATGCGATCTTACAGCACAATACCATTTTCAGAGCACGTGTATGCGACAACTCTAGCGCCGCCATCGGTAGTTTTAGTCGCCAATTGGTATTTTCCTTGTACTACACTTGTGACTCATTTCACTCCGTTGCTAGATTACAAACAAATCGCTGTCATGGTGACAGTTGCAAGATGGTGCCAAGTATCAAGCGAGTGTATGGTCTGCAACAGTGACTCCCGCTATAATTATAAAGAATAAATGACAAATGTGAAATTCTTTAAGTTTCCAGAGCCATCCGAAAACATTGAATCACATGTAAATCTCAAATGTCAAAACACTAGTGACGTCAAAATCATAACCCTCTATTAGACTCAAAAGATGACGGATGAGTCTTTGTTCTGCTTTGTGTTTAGTGACTTTCTACATCTACACATTGGCAGTATCTGTAGCACAATTCAATAACCATTTACCTTGGTGATCACTAACAGCAACAGCAAGTATCAGTTCAGGCTGTTTTGTCTCACGTTATCTCATGCCTCGGCCCGGAACGTTCAATAATACAATTTGAAAGATAACAAGCACCAGGAAACGTTAACGGTGCGAACGTTCGACGCACGCACATACACCTGCGCAGCGAACGCACCCTAGCATATCGCTCGGAAAATGAAAGATTTTGGATATATTACAATGTAACAAATTGCCTGCTCAAGCATGAAAATAGGGGCTTAGCGAAATCGGTTTAGGTGTTAAATTAAAAATTTAATTTATTTACAATAAAATCTAACTCGAAAAGGCTCCAACACTCATATATAAAAGGCGGGAAAATATTTTTTATCTCTCGCCAACGAATATAAGAGGTATAAGAATCGTGGTAAAATTGCATAACTTTGGTTGCAGAATTCAATATTTATTTATTTATTTATTATCAATCTGACCTACAAGATGTAATATCTCAATTACAGGTAGATTATATAAAAAAGCAATAAAAAATACCTTAACTAGCACAAGTAGCAATGTAATTACAAAATAAACTCAGATCATATTGGTTTTCATAGCACACATATAACAAAATAATTATTTGAAGCAATAACTCATAGTAACAATATATTGCGTTCTTAAACTACACGAACGAGTCAAAAAAGATGTCAATGTAATGTGGCAGGGTATTAAAATTTTCACATAACATTCTAACTAGTTATTTTAATTCATAGTTAGTACGCGCTATACTGCAATGAAAGGTTCTTTTAATACGAGAATTATGTCTAGGAACAAATATTGGTATTTTCGCAAGTATAACTGAATCATTCACGATGCAGTGTAAAACCTTATACAAAAATAGAGATGACTGAATTTTTCTCGGCTTATTGAGTGAGACTATATTAATGTCTGCAAGTAAGATGTTGTAATCAGTTTCAAAACTGGGATACCGTCTATGAAGTTTGTAATAACAAAATTCAAAATTTCACAAATTTTCGTTGCTTCAAGTATACATTGGTATTTATTATAGATTGGACTCTAAACTTGCAGACAATATTCAAGTTTTGTTCTCACAATAGAGAAATATAGCTTCTTATAAAAAAAATAAACAATAAATCAATTTTCATATGTTAGTACTATAAGTTTCTGGAGAAGAAAATATTTATAATACATTAAAAATTGGAACAGTATAAATGGAAGGAACTGAGGTATGTAGTTAAATTAATAAAAATTAAATGACGGGTGGTAATGTGCTAGCCACATCAGATATTTAGGTTATCTTTTGCTGTGATTCCCCTCTTATATGTATGTTTAATTCTCCTTAAATGTCAATTACAGAACAAAATGGCACCTAGGGAAAACTTATTATGTAAATAATGCTAAAGTGCTGTTAAGTGGTGCTTAGAAACTATATGCAGAATGTATTATCATATATAGAGCCCTTTAAATTTTATAGAAATGCCTTTAAAATTCAAATTAACTTGAAAACTCTTTAATGTTTATCTGAAATTACTCCGTGAAAAGTTTTTCTCAATTCTTGCTATGAAAATAGTTTTCCTCTTGTTTATAATAAACATTTTGTATAAAACAAGATGAACATTCTCAAAGAAAATAAAATGATATTCGGATCGTAAATCAGCAAGAAAGATAATGTAAAAATTTTCATTTTATAATTTAATGATTATGGAATTAGTTTTAGGAATAGTCTCTCCCTAATGATTTGAAAATTACGTTGAATATGAAGTGCATCAGCAAACTAATGTTTGGGAAATAATGAACTAAACTAATCAGTTTAAAATTGACTTTACTTTCAATTTGATTAAATAATTGAGTTGATATTCTGCAATTCATTAATGGATTTAAAATAACATACCTGCAAACTTCCTTACCATTCTGTCAATAATTAACCATACTTCGTTTCAAAATAAGATGGACTAGTAAATCAGTCCGTCAAATATATTCCTCCGTCAATAATTTACTGAGTTTACATGCAGTTTTGAAACCGTTTTTAAAACGCTTTTAGTTTTGAAAACGCCATGTATACAATGTCAAAACGGGTTTGAATTATCTCAAACCAAAACTAAAATTCATGGGTTGGACTTGAAAACAAGTTCCAAAACTACTCATGTAAACACTTAAAATTCAGTTTCGGTACTGCGCATGCGTATAGAACATAACGTTTCTGTCGCTTTGTGTTACTAACCTTCCAATAAACTGACAGTTGTGTAGTTTTAGTGCGTAGTGGTACGAAGTATAAAACTGAAATCTGAAACCATTTTCAAAACTGCATGTAAACGTAATAATTGTTTGCTAAGGGATAGTCAAAAAATTGAATTCGATAGTGATCGACCGTTTCAGTTCTTAATAGGGGAATACAGCTCAATCGAATTAAGAGAAATTAGTAAAAAATATTGAAAGTAGATGCTTAATAATGAATATTAATAAAGAAATAAAATGATAAAATTGAAATACTTCGGAAATAAGGAGGTTTTTGTTTTAGCAGCTCGCCACTCATACGAAATCCATATATATTATTTTGATTGGCTACTCAAAGACCACCTATAAATATATAACGAATACCGAGTTAGGGGGTGGAGTCTACTACCAATGGAAGTAGACAAATTCAAATAGCGGACACGTGGCTACCAGTCCAGTACTGCAATTCTCAAACAGTTTTTATTTGAATATAAATTTCTAATTTCTTGCATTAAACAAAAAATAGTTTCATGTAAAACCTACAATAAAAGTTATCTTTTATATTTAATATATATTTTAGAATGGAATAGTAAAATTCAATTTTACGTCTGGTTGCGATGTACGTACATATTTCTATATATTTCTTAGCGAATCTAGTGGTGACAGCATGTACTACAGATATGAAATATTTGTATTGCTCGTTCTTTTTTTTAGTGACATCTAACGTCAAAACTTCTATTCTATCTATTTTTTGATCCCTATAACAAAATAATCCTTCACACACAGACTCCAATCTCATTTGATGCTTAATCCATTAGATGTAGACTTTCTTCATTTCTTTATCCAATTAATAATGTCACATATCCTGAAATCACACACTCTTCGTTCACACCTAATCATTTCTTCAAGCAATTAACCGCAAAGGCGGCGTTGAATTCGTACCGATTTGTTCAGAACTTGGCATTTGTACCTCGCTTTTACTTATCTCCACAACCGCTAGATGGCTGGCTCGTTGTGGCGTGCACAGTGATATATGAATGTCCCGTAAGACAGTGTTTCTCAATAGTTGTTTTATACAATGAATGCAGTGACAGAAGTGATACCAACTCTTATTATAAAATGAAAAAAGGATTATGAACTTCAATAAGTAAATACCATGAAGCTAGGAATATATAGAGCATAGAGTTAAGAATATGTATAGAGGGAGCGTGAAGCATGTTTGTTGGCAATGACCTTGATGCCTGGTGACGGAAGGGGAATAAAGCGTTGGCCATATTGGACTTTTCCATTTCTGCAGTCCAATACGGGGTACACTGACATATTTATTAAACACAAAAGTTTAAGAAACAATTTCGAAATAGCATACGTCAACGTAAGCAAAGGCAAAATACAAATCTGAAATGGAACACAAGATGGACCATTCCCCGCAATATACCTATAAATAAATATACTGCTGATGCCCTATCTCTCACTTAAGAGGAGTCTGCTACAAACATTATTGTCTATCCTTGTCAGTTAATGTAAGAATTTCCCTCCCGCTAGTTCACCTTTCTCGTTCTACACAAATAAAATCAAAGCTATCTGGCGCTTGTGCGGATTGCGGAGCTATTCTTACAGACAAGTGCAGCTATAATTGCAGATATATACGTCTGCACTCGTCCACTGTTAGTCTCACAAATCTCACTCCCACTAGCAGTATATTAGTTTTATAGGTATATTTTCCCTGCATGGCTTCATGATTTCGGACTTGAGCTCTATTATATATGCTTAACTCCATGATATGGAGGGGTAATAAACACGCGTTGTAGGTAATGGGACACAATGCAGTGAAGCTACGCCGTAAATTATAATAAACAAAAATTATATTGGGACCCGCAGAATAGCATGCGACACCAGCGGAATTTTATGGAACTAAATTAATGGCGGCCAGACATGTCAAATATGTAAACGTCAAGAACCAGCGTTTTGTTTACTAGAAAAATAAGTTCTCGCGCTTTCATTGTGTAATTTCTTTTGATAATATGTAATCCTCGACTGGATCAAAGTAATACTGGGAAAACTTGGAGAAAAACAGTCTGATGAAAACGTTTAAAAATTGTTTTATTATATAGCCATTGTTTCGACACCAAATTTGCCTTCTTCAGGGAAATGTAAACTTACTGAGTTGTAAAACTTTTTTTATAAAATGTTGAATTACAAAAGTATATTGTCAAAATTATTTTTAGAAAAATGTAAACCACACAGTTCATCTTCTGAAGAAGGCATATTTGGTGCCGAACCGTCGGCTATGTAATAAAACAATTTTCAAACGTTTTCATCAGATTGTTTTTCTACAAGTTTTCCCAGTATTCTTTTGATAATGTTCGAAAAATGAGCGAATTAAAGAAAATTAACATAATGTAAATCAAAAAGTGCTATATTAAAGGGTGTAGGTATGAGTGCAACAAAAATTTAAGTCATTCCATAATTTTTGGTAAAGAAGAAAAACTTGATCGATTGAACGTATGGAAAAGAAATTTAAATATATCGGGAAGCTCTAATCTGATAATAAATTTGACTGCTTCTTGCAATTCACAGTGAGCACAACGGAGTGGGGGAAACGCTAAGATAAACGGCTTCACCTATTTAATCCAACGCTACCTCTATAGTTTTCCTAGCTTCATGGTACATACAGTGGAAATATTCCAGGAATAAAATAATACTTGTTAGCATCTTCTGTTCTCGGAATGCATTTCTTTAGCTAATTTGATTATTAATTTAATTAAGTTACTCTTTGTTGAATCAAAGTAAAGGCGGACCCTTTACGAACAATTAAATTCAACGCCAATTACAATTTAAAATCAGTTAAAAATCCACTGCGCGCTCCAAAGCATTTACTTTTACTTTTATCCCCTTTTATTCTTTTTTATTATCTCGAATTTAGAAAATTGCATTTTCAAGAAGAAGTTTCTCGATAAATTTATTGCAAGAAAAGAAAAATAAAAAATATAATTCCTCTTTGTGGTCTGCGATGTCCTCTTTTAGAATCGGAATCCACATCCGCAGTATGTATCTTACCCCTAAGGGACAGGTTCTCCTGCAGATTGAGAATCGCTGCCTAATGTCGTCGATCTCTGTCTTATCTCCTTCTTTGTATATCTCCTTCCTTGTCGTACATTTGGCTTTGTGTCCCTCTGTCCCAGAGGGTATCTGCGATTTTCGACTGCGGACTTCGCCGTACAAAAGACAGATAAATAAGACTCACCAGTGACTGTGCGAATCAAGAAAGGAGATCCTGCTAAACATATTTCATAGTATTAGACGCGCTCCCACATTTGTTAGGTTGCCAAGGAGCCAGAGAATCATAAATGTTTACGTAACGGTTTTAAGCAAATATTCTTATGGCCTGAATCTTTTTATCAAACAGTTTATAAAAATATTTTCGTTTTTCCACCCGGGAAATTATGGAGAGCATTAAGAATAACATTGTGCTAAAATATTGTGATGTTTGTAGTGTGACAAAAGGATAAAGGATAAAAGAAGAAAGGATGAATTAAGAGGCGCATTAACGCTTGAAAGGAGCAATAGATTTACGCCTTTTTTCTTTCTAAAGGAGTGAAAAATAAGTACAGTAGTCGGTTATGCCTTCACTAGTTAATGCGACAAGCCACTCATTACAATCAAAATCAGAATTTCTGTAAAGCGGCATTACGATTAGAAATATTTTACTATGACTTGTTATACGCAATACATGAACCGCTTTGTCGATAAGAATTAATTGCAATACGCCAGTGGCATGAACACTATTTCACAGTGACGTTATTTCGAGACTACAGTTGGCCGACTGTTCGCCACACTTCTCTTGTAAATGTTGGAGATTGGTGGTGGAACACAGTACGTGTAATGCTCTTTCTTACCGCACCAGCTTTCTTTGGTGTTATGAACAGTAAAGTTACATCTAATTTTTCTGATGGGTTTATTTGCCGCATTCCTGACAACAATCCAATAAAAAAAAATAAAAATATTAAGGCCCACTTTTACAATTGATGGATAAACTATGGTATAGCTATCGAAGGTATAACTTTATCTTAGTAATTATACCTTCGATAAACAAGACTGTATTTTACAATGCATTTTATTTATCAGTTATACCAGGAATTACGTTAAATCACTTTAGGTAGGTATTGACACAATAAAATTATCTTCTTGTTAGACTATTTTTCTTCAATAATGTTATTATTTCTGCCTTCTAATTTGCATTTTTCACGATGTTAAATGATATATATATATATATATATATATATATATATATATATATATATATATATATATATATATATATATATATATATATATATATATAATATTTTGGATTCTGACAGTGATGATGATATACTTGGTTGACATCTGTCAAACGTATGAATGCGTATGAATAAAATATACCTATAAATAAATATACTGCTGATGCCCTATCTCTCACTTAAGAGGAGTCTGCTACAAACATTATTGTCTATCCTTGTCAGTTAGTCTAAGAATTTCCCTCTCGCTAGTTCCCCTTTCTCGTTCTACACCAATAAAATCAAAGCAATCTGGCGCTTGCGCGGAGCTATTCTTACAGACAAGTGCAGCTGTATATGCAGATATATATGTCTGCACTCGTCCAATGTTTGTCTCACAAATCTCACTCCCACCAGCAATATATTAGTTTTATAGGTATATTATGAATAACAACACATTGTTTGTGTTTGCGTGGTATCCCTAAGAAGCAGGGATAAATTTATCCGAGGTTTATACGACCGATTTCCATGGGATAAGAAACACTGGTGTTTATTCTAGCTGAGGTGGATCCGAGGTTTGTAAAATACAATTTTCAATTTTATACCTGGTATAGCGTTATACGAGGTTCATCTAATGATTGTAAAAGTGGTAATATTAAATTAAACTCACTCTTCTAACTTTAAAACTTACCAATTAAACATCAAAAAGTAACCTCGTTTTAAATTCGTAAATGGTAATCCAGTTTTATCAGAACATCCACCTGACCACAAATCCGAGACAAATTTTCGTCAAGCCATAAAATAACTCATATGAATATGCCAGGAGCTCTGCGCATAGACATTATGACTTGGTTATAAATTTTAAGCAAACCCACTGACTTATACTGCAGAATAACGTTCATAAAACACAATCGACTTTGTTAGGAACCATAGCCGCTATTTTATATCCTTTTTGATATATAGCAAAGCCAGTAGATGGCGTAATAACTACATAAGTGCGCTAGGGAACGAAGGAACGAACCCTAAAGACGCCATATTTGTCTCTGTAATAATGACATCTTTTGTTGTGCATAATTTTCTTCTCTTCCAATCTTAAGGTTTGTAACAAGTATTCTCTTGTACCACATGTATCTCGTGAAGTGCGTACGCGTTCAATATTTAAAATTACAGCATGCCACGTCTTGAGTTATTCCTTTGAAGTGTTCTCCGTCATCTTGGCCAGGCTCAACGTAAGCTAAAGTGAGACTCGACAATCCTGTCATGCTGGATTTTTCATTTAAATCGATGGAAGAAATAAAGGAGGGTATTTTTAGTGGAAAATTCTGCCTTGAAATTACGCCTTTGATAATCAAAATAAAAGTTTCACTATGCGAAAGAAATCTGATAATGGTCTGAAATTACGCTTATGCGCCGCTGTTGCTAGAAGCAAATAATATGATTTAGTAATATATTGTAAGGTGTGAACCCCGCAGCTATGTTGAACAAGGGTCTAAATATAGCGATGACGTAATCGCGCTAGCAGCCGAGCTGTATAAACAAAAAAGCCACGACGTGTTTAATTACTTCCGGTCATCTGAACACCTGAACCTTTTGTGTTCGTTGTTATTATGCGTTCGAACATTCTAGAGGTTTTTAGAAAGTAATGGCAGCTGTATAAAAAGGACGCAGCTATGCTCGGTAGTTAGTTACATGAGAGACATATAAAGACATTCACATAGAGTGTTAGTGAAGCACAGCAGTATCGTGGTGAGCGTATGCAGTATAGTGTCGAGTGGAGGACTCGGGAAGTTACTAGTTAACTTGGATAGCTGTGGATGTGAATACTCGGTAGTGTTGACGAGTATTGGGAAGCTATAGTGTACAAGGACAGTAACGGCGAATCGGGAAGTTACTGGTATACCGGGATAACTGTGGAATTGAATATTCTGTAGTATTGAAGAGTATTGGGAAGCTAGGTATACAGGGACAGTAACGGCAAGTGGAAGTGGTATTGAAGAATTGTGGCATACGGACAGTCGGCGAAGAGAGAGAGTTACATAAATAGACAGATAGTGAGGTGAAAAGTGTGACTTCTGTCCGAGCAGTTGAATATACAGACACTGCTGAGTCAGTTAAGTATATAGGCGCTGTGGAGGTCGGTAGGCGGACAGTTAATTGGTTAAATAAATAAATAGCGACACTTATTATCCATTCATATTCCTAATTATTGATCATGTAAGTTATTTTACCGGTTTCAGGATAATATCCCATTGTTTATATGTACAAAAGTAGGCTGGTAACTAAGTAATAACTGTATCTGTATAGTAATATTATTACCATAGTGATTTGTCAACAACGGTCTACAAAATGAAAATAAAATAAAATGAAAATATAATGCTCTTCATTAATATATACAGATAACGTTAGCCTATCGTTCTAAATACGGTCTACTTTGTTCTAAAGTAATAAACATGAGAAATAAAGCACATAATTTGAATACATTGACATATGTCAAAATAATTGTTCTTTTAACGATAACAATCTGAAAGTAGCATTAATGACAGAATTTCAAAAAATTATATTTATCAATGTTTTAATTTTCTGAAACCGATAAACTATTGAAAAAACCACGGATGTCTTAAAATCCTCGCTTTACGACATCTGCGGCAGTTATGATATGCATAACATTCCTAGGTATGTTAATAGCTATTAAACATATGAATATATTTTTAGAAGTGTTAATTAGATCAATTTATGATTTATGTGACTCCGAAAAATATCGAACTACACTGTTTGAGAACAAGATGAGTATTAAAAAAAATATTACAGCTTAACGAATTAAGACTTTTTAGGACTATAGATCACTTTCAATTTAGATGAAATTTCATTTCAAAAGAATAAAGAAAATTACGAGGGACCCGATTGTGAGTGTAACAAGAAACTGTAAAAATTTTTAATTAAAGCAAAAAATTAACGACGCTATTTAGGAAGCAAAATGCAGCAAATAAACTAATAAACTCTTTCTGAAAGAGTGGAGCTGATTTTGCTAGAAATCAACCAAAATATTGTTTTTGTTTTATTAGAAAACTTTGTATGGCACAACCTGCTATATATTTTGAAGTTTCAAATACTGGAAAATTTTCTACGCTAACTTCATTCATAGAACATTACGCCGAACTTTGGAGCTGTGCTATAATAGTATGAATGACTTCACGTTCAACCCCATCAAAAAGTTATGAAACGGGATAAATTGATTTCTACACATAAAAGCAAGGAAGCCATTAGCTAGTCCCGCTGAAGAACTTACCAATCGTGTTTATATATTACAGAACAGAACAGGGCTGAAATATTTTCACGAATTTTATGGCTTTGATTATGGACCGAGAAATGATGCACGCTCTTTATTCATATGGTTTCATATTTACATATAATAGCGAAGCCATAGAGTTACGTTAACAGTTTATCTGAAGAATGGGAAAGTTGGCATTCAAAATGATTTTTAAATTAATATCAATAACTTTTTTTTACTCGTATATAGTTTAATTTGATTTTATTTGCTGGCAAGTATCGTGTAACCAATCGGATTATTTTAGCTTTGTGTCGAATGCACTCAGCTGAATATATTTTTTCTGAGTAGTAAGTACACGCCGCTTTTAGCCCATGCTACGCCCTTAGTCAGAATAGGGTACTATACCATAGTCTATCTTAAATAAGAAGAAAATATACATAAATTAATGAGTATTAGTGAAAAAATGTGTCAATATTGATTAGGTCGCAAACTACAAGCGATTAAAGTTGATTAATAATTAGGTATGACGCGTTAGGTCCTAAGAATTTGATTGGTCGCCTGATTTTAAAAACGAGATTCGCGCGTCTGCTGCGGTCACCTTTGAAAGATTATGAACTGTCACGTTGTTGTATAACCTAACAAAAAAAAAATAGAATTTTATGTTTCAGGAATTTGTTTAATTATATCTAGTAATATTAACAATAATAATCTATTTATAATTAAATCAATTTGTAATATTTATTAATTAAATTAATAATAATATTAACTAATCAAAACAAACAAACACTAGCGCCATCCGCCGTCATACTTTGTGTCATAATATTGTCAAACTGTTTCACTGTTCTATAATTTATTTTAAAAAAATGCTTATTATGTATGTTATTTATGCTTAATAAAAATTTCTTCGCCAATATGACGTATAAGTTTTTTTATGTAAATATTTCAGCTATGCAAACATGAAAAAATCTGTTCTCTCTAGTACTAACAGTTTGTCGACCATTGGAAGTACCAGCTACGTCACGCAAGAAATTCTTAACTTTAAAAATTCATATCTCGCTTATTACGTAAAATTTTTAAGCCGCGTGTGCACTAAAATTATTATTTCATCCTGTTCTTACAAAAAAAATTAAATGGTATAGGATCCTATTAAAATAAATAAATATATCATCACGGCATATTACCCATTGCTGGGTGTGCCAATCTGCTTTGTACACAGAATTCTGTAATGATGATGACATATTTGTACCGTAGGGGCGTTTACCAGGCGTCAACTCACGGGCACTCATTGCTGGCGTGAAGAGTGCACCACAGGGCTCAATTTTGTGCCATTTAAAATTTGAAATATTTGGCATCGGTCAGGATCGAACCCGGTTAGATTTGCGACCTGACACTTAGGCACGCGGCCAAGAGACCCCATTAAATAATAAAATCTATATATATAATTATAAAATATTAATTATATAAATTCACTTTGTAATTTAAAAATTTGGAATCGGCGCGTTAATATGTACAAAAAGTAAAAAAGTAGATTTTTCTAAATTTTGAAAATTCTTCCCAACGGTAGCTAGATATACAGACTTGTGTGTATCAGCAAATTATTTTATATTTCGAAAGTTACAGTGCAAGTAGAGATATCTACAGAAAATATAAATTTGCTTTTCATATTGCTTTCTTTTGAAGTTTTTCAAATAGAGACAATTTTCTTTTCGATTTAGAACTTGTTCGCCTTCGATTGGTATAAATTTTCCTATCCAAAATTACATAGCAGGGAATATTGAATGTAAGCCAAGGTAAACAAGTACATATGATAAAATACACCACAAATATATTTATATAAAACGAATGTATCGAATGTAATATCTATCCGCGCATCATAGCCGTCCCAGGGGCTTTGGATATACTGCACAATGCTGCTGTCAGCACTGCATAATGACGTCATTTTCTAGTTTCAACTTACTCTGTAACTTTCCGCGCTTAAATTTACAAAGCATGGTATTGAATTTACTCTGAAAATGCATACGATAAACCAACTCCATTACAAGACATTAGCTGTATACTTTTTGATGTGAAACGTTGTTGTTTTCATATACATCTCAGCTCAGTTCATCAGAACAATGACTCTGTCTGCTATAACAATAAAGTTAAAATTAAGGTAATGGGGTATGTGACCATATAATAATATTGTTATTGGCAATTTAATGTTATACCGTAAGCATGTTAGAATCGTGGGAGAAGACAGATAGACTGCAGAAAGGAAAGACAGTTATAGATTAACCGATCAGCGTCGCAATTATATTGTAGTAGGTGCGGCAGGGTGTGGCATAACCACAGCTGGCTCTAACTATCTCTTTTCCTTTAATAATTATTTTCTCATAAAGTACGAAAAATTAATCAAAAGTAATTTCACAAGACCTCCCGATTTTATCGATAAATTTTTATTTCGCACGAATTTTTTTGCTTAGCAACAAACACGAAAACAAACTGCATAGTAAATCCCGACTCCAAAAGAGAAGGGGTTTTACTTGTCAGTTTGCTTGAGTGATTATGCGTAAAAGCAAAAAGAATGAGTGCTTAAAAATAACTGTCACTGCTTGCCAATTTTTTCACAGCATAACCTGTAATTGTCTTTACTGGGCTGACAAGCTTCCAAAACTCTCCTGCGGCTCGCTCTGGAATATACTGGCTCACTAAGTAAAATACTTTCAGGTCTTGTTACGTAAATTATTATTATGTTAAGAGTTAAATCAGATTTTCCGAATTGCAAGATAATGAAAAGTATTTATACCGAGACTTACACCTACACTGAGAAATATTTTTTCTTTTCCTATTATACAGGATTAGTCACGGAAGTTATTTTGAAAATCCGTTTATTTGCAACCCAAAATACTAAGACAACAGACCATACTTAATTGTAACTCTCCCGTGACTAATCCTGTATATGGTAAATAGTAGATTAAGATGAATGTAAGTGCTATTTTTGTAAATCATTTAAATGAAGGAAAGAAAAGAACATGTTGAGGTCGTGGGTTCAAATCCCGCCGGCTAGCATTCTTTTCTTTTCTTGACCTGTATATGGTATTAGACAAAAATAAAGCGACTCTGTAGAACCCAAAAGAAAAAAATCTCTGTATTTTTAATATCCAAAATATATTTTTAAAAAAGTAATTCAAATTAAGATTCTGTGTTTGTTCGCGAGTTATGGACACAAATCGCCTCTTCTAATTTTTGTACCTATATAATCTAAACAAAATTGTAATAAATGAGAGGCGCAATTTACAATTTTCGCCTAGGGCGCTCAAAACTCTGGGGCCGGCACTGTCAATGGATCCATAAAAATGCTTTTTTAATAACAGTGCGCTCGTAATACGGGCCAATTTTTCTCACTATATCAACTGAACTGAACAAAAATATTCCAAAAAGAATACAGATATTGTAGAGCAAAAATATTTCATAAATTTTCTGTTAATGAAAAGTGATTTTTATTGACGTATGCTAATTTGGAAAAATGAACGTACGTTAATAATTATTGACCAATTTTAAATTGCCACAAAATTCGTTATCCTTTGAAAATTAAATTTTGAAATGTTGAAACTTATAACTAAGTTATATCATAGAAAGTTAGTCTTCTTGAGTTAAAGTTTGTCGTAGAAATTTACACGTGTAAGTACGCGCCAAATATAATTCTTCACTTTTTAATGAATAAAATTACAAGACTAATTCATAAAACGACAGGTTGCTAAGACAACTTACAAAGTAAGTACGTTTGATAACGTAAAATAACCCGCAAACTAAAAATGAGTTAGCTATGTTATTAAACTCCAAACTTATATAATTTATGTTTAAAAGTTTTGAGTGTGTATATGTACATTACGATCTTTTAGAACATCAAAAGCAAGAATTTTATTATCCATTTTACTTGAAATTCTGCTCATAACTTTATAAACCAAGTAGCAGTATTTACATTAAAATTCAATACAGACATACATATTTCTCCTTCACTTGTTAAACAAAGCATTCTTTTTGTCATTTTTAACCTTAGTTTAAACAGAAATCATGTTTCGGTAAACTACTGCAACGGTACTAACATATATATGTATGTATGGGGATTTGGACTGCAGCGCCAGTACTTTGCGGAGGGATGCGGTACTACGCATTACGCTGTCGCTGACGCCATCTCCCGGATTCGGAGAGAACTTGCGTAATATTGCGCTAGCTTCATACAGGATGAGATATAAAAGAGATGAGTAGATTTTGCGGAATCCGGTGGATCGGAGTTGGGAGATCTGGCCGAACGCCAACCGGATCTTTATGTGTCTCCTATGCGGTGCATTGGCCTGCTAACACTGCTGGACTGCGTTATAAAGTATAAAGACCTCTTTACACTGTGGGATTTCTCTCTTCCATTCCACTTAAATAAACGCTGGGGTTTCTCCCTAAACGTGGATATATTTTTCGATTTTGACTGTGGTGTAGAATTTTTAACAAATACTCTAAATCTCAAACTTACAGTATTCTGTTGTCGATTTTGAGAGCGAACAGATATATACATATATATATATATATATATATATATATATATATATATATATATATATATATATTTATCTTTAATTTGGAATTTGAACAACACACTTAGAAGTCCTGTCACGGTCGCCACATTGCGTTAAGTACCCAAAGAAAATGCGTTTGTTTTTAGATACTGAGTTGTATTTTCAGAATTTGAACAAAATTAATTACTTGAAACTCAACAACAAAAATAATCATAACTATCTAATTTTAAAGTCATCTTCTTTCAATGCCAACTCTATCAACCAACGCAACAACTCAACAACTACTATGGAATTCACACATTCCGTAACTGAAAATTGTTACAGAACGAGCACATTCCGTAACACTGTTACAGAATATGAAAACCTACTAGTTTTTCAATTCACCCATTTAAAATACGTGGGAAACGCAATTGTTTGATTTTGTCACCTCAACTGCCTTAACTGTCAAATTATAAAAGAAATGATTAAAAATCGAATAATATGTATTGTTTTGCGTGTTTTGAAGCTTTTACAAGGTAAATTAAATAAAATATTATTGCTTTTGTAACATATCAATAATATTTTATTATTTTTAGCAAAAATGTCAATTGATGAGCAAAATATATTTTTTAAATAGTGTTAGAGAAAGTATAGCTTAAAACTCGTATGGAATAGTATTTCCGCCACTCGCGAAACCGTAGACCTCGCCTACGGCTCGGCCTACATACTATAATTGTAAAGTATACTATTCCAAATTGTTGTACAACCCAAATGTCGATTTTGTATTGCCCGTTAGTCCGTTACACAACGAAAATTAATATTAACAGCAAATACTTAATATAGTTCCTATGTGTCATGTGATCATTTAAATTTTAAGTAATGGTCATATTGGTCATTTTAAACTTCATAACGCGGAAACTGCCGATCACGTTTTAGAACGACGGACCGTAAGCGTTCGGTTCTCATGGCTTACAAAATTGAAATGAAAAGACAGTGAATACTTGCTTTAGTGATTACAAATTTATTTAGGTAATATTTGTTGACCTATTTCTTTCTAAATGTTTCTTTTTATAAAATCATGCATGTATTCATTTTCAGCCATACATTTCTTTTCCTCAATTTCGATGTTGGTTATACAGAATCGTTAGGAGTTTTCGTAAAGTCGATCGGATCGATCCGATGCAATCTGAAGCGTTCGTAAAGTCAATCGGGTTAATTTGACACGTTCGTAAACTCGCTCCGATATCAGTCATACCGAACGATCGGATCTAAAATTTTCAACCCTGATCCATGTGCAGAGTTAATACAGATTACACGCGCAAATTTAAAATTGTAAACATTTGTGTTTCAAAAAATGTATTTATTTTGTTTCTGATTATAAATATTGTAGCACTATAGCATATTCTGAAGAAAATATGATAGTTTGCCCTTTGTGAAGTCTTTATGACATATTTCGAACAAATTAATCACTTGAGTGGTCGTATATGAAATTACAAGTGCTACTTCCTTAACCATTTTAACGAGTTAAATTTCTTCAATAACCTCAGATCTGCCGCGTTGGTAAAAGCTTCGATAATCGAATGGATCTGTTATATCTCCGACGTCATCGAACAGATCCGCCTGATAGCTCCGACTGACTTTGCGAAAACGCTTATTATATGTGTGTAAAGGAAGCTTTATTCCTAACAGTCTCATCCATTTCCTTGAATAGTGGTAGTGGTCCCTTTCTCTCGGCTAAATGTGTCAGAAAGGAGAACAACTTCTATCGCACAAATGTACGCCTGGGTGAATATGAACTGTTTAGAAATGAGATAAAGTAAAACAGTTCTTTTTTTTCCTTTATATTTAGATTTATGTTTATGTTTTATCCTTTGTTTTAATGGTCTTGTGTTTTTGAATAAACATATCTGCATGTTGAATGTTGAAAGTTGCTTTTGAAAAGAATGGAAACAAAAAGATTAATATCGCGTTAAATTTTTTATCTGCGATACATTTTTGGTTTAGAAAATTTCCATCGTTTTTATGCAGCAATGAATAGAAACAAATATTGCTCGTTTGAAGTTTAACAACGAGATAAATATTCATCAAGGGTTTAATATCAAATTTCAGGTTAGGTCAATATTTATGAAGTCACAGTTAGTTTTAACAAGCTTCTTCAAATTTCATCATAACCCGGCTCATTAAATCCAAAAAACTTGGAAACTTTTCCTCCATTAAACCTTCAAACTTCAAACCAATATTTCATTTCTGTAGTCGGGTTGCTGCTCACCTGGCTCGTTCATCAAACGATACTTATTTATTAACATTTGTAATTAACGAGTAACAACCTGTGTTTTGTGAACAACTGGGAATCTATTTACACCTCAGGCGAAAATGTAAACATTATAGCAGAGAACGATACATCAATAAGATATTCCGAATCCCAACATATTGGAGATGTAGAATGTTGTTTTGTTTCATGCTATCTTGCTGTTTGTGTTTTAGCACCTCACTAATTTCCTGTATGGTTATGTCTATTTCCTTTCTGTGCCCGCCTCGCAAGTTCTGTTTTTGGGTAATTCCCTTGAGGTTCACTTCCGTCGTTTCGTAAAGGCCTTTCGTAGTTTGAAATTTGATTTCTTTCCTACTCTAATAAAATAAAAACTTTCGCTTTTCGTTTGCAATGAATTCCAACTGCATTAGCTTGGAACTTTCAACATGATTATCAGTTTAATTCTTTTTAACTCGTCCAATCGTTTAGAAGGACTAACATCTGAAGATTCAAATTGGACTTCTTCTTATGTTGCAGCATCCTTTATTTACAATCGAATTAAGAGAAATTAGTAAAAAAAAATAGTGAAAGTTTAAGCTTAATAATTAATATTAATAAAGAAATAAAATGATATAATTGAAATACTTCGGAAATACGGGGTTTTTTGTTTTAGCAGCTCGCCACTCGTATGAATTCCATATATATATATATATATATATATATATATATATATATATATATATATATATATATATATATATATATATATATATATATATTGTTTTGATTGGCGATTCAAAGACCACATATAAATATATAACGAATACCGAGTTAGGGGGTGGAGTCTACTACCAATGGAAGTAGTACTGCAATTCTGAAACAGTTTTTATTTGAATATAAATAAATTTAGGGGGTGGAGTCTATTACCAACGGAAGTAGTACTGAAATTCTCAAACAGTTTTTATTTGAATATAAATTTCTTGCATTAAACTTAATAAGTTAGATACACTTGCAATTATAAAGCATGTAGACTTGTACAGTGTTATAATATTAATTTATTTTTTATAAATATAATTTAAAAATAGCACATATTTAAAGAACATTTTAGATCCACGAAGAATACAGTTTTATATAAAAACTTATATTCGTGACCTCACATCTATATTTTCAAACTTTGGGGGACCATAACTTGCTTATTAATAGGAATTTTTTCCACCGGATTTTCACCAAGTCTTAGTTTTATTTATTTAATTTAATTTTAATTATATTTAAAAAATGGTGGAATCCCCTATTTATCACAACGGAATCTAACCGTACAAAAAAAAAAATAGTGTGACATTAGAGTTTTTATTCTATATTAGGCTAGGTCTGATTATATTTCATGAAACAGAAGCTTAGACAGTGGCGATTCCTCGATTAGGTCATTTGGTAAATGACCTCCCAAATTTATCAAACCAAAAAAGAAAAGGCATAGGAGTAAAAATAATAAAATATTTTTAATTTAATAATAATAATAATAATAATAATAATAATAATAATAACAACAATAAACATTTTTACGTACCAGTAGCTTTACGTAACTGAACAGAAATTAACAATAGTCGTATAAGAAATCGTTTAATATTAATTTAATCGCTTTCTTTACTTTAAAGTGATTTTAAGTCAGATATAAATTTGATACAAATAACTAAAACACTTGTCATACAAATTGGAATTCCGCGGCTTTCTATAGATCAATTCAAAATAAGTAATTTCTTAATATTATCGCATCGGCCATATTGTACCTGGCACCATCTAGGGCTTGGAAGAAAAGTACTATCCATAGGTTACTACATGGTCTCGACATTTTACATATGGGTTTCCGTAGCCTGAGAGTAGGTATTAGTTACCAAAATTCACAGATAATTAGCACTTTTGTGGTTAACTACTAATTGTATAACAGATAAAATATATGTCTTACTTAACTATTACTTAAATTTTTATTTAGCAATGGTGAAACTGGGCCTCAGTCTATAAAAGTTCAACGTCGGACACAGCTTTAGTATGAAATTAAGTTGCCTATAATAGATGTCACTCTAGCATTCACTTTTTCTGGTTGCCTTGTAATGTTCTGCGTTTGTATAGTGGTCGTATTCTCTTCTCAAATTACTTTATTTCTTTTTACGTTTATAAATTACACTTGTATCCAGACACAACATAAATACTTTCCTCTTTCTGTCGACTCTTGTTATAGTTGTGAAACAGTGATAAAAGTTTTCAAGTTTAGAGTTCGTAAACTATTAAGTACTATCATTGCTACATTTTTGATAGCGCTGCTTAATTATCAATTTCAATAATTTCTGCTTTCAGTGGATACTATTTTGCTCAATGAAGTCGTTATTAACGGGATGGCAAACATTTTGATCGTAACCTCAAAAAGTCATAAACCTGGATAGCTTTTCCCAATCACTCAATCATCTGAATGTTTATCAACCCTTTATCTAAATATAACTCCCCGTGGTCGCCGCGCCCAGTGCGTCAAGGCCGGTTCGCTTCGTCGCCGCACCCGTGTTTATATCCGTACCTGTTGAGCTTCCGGTCAAGGACGCCACCGCCACCGATACAAGCACGCACCCGCACGTTCGCACGTACACTCGCGCATGCGTTTCACCGAGATGAACAACAGAAAAGATAAAAATAGATCCCCAAGCAGGTTTGTTTTGAGGTATGATGGATGG
Source organism: Harpalus rubripes (assembly GCA_963082715.1). Lineage (NCBI taxonomy): Eukaryota > Metazoa > Arthropoda > Insecta > Coleoptera > Carabidae > Harpalus > Harpalus rubripes. The sequence goes on along the minus strand of OY720460.1, from coordinate 23,124,683 downwards.
TATCGTGCATTGATCCATCCTATTGCCACACTCATTTTAAAACTTTCATAGTTTCGCGCCAATATCAAGGGATATTTCACGTTACAACTGTAGCTAACTTCACAAGTCACAATAAATCAGCTGATCTTCTACGTATACTCTTTCTTAAATCATTATACGTGTTCATCTGTCAATCATTAGTGTTGTGTGATCACCAGTTCTTATACAAACATGTCAATATGCTTGTCGAACTTATATAAGTTCAAGCTTATGGGTATAAGTTTTGAAGAGGGTTCAAAACGGTTCGTAGTCGAAGAGAGAGTGTAATAATTAGTTAGATACATTGTTGGGAACTTTGTAAAACCTCTGTGGCCCCTTAGCACTTGCCAAATACTCGCGTCGAGAGTTATTATGGAGATATGAGCACCACACCAAGGCACAAGGCTCGGCGGCGAAATGGGAAACGTTTAAGCACCGACTCGGCCTCATTACCAACTTAAGCACTTGATAGTTCACTGAAATTTCACTTACTCAACTTGACACTCCGATGAATTACTTTGCTAAGGACAAATATCTCGATGAAGAAAGAAAAATAATAACATGGAGACAAGCATTAAAACCAACAAAATATTTTATCAAATTTCTGTTTCAATAACAATTTTTACTTGTCTCTGCAAGGATGCAAAGCTTATAGGCTATCCAAGCTCTCATTAAGTAGTTTGGGGTAAGATTTCTTACGTGTAGAATGGAGTTTTATATAAACACGAACTGTTTTATCAGTTTAAAATATATTTGAAGCACCACTTGAAATAGAAAATACGTGTTATTATCATAAGCTCTGATTTTGAAAACGTCGACATATCTTTCTTAAACGTTTGCGCGGTAAATTCGCGCCAGCGTGAGGACTGTCTGTCTATCACTACTTGTCGCTCTGTACTTTTAGTCGACGACAATTTGGAAAATATTTCTCGTTGGTTTGAGAGAGCCGTTAGTTAATATGTAATTTGTGTATTCCATTTACTTACGTGTTTCTTGAACTTTGACGTATATTTTTGTCATGGTCAGTATAAAGATTTCCTTCGTGCGCTCTGTATACTCTATTAATAATATATCGTAGATCTCATCAATATTATACATTTTACATTCAATAGCATGTATATTTCATAGATATTTTATTTTTCATTATTGTTATCAAATGCACACAGATATGTATTGTCCCATAACCTATTTTGAACCGAAGTATTTTGTTCCTAAGTTATAATTATTGAACTAATTTTTTTATTTGATAAAACCAGAAAATAGGTAAACTTTAAAACCAAGTTGTGTGCCTGAGAAATATGTAATCAGATTTTTAATGAAATTCAACTGTACTTATGTCATTCAACGAACCGATGGTATCCATTTTTGTCGCCTTACCTGTTCCCAAGGATAATAAAGGAAGGAGTAAAAGTGAATCTTATTATCCCCATTATATTTAGATTTGCACTCTACAACACAAGTTTGATGGCTTTTTACCACGGTTTTCGTTGCTCATCGGGTGTTTACGAACTGTCATCCCAGCCACGACCCAGCCCTAGTGTTAAAAAATCCACGAGGGGCGCGACGATACGTACTTGGTTAGTCTATAGTAGATTATGAATAACTTGGAAACAAAAATACGCTCAATATGTGTGCGCGCTAGCCTTTAAGCTATCACCACGCCAAAGAGATTGCAGTTTTTGCGAAATATGTGCGGAACCAATTTTAAAAAGATCAAAAGTTAAAAATAATGGAGCATTTGATCAAAGCTTTCATCATCCTATTATTTTGTCGTCAGTGAAACCATTTTGAATCACGTTAATATACCTAAATATTATCATCCAGGCTCTCATCAACAAATGAACATCTCAGGGCCATCTTGCGTCCGCATCAAGGCTTCTAGATCCTGGGGGATTGAATTCGCGCTTGGCACACAACGGTATTTCTATAATACGGTACTTAACGACGCTGAGATCAAAGCGGGCGTCGGCGATTCTCCCTTGTTTCACTGCTGCAGCACGGCGTAGGCGGTTGTACAACACTCGCAAACATGCGGACGCGCACAATGGCGCCGCGGATATAATTAGTGTTTCTCTTTGTCGAAATCTACCGTCTACAATTCAGATTGAATTTACTCTCACTGACAGATCTACTCTAAAACAAGACATAAATCAAGATGCTAGAAAAGAAATCATCTATGACACAATAGCCATTAGATGGTCAAGATCTCATGTACAATAATTGATACTTATCCCGTGAAAATTTTTATTGCCAGTTGCATAAAACGTTGTTAGCTGATCATGTGTTTTACGACAAATTGTAATTATAGATATGTATCAAAAATATATTGAAAAACAAGTGATTAAAGTTATCAATGTTTTATTCAACTGGGTCTTGTTATTGTTATTTTTGGATATTTCCATTTTTATCGTGCACCCTTTTAGCCATATCGCCTTATCCCTTTCCTGTATAGTACGTTGAATTATTTAGTTAGTTTAGAGGGCTTATTATATTCAACTAGCACCCTAACCCTTTATTTTATCCTGCCCTATTTCTCAACCCGGCTAAGCCAATGTTAAACCGCTTACACGGGCCTACCCATTAAGGGTGTTGTGACAAAAATTGGCGCCCAACGTGGGGCTCTAACCACGACCCTAATATTAAGGGTCTCGTGCTCTACCGACTAAGCCAACCGGTAATGTCTCATGTGGCTTGACCGTGCAGAAGACTATAGCAAGTAAAATAAGATAAGCAAGACATATGGTGCTATTTTGTACCGTTCTATAAGCTCTATAGGCTCTGTAAGAAACCAACGTTACAGTATGTAAGAAAATTGCTCTTCTGTAACCAAGTTACAGTACTGTAAGCGCTACAGAGTTATAGATATTTCTATAAATCTTACAGCGCCAAAATCTTGACTGTAAAGTATTTATAGAGCATATTGAAACGAAAACAAATATAAGCCAAAATTAACAATATTTATTATATCCATTTTAAATGAAAAACATAGAAGCTAATTACACATCCTAGCAATTCTTATAGAAATTTATATTTAAAAAAATATTTTAGCATGAAAATAGAGAAGATTTTTCCAGAATTATCAAAATCCATTCAGTTCAGTGTACCAGATAATGAATTACATTACTAATTAAGAAATGTTTTTATTAAAACTCATTGTAAAATTTTAATTTAAGTGACTTTTTTTTCTTTAATATAAAGTCGAATAATTTTAAATACTTATAGCTAAGAATTTGTCAAAATTATTGATTCAAAGCTAAAGGCAATAAGGGCAGTTCCCGCCAGTCAAGATGATTTGAAGAAAACCCTGTACCTATTTGTACGAGTACTAATGGTAGAGAACTGTTCAGTTTCATAGAATATTTAAAACCGTCATTAAATGATGACTGATAATTAATATTAATAGATCACACTAGCGAGGAGAATAGATTACAAAAATTAAAACACAGGAGATAAAAAAAATTATTAACAATGACAAGCATTGATTACAACAATAACAAACATTGATTATCCGCATAAATGAAAATATAACGTATTTTTATTCAATAATTATATATTTCTTTTAATCTTAAACCTATATATTGCATCTGTAAATCTGATGTGTTTATAGAAATTAATAATTTGAGAAAAATCTTGACGGTATCTATTGCTTATTCTTATTCAACAACATAAAAATATTATGGAATATGTATCTTTGAACCAACATACCTACCTTTTTATATAGTATTATTTTTATATTAATAATCGGTTCTATTTCATATTTTTAGAATGCCTACAAAATTACTATCAAATATACTGCAGTATATTTGACAGCTAGACAGGAATAAAGTTACTCATTCTATAAGAATAACTCTGTAGCCAGAATTGTTACAGAGGGAGTTACAGAATAGGTAATTTTACTACTCTGTAAGCTGTCGTCTTATAGAGCTCTATAGCTTATACAGTCTATAGAGTTAGTCTTACAGAGAAAAGTAACAGAATAGCACCGTTAGATGGTACGGGCATGTAATGGGAAGAAACGAAGACTCCTTGGCGAAAAGAGCAATGAATTTTATCTTCCCAGGACGACGGAAAGGTGGGATAGTGCCTCCTCGTAGACATGCAAAGCGACGCATCAGGGCTTAATTTGTCTAAGTCCAAGGTGAAGCCTTGGACTTAGACAAACTGAGTGGATAATGCAATAAACGCAAAAAAGTATATAGATTCTCAACGCGCAACGAAATTGTGCTAAATAATTATGAAAATGTAAATTATATATCACAGAGAGCACCTTTAATATTAGAGTAACAAATTTAGTTACCACCCTAGCAACTGCGTCTATGTTGAACAAAAAAATAAATGAATGATCAAAAGCTGTTTAGCAACTCTTACGCCCCTGATCAAAGGGACTGGAAAATGTTCCAAATACGGCCCTGGGCGTGTGTGACGTCACCAAATCCTTTGTGCCCCGCCGACAGAAAGCCGCGTTAATTAAAAATGTACGAACGGGAATAACAAACAGTGGAACTGAACCTAACCGAAGTTCCTACCAAAGCCAACTCCGTGCCGAGAAAGATAAAATATTACGAGATGATTATTGATTTTTTCTGTGTTTATGTTAATTTTTCATGAAATTCTTAGAAATAAAGTTAAGGGTATTATCCAAGAGTTCTGGACTTGAAAATTTTTAATCGCAGTCATAAAATTGTGAATTATGCAAATGGATACATCTGGAATAAAAATTCAACTGCGCTGAAAAAGGACTAATGAGAATTTTCAAAATATTCATCAAATATTCATTCATTTTAAATGAAGGGATCTAGAATTAAAAATAGACACAATCAGCTCTTCATATTATGAGTTAATTTATCCAAAATGTAATGTGAGATTTATTGATATTTTGCATGAGTTTGAAATTTTACCTCATCACTCTAGCAACACCGAATTAATTCCAGTCGTCTACATCAATTAAATATGATATATCTTTAAAGCATCAAGTAGACGTAATATTATCATTAATCATCCAAATCAGGACATTGTACACCAATAAATACTTTCCTTTAATTACATCAAATAATAGTCTATTAAAACTTTAATTCAACCAGTTATAATAATCTCCTGAATCTAACCAATATATTTCTTGCATTGTGCATATAATGCAAAAGTTTGTACAAGAGATAAAAAAATCCACGTCAACATTTAACAAGCAAACTCACATCATTTATTCTAACTATGACGTGCAGTTTTTATCTCGTTCTCCTCCACAAACCCCATTGTTGAAAATATTAAAACTGCGCATTCTTATTTACGTTAGTAACAACAATAGAAGTGCGATAGGGCACGCTGTATCATCAGCACACAGCCGTAAGTTATATGTGACACAGGTCACACAAAAAAGAGATGATGCGTTATTTAAAATAGCTGACTACGGTTGTGTGCGATGTCGCATTTTGGAATTTAGTATTTAGGTTTACTTCACATTAATATAACTACAGATTTAATACAACTACAGATTTAATAAAAATAAATGAAAATATATGCCTAATGCAGATACCCCTCGGGATTATGACTACGTTTATACCGACAATTAAAGCGGATTCAAATATATTGTGACTTGAAATATCCTATTTGTTTATTCCACAGGATTCAAAATAGGATTGAGTTATATTCGATTTTCTTCAAATTCATATCTACTAAAAAAAGATAGTTAAATACTATATTATGCAAACAGACAGAAAAAGATATATCATCTAATTTCATGCTGGATATATAACCTAAAAATCTTAAAATTTTCATGTTGTTATTTGTCTTCTCTTTCAAAAGCATTAAAAAATATTTGTTTTTTCATCACTCTAAAAATTTCGCTTTTGACAATTTTGTATTTGGCGAATTTTATAAAATGAGATAAAATGCAAACAACCAACATATGATATGAATTTAGTAACACTCCAACATATTGCGGATGTGCGCTTGCGTACTTAAATTATTTGAAGCTTCACTGTTTATTTCGACAAAACTCAAGCCGCTTCATAAGTCCAAGCCTGTTATTTTACAGGCTTGACTTGACGTTTTCAAGCGGCTTGAAATATTAATCTCGATCGTTTATTTCGAAGCTTGAAAAGGGATTTACTAAATTCAAGCGGCTTTAAACGTCGACGTAGTGAATGGCGGCCTAAGTAATTTCAGACATTCAAAATTTCATGTCTCGCTTACTAATTCGAATTTTAATATCGCGTTTTTACTAATATTCCTAGATTTTTAAAATAGAAGCTAAGAAGCTATTCTTTGACAGTAAATTTAATATTTTGCATAAATTATAGCAACGAATAAGATTTGTTTAATTAGTGCGCGTCAACTTCAAGGCATAGTGTGCTCCTACAAAACCGTACATCCGACATGTAGGGCATATAAATTTAGGATTTAGATATTAGGGTAATATACAGCCTACATACAGTGCTGGGCAGTAACTAGTTGTAACTGTAACTTAATTTGCTGCGGAAAAGTAGTTGGTAACTTTACGGTTTTTAGTTACTAGTTACTTGAGTAACTTAAGTTACTTAAAGTAACTCAGAAATTAGAATGTAACCTTAAGTTAGTCAAAGTAATTTAAAAAGTGGAATGTAACTTAGACATAAAAAGTAACGTGGGCGATTAAAATTTCTAAGAAATATTTTATTGAGGCTGATACCTTTCTTAGAAACACTAACTAAAACTGTTTTTTTTATGTAAATGTCTGTACAGAGTGGGACTGTTGTGCACAGCATCGCGTTCGCGTCGCGGATGCAATCGAACAATTCAATGTATTTAAAATATCGCGTTGTCTCTAGCGTTCCTACAGCCTCTGTGGAGCGTCAGCATTCAATTTAATCCGGATTAAAAATTTTCTTCGGGGGGCATAGATGCTACCTGTCTATGCCCTATTCAATGGATACACAGTTAAAAAATTATAAAGAAATTAAATTTCATAAAGCATCTAGCTATAACCATGGAAACCGCTACTTTATTAAGAAAATGCTGATTGACAGATGTCAGTGTCAAGTGCAATTGACATGTTTGTGTTATAATTTTACTGGAAATATAGATTCTCTTAGATACATGAAACTTTCTGTATGGAATTTGCACAAAATATATGGAACTGACGGAAGGTAATGTGCTGGCCACATCAGATTTTTTATTTAGAGTAGTAACCTAAGTTTACATGGTAACCGCATTTTATTGAGAATCCCGGTTACGTCAAACTCGTATGTAGGACGATTACATTCCAGATAACTATAAGTATCCTTTTCAAGTATTTTGACAATTGCCATTTTGACATTTGAAGATATTTCCTTGGATGCGCTGAAGTAAGTGTCTTCTGACGTCACACATTGTTTCTAATCACGTGATATATTTGAAAATATACACATTTTCTGATAATTGATAATTCATTATGTATAGGAATGATTATATTTTTTCTCCTTGTCAGCAATGAGTGCCCGCGAGGTGACGCCTGTTAAGCGCCCGCACGGTGCAAATATTTCATTATTACCGATATCTGAGTACAAAGCAGATTGACACACCTAGCAATGGGTAATAAGCTGTGAATATATATTTATTTATTTATTATATTTTTTCCAATAAAAAATTAAATATGCAAAGCAGAATTACGAGGATACAATGTTTTTTTATGAATATAATAATCTTACAACCACCCTATTGTATTCAGGAGGTACAATGAAATTTATAAAGAATTTTTTAATAGCTTCCTTTTAAAAAAATAAAAAGCGAAAGGTACGGAGAAAGTGAAATCTTTGAAGCCGCTGTTAACAATAAATTCGGCGATATCGATTTCCTGCCCGGATTGCACGATAATTACTTCGGCCGAGCTTGAAACCCGGAAAAATGAAGGTCTTAAACAACAACATCTTGGTTCTTAGGGCGCATTTAGCAAGAGAAATAGTTGGAAAATTCGCCTCGGGGGTTCAATTTGGTTGGGCAAGCCGCGGTATGTGAGTTGCGCGAGTGCGCATGCTCTCAGCGACGCATCCGCACGCGGAGGTATGCAAGGAACCCGGAACCACGTGCCGGCCCCTACTCCCACATCCAAGAAATACCAAAACTTATTTATCGAATCCACTCAACGAGAATAAATAATATACGAGATCACTACCTACTCAGGTTGTTCACTTTCTGTCAACGAAAACCGAGTTGAGAAAAACTATATTATCTTAAACGCCTATGTCGCGAATTGTTGTATTCATCCTGTATAGCACACTGCTGCTCAAGTTAATGAATTATGGTTGAAAAAATTACAGTTGTTTACATTATGCAGATCTTTCGTAGTTATTTAACAGTTATCTCTTTCTACAGTGTGTTCAAAAAAAAACTTTACTCGGAGCAGGCTATGAACAGAGTAAGGTATATAAATTGCATTTAAATTGTCTTTGAATTCAACTGGAACGTTAGTTTAATACTTTCGCCTCGAGTTGTTCGCTTGCAGGCGAATATTTTGAGACATTCATGCTACCAAATTTTCGCTTCGTGGCGAAAAGCGAAAACAAATGCCTCATTCATTTGATAGAATTCTAAAGTGCGTGCTCTCACTACTGGACTTTCAAACGCAACTTCAAAAATATTGCAGTCACTAAAATACCTATATGCTCGGTGAAAATTTGCATCGTTTGACATATTAGCTTCAATAAAAGTTTTTGTAATTTGTTTTGAGAAGTTTATTAAAGTTGTCAAAGGCTTTTATCATATTTTACGTCTAAATTTTGAAAAAACAAACACAATGGCTCGTACCACGAGCACGGTTTTAACTAATACGCTGTTTTAAGAAATGTCAAATTTCATTATTTAATAATAATAATAATAAATAACAAAATTTATCAAAATATTATTTTAAAGCAAAACATAGTTTAAATTCAAACAAATATTTTTTTAATCGTTCTTTAAACATAAGGGAGAAATTAAATATTGAAATTTGAATTTGACATTTCTTAAAACAGTGTTTTAGTTACAACCTATGCACATAAACATTACTCTTACCACGCGCTTTAGAATTTTATGAAATGAAGCATATGTTTTCGGTTTTCGCCAATAAGCGTAAATTTGGTAGCATGCGTGTCTCAAAATACTCGCCTGCAAGCGTACGACTCGATGCGAAAGTATTACCGTCATTATTTTGTCACAATTCAATTCAAAGCCATTTTATATGTTTATTATATACAACTGTCATACTATTTTCATAATATAAAACCCAAAAATTCCAAAAAAAGCAAATATAGAATTCTATCAAATGAGGCAATTGTTTTTGCTTTTCGCTATGAAGCGACAATTTGGTAGCATGCAAGTCTCAAAATATTCGCCTGCAAGCCTACGACTCGAGGCAAAAGTCACAATTCAATTCCAAGCCAATATATACATTTATTATATACAAATGTAATAATATTTTCTATTTTAATAGTATAAAATCCGAAAATTCTCAAAATGAAAAGCGAATATAGAATTCTAAAGTGCATGCTACCAAAATTCGTAAAAGTAAAATCGCATTCGCCTGTTTTCTATGATAGAATTATTCTAAAGCGCGTGCTGTCACTACTGGACTATTATGGGTACTGCTGTGGTATCTCTCTTCTTTCAAATGTCTTTTGGAACTAATCCTTTGGGTTTGAATTTATTTTCAATACACAAAAGTATCAAACGATTGGCTTATCCTTTCTTAAGATCCAGGTTATTAAAAACCTTTGAACGTTATTCACTGTTCGTATCTTCTAAAAAAATCATCCCCATTGAGGCTTTCAACGTGTCCCCTGCTGTGATTTCAGTCTATCATTCTAATCCTTCTAACCCTTCTGCCGCTGACACGGCAATCTTGATCTGACGTCGGATGTAAACAGTCAATACCTCGTCCCTTCCTCCCTACTTAAGACGCCGCTGCCGTGCCTACGTTTCCATGTGAACGACTGACGCATCAATCAAATTTCGAAAGCCGTTCCGCGAAATTGCTGGATGCGATTCGCCCAACGCCAAATGGAAATGTGTTTATTGCATTTCCGAAATTGTTTCTGCTTATTATTGACAGTTTTGTCATTATTAAGTTAAATAATGGATGCGTTGCGTCCCTCGGGAGTTTTTGGTGATTGTTTGCAAATAGGAATGAATTTCGCGGTATTTTTACGAACTGTTGCTCAAAGCGCATTATGATGATACTTTTGTTCGTGAACTTTATTCAAACAAATGTAAAAAATACACAAAGAGGATAAATAAATAAATATCAATTTGTATTGCTAATAACAATAAAGCTAAACCGTAAAAACAAACTTGTTTTTTATACAATTTTTGCACGATCGGGTTTTTACCTTCCGTCACCTTTAAGATAAGGAAGGTATTCGTCCCAATTCTGTAAGAAAGTCGTTAAGTCTTAGCAACATTGCTATAGTCAATAACCAATAATAATTGCGAACACAGAACAAAACTTGAAAATGATAGGCTTTACACTTGTTTCTATTGGTTACAAATTTTAGCAACGTTGCTAAGACTTAACAACTTCCTTACAGAATTAGGCCGATTGTCTTTGGTCAAAAAATTCGATGGTGAGTTTTTGATAAATAAGCACGTTTTAGGGTCCCTAAAATACGATTTTTCTATTTTTACGATGATGTCTGTATGTGTGTGTGTGTGTGTGTGTGTGTGTGTGTATGTGTGTGTGTGTGGGTGTGTTTGTATGTGTGTATGTGTAAGTGTGTCTGTGTGACAAAATTACGAATGCGGTAACTCTAATACTACAATTCCAAAAATTATAATTCTTTCGTATTCCGCTTCGTTATATCCATGTGAAGAGCTGTTTAGATTTTGTTTATAATTGGTCAACCGGAAGTATCCTCATTTGAAGATTTTAACAATTTTTCTAGAAAAAACGATGTTAACATTTTTTCACATTTAATGTTATTATAAATATTAAAGAATATTTTATTCTCTATACGATTTGACTGCATTTTATACTTCATGTTAAATGGATATAGAGTTAAAAATTATAAAGAAATTAAATATTATATATTAGCCATCTATGCTATAACTCTGGAAACAGCTGCTATATTATGAAAATTCTGATTGAAAGGTGTCAGTGTCAAGTGCAGTTGACAGTATGTTTGTGTTATAATTTTACTGGAAATATATGATCAGTTTCTAGAAACTTTCTGTATGGAATTTGTATAAAATACATACAACTGCCTTAAGGTAATGTACAAGAAAGAGAATCTTTTGCAAGGAACTTTCTGTATGACATTTATACAAAATACATAGAACTGGCGGAAGGTAATGTGCTGGCCACATCAAATTTTTTATAATAGCTGTATTCTTTTTTGACAAAATCTCAGCTCATCTCAGATCACTTCAGATAAACTCAGGAGATCGTTGTTCTTTCTGACTCAACTGATTTGAGTTGTTCTGAGTAAACTCACTTCCCCCCTTTCCGATGCTACACTACCACTTTACAAAACTCAAAATGATTTGAAACACTCAGTTTGCATTTTAAGGTTATACAATTCAACTAAATTTATGTTCACATATACAGATATACATACAAGTAATATATTGTCAACATTATCCATTTTTCGTTTATAAACAGTATCATACATCAGAAAAATGTCAATAAACTTGACAGCTGTTACAGCAAATGCTACCGGTAAAGTAAGAAATGATAAAATGGAATAAAACTTGTCCTTTTTGCAAAATCACAACTCATTTTAGCTCAACTCAGTTATGTACTGAGCTGAGATACAATTGGGTCAAAAAGAATACAGCTAATACGTCTAAAAAGTAAACTAATGAGTTTTGGACTTATTATCATAATATAAGAACAATATGAAAACAATAAAATATCGAAAAAAATTGTCAAATAGATTATGTATTTATTCCAATTTTTTAATCGTTTGGAATTTTGTATAATTTATGTGTAAATAGCTGTATAAAGTATTATTCAAATACTAATAAATGCGTTTTGGAAAATTTCCCGGATTTTATTGACAGAATTATTTGCTAATTCACTTTACACAAATGATGAAATTAGTGTACAATATTAATACAGTGTTTTGCCCGTGACTAGTAATTATTTACAAACTGCTGTGAATAATTCACTGTTGATCTCAATTACGCTGAAAACATTCCACATCAACAATGCTTCACCACTATCAATTAATTGAGCAAACTTTTAATGAGAATGCTGCAAGGAGCTCGTCTAGGTTTTAAATCTCCCGCCACGCCCGGGTACTGCGGTGCCGGGCAATTGTTTCCGGTATTCCAGTGACGTCACTGCACTGGGGCTGACCACTAGCCCATAGGGGACGCTTTTTCTTAATTAATTGCAGGTTTTTCTATCTCATTCGCACCTGAGCTGCGTTAGCGGTAAAAGAGGAAATGAAATGGGACTGTGTTTTGTTAACTGTTTCCGTGTTGTGTTGTGGATTGTGTTTGACGCTAACTTGGTTGATTAATCTTTTTCGGAGGCTGCTTCTTTTCACGAAAGTAATAACAGACTAAGAAACGGTTATGGCGCACGTTATTGTTTATTGTTATTCGAGGAACTCTATGTAGGATTTCAGGAGATGCTGTAATTGATATTTTGGGGCTAATATCTTTTCGACTTTTCCATGATTTTCAGATAAAAAGAAGTTAAAGCTGTTTATATAATACTTTATTTTACATTAAATAAAGCGCCTTCTTTATTCAACTTTTATGATTAAGAGAAATTATTTTATAATCTTTATACGACTCCTGTTTAGTTAATTCTATACCAGGCCCGATCCTAGCGGGTGTTCATTTTGTTCCCAGAACAAAGGCGGCCAAACATGGGGGCGACAAAACCATCATAACTTTTTATAGAAAAAAAATTATTTAAGAATTTTTAAAATGTCAATAATTTATGAAATAAGCTGATTAATAAAGCATTATTCTTTTAAATACTTGGTTTGGCTTACTGGTAACATATCACATATCTATCCTAATAGGTATTATAATTTATTTTATTAAAAGACTGAGTAATGTCTTGCGCCCCTATGAGAAAATTTTCTGGGCCGCCTTAATTTAAAACGCTCCAAGAAAAAATTTAAAAGCAAATATATATATATATATATATATATATATATATATATATATATATATATATATATATATATATTAATTTTTACATTATACGGTGACAGTAATATAATCAATTTTTTTACGCAATTATTAATTATACTTTTTCATTATTGTAATCAAATTTTCTTTGTTTTAATCAAGCTTTTCTTTGTTGTTATCAAAAATCTTTAAGAAAAACTCTAAGGAATATAATCAGAGTAACATATTTTAATTTTTAATAATACTTGGTTTTATGTTTCACAATTATTTTATTGGATTACTAGTTTCGCTATAACATTAGCATCATCAGATCTTCTTTATCGTTTAACTATAAATATATATATATATATATATATATATATATATATATATATATATATATATATATATATATATATATATATATATATATATATATATATATATATGTCTAAATTATATGAAATAAATATAAAAATGAAATGTCAAAATGTCAATAAATGTTTTTTAAAATAATTTTTGTTTTTAAATTTGTTTTGAAAAATTATTTTAAAAAATTACAAAGTTCAAAAATATTAATATACACAAATAAATTATAACATAAATTTTATAATGTTTCTAGAAACTTCATTAATGGTGAATTATTAAGGCTTGTCTGTTCATTTAGAATATTTTCAATATTCTTTATTGCTTTACCAATTTCTATAGCTTCTAAAAAAATCTAATGTTGGTCCTTTAGTTTCTACATGTAAAATTTCGGGTTTAAAATTGCTAGTATGATTTTCTTCTATTAAATGATTGGAAAATGTTGAGTCTGACTTTTTGTTTAAAAATTATTTTTTATGTTCATTTACCCTTATATTAAAATTTCTTCCTGATTGACCTATGTACACAGCATTACATTTTTCACAATTTAATTTATATACACCTGATTTTGTTTGAATATTCATTTTTTCTTTAACATTTCTTATATGTTTTCCTAAATTATTATATAATATAAAATAATTGTGAAACATAAAACCAAGTATTATTAAAAATTAAAATGAATAATAAGTTTCACCAAGTAAGAGCAGACACAATTAAAGTAACATATTTTCATTAATTTACCCAACTCTTGATATAGACATACCTAGGTACAGGGTGTTAATCAAAATGCGGGCCATAGACGTTTAACATTGGAAATAAAAGTTCCCAAATAATTTTAGACAAAAATGTTTCAAATAAAACTTGTAGATAATTAAATTATACGCCTAATTCCCTAAACTTGTTTTTAACATAGTATTAGGTAAATGATTTCTAATTCATTGTGTGCTATTGTTTAGAACTATGCTCTGTTCCATTTAAGTCATTCAATACTGTACTTACTTACTAAACACGTTACAATCGACACCGTGGCATGTGTTACAACTGACACCGCTTAACTCATAAAGATATTATTTGCTTTTTTGTATTTATTTGGTAATAATTCGAAATGTTTTTAATAAAAAATATTTCCGAGCAGAGCACTTATAGTGTTTTAGAAACAATGTGTATCACTACCTGTATTTACTTTTTTGTCGATTTGCAGACATTCGTCAGAAACAGACGCCGTATTTGCGCGTATGTAGTTGCACTAAATACCAAAGACCTATGACTCTTTCTGTTTTACTCTGCAAGCACATTTTAATCTACTTCGTAAAGATGGCCCTGTTACCTACCCTTGTTACATTTGACACCTGTTAGAATTGACACCGGTCTCCGCTACGCGATTTTTTTTGCAAGGCAGTGTAAGTAAACTATCATAGATGCGTAAACTTATATCGAAAACAACTGATGTCTCCCATAGTTTAGTTCTAGTTACTTACAATTTACAATAGAATCTGGTATCATGACCTAAATGTACTTATGTAGATCAATACAAAAATAAAACTATTTGTTGTGATATTGTTGTGTTTATTGGGGCAATTCAGTGTATTGTTATATATGGTTTATAAATTTGGATATAAAGCGAGCAATTATTCAGTAACAAGCTTCGTCACTGGTCATATGCTGTGCGAATAATAAATCAGCCTGCACTAAACTTCATAGTGTAGTATATTATCGTATAACATGTTTGTTAATATCAAGCTATCAATCAATATTTACACAATAACCATAGAACTAAATCCGGCGAATCGATAATGCATACTATCGCGCATAGAATATCTCTCCTCTTTAATGCAGCGTCTTCAAAGTTTCTTGCGTGCTCCGTTGTAGGAAATTCATACGGTTCCTTCCGATCCACAAACTCGTCAAGCAATTTAGCGTTTCAATCAAGTGTGATTACAAATAATTTTGAGAGTTGAACCTCTCTAGAAATTAATTTCCCGTGATGTAAGTGACGTGAGCGGTTACCCAGTTTGTAATTTCTTATTTATGTCACGAATGCGATGTTATGAACACTTAAACATAATTTAGAAACTTTAAAAACATAGTTTGCATCTCGTATGGATTAACTTCCTAACTAAATATTCCATGTTTGGCTGCTTTAGAGCTTCGAAGCGGATGGGGAACTTTGTATAACCCTAACCACACTTTTCATACTGAGCAGAAGAAGAAGAGAACAAGAAAATCGCAAAACTTCTAATCGAATTTAATGTATATACAAAGTATAGAATTTAATGTATTGAAAATGATAAAGTCAAAGGACATCTGCTACTTTTACATTCATCGACTGATAGCAATTCACCTTTGGTCTTTTTTTAAGAGTAAGTGTTTTTCCCTTTCTTTTTAGCATTTTTGACTTAAGAATTTAATTATCAACGATAATACATACGGTCTTTGTACGACAATAGATTCAATCTATTTTAGAAAAAATAGCAGTCTAAAATCCAATTTAATTCAATTTTTATCCGAAACGAAAAGCATGTTACGCTTTATACAGAGAAAAAAATAAATAATATAGTAATTTTATGAGGTAAACGTTGAAAATATTCCTAATTTTATGACAAAAAATCTATACGATAACCAATACATTAAAATTATAAATTGTTTATAGATGTATGTTTTATAAAGAAATATATTTTATTGGGTTGCCTTTCGTTTTTATAACAGCAACTCAATAACGAGCCACTTTTAAATGAAAATTATACAAGTTTATCGTGTGCAAATATAATACTACAAAAATAACTAATATATCGATACCTACATAAGTATCAATTTAGGTAGTTCTTAAATTTAGGAAATTCCTAGCTAGGCAACGGTTTAAGGCTGGTTTATGTAAGCTGTTAACTTAAGAATTTACCTTTAATTAGCATTATGACTTTGCATTAATAATTCGAGTATAGACAAATGCGTGCTACGTTATAAGTAGCTGTAACCTTAACCCTACCATTATGCCGTAACCCTAGAAAACAGCAATTTCTAAATTTTTAAGTTATAATGCTAATGCCAACCTATCAGAGCAGTCTACGTTAGTGCCAGATAGCTTGATTCCAGCAATTTTCGCGATTGTCAATTACACGTTTGCGTTTGTTATTTTTTTAAAATTCTGTCATTGTCTTGAGTAAAAATGAGTCATTGAAAAAGATGTCCAATTAAATACAGATAGTTGGACAATACAGATATTTTTATGATATATAAACATGTGTCGCTGTTAGAAAGAAATGACATTATCGGCTAATTCTTATTGGTTTGCCGTAAAAAGTACATGTACCGGACAACGTATTGTAAAATTTAATGCAATTATTATATTACAAGAGGTGGTCTCTGGTGGGTCCCTGTACTGCGACCTGTAGATCTATTGTACTCTCCATATTTACTCCTATTCTAGGAGTCCTATTTGTTTAATAAACTCCAGGGTTTTCTTCAGATCTAAATCTTTTAGTATATCCTGCTGGATCTTTTCTGCCTCCCAGGATATTATATCTGCTGCTCGTAAAGGCTTCACAGTGGCATATAAGGTGCTGAGGGGTTTCTACCTCTTCACCACACCCCCCAACATGTTGGTTCTTGTGTTAGTCCCATCGTGTGTAGGTGTTTGTTTAGTAGACAGTGTCATGCTAGAAGTCCTGTTATTAATCTAACGTCTTGTTAGACGATTAGGAGTAAACGTTCCGTTCTTTTCTTGGTTGGTTCATTTAGGAAGAGCTTTCAGCGTCTCTGCCCTGGTGACTCCAACCAGTGATTCTTGTGCTATTGATTCAGCAATGTTTTTACTTCCAGCTTAACTGTCTCCGCTGAGATTCCGAAAGCCGGTTCTGGTCCTGTGAAAGGAAAACTTGTCCCTTTCTTAGCCAGACTCTCTGCTACCTGGTTTCCTTCGATCTCGGTATGCCCGGGTACCCATATTAATTTCAATTTGTTCCTCGCTCCTAGTGCATTTAATCTGTGGATGTACTCTAGAACAAGTCCAGATTCTGTCTCACAGGATTCTAGTGCTTTTAGTGCGGCTTGGCTGTCTGTTACTATAGACATTCTTCTGTTGCTAAAGTGGCTCTCTAGTAGTAATTTGGCGCAGGTTAAAATTGCGTACAATTCTGTATTTAATGCAGTCATAATGCTAATGCTAAGGTAAAGTCTTAAAGTTACAGCGTACATAAACCAGCCTTTAGGAATCGGTGGTGAAATCGGCCTTAAATCAGTTGTTGAAACTAACAGTCATGGTTTTTAAATTTCAAACTGCAAACATCTGAAATCGTATCGTACTCGATATACGAGTATTTTGATACCAAGTTATTTGGCTTTCTTCACCTTCCATTTTCGCTTCATTTGCATGTTAACGTTATGAACTGCAAATGGGTAAAAACAACAATATTATTTTATGTAGTGCTTTTAGAGTCTTTTTTCTTTCGTTTCAGAGCATTTTTGTATCTAAATAAAAAACTGAAAGAAAAGTGATGTACTTATAATTCGATAGAAATGGTTTTCGTAAGGAAACAATTTAGTGGATAAATCATTTTGAAGAGAAAATTGTAGCATGGAAACGTTGGCATCCGAGATATTAATGGGTTATTAATGACGTATTCTAATAGTGTTGAAGAATGCTGAAAGTGCTAGTGTAACCTCATTATTACCAGCCCTCGGCTTCTAACGAGTTTCTGTCTTCATTATTGAGCAACACTTTATCTTAAGGAACCCCAGTTTACACAAAGATTTTAGCTTTAACTGCATTAAGATTTCACAAATAAGTCATTAAAAACAATGTTTCTCATTTTTGCAACAAAGATTTTAAAAAAACACCAGCAAAAATTTTCAACTAAGATTTTAAAATTTAATTTAAATATTAATTAAAGTTTTTCACTCTATTTCTTTTATTTCTGAAAGTATAAGTAATTTAAGCTGTATTGTACTCTGGTGTAAAAACTGTTTATCATAACAAGTCTCTAAATCACTTCTGAAGGCGTTTTCTTGTAAAATAAATGGTTTTATAATGATTCGCAGTTACCTTCTTCGCTAAAAGGGCACTTTAGCTGCGTGGCCGAGTTCACCTCGAGAGCTCCCAAGAAACTTAATACTCAAAAACAATGTAATCTGACATATCATGCCTTAAATAACTAATTTCCATCACAATTTCAGGTAGAATATGTATCCCACGAAGTAACATATGTATGTAACACAAGTTTGTAGAAAAATTTTACGCCCCAAATTTTATTACTAAATCGTCACTGGGCATAATAAATACATAATAGTTGTTTTGTAATATACTGTGTTAAATTTGCCAAAAAAAGATTCATACAAAGTTGTAATACGTAAATCTATCTATAGGTTATTTGGACAAATAGCCGAAACGTGAAATTATTACCGTTTTTGGTGATCAAAATATTGGACAAACGACAATTTACCAAACTATACGGGAATATTCAGATGTAGTATGTATTTTGTCCCCAAATCAAATCAGCAGACTCATTAAGACAAAATCAAAGATGATTGTTACCATCAGAACTTTGGTTATAAATATATTAAAATTTCGAAAAATAAATAATGTAGCCCAATAGACAACGGCCCAGCTTGAGCGCATCTCCAGACGCTGCAAAGCATTAAGGGGTCAATATTTTATATAAAAGAGAGAGAGAGAGAGAGCTCCAAATGTTTTTCAGGAGCGACAGTTTGAAAACTTTTGGGCACTGTTTAGCAGAATGGTGTACAATAATGGCTGGGAATATCAAAACGAATAACACTTATAGACTAGAATATTTCTGACGAATCGGGAAGTAGATTTAGCATCGTCCAGAGACAAGTGAAACAAGGTATTACAAAACTGCGTCGCGTTAAAAATAATAGTTCCCTATCATTAGTTTATAGGAACAACCCCTTACGTCAATGTTTCAATAAAAAAAAATCTATTAAACGAGCAAAAATTAGTTTAAATATTTCTCATTTTCATAATCTACGACCTAGAGGGTGCGGTCCATGAAAGCGTTGAAAGTGGCGCTTGCCTTGAAATTTTCTTAAAATTTTATCTTCGGAATTTAAATTTGGAATGCAATTCGAAAATTTCCAAAATAAAAATAAAATCTCCAAATCCCTAAAATTGTGCAAATATCTCTAGTTTTTGGATTTAATTCCTAATATAGCAACACTGGATTGAACATAACAATTCTTCACTGTCTACGTCCAATCATAATCTTTTATTACATTGTCTACATCGTTTACGTATAAATTTATTGTCTACGCATTGGCGACACGTAGACATAGACAATTAAAGTCGACGCGTAGATGCCCATCTCTGCTTATTGTATTTAAACAATTGCAAACACCTTATTTAGGACGTAAAGTTTATGAAAGATTCTGAGTACTTGTTTTTTGCAGTGGAGTAGAAGATCGGTCAAATATAATTGTCAGGTTTTCCTTTGATATAACTCTGTGATGTAGTGGATTTCATTATGTTGTTTTTTGTGTTTTAGGGTAAATTAATGAGATTTTTCTTTCTAGAAGAAATTAATTTGATTTCGTTTTTCATCAATTTCTGGAAGTTTCTCAGATTTAGTTGCTTTCATTTCCAGTTGTTTTTATTTCACTTGTTTTATTTTGAACCAAACTTTGTTTATATGTTATGTAAATTATTGTAGTTATCAAACTTTAATAATTTAGAGTGAGTGAACTGTAAAATGATATATTTGTAAATACAATATCCATGTATATATATTTGAAATTATATGCAAATTTTATCTATAAATTATCTACGATCAGGGAAATATATCTAATTATAATTATCATTAGCATGGGTCATATACGAGCACTAAAGATTTTAACATAGTGACAATTATTGAATATGCACTTGTGACCTTTCTACATGCTAGCAGTATTTCAAATTATTCTTTTTATTAAAGTATTTAGTTCTCTACAACATTTTCCTGAAAACAAACATATCTATGTGTTGCCGGGTACATGCACGAAATTATAACGTATGCCCCATTAATTTTGCTACTTTTGTTTTGTAAAATAATGTCTTTACTTAAAGTTTTGTAATAGTTAATAATTAACTTTAAATAAAGGTGGTCGTGATCTTCCACTAGGCGTAACTTTCTATGAATACCTAGCATTGGGTTTGGGCGACATTTATATGGATTTCTCGAATTTCACTGAGCAACTCCGAAATTAAGGAAAATAGTTATTATCAGCGGCGGGCTGGCCATTGTGGCGATTAGGCAATGCTTGGTATTCGCAGATAGTTGCGCCTCGTGGTAAGAACATGGCCCTCTTTATTTAATTTTATTATAAAAAAAAATTGTGCCTAAACTTATGGGAAATACTTTTATTTATTTTTTTACAACCTCCCAACAGAATACAAATTATCCCAATAACAGGGAGGTTGGATACACCAATACATCACAATAACAACATGAATAGCCACACATTATACAAAAATATACATTATATACAATAAGAAAACAACCAAGTACAACGACATAGTAGAAATTGATTTTAGAATATTACAATAAATTTTTACATAAAATATTTTTTAATTGATATCCATTTTATCATTCATAATACTTTCGACTTCATTATATATTAAACATAATTGTCCAACTGGATCTCTAGTTTCATAATTTTTTCTACATAGCCTAGTGCAAAACGTTATACAAGACCTAGATGTCAACCGAGGAATATTTATTTGTATTCGGCTCATTGAATTAACGTCATCTATAACATTTCGCAGTAACCCATGTGAATATAAGCATGAGCGAATCTTACGTCTAGAATCCAATCTTTGCATATTTAAATTTGATAAAGTCACGGAGTACCTGTAAGTAAATGAATTAAAAAGAGGAGAAGATTTTATCGCGCAATATCGTACAAACTTTCTTTGTACCCATTCAATTTTGATATTATGAGTATGATACATAGGATTCCAGATAATCAGGCGATACTCAAGCTTGGATCTAACTAGAGAAAAGGAAAGGAAATGCAACGTTTCGCCCGCAGTCGCATGGGGCATCTTCAGGAGCAAGGGGGATAGTACTGTCTTAAACAAGGTTACCCGACGTGTAAACCACGCTAGAGTCCTAGTTTAAGCAACAAGAGAGGGAGACTCAGTTTACAAGGTTACCCGACGTGTAAACCACGCTAGAGGCCAAATAAACCAAGTGACGAAAGGAAGGCCGAGAAGACAGTTATATACTAATTTAAAGATACGGTAGATGAGCAAAGCTAATGAGGACCAATGGGAATCGAGTTCGTAATGGTAGATTGGGCCAGTCGTGTTCCGAGAATCACCGGTTTCCATATGTGGCTCAAGAAATAGCCATCATCCCGATTGATGTTATTAGGATGTTTCCATATTTCTAAAGTTTCCCTGTATTTACGTCTGTAAAACTCAGGGACAGAAGCTAAAATGCGGGAATTTTCAAACAAGATGTTATGTCCTGTGTTGTGTTGGTGTTCTGATAGTTGTGATATTAATGGTTACGTGAATTTTTAATAATGAAAGCTAATGTTTTATAGGATGTATTTACTAAATAATCATAATGAGGACCGAAATGTAATCTGGGATCAAATATAATATTGCGAGTATGCATGACAATATTTGTTATACGAAGGTGGTTATGATAAGTTTTACTTACCCGGGACATATCTGGGCCCGTTGATGGTGGAGAGGCCAAGCGGACCACTTCCGTACTTGACGTGGCACGGATCAGCATTGCTGGACACCACGGCGATTTCGTCCAGCTCAGGCGCGTGAGGCGGCCCGGCGTGTCCGTAGCCGCCGGGGCCCACCAGCCTGCCCGCCCCCGGCTCGTGCTGCGCCTTGCGCCCCCGCAAGCTCAGCACCAGCCTCTTGGCCGTGGACATCAAGCCATCAGCCCAAACACCCTCAGTACCATCACAAACACACTAACAGTATAACATCACCCGACGACTAACTGTCACAGCCAACGCAGGGAAGATCACGACACCACGGAAGACCTAAAGGTGACCAAGAAAGTGATACTTTAGTAAAATTTAAATAGAAATCAGGAATATATTAATAACAGTGGATGTAGTATCGGTACAACAATTTTAATATAGATGATGGGATCGATACTAGAAGCATTTCGTTGGTTACTACTAATAGAATACTCTTCAAAAGTATGATACAATACAATACAAAAAGAAAGCGTCTTAAGTAATTTTCTCAATTATTCTGATACCCGTGACTTGAATCCTACTGACTGCGCCAACTACGTCCACCAATATTTTACTTTCTAATTGACATTATTTAATTTCCGTACAAAATAATATCCGATCGACGCCAAAATAATTTTAAGTGACCGCTGTTGTGCACTCTCCACGCCAGCAATAAGTGCCCGTGAGGAGACGCCTGGTAAATGCTCGCAAAGTACGAATATATCACCATCAATACCGATATCTGCTTATAAAGCAGATTGGCACACCCAGCAATGGATTATGCAGTGATGATATATTTATTTAGGTTTATATTATCCAAAACAGTGGCGTAACTACCGGTGTTCCTCGTGTTCCACGGGCCCGGTGCCTCAAGGGGCCCGGCACGCACGCCAAAAAATATTTTTATTTCAATAGAGCCACATGTTCCAAATATATTAAATGACATTACATCTTGCAGTAGAAAGATCCTATTCAAAATAATCAGACATCTATTATTTTAATAGAAAGTTCTTTAATGTCAGATAGTGATGTAGAGTTATTGAATCGAATAATAAAACTTTATGTTGTACATAAATATACAAATAAAAAAGTAAGAATGTAAATTCATTAGAGGATTTGAAATTAAATTATTTTCGTTTTCAGTTCAAAGATAATTTTCAGGTACAAAGGAGTACTTCCTTGAAATTCATAGATAATTTTGAAAAACACGCTAAAACTAACAGGCTTTCAGACTTGTACTCATTTATGGTCTCGTTTTCAACTTAAACTTGCATTAGAATAGTTATGGTCGAAATTGATTCCATGCATTTACGTCACGCAGTGCAGAGTACATACTAACACCGCGTAAGCCGAAAACGCTAATATCAACTTTTGGCAAAACAACAAATCAGTAAAAGCTGTTGACATAAACGTACAATACTGTCTTGGTTTCATGTTTGTATTTTGTAATATTTTTTGTTTTTTAATAAAATTTTATTTAAAAAAGTATTTTTTTAAAGTGACCTTTTATGGGATCAGTAAAACTATTTTTTATCTACATAGGGGCCCGGAATGACTCGGGAACACAGGCCCATGGTTGCATTGTTACGCCACTTATTCCAAAAATTTGCGTACACTTGCTGATATGTAAGAATTGCAATAAAATTAAACATTTTCTCTTATTTTTACCATTGTTTACATTTGATTTCTTTGAAATGTCAAATAATAACATTAGATTTCATTTTTATAGTCGGTATCATAAAATTTTTCACATTGTTAAGCGTTATTAATGTTAAGTTGAATTTTTTACAATATTAATTGTTTCATTAAGAAGTTATAATTTTGCATTATTGAAAATTGTGAATCTTATTCAGAATACAAATATATAATTAAAAATACAACAAATGAAACCACAAAAGATACTCCTCAATGTTCATATAAATATAGAAATTTTTTTAGTTAAGAAGCCAATAGTTTGAAACAATTAGCTAGAAAAATTGGTGTTCCATTTAGCGTTGTCAAAACAAATATTAGATGAACCCATATTTTTCGATGGTAGAGTAATGCTTATAATATTCTGATCTGACTTTAATGAAAATAAAGATGCTTTGTTTGTCAATAGTCTTCCAAAACAAAAACGATTTTAATAGTTTTAAATATTTTTTTTTTAATCTTAAAAATATATCATCAGGGCTTATTTCTTAATTTGCCAATCTGCTTTTATTCGAAAATTTCAGTAATGACGAAATATCTACACCGTTGAGTTGAGAGCGCTTACCACTTACACCAATCGTCTTCTCAAGAGCAGTCATAATTGTCGTAGAGTATGCATTTTAAATTTCGAGAAAAAACAATAATCTTCGATTGTAATACGAAAATGTATAAAATGAATATGACTAATTGCAATTATAAAACAATGTTTTTTTTTATAATTTAGGCTAAACTCAAATCCATTTAATTCAATATTTGTAACAATAATAATCGGCGTAACAAACTTGGCGATATTTTATAAAAACCGCTTCCGATTGACACGTTTAAAAATTGAGATGTGATTTAAAAGAATTATGGTCCACGATAACGTTTAGAGATGAATTTATAACTGTCAAAAAATCGATCCCTTATACGTATTCATAAATAATATCGAAACAATAAATTAACTCATAAATTCTTTATTTCTTTTTTGAAAATGATTAATGAAATTTTGAACATACTACATACCACTGTATAAACACAAATAATTAAATTTTAACTAAGAGAACACTACAATGTTGGAAGTGAACTAGTGAATGAAGGAAAAAATCGATCATGAAACTGGTTAATCTTCCCATCATGATATGTTATCAATCAGTTATTTCACTCTGAATGTCATGGTACTATCTCTTTACTAGATAGTCACCCCTTCTCTTATTTTATCTTTTTATCAATGATATGCTTTGTATTCTTGTGCAGCATGTGGGATTTCATACAAATTGTTATTCTCAAAATGAAATGCGGAATCAGATAAAACGATCTTCATAAAAGAGAAAGAATAGCATCATATTTTAGGTTATTTTCTAAATAACAAAAAGGATATGAAAAGTTATGTTGGCTGTATTATCATAAATAGATATTATCTTTACAGAATTTAATTTTACATTTTGTACTTTAATTTTATATACATTTTACATTACATTTTACTTCACTGTTCAAGACCTGGACAAGTGATGAAGATGCCTAAAATGTATTTTAACTACGTACAGTACTACCTTCCAGTTATGCTATGTTTACAGTCTTTAAAACAAAAATCTGGTATGGCCAACACAATACCTCCCGCCATTTACAGCTCGAGTCACAAAAAAGATTAAGTTAATCCTTATTTTTGGATTAGCGAATTTTACTCTAATTTTGACAGTTTATTTCTTAAAATATAGTCTAATCTAATCCAAGTAACTATCTTTTTTTAAACTGCTCAACAGGATTAAATCACAATTACAGAGTGGGTTCACATTCACACACATCCATGCCTTAGTGGAAGTCGAACCCAGAGCCACGAGCGCACTCATGACTTATGAGGCGTTGCTCTAACCAATGAGCCACCGGAGCTATAATAAAATGAAGATTAAATTTTAAATACCGGGATAGAATAGAATTCACTAATACAAAAATGAGAACTAGCTTAAACATTTTCGTGAATCGTTAATTTTTATTAATAAATACATACACATATTTACTTATGCTGGAAACTGTATTGAATTCCTCCTCTATTGTTCTATTTACTTTTTTCTCTTTTTAAAACGTTACTAATATTATTTTGAAATGATTAGTTTTTTGATAGTGACATTTATCTGTCAGATATATACATTTTAATAACTGCGTTTTGTTTGGTTTAAGCGTAGGCTCTGGGATTTAAATTATAGATAATTTTATAAATGTATCCATAAAATACGAGTATATAGAAAAAGTATTAATGCAAATCTGTAGAAAATTTAATAATCTTTAATTTTTATAATAACATTAATCTCGAAAAAATAACATTTAAAGGGATTTTTCGAAGAAAAATTATTTTGAGCTTCTAGTAAAGTGCCATTTCCGGTTATCCGACTTTCACCAAAATCTAATGAGCTCTTTCCATTACAGAAAAAGTTTGAAATGCAAGGTTTCAAAATTTTCTGAATGATAGTAATAGAGTTGAGTGGAGGATCCACACATACACATACACACACACTCACACACAGAAACACGCACACACGCACGCGCTCACACACATGCTCACACACATACATGCATACACACATACACACAGAAATCATCGTGAAAATATTAAAATTGGATTCTAGGGATTTTAAAACGTGCTCATTTACCAAAATCTCGATATGCGATTTTTAGAACAATCCCTATAATTAAAATTTGTATACGTATGTAATTTTTCCCGCAGAATCGAATGGTGAGGTTGCCAGGCATGTGTCTATACCCATTTATGGGTTATTTTACTCTAGAAAAAAGTAGAATCGAATAGATTACTTAGTTATATTAAGGAAGTGCTAGATGCTGCCATCTATTAGAATTTGTACACATTGTATAATATTGTGTACGTTTTACAATATCAAATTCTCTAGCGTATACTTCAAATAAATATGAAACCATGAAACTCAATATAGGTATTCATTCTAATATAAAGTTTAATTGTGTTTCTTCAATGTAAAAGTGCAAAGTAAAATTTACACAGCTACATTACAAAAAGTTTTGCTAGAGTATATGCAGAACTGTTGCATTGGTCTACATCCGACGTGGATGGTTTGTAACTACTACTGCCGCAAGCGGAAATGAAGTAATACTGGCACACTACATCGACTAATGGATCACTAAATGTGTTTTCGCGAACATCCGTCATACAAGCTTCTGTCATTTTTACCCTAAAACAAGCACTAACAAATATTGTTTTTCGGTAATCGTTAATAGCAACGGAAAGAGAAAAAAGTCAATGGGAATATGAGGAATGTGTTCCCCAACAAGTATTAATCTAAAAGATTGAGGTATAAATGGATTTCAGTAAAAATACTACTCATCGTCACTTGTTCGAAGAAAGAATAGACAGCATTTGATGTGGCAGTATCTTAGCAACATTTCGTATTAGAAAGAGCAACGTTATTTGACGTAAATGTAATTATCTACTACACTGACCTCTGTGTTATTGTTTATCCAGTGACGTTGACTTTAAAATTTTAAATCAAAATATTATTCTGTGGTTTTTACGTCAAGTTTACATTTTTGTTTTAAGCATTATTTAAAAAGACGTATCATTTTATATAAGTCCAAATACTTACCTTCTGTCACCTTTAGGTAAGGAAGGTATTGTCTTTGTTCAAAAAATTCCGTGGTGACTTTTTGATGAATAAGCACGTTTTAGGGTCCTTAGAATACGATATTACTATTTTTACGATGATGTCTGTAGTCTGTATGTATATATATATATATATATATATATATATATATATATATATATATATATATATATATATATATATATATATGTGTGTGTGTGTGTGTGTGTGTGTGTGTATGTGTGTCTGTGTGACAAAATTTTCTAGTGCGATAACTCTAATACTACAATTCCAAAAATTATAATTCTTTCGTATTCCTCTTCGTTACATCCATATGAAGAGCTGATTAAATTTTGGTTATAATTGGTCAACCGGAAGTACCCTCATTTGAAGATTTTAACAGTTTTTCTTGAAAAAACGATGTTAAATGTTATTTTGTCACATGTAATGTTATTATAAATATTGAAGATTATTTTATTCTCTATACGATTTGAATGCTTTTTATACTTCATATTAAATGGATATAGAGTTAAAAAATTACAAAGAAGTTAAATATCATATATTAGCCAGGTATGCTATAACAGCTGCTATATTAAGAAAATTCTGATTGAAAGGTGTCAGTGTCAAGTGATGCTATAATTTTACTGGAAATATAGGATCTTTTGTTAGACACTTTCTGTACGGAATTTGTATAAAACACATACAACTGCCTTAAGGTAAAGTACATGAAATAGAATCTTTTGCAAGGAACTTTCTGTATGACATTTATACAAAATACATAGAAGTGACGGAAGGTAATGTGCTGGCCACATATTTTCAATTAAAATGTATCCATAAATATTGCATGTTGCACTTGCACCCTGAAAAGCTGTGCAGTCTTCTACAAGTAATACAGTGTGTTCCAAAAAAAAAAAAACAACCTAACTGTATTTTCATTTCTTAAATAAGATTCAAAAAGAAAAGCTATGATTTCTTTAAATAACATTTATGACAATATCTGTTATCAAATTGACATTTAATTAGGTAAATACTTTTAAATTAACACTTTACCTTTCTCTGGTCATAACCTACACCGATTTTTTTTTACCACACTGTATTATGGACTTCCATGAACAAATCTATATTTATGATTTGTTTATCTTATGATTTGTTTGTTTTTCCTAAATCAATCCTTTTGAAGTTTGAAAATATTGCCAAAATCGAAATGAAAGCGGCAAATCAAACGAATTTATGAATAAAACGCTCTATTTATTTTTAAGACGTAAAAACAAAATTAAAAACATTTAAGTACTTAAAATCAAATACTATCGAAAGATAAGATAAAGAAGGAGTAAAATGAAACAAATGAAGTAAGTACTTTGAATTTCAAAGTCTTATCCACGATGTCAAAAATTCACGAGCATCTGTCACAGCTGGCATAGAAGAGCAAACAAAAGACGCCTTGGAAGTGAATAAATATTCATGTCTGTTAGTTGTTTATAACGGAACGCGTTGGAACATTGACATGGCTTCGAATTGCAACTGATTACCTATTTATATGAGTTGGAAATTTCCCGCGCGATAGTGACAAATGCATAACAGCCATAGCCTCCGTGATTTATCCACGAGGTAAGATGATAAATCGTCCAAATGGCGCTGAAATCTGCATCTAGAAATATTTGACAATTTAAATAAACGCACACGAATATTTTTATGCAAATTTCGTGTGATATATTTTCGTGATATCTCACATCGTTGGATGTGATGAAATTTCTTTTTTCTGAAACCGGAGCGACAGTAGTATTTTCGCGCCAAAAAAGCGGCGCGAAAGTTGCATTTCCTTGACAAGTAACGAAAACATTTAAACGTTTTATTTAAATTTAAAATTAAAATACTCGGCACAAATAGTGATGCACGACGAGGCGAGAGTACTCTTGCATCTCGTCTCGTCTCGTTGCATTATGCGAGACGAGAACGAGAGCGAGATTGCAATTTAAAATTCGAAACAATTGCGAGAAGCGAGATATCTCGCGAGATTCTCGCGAGAGTCTCGCAATAAAAAGTATTTGTAACTTTATAGCTTTGATTCTCAAATTCAATGAAAAATGCACCGTACAGAGAGTGGAGTCAACGGTAATTCGTGCATAGAACAGGTGAATGTGAAAATTATATGAATTGACTACCTATATTTTTTTGAGTCTATCTAGAGTCGAATGATATCGGTCGCAGAGCGAGGAAATGCAAAATAAAGACTCCAACATTTCAGCCCCTAATTCATCCCAGTTAAAACTACGGTTAATAAAATTCTTGTCGTCCCTGAAAAGTAATGGATCTTATATTAAGCGTCGATAGGAGCCAACACGGAGTGAAGCGGAGTGATTGGTTTCCAGCGGATTCCCAGTGTAGCGCTTTTTTATGAGTAAATCTTACTTAAATAGTGGCATATAGCTAATGATAAAGTATAGAAACTTTTAGTTACATTTTTTTTAATGTTTAATTAGTTTTACTGATGACATAATGTATTAACAGATGTTCGTATTGAAATAATTTGGTGACTAGATTTAGTGTTTCGTCTCTTTATTATAGTTATACGACTGTAAATTTACGGAAGACGGAACGATTGGTGCGAACTTGTCTTTTATAGTTCAACTGATACGTAAATACCGAGATAAATACGTAGTGCGCAAGCGCTTATTTTTACAGTGAGACTCTCGTGCAAGAACGAGAGCGAGATCGAGATTGCAGATCCGAAAACGAGACGAGATCGATATTTTATATTTCTCGTCTCGTCTCGCCTCGCGTGCATCACTAGGCACAAAGTGCTTCATATTTCAATATAGCTCCTCATCAGTAATTTCCCAGTTTCCTGACTCTTATGTAAATAACTATTATATAATACCGACTTTTAGTGACGCATAATACTTTAATCTAATTATTTAGGAAAACTTCCTCCAAAAACCTAATAAAACAACAAAAAATATACAAGTGAAAAAAGGAACAAAAGAAATTTCATGTGGAGCAGCAAACGTGGTAAGAAGACATATAAGAAATGACAATGAAATGAGAGAAAACATTGACGGGTCAGACCGAAATGTGACAAAGCTTGTCGCTCTATTCTGATACAGATATTGGATCCAGATCATGTTCTTACAAGGGCTCAGTGAAACAGCCGAACAAAAATATTATTCTGAAATACATTTTTTACAATTGCAAAAGAAATAAGACGAGAATGACATATTTTTGATAACAATATATGAAAAACAAAAAGTAATTTAAAAAAAATTGGTCTGTAAACTTGGTCATAAAAGTTATGACCAACAATGCACATAGGTTGAGCGGGTGTACGACTCATAAAACTACGTTTGAAATTTAGAAGCAAATCGTATTTTTTATTATAAATAAAATGGTATTTCATTTTAACACTTATTAATCTTATTGGGAATACAAAACTTTTATAATACTTGTAAATTTAAATTTCAAATTTATTATATTTACATTGGATTTACATTTTTAGTGTGGTTATAAATTTGTTTTCTTATTCAGTTTTCTAAGTTTTACGAATATATAAATCAAATTCACAATAATTCATAAACAATTACCATTGAAAAATCAAGGCTTCAACTTTAGTAGTTTTGAGAAGGAGATGGAGACAACTGATTATAAATAAATAAATATTTCATCACGGCTTATTACCCATTGCTGGGTGTGCCAATCTACTTTATACGCAGATATCGGTAATGATGAAATATTTGCACCGTGCGGGCGCTTACCAGGCGTCACCTCACAGCAACTCATTGCTGGCGTGGAGAGTGCACCACAGGGGTCAATTCTGTGCCATTTAAAATTCAAATTATTAGGCGTCGGTCGGGATCTAAAATTAATAGGGCAGAATTTACAGCCTTATGAAAATTTTACCACTGTATTTCTCATGGTCTACAAAAAAAAGTAGACACCCGGTATATTATATATTTAATTATCAAAGCAAGAAAAGAGATACATCTATGCAACCATTAGCACATATGTGTAAGATGTTAAACTGAAATATTAATTTTTATCATTGACATTCAACTATTTCTTTATCTTATAAATAGAAAATTTGTTACTAATAATAACTATTCGTCAACAATGTTGCTACTGCAGTAACAATTATCTTCATATTTTAACTTGTAACAATTGTGCGTCAACATATAATTTATTCGAATCTATTGCTTTATTTTATAAATAGAACATTTTTTAGTAATAACAACATTTATAATCGTCAACAGTGTTGTTACTAGAGTAGCGTTTATCTCGACACTGTAACAATTGTATCTATCAACAAAATAGCATATGAGCATCACCGGCATGGTTGCTAAGCGCTGCATCGCATCCTATCGACACAGGTCCAGCGACGGCGGTGGCTACCGGAACCGGCATCGATCTCGCGCCTGCTAAGCACAACCAGGTTCACGCATGCGCACGCATTGCTCCGGACGAACATATGGCGGCTGCACACGTGTGCACGGCCACAAGTGGAAGATCGGAAATAATGGAAATTTCAGTAATTATCAGCCGAAATTATATCCCACATATTCAAAAATAAGATTTGACTGATTATTTGATACTTAAAAAAAATGAAGGCTATAATGTACAAATGTATGATTTGACAGGATAAAAGACAAATGTATGTTAAAAATTAATTACTGTTTCTGCTAAATATACGCAAAATTTTAATTTGGTTTTGATTTGAAAATA
Source organism: Harpalus rubripes (assembly GCA_963082715.1). Classification (NCBI taxonomy): domain Eukaryota; kingdom Metazoa; phylum Arthropoda; class Insecta; order Coleoptera; family Carabidae; genus Harpalus; species Harpalus rubripes. The sequence goes on along the minus strand of OY720460.1, from coordinate 23,092,554 downwards.
TACTAATTAGTTTAAAAAATGGATAAATGATGTAAAGTCATCTTCATTAATCATCCATTAGATTTAATTAGTCACTCCTAAAACACTATAAAAAATTCATACTTAAATCGTATTAAGTACCGTATTTTTGGCACGAAACAAATTTTGTTTATAAATATGTTTAAAGTACAAATAACTATTGTTTATTTGTCAAATGTTTATGCAAATATTGATAGCGGCTTAATGTAAGCCGCTTAAATACTGCAACCAATGATACAGCTACGTTGTGCGTTGACTGCAATGAATATAATATCCCAAATAGCATATTTCGCTTGCATATCTACATATTCCAATTTTATTTTGGAAATAACTGATTGGCAACAAGATGCAACAAATAAAAATCTTTGAAAAAATAATCTGCAGTACCTATAAAGGTAGTATGAGCACAGTTTTCATGTTAAATCACTTCTTGAGGTCTGTGTCACCACTGGGCACTAAAGTCACGCTCACGATCTCGTTCACGCACAGATCACGCATCACGCTAAACTCTCCTGCACTGCAGGACTCGTAGGACTGGAGCTGCCGAGCGATGGACCACGCCGCTCTCCTGCTCCTGCCCCTTCCTAGTCCTGCTATCCCGGCAGGAATGGTTCACTACAGGGTGGAATTTGCCAACACTTTCAGCAGGAAAGTTGCAAATTTCAAACGGGGAGAAATATTCCAAAATAGGATAGATTATGTTTTTATTTAAAGGAAATTATTTTGCAAAATGTATTTATAAAATAAAACTTAGTTGATCAGTTTATTTACTCCGTAATATAAATAAAATAAATAAATATATCATCACGGCTCATTACCCATCGCTGGGTGTGCCAATCTGTTTGTACACAGATATCGGTAATGACGATATATTTGCACCGTGCGGGCGTTTACCAGGCGTCACCTCACGGGCACTCATTGCTGACGTGGAGAGTGCACCACAGGGGTCAATTTTGTGGCATTTAAAATTCGAAATAATTGGCGTCGGTCGGGATCGAACCCGGTATAGTACTTTATTTCTGGTAAGATTGATCCATCGATTTAGATAGGGAGTTATGACAAAAAAAATACCTGTTGTCAATTGTCAAATAAAGTCGATAGCACGATTTCAAATACTATTTGTTATGCCACTTTTGTCATTGATTTTATTGGCTGATAGAATATTATTAAACAAAGGAAATTAAGCTATGACTAAAAGACCTACATAACAAATTCAGTTGTTTTTTAATCATACTAATATATTTTTAAATGATAGGTATGTTAATAATAAGTTATTTAAAGTCTAAAGACTTAAATTTTGAGTTATTACTACCAGTAATTTATTTAAAGTTCTGATTGATTACTATTTGTTATGCCACTTTTGTCATTTAATTTTTTGGTTGATAGAATATTATTAAACAAGGGAAATTAAGCTATGACTAAAGGACCTACAAAACAAATTCAGTTGTTTTTTAATCATACTAATGTATTTTTAAATGATAGCTATGTTAATAATGAGTTATTTAAAGTCTAAAGACTAAAATTTTGAGTTAATACTAGCAATAATTTTTTTAAAGTTCTGATTGATACAAATTTCCTTAAATAGCCGCTAGATGCACTAAGCGCAGTGTTCCTCCTCTACTTTTTACCAACAAAATATAAGTATAAATAAATTATACTGGGAAAACTTGGAGAAAAACAGTCTGATGAAAACGTGTGAAAATTGTTTTATTACATAACCGAGGTTGCGGCACCAAATATGCCTTCTTCAGGGAAATGTAAACTTACTGAAGAAGGCATATTTGGTGCCGAAACATCGGCTATGTAATAAAACAATTTTCAAACGTTTTCATCAGACTGTTTTTCTCCAAGTTTTCCCAATATGACTTTGATCCAGTCGAGGAATACATATTAAAATAAATTATATTTTAATTCTTGTGACAAATTACCTTAAAATAAAAAATTTTATTACCGAAATAGAAGTAAATTGGCACACTTAGAAATGAGTAATAAGCCGTGATGATATATTTATTTATTTAAAATGATGATTGCGCCTCTAGTGGAAAATGCAAGAAACACGTATCACTTATCAGTGAATGAAAGAAAGACTCGTACCTTAAATTGTGTTCGACAGTAACAGTAACAACATTAAATTAACTATCTACATTTTTTAACTTAGTTCTTGTAAATTTTAACATTCAGGTAGTGTACATTATTATTACAAACACTCAATATAAAAAATAAAGTTTGGTTTCAAAAATTTGAATCCTTTATTTAAGGCATGCAAAACTTTCGACATTCAAGCGCCATATACTTCATTTTCAACTAAAATGAAATTTAAATTGTTATGAAGGTTGAAAAAATATTCGGAACTGCAGTCTATTATTTCTTTATTTTCAACTACGCCGACGTTTCGATAGTACAACTATCTTCTTCAGGGCTAGTTGAAGTCTTGTATAAATATTGATAAAATGGACATCTCACAAAATATAATCAAATGTAAGGGAAATAAATATAACATGAGATTAATAAAATTGTGACTGATTGTAACTATTTTATTAATCTCATGTTATATTTATTTCCCTTACATTTGATTATATTTTGTGAAATATCCATTTTATCAATATTTATACAAGACTTCAACTAGCCCTGAAGAAGATAGTTGTACTATCGAAACGTCGGCGTAGGTGAAAATAAAGAAATAATAGACTGCAGTTCCGAATATTTTTTCAACCTTCATATCCCATCAGTCGACTATCAACAACCTTTTCATCTTAAATTGTTACATTAATATTGATATACAAATATACACAACACAGGTTAATAAAAAATAACGCCAGGTGTACAATATCAATTATTATACAAAAATAAGAATGTGTACATGTATAAATACTTATGTCTAATCTAATTATTGCTATAATTTAATAGAATCCGAATTGTCCACAAAAATCTCTTCATATTTAATTTTCGGAAACATTCTTCTTCAATGTCTGTAACATAAAGAAAGCTAGTTATATTAAACTTTTATTAACTTAATCTTAAATGAAAAAATCAAACATGAGATAAAATGGTAAGTAGTTGTAAACTTGTTGCATTCATAAGTATTAAGTTATAAAATAATTCGTAGAAACAACTCATATAAGAAAATTTATGCATGTTTATTCAGTAGTTGGTATATTTCACAATACTACAAACTATAAAACTTGTAGGAAGGGATGCGTAAGCACAAAGAGTCAAGTGAAAAGTTTGGTTTCTGCATGCTACTGCCATCTAGTAGGCGTTCATTGCCCCAAGGTCAACTTGAGCTCTACCGCTGCCTTAGTGACCAATCAATGATAAGAACCATTTCCGTTTTGTTTGTGTTTTAGGTTAATTTCCGTAACATCAAGTCAAGAAATTATTAAAATATTCGATATAGTGAACGAATATATCTAAAAATATCAGTTTAAAAATATATAATATTAATATCATATTAAGATATTTTAAAATAAATCATATTGAAGTTACAGTGTGTACGTGTAAAAATGTGAAAGAGTATATTGTCACTATGACGTTGCCTTGAAATTTTATCATATGTACGCTGCTGGTGACGTTTCTTTTGTAAACGTATTCACCGAAAACTGCACAAATTGCTTTTTTAACTAATTTCCATTAATTTTCATCAAGGTTTTCTCGATATGATATGTTTTGTGTAATTTATAATAGTGATAATTAGTAGTGTATTGAAAATGAAGACTGTTTTATTATTTTTGTTTTTATATTGTCTTACATTAGTTAAATCTTTTTATTTGCCAGGGTTAGCCCCTGTAAATTATTGCAAAAAAGAAGATTTATCCGAAACATGTAAGGTACGTAAATTCGTTCCACTCACGTCATGAATTTATCTCACTATACCTTGTTGGTTACAGAGTGAAGTTAAGTTATTTGTAAATCGTTTAAACACAGAAGAATCTGTAATACCCTACGAATATCATCACTTTGATTTCTGTCAAGGAGATGAATCGAAATCTCCTGTAGAAAATCTAGGACAAGTAGTTTTCGGTGAACGTATTAGACCATCACCTTATTTTTTGGAATTTTTACAAAATAAAACATGTGTATTTGTTTGTTCAAAAGTCTATCACAAAGGCGATCCAAATGACAAAAGAAAATTATCAATGCTTCGAAAAGGCATGAGTCTGAATTATCAGCATCATTGGATTGTTGATAATATGCCTGTAACATGGTGTTATACAGTTGATGATGATAGACAATACTGTAGTATTGGTTTTCCAATGGGATGCTTTTCTAGAAAGACTAACGGTTATAACTGTGGGCTTTCTGGAGAAAATTTTAATAAACCAAATACGTATTATTTGGTTAATCATGTTGATCTTACTATTACTTACCATAGTGGTGAGAGAGAAGACTGGGGAGGTGATTTTCGAGAAAACGGGGGTAGAATAATATCTGTTAAAGTCCAACCGAAAAGTATCAACCATGGGTAATTTTAATTTAATCATTAATCAGTTATTTTTACTTATAAATTTATTACAGCAACAAAGGTGTTAATTGTAATGGAAAAGAACACGTGGAAATTCCAGAAGACCAAGATTTCGACCAGGATATATTAAATATTACCTACACGTATTCTATAAAATACGTTCAGGATAATACAATAAAATGGTCTTCTCGATGGGATTATATTCTTGAGTCTATGCCCCATACAAATATACAATGGTTCAGTATCTTAAATTCACTAGTCATTGTATTATTTTTGTCTGGGATGGTTGCAATGATTTTACTACGTACTTTGCATAAAGACATTGCCCGTTATAATCAGATTGAATGTGGAGAGGATGCACAGGTAATGAAAATATTTGTAATAAACTTATCGTCAAAAACTTGTTTCTATTATTTAAAATGTGCTCACAAAAGGATTAAAAAGATTACTGCTAAGATGTTTTGTTTATTAAAATACGCACATATTAAAATTACTACCGTAAATATTGTAAAGGCCCATAAAAGTTCGGCCGGCTTACATTTTCTATTAGACACTTTAACAAATCATTACACCTAGATAAATGGTGAGGAATTTCTACAAATCTTTTTCATCTCCATTAAAATATAGATTTTAAACTTACAAAAACTGGACACTTTATTAATCGCCTAATAAACTAAATTCATATAACAAAAAGTATGGTCCAACTGATAGGCCATAATGGTTCGGCCACATATCATACTAGTCATAAAAATAATGCGCTCTTGTTAAAACAAAACAAATATTGCACAAATCAACAAAATAGCTGTCAATATTAGTTATCGGTGGTTATCGGTTAGTTATTAGTGGTTTTTCAAGCATAATGTCTCGTAGTAAATCTCTTAAGTAAAGATTTGCGCTTATCTATCAATAATGCCCATAGAAAGGGAATTTCGGCTCGTCGAATATCTGTTTCGCATTCTGTTCATCTACAGTGCAAGACATTAATTTATATAAAAGAACAGGCGGAGTCGAAATAAAAACCAAACCCGGTCGACCATCTACTATTACGAAAGCAAATAAGCGTGCTTTACGTAGAATTGTAAAAACAAACCGGCGGTCAAATACTAAATAAATAACTGTGCTATGGAGGGAGAGCATAGGAAAGGAAGTTTCAATGTCTACAACGAAGAGAACTATTCGAATATAGGATACAAGTTCTATAAGGTAACAACATTCAACCACCTTCTTTGTACAATTTGTCAATAGGTTATTTAGTTTTTTCAATAGGCAAAAGAAAAGTCATTATTAACAAAATTACAAAAACGTAATAGACTGAAATGAGCTCGAGAACACCGAAACTGGACTCAAAGACAATGGCATAGTGTAATTTGGAGCGACGAAGCTAAATTCGACGTTTGCGTAGGAGACTCGCGGAAACGAGTGTTGCGCACACTTTCAGAGACTTACCATAACGACGTTTAGTGAAAAAAGTCAAGTTCCCAGCGTGTTATAGTGTGGGGCTGTATGTCTGGAAGGGGCGTGGGTAAATTACACTTTATTAATGGAACAGTATACTCACAGAAATACAGAGACATTTATCTTCGAGAAAATCCGACTTGTACAGTAGCCCAATTAAAAGATACATTGCAGCACATATGGGATAATATTCAACCAGAAGAATGTGCAAAGCTATTGGACACAATGTCTAGCAGAATAAACGCTGTTATTACTAATAAAGGCGATGTAACTCAATATTAAATTCCGACCGTTGGACCACAGTTTTTGTTTTGTAACGTACTTATTTGGTTACTTAATAAAGTATTTACTTTTCGTATGTTTAAAGTCTATATTTTAAAGTAGTAAAAAAAATATTGTAGAAATTTCTCACCATTCGTATAGGTTATATAATTTGTTGAGGCGTTTAATTTAAATTATAAGCCGGCTGAGTTTTTTCAAAAACAATAATATATAAAAATGTTATAAAACGTAAAAAGTAATGCCTATTAAAAAGGAAAAATATTAGAAAATGGAGGAAATATTTAATTCCCGATTTTTCCAATTACCGCAAAAATGTTTAATTGCAATTTCTCACAAAGTACGTTTTTTGACTTGATCGCTTTTAGAAGTATACCTACGATATTTTAAATGTTTTGTGTAATAAACATTGTGCTTGTATAAAAATATTAGAATGCGTCTCTATTATTTCGAATATTTTAACCTAAATTAGGAATAATCCACTCTATAAATTCTTCCTAAAAGTTATTGCATTAAATCTATAACCATGGTGTACATGAACGACTATACGCTTTTAATTATTTATAGGAGGAATTCGGTTGGAAACTTGTCCATGGCGACGTATTTCGCCCTCCTCGCAAAGGAATGCTCCTCTCCGTTCTTCTTGGCTCTGGCGTCCAAGTCTTGTGTATGACTCTAGTCACTCTTGCATTTGCTTGTCTTGGATTCTTAAGCCCCGCTAATCGCGGAGCCCTAATGACTTGTGCTATGGTATTATTTGTCCTTCTTGGAACACCCGCCGGGTATGTTTCTGCAAGAATTTATAAGAGTTTTGGCGGAGAAAAATGGAAATCCAATGTTTTGTTGACTTCGATGCTTTGTCCTGGGTAAGAATTATTATAAAATTTTGATAGGAACAAATATAATGGTGATATTTTAGCGTTGTCTTTGGATTATTCTTCGTTATGAATTTGGTATTATGGGGAGAGGGAAGTTCTGCGGCTGTTCCGTTCACAACTCTTGTAGCGTTGTTGGCATTATGGTTTGGAGTTTCTGTACCTTTGACATTCATTGGAGCATATTTCGGTTTTAGGAAAAGGGTAAATATTAGTCATTATTATAAAGGTATATTATTATCACAACAAATAACGCCAAAGGGCATTATAAGTTGTTATGGTATTATTGTCAACCATCGAAACGTGTGTCAAAGACAAAATATGAAATAATTTATCTTATTTTGCAGGCACTGGAACATCCGGTGAGAACCAATCAAATTCCTCGTCTCATTCCCGACCAAACAATTTATACTCAGCCACTTCCCGGTATCATTATGGGAGGTGTATTACCTTTCGGTTGCATCTTCATTCAACTATTTTTCATTTTAAATTCTCTTTGGTCATCCCAGATGTATTACATGTTCGGATTCCTGTTCCTAGTTTTCGTTATCCTTGTGATAACGTGCTCAGAAACAACAATACTGTTGTGTTATTTCCATCTTTGCGCAGAGGATTATCACTGGTGGTGGCGGTCGTACCTTACATCCGGTTTCACAGCTGTGTATTTATTCTTTTATTGCTGTCATTATTTCGTGACGAAATTGTCCATCGAAGATGCAGCTTCAACTTTCTTATATTTCGGTTATACCTTAATTATGGTTTTCTTATTTAATTTGCTTACGGGAACAATTGGCTTTTTCGCTTGCTTTTGGTTTACACGTAAAATTTACAGTGTTGTTAAAGTGGACTGAGTAATGCTGTGTTTAATTAAAACTAAGTTACGTTATTGCATAGTACATATTATTATTAAATTACCGCTGTATTTTATTAAAATAGTATCGAAGTTTCTTTAATATAGATAGTAATTACAATTAATGTATTTCTTTTTCATTATGTGCTTCTTTGAACCATTTCCATTTTACCATTCTAGCAATTATTAAATACCAGAAAATTGTAATTTTGTATTACCCAGTGAATATATTATTTTACTTATTTAAGAAAATATATGTGTATTTATTTTTTAATTTTAATAAATCTATTATAAAAAAGGAAAATAAAATGAATACAATTCTCGACTGAGGTGTAGATTAAGGCCCGATATTTTCATCTCTGGTTAAACTGTCTATTAACTGGGATCCGATTTTGTAACTTTGAAATTTATCAGACTTCGGTTAATAAACAAACAAGAAAACACAATAACCATAGCGAGCGACGTTCGAAATCTATCTCTGTAGATTGTATTCGGCTGGTCTCGGGCACTCAATTTCAAATCTGCACCTAATGGTGGCTATAGAGTGGAGTGGAAATCTGATATATTTCAAAGTTACAAAATCTGACTATCAGTTAGAAGAAAATTGTCACATCGAAACAATACATGTGTAATTTTTACAACTTATGCTACAATTTCGATCCTGTATTATTTTATCCGACTGTTTATATAAGGCAGAGGTGGCTAAACTTGGCGCATTTAATGATTACAAGTGACGCATTATATTATCCTTACGCCTACTTATTCTTTTGAAGTAGGCGTCATAGTTAAATCCACCTATTTAATACCAGAGTGCTCCCAATTCAAATCATACTTCTTACTCATTAGTTCGTCGCGATCGCCCCCTTTCCAAGTGATCATCTCTCATTATTGTCGATTGGTACTCCGATAAACTTGTCTTTTTATTAGGCGTACATTAATTAATATAGCTGCGTAATTGAGTTTTCCCTAAGCGAAACAGATTCTACCCCTATCCCTATTTACCAACTATGAACGTAAGAAGGTAGAAAAGTACTTGAAATGTATGGCGCATATGAATTTTTTTGTGAAACAAATTGGCGAATGGTATATAAAAGGTTATATAAAGTTTAACCAGAGCTGAAAATACCAGGCCATAGTGGTTACAAATACTCGAAATCTCAATCATACAGCTGTAACGCAGTTTTGAGGATAGCGAGCAGAAAGTTGACATGGGGTTGCTTGGGCGCCAACGATCGGATTGCAGGTTTGGAGATAAGAGATAGGGTTGAATATGAGGAACACAATTAACATAAAATGTACAAAACAACTTTATTGGATGGTAACTCGCTGTACAAATGAGAATGGTGATTGCTGATGGGTCAAATTGTGTTCTGGGTGTGAGAATTAGGAGAATTACGGGTTTCGGAAAACCGACCAAAACCCAGCTCAAGTATGTTTACAGATAGCAACACCTGCATAAAAGACGAGAGCAAAAGGTATAAAATGGAACGCGAACTTGACGCTCTTTACTCTGTTTATTTCCCGGTCAAACTACGCGTCTTGTTCCCATTGCCTGGAAGAAAAGATTTCTCGGTCCGCGAATATGTAAGGATTGAGCTACGCGACTTTGAAATATAGCGGGTGTCTACTTTTTTTTGAGCTATCTGAAATACAATCTTAATTTTTTATTTCGCTCTAAATTTTGACCTATTGATTTTACAGAATTAAAAACTGCATTCAACGGGATCTTATTTATTCTGTTCACGAAATAAACGTAAATTAATATTGACATCTCTAACGTGTTTACAGAGTGCCATGAGAACTCTGTTTATTTGTTTTGTCCATGTTGTTATACTTCAAACTGTCAAGTTTGTTATTTAATTATTAAATTATTGTTATAACTTGATTAATTGTTGTTAAAATGACAGACTAACAACAAATGAAAAAGTTCAGTGTGTAAAATGATATTTTGCTGGAAATTCGATAGAGCAAGCTCTGTGTATGTATATTTAAGAATCTATAAGATCTTACCCCAAAAAAGGTAAATGTATATTTTGAAATAATATGAAATGACAGATTTAGAGTATTTGTTAACACCTAAGGAAAATAATAATGCACATTTTTTTTATATTGTTGAAAACTGATAACTACAATGATAATAATGATTCGTGTTATCATTCAAAAAATTATCAACCATGTGGTTATGTACATATATTTGTACATGCTTAGCACTCGCGGCAAAATTATGTCGTTAATAATATATTTAATTACAAGCCAAATATGCTCCAAAAGAAAAATTTTATGTGAAACTTTGCATTTATATTTCATTTTATGAATTTGTTATTTTATGACATAATATGTCGTAATCACAGTAATTTATAACCTCTAAAATGACATTGCGGGCTTAAATATTTTGCGGAAATATTACAATTTTTGTTTGAAGATAATAAATCTAATCGGTGCAATTAAACTTGGTAATTAAGCGGTATCAAATTCCGCAACTGTCATCAAATATTTTATTTAGTTTCATTCATGCAGATGTTAAAAATAAAGAGTGAAAGAAATGGATAATTGGATTTTAATCGCTTCTTTACTTTGTATTGTGGGATTTTCTAAAGATTTTCGACCATCGGAGCATTTTGTATACGAATTTTTAACTGGAGAATGGTGGGGTCTTACCCCAGAAGAAGTACAACAACAAGTGTATCCTTATGCAACGTATGGATATCTTGTGCAAACATTATTTTTCTTTCTTATTATTGACTTTTTACGGTATAAGCCATTGATAGTATTATTAGGTTTAGCTGGTATTACAATATGGAGCATTTTACTATGGTGCTCAGAATTATACATTCTAAAAATCGCAGAAGTATGTATATTTTTTATTTATATTATTATAAGATAAAATAATTACTATTTTAGGTAATCTATGGAACATATATGACTTGTGAAATAGCGTATTATACCTACATGTATGCAATAGTTCCTAAGGAAAAATTTGATGAAGTCACCTCATATGTTAGAGCATCTATTCTTATGGGCAGATTTTTATCCGGAGTAATATCTCAGTTTCTTATATCTTTTGACTATATGGATTTTCGACAATTAAACTACATTACTTTCGGAGGTATTTATTAACTCTCAAATATGTGATTATTGTGTGTAATAAATATGCCCATATGCTTAAAATCTCAGTCATGCAACACTTACAAAAAATACGAATCCGACGTTTTGTTATACACATATCTTCTTCAGGGTAAAAAAAATCTTATAGATTCTTGAACATAAAATCATATACACATACAAATATATTGTAAATACAGTAGAGTCGCTAATCCGCCCTAATTTAAGCAGAGGGTAGATGGATTAATGAAAAGTTCGGATTATAGAGTTTAATAAGGAAATACTGCTGATAAAAATGAATATGTTTATTTAAATATATAGAGTAAGATCCCAGGGCCCCCAGACGTAACTTATTTTCTCAAAGATGAAATGTGTGGAATAGGGTAGTATTCCTATGTACATTGAACGCACGCATACCTGCTAAGTTGGGTAGACGGCCAATTTACAGGTACCAGGTGCGAAAGGTAAGCAAAAATTGGACTTAAGGCTCATTCACAGCTACGAAAATAAAAATAAAATTATACATAAAAATAAAATTAACGATATAATCAATAGGTTCTTATGAAAATGTTCACAGCCATCGAAAATAAAAATAAACATAAGACATAAGCACAAGGATTTGCAAATGTTAAATATTTTACACAAACATAAGCACAAGCATAACAACTGTCATTTGAGCTGTCAATTTACATTCTGTAAAAAGAATTTAAAATTAATTATAAATAAAAAACCGTATTAAGGAAAAGTGTCACATATATGATTACGTACAGTGCGTTAAGAGGTATAAAGTTAATATTATTGCTAGTGAATTATGTATTTACTAAATGACAGCTGACATTAATTTATGTTTTATTTTCAAAGCTGTGAACAGCAACCATAATGTCTTATTCATAATTTTATTTATATTTCTTAATTTCGTAGCTGTGAATGAGCCTTTACTTCACTTAAATTCTGAAAGCTGATTTTTATATATGGCTTATAGAATATTAGTACAAAATAATATTCAATACTCCCAGACACTTCCGCTCGGCCTTAACTTCCGACAGACGCTCTAAAGCTCACACAAAAATACATGAACTTTACTTATTTTCTGATGCTTGATTTTTATATATGTTACTTAGGGGACTATTTCAAACCTATATGTACACAGCCAGACAAATGCTAAGGGCCAAACATCCCCCCAGACACAAAAAACATTCTGCTATGAGTATGAGCGCGGGGGACTATACACGCGTTTCAGAGCGAGCGAGATAGCCATGTAAACTGATTTCCCCCTCTTAAACTTACAGTCTGCTCTACTCTACTGTGTGTTTGCACTGTAGCATCCTAAGTGGAATTTTAGTCCACAATTTTTAATTTTGGACTTATTGTTCAATAAATTTTATCGAGAAGTCAACATATTTTGTCGTTCTTAAAGGTGGATTTATGCAGCCTACTTTTTATTTTACTTTTTCTTTTACTTTATAAAAGTTAAATGTGTGTTAATATATGTACTGCTTTATGTGCACACTTTAATTTTACTTTAAGACCTTAAGTTGACTAACATTCAACTTAAGACCGTTAAAGTAAAAGAATATCACAACTGCGCATGAGCTCCACATGACAAACGTCAGCATATTGTGTATTTGTTTTTGTGTGTAGGTTTTAGATTATGCAAACAAAAAATCAGTAAAGAACAAGATTGTATATTTAAGATTTAATTCAAAAATATATGATAAAACACATATTTTATTCAAGGATAGAGTGGCCAAAAACAATGTTTGGAAAAGTATAGCGTCTGTGTTAAATGAAACGGGTTACTATATTAATACTTACTATGTAATAATATTTTTGTATGCCCAAATTATTACATTCTTCTCCATTTTAACAGGACATATTTATCTATTTACATTTGCGACTGTATGCCAGAAAAATCATCTGCGCATGTGTATTGAATGCTTTAAATTGCATAAAGTACCAAACTTAAAGTAAAAGTAAAAGCGAAAAGAAAAAGTAAAATAAAAAGTAGACTGCATAAATCCACCTTAAGAACGAACAGATGTAGAGTACAGTACTTGAAGTACAAGTACTTTTTTAGTTTCTAAAGTACTTGAAAGTACTAAGTACATGAAAAAGTACTTGTAAACTTGGGTGCAAGTACTTTTTCAGATAATTGATATTTTTCTGATTATTTGGACCTTAAAAGGTGATTATTGATAAAAATTTCAATACCGATATTTATTAGGTTATTTAAAACAAGAGTTCCTCGCTGGGACTGCCGTATCACCTAGCGATCGCATGACGTAAAATTGACGTCATATTATATGATCGCCAAGCGATACAAGAAGCTGTACCAAGATGTTAGAATAACGTCATTTTTACGTCATGCGATCGCCAGGCGATACGGCAAAGTCCCAGCACTGTAGTTAGTTAATATAAACATTATATGTATATGCAGATTAGAATTAATTTATTACGCCAAAAAAAAATGCAAATTTATCTTTACATTCATATTATCGTTGAAAATATATGTATTAATGAAATTCACAAATATGTGCTACAGGAATAACACCACACCCCTGCAAAAGAAACACTGACAGACAAACAATTATTATAACATTGTTAACTTTTAAATTATTCATCGCACTTCAAGTACATTTAAAGTAATTCAATTACATTTAGAATACTTCAAGTACATTTAAAATACTTCAAGTACATTTAAAATACTTCAAGTATTTAAAATTACTTCAAGTACTTTTCATTGTACTTCAAGTATTTTTCGAAGTACCAAGTACATGTGAATAGACTTACTTTGTCAAGTACAAAGTACTATAAATAGAAAGTACTTCAAGATGTTGTATGACTGAGTTTTCGAGTATTTGTTAAGACCTGATCTACATAACAGTCGAAAAATTTACCCTTGTACTTTATTTTTAGCTCAAATAATAGCAACGATCTTTGCAATTATTCTGCCATGTCCTAAAGGCAGTATTTATTTCAACCAGCCGGACCCTACACACAAGGGGAAGTTTAATCTAGCAGTTTCAAAATTTATGGAACATTTTAAAATAGCTTATAAAAAACCACGAGTGTTTAAATGGTCTATGTGGTGGGCAATGGCTACAGCTGGTTTCATTCAAGTTCAGTCGTACATTCAGCCTTTATATAAAGAGATAGAAGAGCACAAAAAAGCAAAAGTTTACAACGGCGCGGTCGAAGCAATTTTGACATTCCTTGGGGCTGCAGCTGCAATGGCCCCTGCCTTTTTGCATCTCAATTGGACAAAAGGGGGTATGATACTAATTGCAGCAGCTAGCATAGTTCAAGGATCCTCATTAATAATAGCAGCCCAAACTAACTATAATATAGTTGCGTATATCTGTTATATCTTATTCGGCGTTTTGTATCATTTCACTATTACTATAATTTCTTCCCAAATAGCAAAAGCTATTCCCGAAGATTCATATGGATTAGTATTTGGTATAAATACCTGCTGCGCTTTAATACTGCAGACTATTATACTCTTCGTTTTTGTTGAAGATTTTGGTTTTGCTTTAAAACCTAGAGATCAGTTTTTTGTATACGGTGCCTATTTTTTTGTAATTACTGTAATTTATATTATTTTTTCAATATATACATGTGATCCAGAAGAAGATGAGTCTGTTGTAACATTATGAAAGTATTAGAAAGCTTTGACGAATATTCATTGATATGGGGTGTAGATATTATAATTGTTGTATATTTATTTTATTTTAAAAAAATATTTGTTAACAATTAGACTTTTATTGTTTTAGATAAAAAAAAAACAAGTATTTTTATCGATAGACCTTTTCAATTAAGGGCCGGTATTTTCACTTGCGAATAAAGGTCCAGATAAATTTATCCTTCGGATAAAATTTTTTGTTGTCTTTTCACTTGCAAATAAATTTATTCGAAAGAATAACATCTGTTATTCGCCGAATAAATTATTCGGTATTTGGGTAGCGAATAACCTGTTTATTCGTAAGTTCATTACATTACCACATAGTGCAGATTTATTAACAAAATGGATATATTAAATATTTTTGATGATTATGATATTTTGAACCATGAATTAATAAATAACGTGAGCAATCGATCATACACCATCAGACAGCGACAACCACATACATGAAGAATTTTTTGACAGATTCCGATTATGAAAACAATTTATTACATATAGTGAATAGGTAAATCATTATAAAGATCCTGTCATTTGACGCTGGTATGTTCAAATTTTGAATATTATTATATTATTGAATACAATGCCAAACATTTACTTCGAACTGAAAGAAATATACAAAAAGTACAAGGACAGTCTTACAATATACATGTCTCGTTTACCACATATGATCGCTGCATTAGATAGTACACTTATTAAACTACAGTCTCCCGGGGCTAAAAATGCAGAAAAATGTAGATGACATTAAACTGTGAGAAAAATCTCAGACAACTTTAAAAAACTTATCGAAATAAGTTGCAAAAGCTTTTATAGAAGCTAAAAGGTCCAATGATGCAAATTTTCACAGAGAATACAGGTATCTTAATGACTATAATATTTTTGACGTTTCGTTTGACAGCCCAACATAGTTTTTCGCGCCGCCATTTCTTACTATTTGCAGCGATTGAAAGAGATAGCCTTTAAATTGAAAAGGTCTATTCATATATAAGTATTCCTTTTTGCCTGGAATAGATAAAAGAAATTAGATATTTTTATTTCTGCTTAAATTGTTTATTAACATAATTGTCAAAAGAAAAATATAGCATTGAAAAATTGGCACAACTTGTTATATAATATCCAAACTATATTTTTCTTTTTAACCTTACAGTTAACGGCTTAACCAGAGATGAAAATAGCGGGCCTTTAGTAGAGAATGTAGCCAAACTTTATAATTTAGAATCTTTTAGACAGTCTGTGATATTTTATATCATCTCACATACATGTATTCATGTATTTGATTAGAAAATAAAACAGGATTAATACAAAAAAATGTTATCTTAATTTTAACCCATAGTTAAGCTGAGGTGAAAAAATCAAAGAAACAGAGCTCCAAATTAGGGTTTTCCAAGCCAATGGCTTTTGAAGAAATAAGTACTGCATATAAATTTTAGTATAAAGTATATTAATGTGAAATAACAATAATGATAAATTATTTAGTATTTATAAATAGCGCCACAATCCTAACGGGGTTGCACAACGAACTTCAATGATAGTGTTTGTGCGCATGTCTGGCTTTTACCGCGAATTATTTTTGATGACGTTCAGAGGTTAAATACACGTGTGTAACAAGAAAACTGTGGTTAAACTCACACGTTTAATTAAAAATACATACAAATAAAAAGCACACGTGCTGAATCAGTAACCGCCCAATTGACGTGGATGCAAGTCAATGCAGGTTATGTGTGGGTTACATTTCATTTTCCCGCGCTACATTTTTGTAGCTATATTCACTTTACACAACTGTTTCCATCTCATAGTTCATCAAGCTTTCTCTCTTGCTGGGGTTATGACGTCATAGGATGACATGGCAAATTGCAAAATTCTTTTGCATTTTTCTCCGGCACCATAATTTTTTATGCAAAAAAATATGGGTCTAATATTTATATCTCTACATTAACATATAAAAAACTAAACAATTGTGGAAAACCCTATTGCGATTTCCCATGTATTTTAAATGGGTGAATTGAAATACGGGGTTTGATATTCTATAACAGTAGGTCTGTTTGTTTCGCTACCTTACGTCTACGATTTACTGCCGCGCCCATATACTTTGTATAGAGGCGGCAGTAAACCGTAGACCACCCGTAGACGCAAAGTAACGAAACAAACATACCTAGTGTTACATTCTGTAATTGTTTTCAGTTACAAAATGTGTGAATTCCATAGTAATGTTAAAGAAATTTTATATTTTATATATGAAGTTGAATCTTTAAATTTGTCATCATCGACCAATAAGAATGACTTGGTTCGATTCCCGAGTTAATTCAAATTTCTCTAGTTTCGACGAACGTACTATACATATTTACAATTTTACACATACACTATTGAAACAAGCACAGAAACGACGTTTTGTTTCATGACTCTTTCAATAGGGCGCGAGCAGACACGTGACTCGGGCGTCCTTCACATACTTGGAATCAGCTGATTTGTGTGCGCATGTCGTTTTGACAAGAACAATGTCACTTTGACAAGACCAATGTTTTGACTTATTTTGATTTTGAACTGCTAAAATGTTATTAATGTACAATTTTCAGGCAGTAAAACAAATTAAAAAAATTAAAAATAATAACTTCTCAACAGTTAAAAATTAAAATAAGTCAAAACATTGATCTTGTCAAAGTGACAATGTTCTTGTCAAAATGACAAGCGCACACAAATCAGCTGATTCTTATCACGTCAAGGTCGCTCGAGTCACGTGTCTGCTCGCGCCCTATACCGAAAAAGATTTTTGCATTTCCCTCAAAAGAAAATTTCCAATAACTGTTTGTATTTAAAAGTTACGTTTGAATTTATTGTAATCCCTATAATATTTTAATCTCTTTTTAATTTATAAATTATTGTTAGAAGTACGTTTAAAACGCTTTATTATTTTAGTACAGATTTAAAAAGTACGTAATTAGGAAACATCTTTAACGCAAATTTCGGGTACGGTTCAGGACAGGAAAATTACCTGTCTCCAGAAATCCTACCGCAAGTCCTATAATACCTTATAACGGGCATTGACAGATTCTATAATGAGTAACTTTCCGATCTCTTATAGAAAATTTTCCGAGCCAGCTCAGTCAAGACGAAATTTTATTATATTTTCATTGATAAATCTCATTACAATTGAATATAATCATGCATGATCTATATATAGATCAGAGATAGATGAAGATCAGTATAAAAAATTTATCTGCTCTAAGAAACAATTTCTAACAATTAGGCTTTCATTATTATGTAGATAAAATCTCATGGCCATTATTTTACGCGAGTATTTTAATCAGTTGATGTATTCTATTCCTTTTATCTATTGCAGAGATATGATAATTTAGATTCATTGATAGAGAATGTAGGCAATAATTGCAATTTAGAAACTGCTTTTACACAGTCTGTGATATTTTACTTTGCCTGTATATTAAAAATAAATATAAAGTTAGAAAAATCATCATGTTATTCCAAAACTTTTATTGTGCTACATAATAAAAATAATAAAGTGATATATTTTGTATATAAAATTTGAACAAAATGTTTTTTAATAATTTGTACGATACATGGTGGAAGTTATCTATAAGCGTCTGTGTTTTTGGTTTTTTCAAAGAATTTAAACCTTCGGATCCGTTTATTTTTGAATTTTTCATTGGAGAATGGAGAAACGTAACAGAAGATCAAGTGAATCAAGATGTATATCCTGTAATGACATACAGCTATCTTTCTTCTTTAATTCTTATTTTCTTAATCACTGATTTGTGTCGTTATAAGCCTTTATTAATTGTAACTGGACTTTGCGGAATTGTAGTATGGAGTATGTTGCTATGGACTTCAAGTTTATTGGAATTACAAATATTGGAGGTAATCTTCAAAAAGATTTGTTAGTATTATTAGTATTTCTACATGAATTTCAGGGTTTTTATGGTGTATACCAATCATTAGAAGTAGCATATTATACTTACATCTATGCAAAAGTTGCAAAAGAAAATTATCAACAAGTTACAGGGCATACAAGAGCTGCTATTTTAGCTGGTCGCTGCGTAGCTGGTATTCTAGCTCAAATTCTAATATCTACTAAAGCAATGGATTATCGCCAATTGAACTACATTAGTTTTTCCGGTATTTAATTCATATTGAGTACACTACACTTACAAAATATTTCTTTTTTAGGTCAAATTGCAACTACAATTTGGGCATTTATGTTACCATCTGTCAGCAAAAGTATTTATTTCAACCAAGAAATTCACCATAAAGTTAAAATTCCAAGGTCAAAAAAATACGGGGGCGCCTTTAAATTAATGTGGAAGCATTTCATTACGTCGTATTCTAAACCACATGTTTTAAAGTGGTCGTTATGGTGGTCTATGGCAACATGTATTTTTATACACATACAAAGTTACATGCAACCATTGTGGACGGTTATATTGAAGACTGATGAATCTGATATTTACAATGGCGCTATCGAAGCCTTGTCAATGCTTTTAAGTGTTTTAGGGACATTATTAGCCGGTACCCTTAAAGCTAATTGGGAACCTATTCGAGAATTGATATTAACTTTTAGTTCTGTTGTGATTGGAGCTTTATTAATGATTACATCTCAGACTGGATCTATTTTTATTAGTTACGGATGCTATGTATTTTTTAATATAATATATCAATATATGATAACTGTAGCTACCTCAGAAGTATCTAAACATATTTTAGATGACACTTATGGACTTGTATTTGGTTTAAATACTTTTGTAGCGTTAGCGTTACAAACTATTTTAACTTTAATTGTAGTTAATGGGGATGTGGGATTTGGAATGAATCCTAGAGATCAATACCTTGTTTATGGAGGATATTTCTTTGTTATTGCTTTTATATATTTTATTATTGGTTTCTCATCGTTTATAAAATTGATGAAAGCTAGAAACGCAAATAAATAAATTTACATTTATTTCTTCTCACAGATGTTTCATATATTTCCCGCTAGTTGGTCAGTCAATGTTGGACTCTCTTATTTTACTTCTTCATCATAATACAGTGTTGCCAAATGCGACATAATTATCGAAAAGACAACATATTTTTTAAGCTGCTACCATACAAAAAAATGGGTACCATAATCCATAATTACAACATAATTTTAGAATTCGCATAATGGTCCTTTTCAATTTAAAGAGTAGAAGATATACGCAATGGAGGTCTGTGCATAGCTGTGGTGCATAGTAAGAACAACTTAGATCTATGTCGTTTGTTTCTAAAACAATTAGACGAAAAATGTGAGAATATCTCAGATAACTTTAAAAAATCTTATCCAAATAAGTTACAAAAGTTTTTATTGAAGTTAAAATGTCTAACGATGCAAATTTTCACTGAGAATACAGGTATTTTAATGAATGCAATATTTTTAACGTTTTGTTTGACAGCCCAACTGGCAGTTGTTCGCGCCATTTTCTTACTATTTGTAGCGATAGAAAGAGATAAACATTAAATTGAAAAGGTTCATTCAAAAGCCAAATTGGCAAAATTAATCTTGAAATGTAATTTTAAAAAGAAAAGATAAACAAGGATACAGTATATTGCCATCCGTCGTTTTCTAATTTATTTTACTATCACCATTAATTTTAGAAATAGATAAAAAATATAAATTACCCCAAAAATAGCATGATTAATGTATTATTAGGTATTATTTATAATTTCTGTTTTATCTATCAACTTACATAAATAATTGTTTACTTAGAAATTCCACATAAAAAAAAACAGCTTGATATGCTCTGTTCCATTTAAGCCATTCAGTAGATGACACTGGCAGCAGCGCAAATCTGAAGTAGCCAAAATAACATTGGGTGAACTTGTTTCTTGTCTCTAATTTCAGCCAATCAGAGAAGTCAAAACTATTCCCTATGCTCCGCAATACGGAATGGCTTAAATGGAACAAGGTATAGCTTGATAGATAAATTGTTAACATTTGTTAATTTTTTGTTTCAATTCCATGGATATCGTTATTTTTAAGGTGATTTGTGACATTTTTATACCTAATTTCTGCCGTTATTGAGATTTTCAAATAGCAGCCAATATTAGAACTACAAGAAAAAGTGTACCATTGTTTATGAGACCCTTAGCGCAAAGCTTAGCGTAGATGGCAGCAGGCGGATATTCTCCTAAGTACGTATTACAATGTACAGACTTTTGTAGTCATGTCTTTTCATAGTTGTGGCACATTATATAGAATAATATACAATAGGTGCAATAAAACATAAGTTTGTAACAAATACATAGTCTAAATTTATTATTTTAATTTTAATTAATGTATTTTAATTAAAGTTTGAAAGTTAAAGTAACTAGCCCACTAGCGAACTTATCGGGACCGGGAGAAATATTGTACTAAAGTTATTTTTGATTCAGATAAAGAATTTTATGCTTTGCAACGTTTATTTGACACTTTTTGACCTAAAATAAATAGGAAAGCAGGAATTATTATACAAATTACTTGTCAAGACTGAAAAATAAAATTTTGACAAAAACGCCATATTTTTTTTAAATTCGATAATTTTCATGTCTTTCGATTATATACCTATAAAACTTAAAAAAAGCAATCCGGCGCTTGCGCAAAGCTATTCTTACAGACAAGTGCAGCTATATATGCAGATATATATGTCTGCACTCGTCCAATGTTAGTCTCACAAATCTCATTCCCACCAGCAGTAGTTTTATAGGTATATTCTTTCGATACATTGATTTTAGATGTGGCAACACTGGCACAACCAAAGACCACCGGCACAAACAATATAACAACAACTGTCAATTTTAACTCTGTAACGCCTCCAAACATTGTTTAAATTTTTAAATCTCATCATTTGACAAAACAATGTGCTTCGGTATTTTGGCAAACAGAATATTTCGGAAACGAAAATAGGATACATAAAACAATACGTATTTTAAGGAATTTTGTACTTATGCGAAATAAATGTACATAAAAGTAATATTTTTGCATGTCTTTTTCTTTAATAATGCACGTTATTTTGTTTAAACGATAACATGCATCATTATATTGTTTTGTTTTATTTTGTTTGACTTTCTTAGTTTCCATGAAAATAAATAAATATTATTAATCAATATTGTACTTAAAGTTTTGTGCATAATAATATTTATAATGTAATAAGTGAGATAAGGTATCACATTTTCCGTTTTTATAGATATCATGCCTGTTAGGAAAATGTTGCACCTACGGAAATTTTTTTTTGGGGCTGCTGCAATTACAATTCTGTATATAATCTTAATTTATAGCAGAGAAACTCAAATTGATAACAGAGATAGGAAAGGTACATTGTAAGTATTGTTCATATTTTTTTAAATAATTAAGTAATGAAATGTTCTTGCAGAGCAAAGATTAATCAATTTATAAAATCACATATTGGAAGTGAATCATGTAAATTTCCTGTCCTTCCAGTTAATTCGTCAGAAATAATGAATTTTTTTAAAAATGAACCAACGATTGATTGTTGTTCAGCAGAACCAGACTGGGTTGTAGTTGAGGTACAAACTGAAATAAATATTAAAGCATTCGCTTACATATTGTATTTATAGGGTTCAATATGTAAAATATCTGATTTTGCCAGACAAAATTATATATCAATAACATGTACATATACCGATTTAATTCGTACAAATGATTACGAAAACAATGCAGGTGAAAAAATTACTATTACCGATCAACCATATACTTTAAGAAATAGTGATGTTGTTCGTGTTCAATGTAAATCTCCACATACTACCAAAACGTGGAAAGCAGTATTAACGGGCATAAGAAATGACCCAAGTATTTTGGAGCGTCTTAGCTGGTCAAATCTTCCAACTGATGCTCTTCGTTTAAATGTTTTAATGTTTGGATTTGATTCTTTATCACGTAACACTTTTATTAGGAAGTTACCTAAAAGTTATAAGTATTTAATTGAAGTTTTAGGTTCTCAAGTATTACAGGGGTATGACTAACATACATTTTAATATTATTGTATTGCAAATTGTAACTTTTAGTTATAATATTGTTGGCGATGGTACTCCTCAGGCTTTAATTCCTATTTTAACTGGACAAACTGAATTAGAGTTACCAGATACCAGAAAAAGATATTCTGGTACTACCACGTGTGATGTTTATCCTTTTATTTGGAAGGAATATAAAAAGTATGGATATGTTACTGGATTTTTAGAAGATACGCCATATGTCGGTACTTTTACATATAGGCTCAATGGCTTTAAGGTATTTTCTATTCCTTTTTTCTTATTTTTTAATGACAGAACTCAACAATAAAACCTTTTAGTTTATGTTCTGTTTATTTTAATTTAAACCCAACGATTCGGCAGCATATTGCTGCCTTCTACAGGGAAAAACAAATAATAACAAAACAATAGCAAAAAGTAACCAAGGTACCATTTTAAAAATCATTGGCTTCTCTAATGGACTACTTGCGTGCCATTTTTTTATTTCATATTTTTGAAGAGAGGATAAAAACTTGCTACCCATATTTTTTCTTTTGGCAAAATTTTCATTAATTGGCCAGAAAAAAATTAATGAAATTTTAATATTTAAATTACCGCCATGTATGACGTAGAATTACGCCGAACCAATGAATGGCCGTAAAGCAATAACATCGATACGTTCCTCCTTGATCGGTACGTCCAATAGCAACGGCATGTGCGGGTAATTTAAACATGACAGATCATCTGTTTGACGTTTGAATAATAGTTTGGAGGTTAATATTTTTGTTTGTCATTTTAATCTTGTACGAGTATAAGCTAAGTTAAAATCCTTCAAAATCCTGGTTAACGAATCGAAATACGTAATAAAAGTAATAGAAACCACTCAAATTGTACTCGTAAATAATAAAGAGACAGTGACAGAAAATTGAACTAATGTCAAAATCAAATAGGGGATTACAGCTCAATCGAATTAAGAGAAATTAGTAAAAAATAGTGAAAGTAGATGCTTAATAATGAATATTAATAAAGAAATAAAATGATATAATTAAAATACTTCGGAAATGAGGGGGTTTTTGTTTTAGCAGCTCGTCACTCATATGAAATCCATACATATTATTTTGATTGGCGACTCAAAGACCACTTATAAATATATAACGAATACCGAGTTAGGGGGTGGAGTCTACTACCAATGGAAGTAGACAAATTCAAATAGTGGACACGTGGCTACCAGTCCAGTACTGCAATTCTCAAACAGTTTTTATTTGAATATAAATTTCTTGCATTAAAGTTAATAATTTTGATAGACTTGCAATTATAAAGCATGTAGACTTGTACAGTCTTACAAAATTAATTTGTTTTTTATAAATATAATTTAAAAATAGCATACATTTCAAGAACATTTTATATCCACGAAGAAAACAGTTTCATACAAAAACTTATATTCGTGACGTCACATCTATATTTTCAAACTTCGGGGTACCATAACTCGCTTATTAATAAGAATTTTTTCACCGGATTTTCACCAATAGTCTTAGTTTTACTTATACTTTCTGATGAAATTATATTTAAAAAATGGTGGAATCCCCTATTAAAACTTGCACTCGCTCGTCATCTACAAGTTACATTCTTAAATATGCATCCCTTTCTCCAGTTCAAAATAATGACGTCAAAGAAAATCTTCTTTCTTAATTGATTAAAAAACAAATAATTTTTTAAAAATAAAATTTATATTTACGTACGTTTTCAACTTTACTTTAGGTATTTAGTGATAGATATCAGATTTTCAGTACCACGCAAGTAGCCTATTAATCTGTTGTTGAGACGTGTAAATCTTACAATAATTTGGTTTCTTTGATTTTTTTTGTTGGAATTCCTCCAAGCATCCTCTGCAAATTCATTCTATCTTGCAGGAATAGTTCTACCAGTCTGGCACCCTATATTAAAAATTTTGCTATTGTTTTGTTATTATTTATTTATATTTTTCTGTGAAGAGAGGAGCAGCATATGCTGCCGAAACGTTGGGTTTAAATTAAAATAAACAAACATAAACTAAAAGGTTGTTTTATTATTTTTATATAGGACCCTCCAACTGATCACTATATGCGTCCATATTATTTAGCGTCTGCACCTTCATGGCCACATCATCCCAATTTATGTTACGGGTCTATTCCAAGACATAAAATTATGATGAATCACATAAAAAACGTAAATTTGTATTTCAGTTTATTATTTTTGTGTATAACTAATTTGTTTGCAGTTTTTCTCGGTGTATAAAGACAAACCAAAATTTATGTTCGCGTTTCATGGCGAATTGTCCCATGATTCTTATAATTTAATAGGTGTTGCTGATGATGATTTACTTGAATTTTTAATGGATTTAAACAACGAAGGTTATTTGAAAGATACTCTTTTAATTATGATGGCTGATCATGGTCATAGGTATTTAAAATTTTCTTCATTTCGAACCATATTTTAAGAATTCAATATTTTAGATTTGCAGATATTCGTAATACTGTTCAAGGCAAACAGGAAGAGCGGTTACCATTTTTCTCTTTTGCATTTCCTGCTTCTTTTAAAACTGAATTTAAAACCGCACATGTTAACTTTGTTAATAATAAAAATGTTTTAACGACACCTTTTGATATTTATCCAACATTGAAAAGTGTGCTAAGTTTGGGAAACACAGGTCCAGCTGATTTAAAGCAAAGATCTTTGTCGTTATTTAGTCAGGTTTGTTGATATTTTTGCTTTGCTTCCATATTGGCTTTTGCTAATGGCTAGGGAAAACAATCAAATTTGTTTGGGATTAATGTATATAATATGGAATCGAAGCTAGTCTTCTACACTTATGCTAAATCGTATTTATTTCTATAGATATCGGAGAAGCGTAGTTGTAGTGATGCTTACATAGAGCCACATTGGTGTGCCTGCCTGGATTGGCATGAAATACCGCCTGATTCTCCAATTATTCCAAAGCTTACTACAACACTTTTAGATGCATTGAACAACTACACAGAATCTCACCGGCATCTTTGTGAGAAATTGTCGCTAAAAAATATAATTTGGGCGACAAAATTATCCCCGAACGATAATTTACTAAGTTTTAAAAAGAATGCAGACGTAGACGGTTTCGTAGCCGATTTGTCATTAAAAATGGATATTAATAGTAATTTGTATCAAATAAAAGCACAACTTTTACCAGGTAACTCGTTGTTCGAGGCCAGTATAACTCATTACGTAAATGCTGATAAGTTTGAGTTAAAAATGAGCGATATAAGTCGAATTAATATGTATGGAAAACAAGCAAGGTGCATTGAAAATGATTTTCCCCATTTGCGCAAGTATTGTTATTGTAAAGACTATTTATAATTGTTTTTATTTTTATATTTATTTATAAATAATAATGCATGACAACAATTACTGTGACATTTTTTTAGTCATTATATGACTATAGAACAAATGTATATAAATTGTAAAAATATAAAATTTGATTCTTATGAACTGTTTGCGAAATTAAATGTTTCTTAAAATTGTATAAATATTTTTAATTTCCCTCCATAATTTTTGATAAAAATCGATATAAAAATTAATTTACTCCAAAGTGCAAACGCAGAAACACAGACCGCAGAAATGTAGATAATCAATATGGAATGGTGGTAATGTAGAACGTGGCTAGCTAAAGTAGTGAATAAATAAATATGGGTCGAAACCCTCCATCGGTTCGTTTGAGACAAAATGTGGCTCAAAATATGAAAAGAGAGTCGAAAAAAGATATACGGAAAAATACTCAAATAAAGTAAGCAATAAATAATCCTGCGTATTTGCAGGTTATGTTATTATATTTTTTTTTTAGAAAAGTAGAGACTGAAAGTGGTGGGCTAGTATTTCCTGGAGGCGATACAGCCTTTAAGGCTTTATTATCTGCTAGATTTTGTGCAGCAATATGGTCTCACATAACAGATTGCGATGAAACTTATAATTATTGGGAACCCATGCATTACTTGAGTACAGTAGTAAAGTTATCTAAATCTATTATATTTAACAGTAATTTCTTGCAGTTTTTGGTAAAGGATTACAGACTTGGGAATATAGTCCTGAATATGCGTTGCGCTCATATACTTATTTATTGTTACATGCGACTCCAGCATTTATTTACCATAAAATATTGCAACCTAATCCGTTGCTTATATTTTATTTCATTAGATGTTTATTAGGTTTAACTTGCGCTTTTGCCGAAGTATACTTTTATAAGTATGTACTTGAAATTAATATTGATATATTGTTTATAAAAAATTATCGTTGTGTAGGGCTGTGTGTAAAGAATTCGGTATACATATAGGACGACTAACTTTGGCGTTTCAATTATTTTCTGCTGGGATGTTTATTTCAAGTACAGCTTTGCTACCTTCTTCTTGGGCAATGTACGCCGTATCTGCCGCGTGTGCAGCATGGTGGCAAACGAGATACTCTCTTGCAGTATTTTTTATTGCTATAGCTTCGTTGTTAGGTAAATAACTATTTAGTTAACGAATTATTGTTCCTAATTTTGCTGTACTCTATAGGTTGGCCCTTTGCTGCGCTTTTGGGTTTACCAATAGCCTTTGATATGCTGGTATTAAAAAAGTTGTATAAGAAGTTCTTTTGTTGGGCCCTTATTTCTGGATTAGTTATTCTGGGTCCCATGGTAGCTATTGATTCAAGTTATTATGGAATTTTAGTTATAGCTCCTTGGAATATTGTTCGATATAACGTATTCGGTGGTGGTGGACCAGAATTGTATGGGACAGAGCCTTTTTCTTTTTACATCGTAAATGGCATATTAAATTTTAATGTTATTTGGGTGCGTTAATCTAACATGAATGAACAGCATACCTGTTATGATTGTCTTTTTTTTTAGGTACTTGCATTAATGTTGCCAGTTGCATTAACATTAAATTATTTCTTTGTTCCGGCCAAAAGTCCGAGTACTTTAAGTTTGCCACATGTCGTATCTTTGGCCCCTTTTGTATTATGGTTGGCAGTATTCTTGTTTCAACCTCACAAAGAAGAAAGGTTATTCCCTTTATTTTTAAAATCAATTTTAATATTAATGTTTATAATCTTTCAGATTTTTGTTCCCAATTTATCCATTTGTTTGTTTGTGTGGTGCTGTTACTTTAGATATTTTCCAAAAACTGTGGTTCCGAATTTGCTGTTTTATAAAAAGTCCGACTAGTGGTAGTCACTATTTAGATTATAGTGTATATATTACCATTGCAACAATTTTTATATCATCTCTTTTGGGTAATGTTACAACTATATTACTATTGCTGTTTACTATTTTATATCCCTTTTTAGGAGTATCTCGCATCTTGGCACTGTATAAAAATTATCACGCACCACTAGATTTAATGATGGAACTGAATAAATATTCGTCGGAAGAAAATATTCCGAATGATTTATCAGTAAATGTTTGTTTAGGAAAAGATTGGTATCGATTTCCAAGTTCTTTCTTCTTACCAAACAGAAATTGGAATGTCCGTTTTGTGCAATCAGAATTTAAAGGTATTCTACCTGCTCCTTATTCGGAGTTTGAGAATGCAACAAAAATTATTCACAATCATTTTAACGACCAAAATAAAGAAGAGACTAGTTTATATTTTGATATTTCCAAATGTCATTTCATGTTAGACTTAGAAAGTGATAACGAAACAAAATTGGAGCCGAATTATGTGAATCAAGTTGATAAATGGAAACAAGTTAAAGTTCTTCCGTTTTTGAATACAGAGAAATCTCATCGATTGTTTAGATCTTTTTACATTCCATATATTTCTCATGAATTCAATCATTTTAATAACTTTTATTTACTTCAAGCTGTGAAGAATAAATAATTAATTAAAAAATCACTCGGTTACCCACAACATTTCCTATGTAGTTAGATTTTTAAATCGAGACTGATTGTATATTATTTGAATATTTATTTACACTTTAACATGTACAAATGATGTAAACTTAATATTTGTTTTAGATATTTACACTTTTTAATAAAAATAACAGCAAAACTTGTTAATTTTATTTCACCCATCGTTATTTCAACTTTGAACGTTCACATTGCTGTTGTTGCTGTTTAGTGTTGAAGGTAAAGAAGAACATGCGCTACTGAACGAACCCTAAGCGCAGGTTGATGAACGCCATTGTTGGACTTTTGAGAACTTTGTTAGGAAAATAATAGGAAAATTCTATTATTTTTAATAGTATTGAATTGATTGTGTTGTTTATAGTGTTTAATAGGGTATTATAAATTAGTATAATTTGTGAAATAGTGACAGAGTGAATTCGCAGTGCGTGCTATAGTGAAAAGACTGGTCAATGTCAGCAGGCGTGTCAGATCAGGTATTAATGGAAATATATTTTCAAAAGTGTTTGGGATATAATTTGTAAAGATTTTATTGTTGGAAAAGTATAAACATATTTCTCAGTATATTGTTTTTCTTATTTCATGGTGATCTCGTCACAGCGGATGAAAGGACAAGGAAATCAAGGTACAAATCACTTCCTTTTCTCTGTCTTTGCATGACTTACGATATCCCGGATTTTTATTTATAATGAAGATACATTTCATTTCAAAATAACAAATATAAATCAAGTGTCTATAACTGTCATTTAGTTTTTTGTGACAAATATTGTGATATGTCAAATACATATTACACCGATTAAGCAATTATATATTTTCATAAGCATATACGTATGCAATAATAATATATAGTGGAAGTATAAACAATCACATTAACAGCTTATTTGAATATTTGTTTTTAAAGTTTGTATTAAGAAAAAAATAAAGGCATGTGTGATAAGATTAATCAAATATTTTGCAACATATACATATAATAAAAATTCTTTGTTTTATAATATTTATCTTATCAGTATATATACAGTCGGACAAAATAAAAGCTTATTCTTTTATGCACACTGTTGTTTTTATTTGGAATGAAATATTTAGTGTCCAATGGCCCCAAGGAGCAGTTAGGAGTAGGAGAAGGAGCAGGGGGCTCAGAGGACTTTGAATCATGGCGTTCGCAACAGCAACAACAGCAGGGAACTGCGTCTCACACACCTTACGGAGCCACAGCTCCCATTTCCAGTGCGACAGATTTGTACGGAATGAGTACTGCAGCAGGTGTGTTTCTTAACGCACCCAGTCGTGTGGAGCATTCACTCTTACTTTATGATTAGGTTATTACGGCAGTGGAGGAACATTTCCTTATCAAGCGTATGGAGTAGGAGATGGAACATGGTCGAATGGTACAGATATGACATTCTTAGGAGGATATGCGCACGATTCGTACTCAATGGACGGTAAATAAACATTTCTCTTGTGTTCTTTTTTATGAATAATAGGTATTAAATGAATCGTATATGAAGGCATGTTCGGGCCGTCGACAACATTTTCCACAACCGCCTTCGGTCAGCCGTCGACGTTCAATTATTTCCACGGCAACGGAGATTACTCGACGTGGGGCACGCAGCTCAACCAACAGCGCAAGGCCCATTACGATGATTATTACAGGGCAGACACTCAGAATATGTATGCCACTCCACAGGCTATGCAAGATACAAATCTTGCATTAAAGTCTGTGGAACAAGGCATGCAAAATTTAGACTTAAAGGCTTCAACATCGGAGCCTTCTAAAGATAGTCTGAGTGTTCAGCCCAAAAAATTAACCTGGGCTAGTATAGCCAGTCAGCCGGCTAAGCCTCAGGTCACTGTACAGAATTCAGGACTGAAAAAGAAGGGACCAGGAATGCCACCAGGTATGTTTAGGAAATAAATAAAATGCTATTTTATATCTTTTAATAAATAATAGGACCAATGATTCCTGGCAAACATAATATGGACATCGGCACTTGGGATACAAATAAAAATACGCCACCCCAGTTGCCAGTAGTGAATAGTGCGCCGCCAAAAAGTTTGGCGCCAAATTTGAATGTACGACCATCATGGACGGCACCGATGAGGAGTCAAACGCAGCCCGGTACAGCGCAACTACCAGCAAGACCAACTCTTCCTCAACCGGCAGCACAGCATATCGCCACCCCCAACTACATGCCAACAGCCGGCGCCCAGCAGCCCAACACGTCCGGCAACCCCATGCTGGTGAGCCAACATCAGCTTGCAGCCGTCAGCATGCCGCAGCCGGGCGGAGGCATGGGTGTGGGAATGCCCCACGTCCCCGGCATGGTCCCCGCAGCTGCCACAGCAGCTCAACAACTCATGCCCGGCCCGACCATGATGCCGCCTGCCCCAAGTCATCCAGTGCTCGACGAACTGCGCGTTAAGAACAATTACAATCCGCCAGATTTTGATCTATCTGCGCCGAATGCCCGATTCTTTGTTATCAAATCCTATTCGGAGGATGACATCCATCGTAGCATCAAATACGAGATCTGGTGTAGTACGGAACACGGGAATAAGCGTTTAGACCAGGCGTATCGGGAGCGTGAGAAAGAACCGAACGGTTGTGTTTATCTGTTTTTCTCTGTGAACGGGTCAGGTCATTTTTGCGGAATGGCGCAAATGGTTTCAGCCGTCGACTACAACTGTAACAGTTCAGTGTGGTCTCAAGATAAGTGGAAAGGACAGTTTCGTGTGCGATGGATTTATGTAAAGGACGTTCCGAACGTGCAGTTGCGACATATACGTTTAGAGAATAATGAAAACAAGCCGGTAACGAATTCGCGTGATACACAGGAGGTGCCTCACAGCAAGGGACTGCAGGTGCTGCGCATTATGCATACGTATAGGCATTCTACATCCATCTTCGACGACTTCATCCATTACGAGAAACGGCAAGAGGAGGAGGACAGCCGCAAGATTCCGGTGACTGAGCATCACCATCAGCAGTCGCAACAGCAACAACAGCAGCAGCGTCCGGGCGGCGGCCGGAATCACGACCGCGGAGACAGGGACCGCGATCGGGATGACGGTCATCGTCAGCCGCACCGGAATAATGACACCGGCCATCATCATGGCGGCTCACACCACAAGGTATAATCATATAAATTTACATCATCTCTTTTAGGTTTAATCGAAGCACAATACCAGTATATCATGTGTTTAATGTGCAAGCAGACAATGACGCACCGCCTGATGTTTATTAAACATAATTACATAGTCATTTTCAGCTACATATAGGAGTTAAAATTGATATGCAGAGCGGTATTTTTATGAACCAATTTGCTATTTGTAAGTGTGTATTTTAATAGGTGTTTGTTATTTTAATTTCCAGGAGCGCGGCGATAACTCTCGTGGTAGAGGACGAGGTGGAAGAAACATGACCTAATTAAATGAAAAACTTTAATTATAATCACTAATGAATTATCAAGAAACGAACCACATCGTTATGCCTCTATCCCATGTAACATTGATGATCTATATTTGCTTGTTTCTTATTTTTAATTAATACTTAGTATGATCATGATCCTAAGACAACAACACAACACGTAACACAGGTTGTTTTCCATACGTGATGCGATGCGGGAAAACGCAAACTAGAGAAATTTGTTATCCGTACTGCTAAGTTATTGCAATGAATTGCCAGTATGGAATGTTGGACGAATCATGTTTCTATCGCTGGCTCTCAACTGGATGATGGTGGATTGATCACGATCAACGATTTGACTCGCTAGTGCATTGTGTTGTGATTTATTCAAGTGACTTACCATCGCTGCATCAACGTATTTCACAG
The DNA here is from genome assembly GCA_963082715.1 of Harpalus rubripes. Classification (NCBI taxonomy): domain Eukaryota; kingdom Metazoa; phylum Arthropoda; class Insecta; order Coleoptera; family Carabidae; genus Harpalus; species Harpalus rubripes. Next base: position 23,060,141 of record OY720460.1, on the reverse strand, counting down.
GAACACGCCAAAAGCCAATCTTCACGCGCATAGAGCCGGAAATAGCAACATCGTTCGAAATGTGTTGTTGACGTTATAATTTGCTGATTAATTTTTATGTGTCTTTTGGGATTTATTAAAAATATAAAGAATATTAATTAAAAAATATTAATTTTAAAAGAAAATCATAATACTACATCTGGTATATGGATTATATATAATTATATAAATTATAGTTGTAATATAAACAGAAGAAAAGAAAATCATGATAAAAATATAATTAGAGTAGCCCACTAGTCGGATCGTGCAGCTGAGAAGGCAGTGTGCTGTGAACCCCCTTGCCCAGACTGTTTTAGCGTCTACGTCTGTGTGTAACTTGTACCCGTATCCACGACTCTTCACCGACACCGTCACGACAGTAGTATCCCTTCGCTCCCTTCCGTTCGTTCTTCTCACTCAGTTCAGCGTGGAGCGGCCGAGCGTCATCGTTGGACATCTTTCTCATTCAAATTTGGAGCACACAACACAACCCAACCCAGTACCAGTACTCTACCTGTCGACACGATAAACTCAATTCTAATTCAAATTGTGCAGTGATTATTTTAGTTTTTAACAGTTTTTACCACAAGTGAACGTTTTTTCTAAATAAAAGTATATAAACATTTTATGTAATATGGACGGAAGAACTAGTAGGCGAATTTATTAAAATATGGAGTGTTTGTTTGATTCTTCTGGACCTGGGGGCTTAAGGAACGTCAGTTGGATCACCTTCCTCCCTTTCCTTTAAGAACGGAAGTGTCAGTGACTGAAGCAATCTGTTTTAACTTCGTGTGTGCAGTGAGGACTGAAACAAACTCTACTCACAAATGGAAAACAAAATATAATTAATTCTATTTAAAAACCAAGAACTATCAACAAATTGGCATTTGTATCTAATAATTTTCACCAAGACTTTTTATCAATTACTTGTTTTTATATGTATATTTTGCAGGTTTACTGTTTCTCGACAGTTTTGCAGTAGAGTATGAAGGGTGCGCAACTCATTGCGATTGCCAGATGCGCTGCGCACCGGTTTCTTTAACTTTACAAATGTTTGTTGAAGTTAGAGTGTTTTTTTAGCAAGTCACTCGCATTTTGTGATTGTGACTACCTGTGTGTGCCTACTTATCGAATTGTGTATTGTTCTATCGTGGACAGCGGAGGCAACTTGAATTTGCATTTCGACTTCAGCTCGAGTGCAATAAGACCTGTAACACCCTAGCCTAGATTATTGGAATTTTGATCCGATCAGTGGGCGTCTATGTTGATAGCTGAATCAATAAACCATCAATTATATTATGTCTTTATCAATCTATCTGTCTTTATTATTCTATTTTATTTTATGTTAAAAATATGCGATTATCAAGAATCGTTGTTTATTAATAAATGAATAAATATTTAAAACTTTATATATTTCTCGCTATGTTTTTCAATCTTATATTTAATAGCGATTAATTTTCTATTTCAAAAACATCTTTTAGTAATTTTTCTTTTATTTATTATTAGAGTTCGGAAAGTATGCACTAAAAAATTAAAAATTGCTCATATATGCCGTTATTAATACATTTCTTTTACCTAAAACTAATCAATCTATTTAAATATTACAATTATAACAATAAATAGCTAGGTGTTTATCTAAAGTATGATTTTGTTTTCTGCCAGTAAAAAAAGAGTTTGAAAGAAAAAATGTTCAGGCTGTAAATCGAAAAGTAAAACATAGGCGTTTAACATGGGAAATCAGTTTTTCTTTGCACAAACGTTACCTAATTATTTTATGCAAAAATACTTCAAACAAAAGTTATAGAGATTTATATTTTGCATCTAAATCATGTGAAATTATTACTTTACCTCTTCATATAAACGTAAAAATTAATTATAAAGTTACAGTTTTTATGAGTTTTTCGTAAAGACTGCCATGGTTTTATGACAAAAAATAAAGAAATGCGTAATTATTAACTGTCGATTTGGACTAAATTTGGTTTACAATAGTATATTAACACAAAAAGGTAATCTGTTTTAGTTCTAATGGACAGATAAAAACAACGCATCTATTTATTCTTTGACATAAATCCATGGCTGCCTAGAGTAAAAGCTCATGAAAATTGTAACTATAATTAATTTTTATATTTCTTTGAACAGCTAAAATAATCGTTTTACATGATTTAGATGCAGAATTTAAACCTCTATAACTTTTAGTTGAAGTATTTTTACATAAAATAATTAGGTAACGTTTGCGCAAAGATAAACTGATTTTCCATATTAATCGCCTATGTTCCACTTTTCGATTTACATCCTGTACGTTCAACCTCGCAATAAGTTATAGGGGCAAAATTAGCCCCAACATCGCCATTTATTATTTTATTTGTTTGTATAAGTTTTTCATATTCAGTATTTTTGTTTAATACAAAATTGTATTTCTCTATTATTTTCTTTTCTACAGAATTACAAAATTCATAGCAAAGAGAGGGGGTGTGGTGTAGAAATGGGAAAATTCCGTAGTAAAGATGGAAAATATCTGGTAATGTAAATACAAATTACTCATATGCCTAAGGGGTCATCCGGTCGAATAGAAAATTTTATTATTCTCTTTTTCAATAAACTACGATCTGCCAGTTTTTCTTCCTACATATATAAAATTGCAACATATACAGTTATTTTATTTTGCATGTGCATTATTCGATTTTCTTAAAAATATGTAAGCATGCACTTCATATGCATTTTGAATATATTTCGAACTCTATTTGTGACATAACATTTTATTTCCATAAATATTCCAGAAAATATATAAATACGAACAACAATACAACATTTATTAAATGAAATTATCTTTATATTATATAAGGCACAACTTTAAATGCATTAATTACAGAGGTTAAATTAAATATTACACAATTCCTTATAAATTAAATTAAAAAAACTTCAGTATAAAACTAGTTTTGTAGTGGTGTAGACGTGAAAACAAGTTACCTAGCAATATCACAGATTTCTTGTAAGTTGTGCATATACATAGTAATATTCAAAAATAGATATTTAAATAGATTAATAACTTAAGAATAAAAAGTTTGTACTTCTTCTAACAAATTATCTATACTATCTTCACTAATTTGTATAAATCTTTTGGCTTGTCGACTAAAAAAGTAAATTTCACCCGTATAGATATCAAACCACAGCGCGTGAATGTGCAACTCGTGTTGCTCCAGTCTTTTCTTCAAAAATCCATAACTTGCCACATTTTGTACTTGTTGCAAGGTATTGATTTGAGATAATTTATCTTCAATCGCAAAATTATCATCTGGGTCGATATAAGCGACGAACTTTCTCATTGGAGTTTCTGCTTGGAAAATTAATGGTTGTGAGTAACCAGTTAATCGTAATTGTTGGAATTTTTCTAAACTCGTACTAGCGTGGGTACATAGCCATGCTCGCAATGGAGATATTCTTCTGTTATCCTATTAATATATTTCATTATTTCGGGTATTATTCGATTTTATTTCTACAGACCTTAGAAGCAAATTCGGTGTCTTGTAATTTAAATAAGAGATTCATTGCTTTACAGTCACTATGTCCGCAAACTATAATATGTCTTATATCATTTACAACACAACCTAATTCAAGAGCCGCAGGCTCATTCGTTGTTAATTCGTCTAGAAAATGTTGAGAATGTGGAATTACATTACCCGCATTTCTAACTGAAATAAAATCAGATTTTATATTTTGGCGCTCTTATTAAGTTCGTTCATTTGTTTTATTTACCCACAAACATATCGCCCACGTTGGTATCTGTAAATCTAGTGGGTATCATTCTACTGTCCATACATGTGAAAAATACTGCTTTTGGCTGGAAATTAATAAAAATAAGGTATTATTTATTAATTTTAATTTATGATTTTCATAAATATAAATTTAGAAATTAATATTATCGGCCGAGATTAACTCAGCACGTTTTGGAAAACAACAAATATCTTTTATTTTCTATTTGAAAATTTCTTACCATTGGATTGTCTCGCACTATTTGGAATTGTTTAACCATTGTTTTTAAACCAATTTTGCGATAATTCATAACACCTCTTAGTATTCTGTCCATTTTTAATAGAAATCGACATTGAAACCACAAAAACTTTCTAGGACTTCCCCCCTCCTAATATTAATTTTGTTGTGGTCAAGGTTCACGCAATCAACACGCATAAATCACATATTTACTTTCGATAAAACAAATCTTAATAAAATATTTTTTATTTAACAGCATTATTGTTAAACAAATATACAAATTAAATATACATTTTCGATTATAGATATAATGAGACATTTTCAAATAACAGTGAAATAAACATTGCATATACTTGAGATTAAAAAATTCTTAAAATTAATAAAATCTATAGAGAGTTTAGTTTAACATTCTGGCACTCGATACTTTTTCAAGTCTTTCAAAATGCTTCCTAGCATTTCTGATATTTATTAAAGTTACTTCTGATGGTATTTGCGGATCTGACATACACACCATCACATAAGTATTACTAGTAAAAATATCGATATAAGCTGCAAACGCTGAATTTCTCACTTCCATGGACTGGAATTGTGCTGCTAATTTGGAACAGGACAATTTGAATTGCTTGATAATATTAGACACCTGAAACATGGAATAATAAATTGCCTTCACCTGTTTTGAAATAAATGCCACGTTAATTCTTCGCGCCGCCGCTACGAAACAAAACAACGCACTTCATTGAAAACATGGCAGCGTCGAACAAAATGGTGCTCCGACATTTTTAGTGTTTATTTTAATTATGTGTAACAAAAAATAAATAAAATATGTAATAGTGTATATTAGTTTTGTATATATTATTACCTTTTCGAACCGATGGCTGTCTTTATGTGGTTTTCGTTGACAATGTGAAATAACCAAGAAAGTTGCTCTTTCAAATAGCAACACTTCATCAGCATCCACAATATTTGCAAATTGTTGCAAACTATTTTCCAGGGCTTTAACATTAGGAATCAACATATAAACAATACTTGACCAAGCTCTATAAAGAGTTTCATCCCAAATAGAAGTTCTGAAAGCTGTGCATTCTAGTGGTTTCGATAACCGTTTTAAGTCTTCCTCTCTCTCTTTAAATATCACATCACGTTGATCTTCAGCTACTAAATCCATTTTATGAACTAAACAAAATATTTTAGCTTCAGGAGAATTTTGAAGAATAGCTTCAAGGCAAGATTGATAATAATGCATGTCTTTATCCAATTCACGACTCTCTACATCGAAAACATAAATTAGCACTTCTACATTCCTGAAAATGTTATCTCGTTGTGATGCAAAATAGTTTTCCATAAAGGCTTCTTGCCCTCCACAATCCCACAAATTGAGGACAAGATTTCCCAAGAATCTGACATGAGAATGCTCAACATCAACTGAAAATTTAATGTGTTATATATTAATAAAAGTTTATATGGTCATTTAAATACTTGTAGCTCCTAATCTTCGTGTATCTCTTGCAATATAGTTGGCAAATATAATGGATCGCATACTTGTTTTTCCAGAGCCACTTTTGCCCATTAACAGCACCTATAATTGTAATATAACAGTTGAAGAAAAACAATATCAAGTTACTCATGATCCATGAATGGAAAAACAAACAAAAGATAGTAATGACAAACAAATGAATATCAAATAGGCTACGACAAAAGAAATGAAAATATGTATATATTTTGGGGCGTTGATAGTAAAAGTGAACTAAGAATTTTCCATAATATAAAAATATTTTTTAACAATAAACGAAAGTTGTTATTTAATTTAATGTTACAATTACCTTTTTCTTCATTGTGGCCTGTTGTTATTATAAATAATATAAATGTAATAGTTCTATACAGTTATTGTTAAATATTGCCTCAAAATATATTATTGAAGGTTTATTGCGTACATACGTCAAGTAACAACTACAGTCACAGTCTGTTGTTTAGTTGGTACAACACCGTGTGATCACTGTTCACAACAGGCGTACCAACTGTTGATCAGTTTCTTCCAGTCGTCCAAATAAATTGTACGGTATGACCACTGTTGTTTATACGCATTACTGTCATGTGTCATTGCTATTATTTTTATCTAATCTGCAATGTGGCATCCTTGTTGTAAATAGCGCTGTTGTATGCTAGAAAAAGATAGGGGCATACATTGAAGGTGGCTGCTTGAGTGGCATGAGGCTCGGACAATGGTGGTTATGGCTGTTATCGGCACATTTGATATGGATTTTATAGAATTATTTGAATAAGTGAATCATTTTCGGTGTTACTTTTCGTTAGTTTGAGTGTGTTTGTGTGTATGTTTGAGTTTCTTTTAAGGAGTGATTTTTAAATACAGGTATATTTCTCTCATACTTGTGCCGATTGAGTAGTACAACATTGCATTTCTTTTTACTCGGCTGACGCATACTGACGCGCCCATGCAAAAATTATTAATATTCAAAATTATTCACTAATATTTATTATGGGACCGATGACAAAAAAATTGTACCTTGATGTCCTTTAAAATTTCTTCCAAAATTTGACAGTTTATTATAAGATTCTTGTATGAGAACCAATTCATTTTAGACTTTATAGAAGCTTGTTTTGCTGTTATCATTTCCTGTATTTTTTATATTACTGTTATCAGAATTTCACTGCATTATTGAAGGATTACTCACTAGTCCATTGTTCCAATATAAAGTAATAATAACAATGTTTATGATGATTCAAGTTTTAAGATTTTATTCTTTGCAGTGAAAAATGTCATCCGATGAAGAGAAGCCCCCAGCTCCTCCCGTTCGCTTAACGTCGAACCGGGGGACCGATCGAGCAGATAGTTCCATAGCTGTTGATCGCCCCCTCCCCAAAGAACCTGACGATGCCGAACGGAAGAAGAAAACCCTGAAATCTAAAATAAAGAATAGTAAAACATCAACCCTTCATAGTTCTGATAAACCAAACATTTCTTACCCCACTAACTTCGAACACACTGTCCATGTAGGCTTTGATGCAGTCACCGGCGAATTTACGGTAAGTACTTTACTGGGTTGATTGAATAAAGTAGGTGCTTGTTTTTTTTCATTAATTTATGAAAATTTGTTACAAGCTGCCCCTGAAAGTAAGTAATGCATGTTATTACCCTTAGTTGCAATTAGATTAGTATTTAGAATCACACACATTTATGTTACCCTATTTTTATGGCTTGCGTCTAAATATTTAATTTTGTACATAGGGTATGCCGGAAGCTTGGGCCCGTCTTTTAATGTCCTCCAATATTAGCAAACAAGAACAAAAGTCCAATCCTCAGGCTGTTTTAGACGTTCTCAATTGGTATGATAATAGTGTTAAGGAACCAGCGAGTTCTAAGTATATGACTAAAGCTCCTACTGCTACACATTCAGGTATTTACTATTATTTCGATAAAATAATAAGTGTCTAAATGGTTATTATTATGAAATTAAGGTTCTTCATTGAGCAGAGTATCTAGTTCAAGTCCAAGTAGTACTACACCCACAGAACCAGAATGTGGTGCTCCTCATTCGTATAATAATATGTCCAGTACTCATGCTGTTAGCTCAGAACTTGAAGATGAAGCTCCTCCACCTCCTGTTGCCAGTCGACCTGAACGCACCAAATCCATTGTAAGTTTGCGAATTTTTCTTAGTCTACATCATGCTACACAATTTAAATTACCAGACTTATTAATATCGTTTAACAAATGATTTTAGTTTTAAGCAATTTCCTGGTCTGTTCATTTGGGGGCAAAAACATTGCCAGCCTTATTAATTCCGTTTAACGTCTGACTAGCATGTTATTATTATCATAACAACCCTACTTTTCCGGTTACTATATAACAAATAACACCCTAGGGTGTTACGAATTGTTGGTATGGTAATATTGCCAAGATATTGATATTGAGTATGTTTATATCGACGTCCTTAATCAGATTTAAGTGGATTTAGGATTAGAAATCGTATTTAAGAAAACGATGTAAACGATCTGGATTGGATTTAGAATCGGATTCTACATCGACTTTACCAACGAGATTTATACATAAATCCGATTTACTTTCGCGAGATAAACAGCGATTAAACAGAAAATTCAATAGTAGACACTGAAACAATAAAAAAAAAACGCAGTGTAATTTATTCATCTTTCACGGTTTGACAGTTAATATATGTCACCGTGGTGTCAACGATAAGTTAGTATAATTATTAGAAGAGCAATGAGAAATCCGTGAACGCAACAAAAAACATAATATTTTTTGGAATTAATCCAGGAAAGAAAAATAATTGATTTGTGAGATGAAAAATTGAAGTAAATGTGAAGTCAAAATTGTCAAAACTCAAAATTAATTAATATAAATTCTAAGCTGCTATGCCAACAGTGTCAGTAATAAATCCAATTAAATCTACAGTAAATTCGATGTACTTGATTGTTTTAATTTTTTCTGATATAAACAGTCAAGATTTAGGATTTATTTAAATCCGATTTGATTAGAAATCCGATTAAGGACTTCGATATAAACTTACTCATTGATACTGGGATTAAGCCTAGAAAACAAATTTTATTATAACTTTCTGATCCGCAATTCGTATAATATACAAAAGTTATAGTCGTACGTTAAACGCACCATGGGAGTTGAACGGACAATAATGCCTTGGGTCAACTGACAGACCTCGGGCCAGGGGCCCTGGAAAAATACGCTGTTGACCTCAGGCGTTATTATCCTTTTAACACCCTTGATACGTTAATTACAATAGTTTTATATAATTTCTTACTCTCCTCCTGTTCATTTGGGGGGCAAAAATTATTGAGTGTAAAGTTGTTCAGAATTAAAAGTTGCCTACAATTTACACAACGAACTATGAAAGAGGTGAATGTTGATACCTGAGACGTAGTCGAGTGCAGAAATAACACGAGTATATGAAAACCTGTTTCTAATGAGTACAAAAACGGCACATTTTAATAAAAACAATTTTAGGAAGTTATATTTACCATAATTCATGATTACAAAAAAAAATAAGGTTATATGAATAAAAATCAGAGGCGTAACTATTAATTAAGGCGCCTATGGCCAGCCAACAAAAATGCGCCTTTTATAAGTTCACTCGCGTAAAATAAAAATATCTAGATATAAAAGAGAACGTTTATAATAAAAAATTATAGCCACAGAGATGATATAAAGTATAATCCGAAACTCGGAAAATTGTGTATTGTGCATCTGTTCGCCGACCCAAGTATAATGCAACAAGAGTGTGGGAAGATGAAGTTAAGATGCATACGCTTACACGTTTAGACGCTAGATGTCTACAGTAAAGTAAATAAAATAGGGTACCTGCTGCGAATTTATTTATTATTTGCATCATGCGCGAAACTATTAAGTACAGTCGATAGAGAAAGTATGGCATTTAATTCAAAATTCAATCACAATATCAATCGCAATTTAATCCATTTTCGCGCATTTTCAATAAGGCGCTTATATCACATGTTAAATCTATGTTCACCCCTAATCGCTACCACCCGGTTTTTTTATGGCATTCTTTTTCCTTATAATTTTTTTCACTAATCCACTAACAGTGATAACAGAAAATGAATCATCTCCCATTTACAGTATTGTCAATAAATACATCCTGGCGCCTATTTGACTAATAGCAACGATCATTACCTTATAATCCTCCAAACAAACAACTAATTTATTTGCAGTACACAAAACCTCTTGATGACATCCAAAACACGAACGCTAGCCATCATACGCCAACCCATAGCCTCAGTCCATCACACTGCGCCCAGACGCACAACACCGCTGCCAATGCAAACACCACCATCCAGGGTGCTCCTCTGCTGGACAAAAACAAGAATCAAGCGGGGCCTGAAATGTCCCGTGCCGCATCCGACAAACGCAAGAAGAAGATGACCGATGAAGAGATCCTAGAAAAGCTTAGAACTATCGTTTCCGTTGGAGATCCCAATAGGAAGTATACGAAAATGGAGAAGATTGGACAAGGGTAAGTGGTTTGGTTTTTACATTTTTACCTCCCGCTACCCTTGGTAAGGGAGGTATAGGTATCGTGCTAAAGAACCCATTAGATTTTGGTGAAAATCGGATAACCGGAAATGGCACTTTACTAGAAGCTCAAAATAGTTTTTCTTCGAAAAATACCTTTAAATGTTATTTTTTCGAGATTAATGTTATTATAAAAATGAAAGATTATTAAATTTTCTATAGATTTGCATTAATACTTTTTCTATATATTTTATGGATAAATTTATAAAATTATCTATAATTTAAATCCCAGAGCCTACGCTTTTAACAAATAAAACAGTTATTCAAATATTCAAATGTACCTGACAGATAAATGTCACTATCAAAGAACTAATCATTTCAAAATAATATTAATAACGTTTTAAAAAGAAAAAAGTAAATAGAACAATAGAAATCAAATTCAATACAGTTTCCAGCATAAGTAAATATGTAGGTATGTATTTACATTAATAAATCAACGATTCACAAGAATATTTAAGCTAATCCTCATTTTTGGATTAGTGAATTCTATTCTATCCCGGTATTTAAAATTTAATCTTCATTTTAGTATAGCTCCGGTGGCGCAATGGTTAGAGCAACACCTGTCATGAGTGCCCTCGGGGCTATGGGTTCGAATCCCACTAAGGCATGAATGTGAACCCACTCTGTAATTGGGATTTAATCCTGTTGAGGGGTTCAAAAATAAGGATTAACTTAATCTTTTTTGTCTCGAGCTGTAAATGGCGGGAGGTATTGTGATGGCCACACCAGATTTTTTTTATTGGGATAAGAAAATAAAAGTTTGATTTTGTTTTATTTTATTACATAAATTGGAACGTACAAATAAGTCGTATATTGTAAATTAAATTAGTGACATGGAAGTAATATTTATTTTTTATTCTTTAGTAATTCATTATAAGCCGCATTAATTTTAGCAAATTTTATTTTACATTTATTTAACTCATATTTAGATTTGTCAGCGTTTTTATCAGGGTGATATATTTTAGCTAAATCTTTATAAGCTTTTTTAATATCTGAAATCGAAGTATCTCTAGTCACGCCTAATATACAATAATTATCTATCATTTTATTTTTTTGTACTATTTCTTTTAATTTTTTTCTATTATCCTCGTTATTTTCCACTTTCAAAAGTTCAGTATAATCTTCAATAGCTAAATCGTATTCTTCATTGTGTATATTTGAATCGCCTCGAATTTTAAGAGCTTTAGCATGCGTCGGACATATTTCTAAAGCTGTTGTGCTTTGTTCAATTGCATCATTGTATAATTGTTGTTTAAAAGATATTTCTGCGATTATTGTACAAATAACTTTTGTAAGATTTTTATTTTTATTATCTATATCTAATACTGTGTGGTACAATTTCTTTGCCTCGTCCAATTTGTTGCTTCTTAGGGCTTTATCAGCATTTTTTCGGTTTTCTATAATTCGTTTGTATTGTCTGTATACGTTTGTTGCTTTCTGATATGAAGTTGCGATTTCCCTGACTTCTATTAGACCCAAACTATATTTCTCTTGATAGAGTAAATTCATAGCTCTGATACATATAGCTTCAACATCATCTTTATGGGTAAAAAGGACGTCATTAACTATTTGTAAGGAATAATCATTTTCTCCCATATAAACCAAACATTCTGCTTTCAAAAGTTTGAACCGAATACAAATATCTGCATTTTTTAAACACTGATCCATTATTTTAACTACTTCTGCATAATTTTTTTCTTCGAATAATTTTTTAGCTTTTTTGTCCTTTTGTTTGAGGTCTTTCATTTTTTCTAATTCACACTTTGCAAAAGCGTTTTCCGGTTCTACCTGAGTTAAGGACGTTAGTGAAACAATGGCGTTGTCCAGATCACCAATAGCAAGATAACATTTTGCTTGTTTCACATATGCACTTACTAACGTCCGGTCCAAAATTATTGCATTTCCTAAATCTTCACTTGCTTCTTTAAACCGGCTCATATTCATGTAACACATTGCTCGTTTGCATAATGCTTCCGAAGTTCGATAATCAGCATTGATAACGTCAGTCAGCAAAAATATTGCATATTCATATTGAGTACTGTCGATTAATTCTCCTGCTTCACTAAAAACACGATTAGACTCCATTAATTATGTATTTTTAATGTAATACATATAAAATGTAAGCTAAAGCTTACAACTTCTTTCGTCAAAACTTTTAGGTTAGGTGTCTGACTAATTTTATGTATGTGTTCAAAGGTTCTCAAAATGTTCAAGATTTCAAACATTATTGGAAATATGTACATCCCAATTGGTGTTTTAAAATTAGAGCAAAATTTAAAAAAAAGTGTATTTAAAATTAATAATATTTACTTACTCATACGCTTCTGCCATTTTGAAATACTACTGATAAACGGGGAATCACTTACGGATAATACGTGTTCTTATTGTTATAATGGAAGATAAGATTAAAACAGACATGTTATTTGATAAATTTATTAACAATTAAATTACATTATTATGTGCTTTTAATAAATTTTCTGCTGCTTTTCGAACACGAATTACTTTCTGCTCCAAAATTTTTTTCCTTGCAGAAGTGGCTTTGTGGTTTTTGTCAGGATGATAACAATTATAATACGTGTTCGTACTCTTTCTTATTGTTATAAAATACACTGGAAGATAAGATTAAAACAGACAAATTATTTGATTTATTTATTAACAATTATATAAATTACATTATTTTCGTGCTTTTAATAAATTTCCTACTGCTTTTCGAACACGAATTACTTTCTGCTCCAACATTTTCTTTCTTGCTGGCGTGGCTTTATTGTTTTTGTCAGGATGATAACGTCTGAACAATTCATTACTTGCTTTTTTAATTTCATTTTTTGTTGCGTTTTCTGAAATTTTTAATATTTTATGATCATGTTTTAATTGATCTTCAAGCGATGCTTCTGCAATTTCTAATTTTCTTTTTAAAGCATCAGATTCATCAAACTTCATGATTTCTTTATAATCTTCTATTGCGTCTTCGTATTCTTGTAGGGTAAAATAATATTCAGCTCTCACTTTTAAAATTTCTTTAATATCTTTATCATTTTTATAAATATCTATGAAAGCAGTACAATCGTCTATTCCATTCCAAAGTAATTTTTCGTTCTTTCCAGCTATAGCTATTTTTTGTTTGTATAGTCTTTTATTAAACATTTTTCTATTTTCGTCAATTTTTATAGTTTTGCTTAACAATTCATAAGCTAACAAATAATCTTTCTTTTCTATTGCCTTTTTTATTTCGTGGTCATTTTTGTGTATCATTGTTGTACTTCTGTATAGTTTTGCTGTATCTGAATGATCCGGAAGTTTCTTTTTTAATTCTTTGGAAAGTTCACTTGCTCTTTTAATATCTTCCTGATAAATTTTTACAGATTGTTTTATATAGATAGCGTCTTCATCTATGGAATTGTATTGGAGTAAGATGTCCGCTATCATTTCTGCTTCAGAAAATCGTTGGAGATATATTAAACATCTGCCTTTATTTGTTAGGTATTTAATGCAGGTTGGAGCTTTCTTTATACAGCTATCAATATATCTTAATGCTTCTTCATACTTTTTATGCTCCATGTTAATTGCATATTGTTCCAAGCTGTTTTGTATATATTGTATTAAATTGTACATGTCTACTATTTTTTCATCACCATGAAATATCCCCTTAGCTCTAGCCAATATATTTTCTGCATATTTCAAATCACCATTAGCAATACAACATTGTCCTATACGAATATAAGCTTTCTTGTATCCTTTGTCAAGTTCTATAGCTTTTCGTGCATCGGACATTGCTTTTAGGTAATCATTTAACATTAAATAACACGCAGAACGATTTGAGTAATATTTGGCTATTTGGGGGCATAATTCAATGGCACTCGTATATGCGAAAATTGCGTTTGAGTATTGGTGTAATTCATATAAAGTGTTACCATATTTATTTTTTGCCTCGGATCTTCTAAAAATAACATTCAATAAATAAATATTATTAATTTTATTTTAGATACTTACTCCAGTCGATCAGTCATGGTGAACAGTTACTTCAAAATATATTTTATCATGGACTAATACTATCAGTGATTAAATATATTTTATCTATATTAGACCAATCCAGGGCCGGATTAACGTAGAACTGACAGGGACCTCTACTCTACTATAAATCCGGCCCAAATACACTAATTTTCTCCAAAATTTTCAATTACAAGCCTGGCTACTTCACCATTCGATTCTACGGACAAAATCCGATTTTTGTAGAAATTGTATCGTTTAAATTTTTGAAAATTCGTATACTTATGAAATTTTGCCGGAAAAATCGAATGGAGAAGTGTAATGGCCAAAAGGGAACTGTCCCTGTTCGGGCGCCATTTGTAATTGCCAAAAGGGCCTGTAACCTTTACTGAACGTTCTCTATTGTTTCCTTTGCTCTTAAAAACAATAGTGTAGTTCAGTAATTACGTCATATGCGGCGCGCTTCATTTAAACTACTGTCCTACCGGTAAACACATCTTTCAAAGTGAAATTTATTGTTACAGCAAATAAGAACTATAATTTGAAGCAGTTCATTTCGTCGCCAATATCTTACTTAATTAAGAAAAGTTAGCTATTTAAGCCATCATTCAGTTAATTTCAATTAAACAAAACATATTACCCTAATTTATAATAACAATTATTATATTTAACTTTTAAAAAACTTTGCATGGAATTACATGTTCGTTCAATCTCGAAGATGTTCGTGAAAAATCGCGTGAAGCTGCCCGTTTGAAATACAGCGAACTATTTTTAGGTTACAGAACCCTAAGAACACGACAAATTATTAATATATTAATGTGGATAGACAGAGTTATTTACGTACCTTAAACTTAAAAAGAAGAAATCTAAAGTTCTGAAAAGAACTGATTTGAAAATCCTCAAAAACTCTAACAAACAAAATCTCAGTCGGTATGTCGGTAAACGCCCGGATATGCTTGAAGCTGCGCAAACTTGATACTCTGTAGTTCAGAATGGGCAGAGTTGATTTCAATTTGAAATAAAACCTTTGTTATTATTTCAATGTGTATATATTGTATTACGAAGTAATAGAAAAATATTTACAATTTGATGTTATTAATATCTCAAAGTTAACTTCTTCATAATAACAACAATATCAGCATCAATTACAAGCCTTTAAATCCTGACCCTTATATGTTCTGTCAATAGAGTTTACTTTGAAAGTATCGTTTTTGCTTAGGACAATGCTTCATATTTCAAAAATAGGTAAAGATATAGACTTGTGGCTATCAGCATTTTATTTTATGGATATAATTCCGGCCCTGGACAAATAATGTTATCGCAAAAATATTTAGAGGATATTTTGAACTTTATATTTACAAATAAATATTGTTTCAGTGCCTCGGGAACAGTTTACACAGCAATAGAAACGTCAACAGGCATGGAGGTTGCTATAAAACAAATGAACCTCTCTCAACAACCGAAAAAAGAATTAATTATTAATGAAATTTTGGTTATGAGAGAAAACAAACATGGCAACGTAGTCAACTACCTAGATAGCTACTTGGTGTCTGAAGTAAGGAGTGTAATATATTTGTTTTTAAACAATTTTTTAATGTATCGTTTTGTTAGGAACTTTGGGTGGTTATGGAGTATTTACCAGGTGGTTCATTGACTGATGTTGTGACTGAAACTTGTATGGATGAAGGGCAGATTGCTGCTGTTTGTAGGGAAGTTTTGCAAGCATTGGAGTTCCTACATTGTAATCAAGTTATCCATAGGGATATCAAGTCTGATAATATTTTGTTAGGCCTTGACGGATCAGTTAAATTAAGTAAGTATACAATGCTTTGTTCACGGGGTTTAAATCTGATTTAAAATAGTTAAAATTTGATTCAGGATAGAATAATCACTTTAATTTGACATGTTTTTTTCAAATGATACAGGCTGTCTCACAACTCGCGCCCCAGAGCGAATAAGGAAACACCAGACTGCACTCGGATGCGTAATTTCGAAGTAAAAAAATCTAGCTTAAAAGATATTCGAGAAAAGACGTCTTAAAATTGACCAATCAGAGACCTACACCTTTAATGTGTGTTTGCCGTAATTTTACGTTACTATGGTTTTATACAAATCAAATCTTCTTTAAAATGTGTGGGCGACTGTAGTTTTCGAAAAATGTCAGTGTCAAATTAAATTTGAACCACCATTTGTTGTTTTAATCTCATAGATTTCAAATGACAATAATATTTTCGTTTAACACATTTTACACAGCTGCTACAGCACGTTGCACTGTACGATATAAACGATGATCTCGGATGACACCTTCGCTAACCTAAATTTGTTGACAGTGAAAAGTCAACTCTAAAGTGTCAAAATTACAGTAAGTCAAACAAATTTTGTAACTCACTAGTAGTATTTTTAAAACCTAGCAACCAGTTTTATTTTGTAATAATATCATCACACCTCAAGATATCCTTCCGGGATTGGTGGATTAAAAAGTCTTGTAACTCCGTTATGCAAGCAGCCGCAAATTATTTTCTTCTATTTGTTGGCAACCTATTGTCGTCGACAAATGTCAGTTTCGTCTGGGGCGCGAGTTGTGAGACAGCCTGTATATTTATGTTGTATACAAAATAAGCTAAACTATATAATTTTTTAAACTATATTTCTAACAGATGCCATAATTAAACATTTTTGTGATTCTAACATCTTCACAATATCATATTCATAATAGATGAGAAGTTAGGTACATATCAAAACGTATGAATTTCAATGGACCGTTAACTTTGTCTTTCTTAAGAAACAAATTTTAGAAAACTTGGCTAAAATTTTTAAGTATTCACGAGGCATAATAAATATTATTTTCAGTTACAACAACAATAAGAACGCGAATATGTCATATTGTGCAGTGTAAATTAAGCTTTGAGTCCGCCATTTTGTGAAATCAATTGCCAAAAACATAACGTATTTATTTTTTTCTTACAAACAACAAATATTTTGCCTCAATTTTTTTAAGTGAAATAAAATATTTTTTTTATTATTAATTACAAGTGTTAACCTTTATCGCAATTTTGTCAGTACCTTGCCGAAAAAATGGCGTATGCATTTCTCCATTTCAAATACTAAAACAATTATTTTGATTCAAATTTTGTGTTTTAAAGTAACAAAAAAAATATTTTAGTAATTTTTATAACAAAGTGAACGTTTGTATTTTGTGTTTTTTTTATAGCTGATTTTGGTTTCTGTGCTCAAATAAGTCCAGAGCAATCCAAACGCACAACAATGGTCGGTACGCCATATTGGATGGCGCCTGAAGTAGTCACCCGGAAGCAGTATGGACCTAAAGTAATACATCCAACAATTTTTTATTTATTTTTTTGATTACTAATATTGTTTTAGGTGGACGTCTGGTCACTAGGAATCATGGCTATTGAAATGATAGAAGGAGAACCACCTTATTTAAACGAAAATCCTCTCAGGGCTTTGTATCTTATCGCTACGAACGGCAAACCGGATATCAAGGATAAAGAGAAACTGTCTCCAGCATTCCAGGACTTCCTGGACCAGTGTCTAGCTGTAGATGTCGACAGAAGAGCATCAGCAAGAGATCTTCTTAAAGTGAGTAAACTAAAATTGTTTTGTTTTTGATCCGCTTTTGTTTCAACAAATAACATTTTTTGACCTGCTGAGAATCCTAGTACCTGTTGATTATTATTAGTGATGGAACGGTTCGTCGAAAGATCGGATTACCAAATCCTGAAATTCCGACTTTAAATTTGTCTGATTATTTTCGTTAAAATCGATTAGTTTCAGGTCGGGTCTGTATTTATCTACATTCTATTCTTACTTTCGCTTTTTCAAATTGCCGTCCACTGAAAATACACAGCGGCAAGTGAGTTCCCACAATGGCGAGCAAATGTTCGCGAAACTGTAGCGACCTATTTACTTTCGCTGCATGCTCTGTTTTTGTCGGCGTCGCTGATTATTCGCTAGTGATCTCATTATTAAATTTACAGAGAAATAGATAGAAATGGTAATAAAATAATTAATTTGTTCCATTTTCTTGTCGAAATTGTTGCATCCTTATTCTTTGATTTTATGAATGAATCCACTATTGGCGACTAAAATTAACGTGAATCCCTCAAGCGGACGATATTTGCAACTCTTGAAAATGGTATTCTGTTATTCAACTTTACAGAAAATACAATTGTCTCACAACTCGCGCCCCAGAGCGAATGAGGAAACATGAGACTGCTCTCGGATGTGTAAATTCGAAGAAAAAAAATCTAGCTTACAAGATATTCGAGAAAAAACGTCTTAAAATTGACCAGAGACCTACACCTTTAACGTGTGTTTGCCGTAATTTTACGTTACTAGGGTTTTATACAAATCAAATCTTTTTTAAAATGTGTGGGCGACTCTAGTTTTCGAAAAATGTCAATGTCAAATTAAATTTGACAAGGTGAATAAAAAATTCCTACCATGTATTCAGCCGCTGATTATTTAGAAATGACAATAACATTTTCGTTTAACACATTTTACACAGCTGCTACAACACGTTGCACTGTACGATATAAATGATGATCTCGGATGACACCTTCGCTAACCTAAATTTGTTGACAGTGAATAGTCAACTCTAAAGTGTCAAAATTACAGTAACTCAAACAAATTTTGTAAGTCACTAGTAGTATTTTTAAAACCTAGCAACCAGTTTTATTTTGTAATAATATCATCACACCTCAAGATAACCTTCCGGGATTGGTGGATTAAAAAGTCTTGTAACTCCGTTATGCAAGCAGCCGCAAATTATTTTCTTCTATTTGTTGGCAACCTATTGTCGTCGGCAAGTGTCAGTTTCGTCTGGGGCGCGAGTTGTATATGTAGTGCATTGGATTCCTTGCCAGTTTCTTGTTTGTCTTTTTGTTTTAAAGTACATATAAATTACTTTGCAATATGAGCAAAGAACGAAAAAATATTAACGTCAATTGCTGCGTTTATGGCTGTCATTCTCGGGGTAGTAAGAAATTCTCTGTCCAAAAAATTAGTGAGAGGAAGAGTGACATCCAAAATAAATTTGGTGAAATGGAGTCTATTGACAAAAGGGAGGGCTGGATCAGGAAAATACGAACTGGAAAACAAGTACAAAATAAAAAGTATTGTATTATTTCCTGACCAATTCATGAGTAAAATAATGCACTTTTCACTTTATGCGTAGCATTCAATATATTTCTTACACTTGTAATTAAAACAATTTGAAAGATATTTGACATTAGTTCCATTTTAATTTTCTTAAGTAAAGTAAATACATATTTATTTAACATCTATGAATAATATATGGTACTATTTTACTATCTTGTACAAAATATTGAGACAGCTGTAAAGTGTTTGCACTGACCACTATTATGGCCAGCTATACAAGAGCATTTTGTAAATAATCAATTGTAAATTTAAAGTTTTTCTAATCTCATGAGGATGTGACGTTAGAGCACTTGTTTAAACACAGCCCAAATTTTTTTTAGTCTGTAGCACTATCTTCATTAACGGCACATAAAAATAACAATCCACGATTCAACATTTCTCCCCCTTCTATAAAACTTAGAAAAGAATTTGTTGCCTCCAAATGAATAAACCTTTTCTTAGAAGATAACTTTCTTCGAATGTTATTATAATTTAAGTACGTACACAAAATTATTACTAACACTATTTATAAAAAGTTTAATGAATTTGTTAGTATACTTCAAAACGAATGTTGGTTATACAATGTTTCTGTATGCGATCTTATAGCACAATACCATTTTCAGAGCACGTGTATGCTACAACACTAGCGCCGCCATCAGTAGTTTTAGTCCCCAATATCTTTTCTTTCTCCTAAAAAATTAATTAATAGGTATATAATTTAAAGCGGTTTACAAGTAGAAACCTGGCATTATATTCATCGTTTAAAGTCTTAAGAAATCAATAAAAGTGCCTCTTCATCGCTTGATGTGCAGTACATTGTCGCAAATCGTAACTCAGAACTGACACTTTGGTGATGTGGATACATACGCGAATTTCTTTGTCGCAATTAACGCGAAATTGTCGTCATCGCTACCGTTGTGAATTTTCGCGTTGGATTGGGAGAGCCATTATTCTTCAATGTATAAAAATGACGAAACAAAATCTAGATTCCTTACCCAAATTACTGGAATCCTACAAAATTAGGAAAGCCATAAAAGGAGGATTAGAAACAGTTTTAACAATGACTGTGAACCTACAATATTATTGGCGAAAATTCTGTTGGAAGCAAAATTTCGAATTTACGGCCAGATTCATTATAAAAAAAACCGGATCTTCGTTCCATCACTAATTATTAAAGAGATTAATAATAATTGTGGTTTATTGATACAGCACCCGTTTCTAAAGATGGCGAGACCACTAGCAAGTCTGACGCCGTTGATCATAGCTGCCAAAGAGGCGACTAAAGGTCACTAGCGTTAGGCGAAAGATCCCTTCTAGGGATATCCTGCGTAATGGACTGTATATTTTCAATTGTATGACTTGGAACAAAGCAGAGATATAAATAATAACCCACGACGAGTTCCCAGCGAGTTCTGAGAATAATGAGAAGTGTGCCTAATTTCACTACAATAACTCATTACAACGGCATTTAAATAAAAACAGAATAGTGTAATGAGGTATATATTTGCGTAGCTACAAAAGTAGGTGTTAAAGAAAATATATATTATATATTAAGAGTTTCTAGAGCGTACACTGGATTGCGAAATTTTTATTTATTTATATTTATGAAGCATTTTGACATAATATCTTTTGATATTTGTTATTTGATAGTATTATTTAATGTTATTTGTGTGCGACTTTGCTTGCGCAAGGTTGTGGAAAAGCGAGTGGTCTCTTTTTAGGAATATCTTTTTATAAAGAGACTGAATGGTTTTGCTGTGATTCGGTACGTATCATGTAGGTGAAATTGCCAAATTTATCTAGACGCAAGGGATTATGGTCTTTTCTACGCAACTTTGTGCTTTGACAAAATAGATTTTTATTAAATTTCGTTGCTTATTATTATGTATACGTGTATAATATCAAACAGCTGCTTTCATTATAAAACAAACTTTATTCCAATTGCTATTCATTATTATTATTATTATATACCATTTATCATTCATTATTATACATAGATACATATTGTGATTATAAGGAATAAAATTTGTTTATAACCTTTTCGTGAATTCAGCTGTATTTTTATAGAAGATGGAACATCATACTTTACTTTTAAAATCATGCATTTTGTTGGTAGATATATTTAGATGGTTTATATTTTTCTAAACGCTCCGAAATGCGAAACAGACTTTGTTGTAGAGGTGTTCGTTTTTTGTGAACAAAATGGAACAAATGTGTCATGAGGCTCTGTAATTATGAGTTTTGTCTTTGTACATTGCTTCTCCTTACCGATGTGTTCTTTTTCGAAAGAGTCCAGGTAATCCGATAACCCATAGGCTTGGATTTGCAGCTAGCGCTCTTCAAATCATCAAGGATATATTAATTTGTGAGAGTTTTGTCGAGCGAGAATGTGAATTAATTAGTTAATAGTATTTTTGCACTAGTAATATAACGATATACATATATAAATATGGGTGGTGCGATATGACAGCTAAAGCGATTGTTGCGATATTGTATCGACTTGTTCAGTGCGCTGTACGAATTAAATCATTTTTAATAACAAACAAGGATTTTGTAACGTGACTTATCCATTTCCTTTGAACACCAGAGGAGCTTTTACCTTCCGTCATATATAGGTAAGGATTCAACTAAAATTCAAAATGTAAAAACACTGTAAACTATAACATGCCCGGTTTCTCCACAGTAACTTAAGTTGTTGATTATTGAAGTGCTACTTAATTGTAAGTAGGTATTATATCCCAATTGCGGTGCACCAGCAAATTTAAATGCGATCTTAACTTATGTCACAAATTACATTGGCAACAGCATAAAATATGTCAAAGCTGTCATTGTATTTGTCAGTGTATATGCTTGTACTCGTTTCAACAATATTCGATACGGATTTACCGGATTTCCCTAAATTTGACGACGTTAACGTCGTGGATAATATGGACGAAGTTGATTTTATCGATATTGTCGCAAATGTTAGAATCCCGCGAAAAATATATAACAGAATCCAATTATATGACGATAAAGATGTTCTGTCAATATTTTTTATAGGTGGACCACCGCCAGTTCTATAAGCAAAAGCCCTTTCCTTCGCCGATGTCTTCTTGGCATCAGCCTTCATATTACCCACATTTTTCGTAGGCTTGCCGCATCTCTGTATACATTTAATAAATTTGTATTAAATGTTGCGGCAATTAAATTCCAAGTATTGTCCTTTTGTATATTTAACACCGCATTAGTTTGTTTTTTTATTTTCGATGATCTCTTTATATTGATCCACAACTTCCAATAGCAATTTTTTTCTTCTTTGCTGTAATTTGTACGTTTCTTGTCCATATTGCTGAAGACTTGCACTCCACAAAACATAACAAATTTATCGTGAACTGATATGACAAACAGCTCCTTGTCTAGAGCACATATTTATTACCGGGATAAAAGCATTATCAAAAACAGATATTGTATTATTAATTTCGAGTATATATCAGAGGCGTCTCACAGGTGTAAATTAGGTGAACTGCATTACATATTATGGTGGTAGCTTAAATTGATCTTTTGATATTTATAAAGACAAGCATAAATGAAATAAGTTGAAATTTAATTTACATTATTTACAGCTTATGAATTTGTTAAAATTACATTCTGAGTTATTTCTTCGGGTGTTGTCTGATCAAAAAATTCTATGATGATTTTGTAATAAACACGTTTTAGGATACCTAGAATACGATTTTACTATTTTTTCGATGATGCATGTATGTATAGTATTCTTCACGTAAAATGGCATTGTGCAATAAAAAGTGTATGTTTCTTGGACATACGTAATTGAAGTAGTTTCTTTTTGCCACACAGGATGTAGAATCTGTACATAAGGCGACGTATATCATAATTTTGTTCAGGAAATAATTTGAAACTATCAACATAGCTCGTATTTTAGCATTTTTGTGTCTCGTGGTGATTTACTTGATTTATCAATAATGCCATAAGAAAACTATCGAAACGGGCTAGAATACGGCGGCGGTCTCACTGACCGAGTACAATCAATCGTTTACTGTCGTGTATATTTCAAACACGTGTATTC
Organism: Harpalus rubripes; assembly: GCA_963082715.1. Taxonomy (NCBI): domain Eukaryota; kingdom Metazoa; phylum Arthropoda; class Insecta; order Coleoptera; family Carabidae; genus Harpalus; species Harpalus rubripes. Next base: position 23,036,847 of record OY720460.1, on the reverse strand, counting down.
TAATAGCGTATGTCACATTGGGCCATCGTTTTCTATCGAGTGCCGTTGACTTGTTTGATTTTCAAGTTGGTTTGATTTTTACTCGATGCTCGATTCCACTCGATGCCTTGACGCATGCGTAAATGTACATAACCTCTTAATTTAGTTGGTCATTCAAATTTCATTTGATTTGACTCTGACAAACAGAAGTGTTCGTGAAAATAGAAACAACAAAGATTAGAAAGAACGGAGCACGAGTGAAATTAATTTAGATTAATATATTTAGATATACTCGACACCAAATGATATATGCAACTCGACCAGTGAGACCGGACCTTCAGTTTTTAAATGACACGACATGATTCGATACTACACTACACGACACAACTCTACCAGTGACCGCCGCCTAATGGTCGAGCGAATTGAATTACCTATAAACGAAATGCCATTCTTATATGAAGAATACTATATTGTGTCAGCGTACGTGTGTGTGTCGGTTCTTTCGACTCCGATAACTTCAAACTATAATTTCAAAACTTACAATTTTTGTGAATTCCTCATTTTAATATCCATATTATATATATAACGTAGTTAAATATCAGTTTTTGACATTGTTATTATAAATGTTAAAGAATATTTTATTTTCTACATGATTTAGTTGCTTATTTGTCTTCATATTCAGTGGGTTTTGACATAAAAAAATAAAATATATTTGAAATCACAACGTGCTTTCATAAAGATGTACTGTTTTTAGTCAGAATTTTAGTTCGTCTCAGTTCACTTCAGATAAACTAAGTAAGTAGATTTTTTTTTGTTCTAACTGAGCTGAGGCGTATTGAATGTAGTTACATTTCCTCCATTACGGATCACCCGCGAAATAAACTCAAAACGATCTAAAATCTAAACTATTCAGTTCAGTGGAAAGGGAAGTTGTGAGAAGAATAGAAATGTTAATTTGTAGATTATAATGTAATATGAAAGTTGAGCCTTCGTGGGAGAATCAAAAATATCATATATAACAATGAAATTTCAGTTCGTCTCAACTCATCAACTGAGCTGGGCCAAATATTCCAAAAAGATTACAGCTAAATCAGCGTTAACCAAAACGTTGTAGCAATGATGTTTTACTAACTTGATACTGCGTTAACCACGGATAACTATAGTTACATGATTAAAAAACGCCGCAGATAGTGATTCATAACTGACAGGATGTTGAAGCGTGAAGCCGGAAATAAAACCACATTATACAACTACTGTTTTATATTTAGAAAAATATGTTCTATTTCATAACAATATCATTAAAAGGAGATTTGGTTTATAATCAGTTCGAGCAATATAAAATATGAAATTAACAGGATAATTAGGCCTATAAGTACATAGCGTTCGCTATTCACAGACAAAATAAAACAACATTAAATATTTAATTTACAACAGATCTTTTAACATCTTACAACCACATGAGAAATAAAAAGAAGACCGAAAATATGTGTTGTAATGGTTGAGTAGATTCTAGCTCTGGTCAGTCGGAACATCAGGGATGAAGTTGAGGGACGCCGAATTGATGCAGAATCGCTTCCTGGTCGGTTTGGGGCCATCATCGAACACATGGCCCAGGTGAGCACCGCATTTCGAGCACGAAACCTCCGTCCTTATCATTCCTGGCCGCGCAATGAGTAGTAAAAGGTTTCCGCCCACTAATGGGGTTTCGAAGGGACAGGAAAGGATTTCACAGACACACAAAGCATACCAGGAAGAAAGGATACCAGGGATAAACCATCATAACAACGAGACCAAACGTACCACACACCCAAAGGAAGAAGGATAGATATATACAGTGGAATGAGGAAAAGGAAAAAAGAAAACAGTAAAATTAGCATCCCACAGATAATGGTCCAAGAGACGGAAAACCACAACCAACATACAGACTACATGCGTATAATGTTAATGGCAAAAATAGATAGAGTTTGTTATTTCACACAACATAAAACAGACAATTCAGGACTAGGGTAAGGACATTTTGAAACAGGATGTTACTTAAATATTAAAATTACAGCTTGTGCAATATCGCGTTTTGGTGCAAAATATTAGCAAATAAAAAATACTATTTTTTAAAACAGAAAACATAAATAACGCTTATTGTGTAAAAATGTAATAAATCAAAACAAAATCTATAAATGATATACGAGATTTATCAAAAAGACCTATAGGTCAAAACGTTTCTGATTATTTTTATAACGACAAATTAAATAAAAATGAATAGATAAATGCTAACTAAATATATCACAAAACAGAGTTAAAACAACTATACAACTCACCAGTACTGGTATCTTTGCTTAATTTAACTTTTCCTTGGTCCAATACATCGTTAAATGCTGGCCACCCACATCCACTATCGTATTTTGTTTCGGAACTGAACAAAGGTTGTTCACAGCATATACAAGCGTAAGTACCAGAATCATATGTTTTATTATAACAACCTGAATATTATTCTTTGTAAATTAACATAAAATAATTAACTATTTATTATTTACCAGTGAATGGTCTTTCTGTTCCTCGTTCTTGAGTTACGTGGTACTGCATAGGAGTTAACTTTTTTTTCAAATCTTCTTTTTCACCCATTTTGAGTATTGCTGCAATAAAAATATCGTTGAAGAATATTCTAGTATGTTAGTCAAGAAGTTACACCCACTTCCTATTTAGGACATATAGGTCAAAACAAAATAATTTAGAAAAGCACCTGTTTTATGAAATTGAATTATTTGTCGAGGTTTAAAGAGACTATTGGATATCGGTATCCGACGAGTTAGCTTATACAAATTTCTGATACCATACATACCGAATACACGGTACTAATGTGTGTCGCTTTATGTCAACATCAACATTACGTAACTGAAACTGACAGATAACAACGGAAGCAAATTCTAAAGTACCTTTTACACGGAAAAATTGAAGGAGGGGAGCACCAATGCGCAAAATTGGAACAAAAATTTAGCAAAACTTTAACAATTGAAATTTTTTCAATGTCATAGAAATAAAAAAATACATTTGTTTCGGTGTTGTAATGTCAAATTCTAATACATTTTATGATGGATTTAAACAAATTTGAAGGAGATCCTTTTGCTCTCCACAGTTGTGCATCAAAAGAAAAAATTAATGCATTGTTGAACGAGTACCAAAAAGAATATTATTCGAAGTTAGCCAACAAAAATAAAACACAAGAAATAACAGTGGAACTTAAATTTAAAAAACATCAAAAGAACAAAAGGAATATATTTTTAGTAAAAGGATTAACGTATTTATTATATTTTATCAACATTTTAAATTTATTACCCTGTGACTCAGGTACATTCGACACTTTCAAATTTATGTTATTGATAAACCTTATTTATTATATAGGAATACATATAAAAATTCCTCCATGGACTTATGAACAACCAAAACCAAAATTAAACATTGAAGATTTTTTAATAGAGCCTGATTGGAAACAGTATTAATGTCTTGAAATATGTCTTAATTATTTTATAATTTATTAAAGTGTATAGGAATATTTCATTCAATGTAGTTTTATTTATAAATATGAATATAGTCGATGTACAAAAGAGGGATAGTAAGACCAAAGCAGAAAAGCAAATGGCGTGTGCAGCAGTTATAAGCTAAGATGTTTATTATTGTTTGACAGATTATATACATACCACATCATGATTATTATATAAACCAAATATAACAACTTTCTGTCCGGAAATAATGGAATAAAAATTATGAAGGACTTAAAGCGCAGTGTTTCTGTTCAAGTTATTGACAGTGACTTTGCGCTGCTCCTTCCAAACGGTATTTATGAAATTAAACAGATGGAACCACGCTCCAAACTTAGGAGTGTTATTATTATATGCATATTTTTGGCGGTGTCAGGCATCATAGGGTTCGGATATTTTTGTCCCGATCAGGTAATCATATTTAATTATTCAATGTTGTGCGTATTACAATGTACTTTGTTAGGTCTGTGCACTTTCAAATAGAGAGCCTGTAATATCGTATCAAGCAGATGGCCTTGGAAAACCACTTCCTAGTGGATGGGTCAATGCCAAAGCAGGGCTAAGTTATGAAGAAGTTTTACACGACGATTTTTCTTTTGATATAGATGCGCACGATGTTATGGTCTTTTTACATATACAAAAGACAGGTAAATAAACTAATCATCATATATTTATTTATGCTAATTAAATCCATGATCAGGTGGGACTTCCTTTGGTCGTCACCTTGTACATGATTTGGATTTAAAACGTCCATGTACATGCCAAAAACGTCGCAAAAGATGTTTTTGTTTTCGACCGCACAGCGACCAAAATTGGTTGTTTAGTCGATATACTACAGGATGGCGTTGTGGTCTTCATGCAGACTGGACCGAATTAACAAATTGTGTCGATGGTGTTTTGGATCAGCTAGAAGGTCATGAGGCAAAACGCCGATATTTTTACATAAGTTTATTACGCGAACCAGTAGCTAGATATTTATCTGAATATCGTCATGTGCAGCGAGGGGCTACATGGAAAGGTTCTCGACATATGTGCAAGGGAAGGATGCCTTCAGCGCAAGAATTACCACCATGTTATACAGATTCATCGTGGTATGGAGTCAAATTGGATGAATTTGCAGATTGTCAGTCCAACTTGGCAGCTAATAGACAAACAAGAATGTTGGCAGATCTTGAATTAGTTGGTTGTTACAACTATTCATACATGCCTCAAACTGAACGAGATCGCGTTCTTCTCGCTAGTGCCAAGCGCAATTTAGCGTCAATGGCATATTTTGGATTAACCGAACATCAAAAAGTATCTCAGTATATATTCGAAGAAACTTTCAATTTGCGTTTTGCCATTCCGTTTGAGCAAAACAACGCAACGGTTTCAAGTCTGACAATGTCGACTTTGACCACAGAACAGGCAGCTAAAGTGAGTCATTTGAATTCGCTAGACATCGAACTTTATAGTTTCGCGAAAAAATTGTTGTTTCAACGATTTGAGAAACTTAAATCACGGGATAGTGACTTCCATGCTCGGTTTGAGCATTTGGGAGAGCTTCCTACTAAGCCAGGTGTGACAGGGTTCGACTGGGACAATTTACTTGACGATACCACCCCAAATAGTGTGTAGTAATGTTTGTTTTACTGACTTCCGTAATTGTGAGTTCTTCTTCGACAATTCGCGATTGTGCATTTATGTGTTTAGATTTAATTACCGTCACTAACAAACTTTAGTTTTACACTTATATTAACTTAAACCAATGCAAAGAATTTGTTTAGAATCGAATTAGGTGACGAATTGTCGAGGACGATAGAATATCAGGTCCTTAAAGTACGTAATGACATCACAAACCCCGGAATGCATGCGGTAGATATTTATAAGTATACGAATCATATCGTTAGTATTAGTGTGAAATCTCGTATTTACGATATTGTTTTTAATAATTTGCCAAAGATATAATGTTATTGTTGTATAATTTTGTACCTATACGTTGACATTCTACGTTTTTATATGATTATACTCTATATCATCGTAACTTTATAGATACATAATAAGTTATGATGAGCGACCGATTTTATGCAGCTATGAAGTTAAATGAGACAGAGTATAGAATTTTAATCTCCAAAGCATGTTCATTTCTTTTATTTTGAGATTTTTTATTGCGTGCCGATATTGTTTTTTGAGTTGTGAGTGATTTTATTTACCGTACAATATGTTGCTGCCATATCAATCAATTGATTGTTATATACTCAAATGTTGCAAATAATTTTATTTTAGTGTAGTTTATTTTATAAAACGATAAAATGACTGATTTTTATTTACATTATATATTATTTTAATGGTACTTATTCTTATTTATGATGTGAAAATATAGATTTGCACAGAACAAATTTTAAAATAGGATTTAAAAGGAATGATTAAGATGCAATGTTAAAAAAGAATAAATTAGTTTATTATTTTAATAATTACACATTTTCACTAAAACAATTAATTAAACGCAATACTAAAATTATAGATTTAGTAGCTATTTTGTAGAAACAAAATAAAAATATTTTATATTAAAATGCAATAAATTTTGGTACAAGAAGTCATTCATGATTTAAGAAGTGTGATTAAATTAATCCTCCTTGAGATTTCAGATGTTTGTAGAGTACAAAAATATTTCAGAGCAAGGATTGCTCCAACATAATTTTCTCAAACCCTGAAGGTGCTGGGAAATTAAAGTTTTCCAGAATAATATCTAGTATGGCCCCATCATCCACTAAAATAAATAAAAAATTAAATCATATTTATTAACCCCATCTGGATTTCCTACCATATAATGCAGGATATACATTTCCTTTAACATTCGTAACTGGACATTCTAATTCTTTTCCATTTAAATAAAATTTTAATTGGATATGATCATATGAAACACCAACGATATCACCTTCGCATGGTTGAATTTCTGAAGTATTTGAGATTGAGTTCAGTCTATATAATTCCTGTTTGTTATTACGTATTACATTGTCGCTACATAGAGCCCAACAATACTCGTCCATACCCCCTATTTATTAGAAAAAAGTATATAATTGAATAATTATTTTTTAAATTCAAATTAAGAAAATTATTACCCTGTGTAAGACTTAAATTAGTTTGCCGGGTGGCCAATCCTATAGCCCAAGAACCCCCTTGTTGTATTTTAACTTCAAAATACGACTTTGATTGTACCAAAGGTGCATTACCCAATGCTCCTCCTGATCCGCACACCCGTTGTCCTCCTTTAACAATAACGACTTCATATCCTAAACAAGGAAAAAACGTTAAAAATCCGTTAACATACGTTATCGTTTCGTAATATTGTATATACCCATATATGCAGTGTCTAACTGGATAGGGTTTTCTCGTGGAATGTGTTGAACCGTGGGAGCAAAACCCAGTCCATCTAAGCAACCTCTTAAACAACAGAACATCACTTTCATTTATATTTACAACGACAGTTTATAACCTATTTTTAGAAGTTGACAGGTTTTTGACAGTTAAAAGACTGGGAAAATAAACGTTGTTAGGGATTTTGTGTACTGCAGTTGGTAGTGAATGAGAAAACAAATGGCGAAAAATAAAAGAGGAGGATAACGCTTTCTCTGTGATTAATATTAACCTGTGCTAAGTTTTTTATTTAAACGAAAGCATTATTTGTGAAGTTTATTTGAGCCCTTATATTTTCTACAATATAGTAAGTATAACATGTTATAAATATAATTAAAATCACAATAAAGCGGAATGTTCAAGTCGTAATTTCATAATGCACATGATGGCGTCTCTTTCCGGAACTGATCATGGTGTATTTTTTTAGTGTAAATTGTAAAATGAGGCGTAAAAGTGAAAGAAATAAATCTAAATCTACCGCAGAAAAGAAAACGCCGGAAGCAACTCCAAGAAAATCACGACGAACTTCAAGGAGACGTAAAAGGTCAACGTCACAGTCAAGCAGTGAAGACTCAGATGACGCGCCTTTGAAACCGGCGGTTGTTGAGACGAAAGAACCAGAAGTTACTCCTCCAGTCGAGGAACCGAAGAAATCCGAAAGTCGTTCTAATTCGGATGAAGATAAGAAGGAAGAGCAACCTATATGGAAAGTAAAGACAACTGAGGCGCCGAGTGGTGAGATACAAAAACTGAAAATATGTTTACAAAGACCTCCCACCACACCTGAACGAACAGAAAAATCACCGCGAAGACGAAGAGGAAAAGCTTCGAGTCAATCTGACGATGCATCATTAACACCGGACGAAAAACCACAAAGACGAAAATCTAGAAGGGGTAGTCCTGTTACTCAAGCTGCAGAAGGTTCATCGTTGGAAAACTCAATCATAGAAGAAGCTGAAAAGGATGAATGTTTAATAGTTGTTAAGGAGACAAACGAAGTCTTGATAGGAAAAGGTAAGTTAGATTGTTCACAGACCTCTCAAGAATCTGAGAAAGAGGAATGTACACAAGACTCTCGAGCAGAAATAAAACCTGACGAGAGTCTAATAGAAACTAAAATTGAGCAGGATATGGAACAAGCGTCTGTCCCAAAAAAAGACGAAAGTGAACTACAAGAGCAACAAAATGACCAAAATAAAACTAATAAAAATATTGTCCAGGAAACCCCTATTGTGGAACAAAATGAAGTCACAGACGTAAAAAAAGAACTTGAAAATACAGTAAAAGAAGAAATAAAAGAAAAAATAGAAAAAGAGGAAGATAAACCAATAGTACAAATGGAGGTTAAAAAACCAGAAGTGCAAGAAAATTCCAAAAAAGAGCAAACTGAAACAAAATCAAAATCCATCACTGAAAATCAAGTAGCCGTGGTTGAAAAACAAGAGATAAATGACTCTTCAAATGCAGAAATAACCGAAACTCAAAATAGTGAAAAGATTTCTGAACAAAAAGAAATAACCGAAACTCAAAATATCGAAAAGATTTCGGGAACTACAGAAAAACTAGAAAAAGCCGAAACTCAAAACAGTGAAAAGATTTCTGAACCCACAACAAAAGTAGAAAAAGCCGAAACTCAAAACAGTGAAAAGATTTCTGAACCTATAGAAAAAGTAGAAACAACCGAAACTCAATCTAGCGAAAAGGTTTCGGAGCCTGAAGAAAAAATACAATCTGTTATCGAGGATTCGAAACCAGTAGAACAGAGAGTAGAAGAAATACCCGTACCAGCTGCAGAGCCTGTTGTACAAAAATCCCCTACTGAAGTTCCCGTACAAGAAACCAAATCAGAACTTCCAGAATCTGAACCACAAGTAGTTGAAGTACAAGAATGTGAAGTTGTTGTTGAAGTACAAGAATCTGAAGTTGAAGTACAAGAAGTTGAAGTACAAGAAGTTGAAATACAGGAAGTTGAAATACAAGAAGTTGAAATACCAGAAGTTGAAATACAAGAAGTAGTACAAGAATCTGTAGTACAAGAAGTTGAAATACAACAGGTTGAAGTACAAGAAGTTGAAGTACGAGAACCATCTCCACAACCGGATCAACAAAAATCGGAAGTCCAGATGGTAGTTAAAAACTCCGAATCTTCGTCAGAACCTCAGGAAGAAAATTCTGTTTCTTCCGAAGTTGTGGCTGAAGAAATAAAAATACAAGAAACAGAAACGACTGAATTAATTGCAACTGATAATAGTACAAAAGTAGTCGAAGAAATCGTCCAGGCAGAAGCTAAATCTGAAGAGGAAAAATCTTCATCGAATGAAGACGAAAAAATGGCTGAAAGTCCAGTTGAAGAAAAAGCTGCAGAAGTTACAGAACTTCCAGAAAAACCAGAACCCGATTTTAAACCGTCTAGCCCAGATTCTTCTACCGATATAAAAATGGATGAAGATATACCAGAAAAAATTGTTCGGCAAAGGAGTTGGGGAAAATACAAAGCTCCTCTTTTTGAAAATCCAATTACTTCCAAAGTTTTGTCTTCACTTTTCCCTTCGTTAAAAATGCTCAAATTAGAAGATGTAAAATTAGAAGTAGAAGAACCTGTAAAAGAACCAAAAATTATTAAGAAAGAACGTGAAGTTACAATCCAGCCGATTTCATCTCCAAAAGAAGACGACTCCGAAAGAGAAGTATCAAATATTGGCTTAAATAGAAAAATATCTATAGTTAATGATGAAGCAAGTAAGCTACAACCTCCACCAAGTCCAGCGAAAAATCCAGTTTCTTCAATATTATTCATCACAAATCTAGTTCGCCCATTCACCATCAAACAGCTCCAAGAACTGTTATCTAGAACTGGAAAAATAATAGAAGATGGATTTTGGACGGACAAAATCAAATCAAAATGTTATGTGCAATATGAAACAGAGGAGTAAGTTGTTTTTATTTATTCATTATTTACATTTTATAACATTTGATATTATTTACAGAGAGGCTGAATCTACAAGGAATGCTTTACATGGTGTGCAATGGCCAACAGGCAACGGAAAGAAATTAATTATAGATTTTGGAACAGCGGAATCGATGGCAGCTGCGAAAAATGCTGCCGTTGAGCCTGTCACGCCTAAAACTCCTGTCCCGGAAAAAGTTGTCGAAAAGGTATTTAATAACAAAAATATTATATACTAGCGACTTGCACTGGGCTTGTTCGGGCGCAATTTCGAATTTACCGCCAAAATTTTTCTTTACCTTAGATCTTATAAGACTTCATTGCAAACTACTTTAATCGGAAATTATACGTTTGCAATAAAATTTGTCCTAAACAGAGGATATGTTTTATCTATATTAGATACTTGAGCTGAATAAACAATTTATCGTGATACGGATTTAGTGATTACTTTAAAAAATTATTTTCAACTACATAAATAAACGTTCCGTATAAAATTATTTTTACAGATTATAAAAATTTGAATCCATTCTCGAGACATTCTGTAAGAAATCAAAGTACTTGATTGGTGCAAATTTTTAACGACTTGCTAAAAATTAACCACTGAATTTGAGAATAGGGATAATAGAGTGCTAAAGGTGTGGCCCTTTTTAGATAAAAAAATTTGAATTACGTATAATATGGTTAGTCTTGAGTAATAGTTATTTATACAACGAGCTAAGAAAGAGTGTGAACGTTGATCGCACAAGTGTATGAAAAACTCTTTCAAGCGAGTTGGGTATACCATTTTTCTCACGACCACAAAAAACTGAACAATTGAATATATTCATAACGTCAAATTAGGAATCACTTGTACGACACCCGGTGTTGTACATTCTATAGACGAATTGCTGCCATGAAATTTTTCACCGAGATTTGTAAACTATTTTATTCACAATCGGAAATGTTAGAAAACAAACTGACAGTTCATGTGACAAATGAATAAGCTCAGACCATTCGTTTATTTATACTCTGTTATTATTTAAATATCAATTACTTATTATTAATTTCCAATTGTGAATAAAATAATATACAAACCTCGGTGAAAAGTGTCATTATGTCTCGGGCTATAGCAGATATGAAACATTTTCTACCTTGGTTAGTAATATACTATTTATTATATTATGTGTAGAAGTTACCGCTGAATGGGGTATGTGACCATATTCGAATTTCAATATAGATGTCATAAAATATGAAAACTAACCACTGTAGCTTCTCATTATAATAAAAACTAAACATTAATTTGTAATAATATTGGCTGGTAGCACGAGCGTGGTTCTAACACCCGTTTTAACTAAAACCATGCCAACGACATGGCACATACTTCAGGATTATTGACAAAATCAGTGTTGCCAATATACTGATTAACTCGAAAATGTATTGACAACCATATTCAATAAATTTTACTTCATTATTTTAAATTGTTTATACTACAAAGAAGGCAAGACAAAAATCTTATTAAACACTTTTAAATAATGCCGTCAAATTTATTAAATATGGCTGTCAGTACATTTTCAGCTTATTTAGAACATTGGCAACATTTATTTTGTCAATAATCCTGAAGTACGTGCCAAGTTATTAGTATGGTTTTAGTTAAAACCGGTGTTAGAACCATCCTCGTGCTACCAGCCATGTCATTAACAATTTAATGTTTTGGAGAAGGGATATATGCCGTAAATATGTTAGAATCGGGGACGAAGACAGATAGACTGCGGGAAGGAAAGAGACAGTTATAAATCAGCCTATCAGTGTCGCGTTTATGTTGTGGTAGATGTGGCATGGTCACATCTGGCTATAACTATGTCTTTCCCTCCCAGTCTAACTGTCTTTTTTTCACTCTTCTACCATTGTCACGTCTCAAATCCCTTCCCCAAATTTTTAATAATTATTTTCTCGTAAAGTACAAAAAATTAATCGATGTAAAAAATACGGGTATTTTATTTTTTTGTCTAGTATCATATGTAAAAATAAAAATTTAGTCACATACCCCATTGCATTTGAAATATTCGTCTTAGGAAAGTTCGGGGCGCCATTTTGTTGCACAAAACTTATTTCCCATTCTATGGAAAATGCAACTTCATGTGAGACTTATTTAGGCGCGCGATTCAAAAATTTAAAACTATTGTTCTGGTACAATTATGTAAAAATAAAAATTTGGTCACATACCCCATTTAATTGTAAAATAAAAAATATACCAACCTATTTAAAATAAAAAAAGTTAAACCGGAAATGCTACAGCTTTGAGAAGATTTTAATTAAAACGGGAATTTTGTAAATACTATTGAATAGTTTTTGAAATAAAGGTCCCGTATTCAATTTGTTTTTAATCAAATATTTTATTTTAGTTTCCCGAGATTAAGAAAGAAGAGCCCGTAGAAAATGATCGCTGGGAAAAAGCTAGAGCAGCAGCCCCAATCCGAGAATGGGATTTGGGAAAAGTCCCCCAGGATCATCGAGAACGTTCACGAAGTCGAGATCGTAATCCGTCTCGATCGGATCGGAACGAGAAAAGGAAACCGCCAAGAAATGAATCACCATCAAATGGTAATTTTATTATTTATTTTTTATTTATTTTACATTATTAAATGTTTAAATATAGGTGATCACATTAGTCAACGTAAAAAGAAGAAAGAAGAATCCGAAGTAAAAATGATGGATGATTTATTTCACAAAACTAAAGCAACTCCTAGTATTTATTGGCTGCCTCTTTCTCCCGAACAGGTACTTATTAATTTTATTGTCATGTATTGTGCCATCAGTGTCCATCATAATTCCAGATCGCTAAAAAGCAACAGCAGCGATTACAGCGAATGGCGGAACACAAACGCCGAATGGAAGAATCGCGAAGAATGGAGCGCGATTTCGGGAGAGGAGGTGCGCGTTCCAGAAGACGCCCCGCGCGTTTTGATGGCGAATAAAGCGCTCGAATGCGCCTGACAAACAAATCAACAACTGCGGTTAAGAGACAGCGTTCATGCAACTCAACTCGTAGAGAATGGTCGGTTATTTTTGCCTTTACCGTTTAAACCTTACTTCTTTTCAAACAAGGATGGGTATCCGTATTTTTCCAAATTTTTCTAGGATATTATTTTTGTTTCCTTTTCTGTAAGATAGTTCTTTTTTAGTTGCGTGCGCATGATACCCTCCGATCCTTAGTCCTTCTCCTGTCCGTGCAGAGCTTTAATGTTTTAGGTGTTTTAGGATGAATGTGACGCAGTATGAGTGCGCGAATGTGTTAACAGTTTTTATTATAGGATAGGACTTCTGAATTCAAGCTAAGTTGTATTTTTTTGGTCAGGCTTCGCTTGCCTGACCCACCTGCAATGCAATCCAGGACGAAACAGTTTGCGAACCTACTGTACTATTTCCGGTATTATTGTGTGAGCAGCAGCTACGGTACGGTCCTTTCATTGGCTGGAAACCAGAATGAAACACGTCCAGATCAGATCAGGAAGTAAACAGAGATGTACGATGATTTGTTCTCAAGCACTGACAGAAAAACTCATTGTAATCAAACCATGCACTGTTGACAAGGCTCTGTTGGAATATCCACTCATAACTATTATGTGACATTTTTACATAGTAATATTTGTGTGAAACAATGGTTGAATGAATACAACTTCATTTTATTTCACAATAAATTTTATTTCTCAACTAAAAATGGAATTCTACTTTTATAATAACACATTGAAATGCTTTTAACTATACGAAAGGCTACGCAAAAATAACGAGAATTGTTTTCTGGCCGGTGGTACGGTGCTAGTTTCGACTTTTCCCGTTAGGTGTCATCCTTGGGGAAACATATTAAGCTGCGTTCAGAGCTACCGAATTATAAAATACAATTAGCACTTACAATGAATACAAGCACTTTGACTTATGGCAAACAACACTAGCGTTCACAGCGACAAAATTAAGACGTTAAGTGTAAGTGATACGTGGTAAGTATGCAAACCCCAAACTTTTCCCTTACAATTAGTGCGACAGATACAGAATGTCTCACAACTCGCGCCCCAGACGAAACTGACACTTGCCGACGACAATAGGTTGCCAACAAATAGAAGAAAATCATTTGCGGCTGCTTGCATAACGGAGTTACAAGACTTTTTAATCCACCAATCCCGGAAGGATATCTTGAGGTGTGGTGATATTATTACAAAATAAAACTGGTTGCTAGGTTTTAAAAATACTACTAGTGAGTTACAAAATTTGTTTGACTTACTGTAATTTTGACACTTTAGAGTTGACTTCACAGCCAACAAATTTAGGTTAGCGAAGGTGTCATCCGAGATCATCATTTATATCGTACAGTGCAACGTGTTGTAGCAGCTGTGTAAAATGTGTTAAACGAAAATATTGTCATTTGAATTCTTTGAGATTAAAACAAATTTAATTTGATTCTGACATTTTTCGAAAACTACAGTCGCCCACACATTTTAAAGAAGATTTGATTTGTATAAAACCCTAATAACGTAAAATTACGGCAAACACGTTAAAGGTGTAGGTCTCTGATTGGTCAATTTTAAGACGTCTTTTCTCGAATATCTTTTAAGCTAGATTTTTTTTCTTCGAAATTACACATCCGAGTTCAGTCTCGTGTTTCTTCATTCGCTCTGGGGCGCGAGTTGTGAGACAGCCTGTATATCATCTTGTCTCTTTCTGTCAGAAACGGCATAGTGCATATAATCTGTTTTAAATGTGGTATATGATGGAGGATATTGTAATAAATAAGAATATAGAAAGTCGAAGAATCACATGTACCTATACTTGTCACTTTTTACAGAATGTCTTCATTTCTAACCCTATTTTATCACAATAGAAAATATTATGATCCGAATAATTTTATCCGTCAATTATAGTGTTCAAACAACAAATACTACTCTATTTACAATTGTTTAATAAAAGGCATTTATTTTTTTATTTATATAGATTGCTTCATCGATTTTTCAATAGATGTCACTTTCACTAAGTGCTAATTCTAAACGCTATTTCAGATTTAAAACCGCTGGTTTTAAGACGCTCCAACCGATTGCTATTTGTAATTACTAATTGTAATTTATAATTCAGTAGCTCTGAACGCAGCTTTATAGTTTTGTTTCTTGTAAGAGAAATCAGCAGCGAAAACTGTTGCAATGCTGAAGAGAAAGCTTTGAACCAAGCAAGGGTTTTCTCGTGTTGCTTCCAGAACGGCCGAAAGCATTGAAAAATCCGTAATGCAATCATGTCTGACCGTCGTACAATCAATGCATTGAAATAACACACTGAAATATCTTGGAGTTTATGCCAAAGAATATTGACAGAAAATTTTAGGTTGAAAGTGCTGCAAGGGAATTTTTTCCACGTTTGACCAACGACCAGAGAGCCAACCATTTGAGTGTACCAGGATTTGAAAACAAAAATCGATCCGGATTTTTTGTAAGCTCTCCCAAGCATTGCTGCAAATTTCCCTAACGAGAAACAGAACTTGATGTTAACAATTTGCTTCGCGACCATATCAAAGAGCGCATATAAAAATAAAAAAAACACGGACTGCTCCTGTTGTTTCCCTAAGGATGACGCTTGGGCAACAGACCCGAATGGGTGACTACTAAAGACACCTAACGGAAGGAGTTGAAACTAGCACCCTACCACCCGCCAGAATACAATTCTCGTTATTTTTGGGTACACCCTTCGTAATAATAACGCTACAGGAAATAGGCTAATCTACTACAAGACTATTAAAAATATCATATTTCTCAAATTGAATGGGAAAGTTCAGCCGGTTATCTTTTGGGAATGAAAAATAAATATTTATAGTTTTGGTTACATTTTTTCGTATTAGGAAAAAATATTTATGTGCTAAACTCCCCCATTTTTCTTATTTTAGAAGTATAATTTAAAATTAGTGCGATACAAATTGAGTATTTTAAGTTAAAAGATTATCAAAATTTTAAAAGCACAAAAGCGATTTTAAAATTTATTATAAATTTTCTAAACTATTTTTGAGTGGTAGTGCTCCATATTCTAATTCATGAACACACACGATTCTCTACAATTGGTAATGTGTGTTCATAAACTGAAACTAATTTTGAATGTTGAAACTATCCCGTTGGTGTCGTCTACCTCCAAACATGTAAACTAATTTGGCCAAGAGTCCCTTGTACTGCTTCTACTTTGGTGCTACTTCTCATAAACGAGTTGTTCTGTTATAACAACTACACATAGAATACAATTATACATCACTAACAATCAACATCTAGGGCCTTTTTACATCGCATAATACGTTCGCATATAGGACAAGTACACAAAATTTTATTAGAATTTGGAAACATATCGGATCTAAATCTGTTGTACCACGTTTTTAAATTAAGCGTATTTGGGTACCATAAACGAAAATTTAAAAATTTTGGCACTCAAAAATTCATAATTTTATTCTCTAAAATGATATGTATAAATCACCCTATAAAGTTTTACGGGACAGATGTTATTTCAAAAAAACTGAAATGATTAATTTTTTCACTCATTTTGGTCTGTAGTTTATGCTTCCAAAGTTTTGGAACGGTGTTTTTAATTCTACAACTTGTATTTCAAAAAATTATTTACAGAAAAATAGTTTTCCAACACTATTAGACAGACGATAAAATAACTTTTATCTGAAACCTTTTTCTCAGTTACTGTTTACTTACTGATAAATTCCAACGACTAGTTTTTAACTAATCATGATGCAGAACACTTGAAAATTCAGCGTATGGGAACAGTATTATTATATTGATAATACTGTGACAATATTTCAAGTTTAAACATAAAATCATTAAATGGACCTTTTCAATTTAAAGAGGTAGAAGATATGCGCAATAGGAATCTGCGCATAGTAAGAAAAACAGATCTATTGCGTTTGTTTCTAAAAAAAATGGGACGTAAAATGTGAGAATATCTCAGATAACTTTAAAAAAATCTTATTGAAATAAGTTACAAAAGCTTTTATTGAAGTTAAAATGTGTAACGATGCAAATTTTCACTGAGAATACAGGTATTTTAATGACTGCAATATTTTTGACGTTTCATTTGACAGCCCAACTGGCAGTTGTTCGCGCCATTTTCTTACTATTTGCAGCGATAAAATGAGATAGCCGTTAAATTGAAAAGGTCCATTGTTTCATTTTGCGTTGTCTTTGGAATTTATCTCACCAAACACCACACGACCTCTCTAATTTTCTCATATAAACTTTTATTTTTAAGCACTCTTTTTTTTTTGCTGTCAAGCAAAATCACTCAAGCAAACTGACATTAGGTAAAACCCCTCCTCCTTCGGAGTCTGTATTTACCCTGCAATTTGCTTTCGTGTTTGTTGCTAAGCAAAAAAATTCGTGCAAAATAAAAATTTATAAATAAAATCAGGAGGTCTTGTGATACTACTTCTGATAATTGAATAATTATTTGAAAATATGGCTTCCAAAAATCGTAACAGTTTTTAATATTTTAATAATATGTAATTACCTAATAACAATTAAAATCTGAAGATATATTGGGTAAAAAATAGAAAATTCTTCTGTTCATTAAATCTTGTTTAACATATTATGCGCTGCAATACTCTATAGGTACTAGAGGTATTTAGACAAAGGAAATACTATTAAATAAAACAAACTTTTAATTTTCGATGCACTAAATTTTCGTTTTTACCAATTACACCTCCCAAATTCAAAAATTTGTTTTATTCTATATCTATGGGTACAGACAAAAAACTAATTTGAAAATAGTATCTCACCTTTCCAAAAGTCTTCGCTTGAGATCCGGGGGGTATGTAACATAAATATAATGTTCATTCTGCCCCATATCCTTATCGGACGCAGTATAATAATCCTCCGTGTATACCTGCTGGGGCGCATCTAAGCTGTTGGAGGCTGTGCTGCTTTGCCCCCGCAGGGTATGGGCGGGTGAAGGAGTGGACGTATCTGTCACACTTGCGCTAGTCACACTTATATCATCAGAACTAAAAACGTATAAGTTGATCATTCTTGATTTTGTGAAGATTGATAAACTTACTCGAAAAGGACCCAAATGATATAGTAACACAAACATATTCCTAATGATAAAACCATAACTATCATGAAGAGAAGTCCCCATGGGAAAACG
The DNA here is from genome assembly GCA_963082715.1 of Harpalus rubripes. Classification (NCBI taxonomy): domain Eukaryota; kingdom Metazoa; phylum Arthropoda; class Insecta; order Coleoptera; family Carabidae; genus Harpalus; species Harpalus rubripes. The sequence goes on along the minus strand of OY720460.1, from coordinate 23,018,847 downwards.
CGACCTTCGGTTTGGGAGTCTTCCCAGTATCTATCACATGTCAGGTACCAGCAAACGGCTTTGTTTAATTCATCTATAATTGATCAAATCGATTAAGGACAATAATGCCTGAGAACAGCAGTGTACTTTCAAAGGGCCTTTGGCATGTTTCATGCACTAAATTTGTAAACGAAAAATGCAAAATATTGAAATATTAAAACTTAAAATTTCATTTGAAATATTCGTCTTAGGAAAGTTCGGGGCGCCATTTTGTTGCACAAAACTTATTTCCCATTCTATGGAAAATGCCAACGACCACAAATATACTAGACAAAACATGCCCTATACGTCACTATAGACCATTTCAGAAATTCAAAGCGCATGCGCCAAGTGTTAGACTGTGACAAAAAGTTAGTGCTGATTGCCGTATACCCGTCCTTGTTTACATGGCAGTTCTGTCAATTTTACAGTTTTGTTTTGTTGGTTTCGTTTTTCAAATAATTAAGACGGGTACTAAACTTCTGGTCCACAAAATGTTGCCATTTGAAATGTTTTGTCTAGTTTAGATAATAAAAAGTTAGGTTAGGTATAGTAATACAATTTTTAATATTTTTATAATTGATTGATGAATGGACTTCATTTTTTCACATAGTAAAATAAGTTTTTACTTGCAAAATAATAATCGAAATCATATTTTCTATTTAAATTCATATTAACAACTTCTCTGTAGTTCTAAAATTTAAAACAGAATATCGGAGTCGCGTATAAACTTGAAATGCCGCCATTTAACGGCACTAACTTTTTAATTCAAAAAGTAAATGTAGTGGTCGCTCAAATTTCTGAAATGGTCTGGACGGAAAAAGAACTAGAGAAAGAGATATATAGTCTACTCTAAAGTTTGTCGAGAGATGTCTCTACGGTCCATATAATGTATTTGTGACATTTTGCTCCTTTGGAAGTTGTGGTGGTTCGGGCCTCGATTTTGTAACTATAAATTCTGTCTGAATTGGGTTTACCCCACTACAAATTCTACAGCTCCAGACTAGTAGAATTTGAAATATATCCGGAGAAAGAATTGGGGTAATCTCAGTTCTGTCATTTCAAATTCTACTAGTTTGGAGTAGTAGAATTCGTTGTGGGGAAAACCCAATTCCAATAGAATTTGAAATCAGACAGAATTTAACTTAAATGTTAAAAAATCGAGGATCGCTTGTTCAAAGTTTTCTGGTTTCATTGTTCTCTATAAATCTGCCTTTTTCAAGTTTTGATATAAAATGTACATAATTCTAAAAACTCTTATTAATTAAAAACCAATTAATAATACTACAATGAGAAATTTACCTACGGGAATTTCGGTCAGACTATATTCATAACGACATCCTGGATCATGATCCATTAAATAATCATGGCATTCAATTGCTCAATTTAATTTTAGACATTTATTTGAAAATCCGGATCCACCATGAAACAAAAATGAATTTAGAAAAAACTACAAATAGAATAAGTAGCAAGTATATAAAAACAACACTGTTTAAAAATTAATAGAATAAAATAAATAAATATATATAATTCTTTATACCTTTTCTTAATACTAATAACAATTTGTTTCATGCATTTTATAATTGGTTTTCGTTAATAATAATTCAAATGTTTCAAATATAGTAGTTCATTTTAATAAAGCAAGCAGTGACATCTAGCGAATACTCTGTGAGGGGACTTTACATATCTCTATCCTTGGTTGTCTCTTTCTGTCCAGCCGAAAACAAAACAAATGCTATGAAGTTATATCTACTGGTATTTGTTTGTGATCGTTGATTTGAAATATTCGTCTTAGGAAAGTTCGGGACGCCATTTTGTTGCACAAAACTTATTTCCCATTCTATGGAAAATGCATAAAATGCAACTTCACGTGAGACTTATTTACGTGCGCGATTTGGAGGTGACTTCAAAAATTTAAAACTATTGTTCTGGTACAACTTTTCGTTGCGTAAATCTAACATTTGATTGGTTGATATTATAAGAACATGTGAATAGTGAATACTGTGTGACAAAACAAAATCCAGTTTACCTTCAACTTCCTTAAAATCATTAATTGACAATTGAATTAAGAGACTGGCTATACAGTCCCTAACTAATATCTCACACCTCGTTTTCAATTTCTGTAACTCATCTGGCTTACAATTAGCCTTTAATTTCTGTAACTCTAAAATCCTCTGCTGCTTAAAATCGGCGGCTGGTAACGCTGCATCAACTAAATCACTTTGACACGGCGTTGTGCTCCCATTTTGCGATTTATCATCTCCCGAAGAACTCTCCTCACCTGAAATTTTGTCTTATAAGTGGGTTGTCATCATTTTTTGTTTATTTCTTACTGTTTTCAGATGTTTCTGGTGCTTCAGCTTTTTCGCAGTGGTTTTGTGGTTGGTCTGGAGGTGGTGCTGGTGTAGTGGTTGGTGGTTCTTGTTTTTGGGCATAACCACCGTCTCTAACAGAGTACCGTGCCACTTCTCTAGGTCCTGAAGTAGCTAGCGCAGTTCGGTAGGCGGTTGCTTCTCGCCAAATTTCGATGTCTGTGTTCACACTCTCTGGAAATGCTACTTTTGCGTCTTGGGTTACCAAGACGTTACAACGCATTATATCACAATAGTCTGCCAGGCACACTGCATCTTCAGCCTGCAAAGATCTTTTCAGTTTTGTTTGGTAATAATATTTTTACCACCGGCTTCGCAAGTAAGTTTTATTAACTCCCAAGACGAAAAGGTATTTGAAATGAAAATAAATATTACAAAAATTAGTCATTGAGTTTTCCAGTTTCTTCAATGTTTTACCAATAACATTTGTTGCGTAACACTCAATACTAGCAGTAGTATACAAACAATTTAATAATACCTCCATCCGAATATGGTATACATTTCGAATTTACATTTCTCGACTGTGGTGTATGTATAAATTTCTGGACCGACAATTACTCGAAATCTGCCGTACATCATTCTTAAAAAAAGCTACGTTTTGGTATACATTTATACATACGCTGAGGAATATATATTTGTGTACCGAAACGTCTATTTTGTAAAGATAAATGCTGTATGACTTAGAATTCGATTAATTGTTAACTAATTTCGAATTTATTTTTGTCCGAATTTATGATGTACATTAGAGTGCGTTGTATTAAGTTATTTAAACTTCGAACTTGGTTCTATATAAAAAATAACGTTGCACAAAGGTGGAAAGTTCGATAAAGTCTTATTGAACTTGATTCTCATTGAACGCCCGATCTTCCCTGTTCACTATTTGAACTAGGATCAATTTTATCAAAGGTTCAGCTGAACTTAACTTTAAGCGGTGCAATAATAATACATTTTTGTGGACACATTATTCTCTAATTAAACTGTCTGTTAACTTAACTGTCAGGTAAACGAAAAATTTAGTATAGATACTAGCTAAAACTCGGCGAAGCCAAGTTTTCCCTAGGGCTCCGCCGATAGTGTTTTATAATAGTCTATACGCACATCCAATCCGTTTACGCACAATAGGGTATTCTCTGAGGATTCCTAATATTAATAATATTAGTGTTGATAGGTAAACAACAGGGAAAAAACAAAAAATCATATTATAAATTGATTGTTACGAAAGATATAAAGCATTTAAATTTTACTGACGTACTAGATGACCTTCCAATGGGAGACCAGTTGAAATCCCTACTCCTTGTTCGAATGTGATAAGACGCCGCATGAACCACTGATAGAACACCGCTGGTACTGTACAACTAGTACGTCACTATCACGTGACACAAGAAAATCAAATATTAAAAATTAATATCTCGCTTATTAAAAGGAATTTTTATTCGGGTTTTCACAGATACTCTTAGATATAACTGTTCTTTAAGAAAAAAAAATAAAAAAAAATATGAGAGAATACCCTATTTAACACCAAAGTGCTAACGCCAACAGTCTTGTCAGATACCCAAGTTCCCCCTTCTATCAAACGAATTAACTTTATGCATAAAACAGGCCAATCAACCTGTCAGAAATTTTCACACTTGTGTCTAACAGTTCTTAACCAGACATCTCATTTGATACCAAACACGACATATTTCTAGCATCTTTATACAAAAATCAAAAGCCGACCGAGATTGTAGCATAAGTTGTAAAATTACACGTGTCATCGATGCAATATTTTTCTTATAACAGACAATATAATCAGGAATGAAAATACCGGCCCCAAAGTAACTAGTAACCGCCCCTCACGGCGAAGTTTGGTCTTATTGATATGTGGAACCTTAGATATTCTTCAGTTGTAAAATTTTTTTGCAATATGACATTTGTTATCAAAATCTGCTATTTCGTAAACACACTGGATGTCACTCTCTTTTATACGAATTATAATATTTCTCTTATTAACATTTTAGACTTAAACTCAAAAATCATTCACTTATTTATCAGTTATTTGATTACAATTTTTTCTTATTGTTTGTTAAATCATGATATTTAAAAAAATGTATATCATATGTTCGCTGTATATTTTTTCGGAGGTTTACTTCTTCGTCGGCCTAAAATGGAATGAATCTCACCATATTGACGTTGCTTTTGTGTCGATTGTCGAAGTGCATATCTAAAAACTTCTCTTCAAAAAAAGATTTTCCACAAAAACCGCAAGTCCATTGTGAAGGACGGTGCTGATGTTTGGCCGATTGTTGAGGACCAAAAATATCCCTTTGCGGATGAAAGGGACATTCTAAAGGTATACTGACTTTGTACTTTTCTAAAATCGGTACCCATTTACTCTGAATGATCTTCCGGACTATCCTAGCGTTGTCTCGGGGACATGATATTTTGAATACCATCGGGCCCGGCCATGGTATCATAGATAACATGAAGAGCCCGATGAGCTAAAGCAAGAAACAATTAGACAAATATTTTGTTAAATATTCATGCATATAATGCAGTATTAATACTTTATTGATTTTTTGGTGTAAACATGGTTCTAACTATAAATAATTTGATGCGTACCTGAACATTAACATAATTGGTCCTCATTCATATTATGTGCCTTTGGCACCAGTTGCAAAATGTGCACATTATTTTGTTAATAAAATAGATGGAAAAGATCGTCGCCAAAAGACGTCTTTACTTGTAACCGTATTCATCGTTATTTTTTTAACATTATTTATTTATAATATGTATCACCTTATTGTCCACATTTATTTAAAGTTATTTTCGATGATTGTTATTATATTATTATCCAATTAATTTGCGCCTTCACAATAGGCAACTCATTGACGTTATTAAGTAATTTGGTTGCCTAGCGATATCGGCCATCTATGATACACTACATCAACTGCAAGTAGTATGATACTATCAAAGACTAACGGACTGAATTAATCCCTCATTATTTTTCTAAATAATAAACAAAAATAAAATAGTAACAAAAAGATGGTCATATATGGTAACTTGTTAACTAGAAATAGCATTCTTATTTTTATCGTACAAGATTATCTCATGACATGCTTTTATAAAATTCAGTCAAGTGTGACTCATATTGCCTCTTTGTCTAACATGTGGGTCAAATATAAACAGATGTGATTATGCGTCAGTCAGGATCAGAAAGTGATTATCTGTAGCCAACTAGTTGTGCTGTTCGTCGTACTTCATACTTTTTGTGAAGTGCAGTGAAGATGATATTCAATTAGCAATTTTATTGTTAATTATAATGTTTAAATTAGTAAGTTTTCTTAGAACACCTAAAAGAACAATATTTTAATGATGTGTACGCTAATATAGTCATAAGTCTCGTTTGTGTTTTTTTATTACTATTTATCTCTATCGAGTTTTATTGCATTAAGGAAATTGTGTTTGATAACAAAAGATGGATCAAACATATATTCACAAAATGCAATACATGTCACTAAATGGCTCCGGAAGCGGTACAGGAGATGAAGAATCTCCTTACGGCCGGATTATGTCTAAAAGTGACCCATCTTACAATCATAAACAAAGATCAATTGGAGCTATTGAAAGCTTCGCGGTTGAAGGAACTACCCCATCCCCTCAAAAGCCGCCATCCACGGACTACAAGATCTATGAGAGAAACAACATCATAGCGGCATCGAAGTTCGCCACTCCGAAACAAGTAGAGAGCATCGCATCACAAAAGGTCGCGACAGACAACGCTACCGGCTATAACGGTACCGATATTTACGTACAGTGCGCGAAACCCCAAGTTAGAGGCCCTCCAAGTCCTACACAGTCTCTGAGCGGCTCATCCCAACATTCGGCCAGCCCACGGGCCAGCATTGCAGCTGCAAACTTTGGAGAGTATGCGACCTTGAAAAACCAACCTGTCTATGAAAATATCGATTATTATGGGAATAGAAGCACTCCTCCTTATTACCACCAAATTCCAAATAGAAATTCAACGGATGGGAGCTATGAATCAAGTTTTAGGAAAGCTCAACCACAAGTTCCAGCCGGGAATAAACAAAATTTACGAGATATTGAACAAAGTCCAGTTTATGAAAATCTCCAAGATTTGAACCAAAAATCTGGAGGTGCACAACCAGGGCCTCAAGTAGCTTTAGGAAATAAATCTGTTCCTCCACCTCCATACACGAACAAAGCTAATACTTATAATAGTCCATATCATAGTCCTCATCATTTATCGTCACCGACTAAATCACACTACACTGTAATGCAACCGGGTCCTCCTTCAGTAAAACCCCAACCTACTACCAAACCTTACTACCATACATCGCCTGTCCATCAAATACAACAGCCACAACCAAAATCTCCTTTATCAAGAAATTTTACTCCTCAGCAATTAGAAGAAATTAATGGTTCTGACTATGTTTGTATGACCGGCAATATTTCTCAAACCTTATCAACGAATACACCCATCCAAACTTCATTGTCGACTAGTTACGCACACGGTGCAACTTCGGGAATAGCTGGAACACCAAAAAGTCCGCAGAAGGAACCCCCTAAAGCTGTCATCCCTCCAAAATCACCTAGCCCTACCCCAAGTACAGCTAGTAATACTAGTGTTACTAGCGGAAAATTAAAAGGAGTTAGTGGAAAGACTCTTTTGCCATATAATGTAACACCTCCCAGACCTAGAGGACCAACGGAGGCAGAAAGGAAGATAGAAGAGATGACGAGACAGTTGGAGGAAGAAATGGAAAAACAAGAGGAAGAAGGAGAATATTTTGGTGAGTCGCCATTAAAATTTGAACATTTATCAACAATTTAATTTTATAAATATAAATTAATATACCATCACGGCTTATTACCCATTGTTGGGTGTGCCAATCTGCTTTGTGTGGGCGTTTACCAGGCGTCACCTTACGGGCACTCATTGCTCATTATGTCTCGTGGCCGCGTGCCTGAGTGTCAGGTCGCGAATCTAGGGAAACGGGTTCGATCCCGACCGACGCCAAATATTTCCAATTTTAAATGGCACAAAAATTACCCATGTGGTGCATTCTCCACGCCAGCAATGAGCGTCCGTGAGGTGACGCCTGGTAAACGCCCGCACGACACAAATATGTCATCATCATTACCGATATCTGCATACAAAGCAGATTGGCACACCCAGCAATGGGTAATATGCCGTGATGATATATTTATTTATTTAATTTTATCAATCGAGCATTACATTTTTGTAGACAGAAATGAAAAGCGAAATTGCTATTGACTAAAATATAAATTTTATTCAATTTCATAATACAATTTACGATTTGACCTTACCATTATCTAATTTGGTAAAGTACGTTGTCAAATTGTTCATTGTAAAGTATCGTACTGAATGCAAATGAAATTAAATTTGTATTACGTACGATTATTGTTAAGTACTTGCCCCATTCATCGCTTATTTCAACAACGGTTTCCATCTGTAGAAGGTGTAATATCTAATGAGGCAACAGTTAGTCACGATTTTGTATTACCTTTGACTTTCGTTGGGAAATCGTGTTGTTTTAATTCGTACTTCTTGTAACGATTAAAGGTTACTGTAAAACAATGAGTTAAGTAATAAAAATGTTGAAATTTTTCTCGTTGTTACGTATATTTATTAGTTGTTTACTATTTCAAATATACATAGATTAATTACGTTTGGCAAGAAGTATAGCCAAAATATTTCGAATAGTATCTAATATTTGTAGAGTATACAATGCTATATACAATAGCGCAATGCTCTGATATACGTCTATTATTAAACTAGACGCTAAGTCGTTGAAGAGTGTCTATTTCTGTTTACGAAATCCACGTTTTTTCGTTTAACGTGTGACATTTCCCCAGCCATAAACCTTCACAGAGGTAAACATCGTTTTTATTCACATCTTCATTTTTTTCCTAGTTGGTATTTGTATTATCGATGCGAATTTTCGAGCGTGCACTACGGGAGTTGACATTTGATCAAGGAATAGGCTACTTATGTTTAGTACTTGCGAATCATGACACAAAACACCAGCATTAACTATAGCTGTACTTTTCCAATAGAGTACTGTAAGTCAAGCATGGTTTTGTTTTCATTGCATGGTTTTGCTTTGGTTTTATTTTCTAATTATTCAATGCAAGACTTACTGATTTCAATGTTGTTTTTCCAATGAACTGTGAAGAACTTGATTACAATAATAAAAAGGTTTTATTTGTGTGAAACTTTTATATAAAAATTAGTAACACTTACAAGGAAATATCGAGATAACAGTCATTGTTATTTTTATTAGGAGAATTAATTATTTCCGTCTGCTTACTAATAATGACGTCTTCTTTTTTTCTACTTAATTTTTTCATAAAAATTGTAGATTAGGTGTTTATAACAAATATTCGAAATCTCAGTCATATAGGTCCATATTACAAGTGCACTATTATAATAAAAGCGCTTTTATGAAGCGCGATTTTACATGAGGAGTATGTTCCATAAAAGCATAAAAGTGCGATCGTAATACGGGCCATTGTGTTTATTCTTACACTATACCTTTTTCAGGGTAAGTAAAATATTAATACAAATTCTGAAAGATAAAATTATATTCATTCGTTTATACATTAAAATCAAAAACAAATTAATATTATTTTGCCAATTCATATTAAAAGTGCGCTTTGTTGACGGCTAACAATCTGTAAAATGACATTTTTCCTTCTTAGGCAGTAAAATATTTTTACCGGTTTCAGGATATTAAACCCTTGTTTACATATACAAAAGTAGGCTGGTAACTAAGTAATAACTGTATTTGGGGCCTATTCTGTAACTCAGTGGTTAATTTTTAACCACTGGTTAAATTTGCTAACCAATCAAGTATGTTGACATATAACAAAGAAAGGGATTTTTAGTTGTCAAATCAATATCTATTGGATAAAAATTTTAAGCAGTGGTTAAAAATTAACCACCGAGTTACACAATAGGGCCCTTTGTATGGTAATATTATTACTATACTGACTTCTCAACAACAGTCTACAAAATGAAAATAAAATTAAATGAAATAATAATGCTCTTCATTAATACATACAGATAACGTTAGTGTATCGTCTTAACACAGTTTACTTTATTCTAAAATAATAAAGACGAGAAATAAATCTCATAATTTGAATATTTGTCATAAATAATTGTTCTGTTTATCACATTATTCTGAAAGTAGCATTAATGAGAGAATTTCAAAAAATAATCTTCATTAATAATGTCTTCATTTTCTGAAACCGATAAACTATTGAACAAACCACGGATGTTATGAATCCTAACAAGCCTTAGATATCTTAAAATCCTCGCTCTACGAGCTCGGATTTCAAATCAACATCTGCAGCAGTTATGATAGTCATAACAATCCTAGATATGTTAATAGCTATTACTCCCTATTTTTGCTATTTGTATAGCAACTTGTCAACAAACGCATAGTAACCGTTCATCAAACGCATAGCAATATAATTTGATGGCTTTCAAAATGTGTATTAAAAATAATCACTAAATTAATATTAATTCTAAAATGGGCACTAAACATAGATTTACACATTTGGCGTTGGCAGCATTCATTAAAACGGCAACCTCTGCTGTAATCAGGTATTTTAGTACCTAGATAAACAAGTAACTATTATCTGATAACTGGTAGTATTCAAGCTATGGCTAAAATAACAATTTCTGTTGATTGTAATCATACCAATATATTTTTAAATAGTAGTTTGATAATTAGTTAGGGTGTCTAAAATACTATCAGTACCCTGAAGAAGGTATAAGTGTATATCGAAACATCTTTCATAAAATGTTTGATACACTCGCATTATCAAAATAGGTATAGACATAATTTTTATCAGAAACATAAAAACCAATATTAGTTAAATTGTATTTCTTTAAAATGAATTTGAAAAATGAATAGGTTTTTTTTATAATAATAACAAATATTAATAAACAACAAACAACACGGTTTTGTTTGAATTAACAATCTTTACTAAAAACATTTCTTATTTTTTTATGTTTCAGGTATATGTCATACATGCGGCGAAAAAGTAACGGGCGCTGGACAAGCCTGTCAAGCTATGGGTAATCTCTACCACACAAATTGTTTCATTTGTTGTTCTTGTGGTCGAGCGCTTCGTGGGAAAGCTTTTTACAATGTTCATGGCAGAGTTTACTGTGAAGAAGATTATTTAGTAAGTATAATTCATCATTAGGTCTGAATTCATTTAAATCAAAATTTATTAAGTAATTTGTTTGATATTTTGTTCATATTTTAATTTTATAGTAGAACATCGATTGTACTGATTAATATAATCTGGAAGTCGAGTACCTATAATTTATTAAGATTTATTCTTACAAAACAGATGTTTCGATATATGTACCTATATTTATAGGCGCACTTATACCTTTTTCAGGGTAAATAAGATCTTTACACAAATAATACATTCATGTAGTTTTTTAAAGGAATGTATTTGGGTACATGATTTTATGTTTAAAGAATCGGTTTTGCAAGAATAAATTCTGTCTGTCTAACTGATGTTTCGAGTATTTGTTAACACTAATATATAACACAGTCGAGAAATTTATCCACATTATATTATAATATACGTTGGTTAATAACCGTCAGAATATTTTCTAGAAATTGATCCGGATATCCGACGTTCCGAGTAACCAATGTTCGGATAATCGAGGTTCTACTGTAGTAAGTTTTGTTTTCTTTTTTTTTTATTTCATTATTTTTTCTAAACTCATTCATCCTTTATATTATTATAAATTTGTGTCTTCTTTTCAGTACTCCGGTTTTCAACAAACGGCAGAAAAGTGCGCAATTTGTGGACACCTCATAATGGAAATGGTTTGTTAATAAATATTATTTGTAGTATTTATTCTTAATCATGGTGGATTTAACTATGACTAAAATAACAAATTCGGTTGTTTTTAATCACAATTTTTAAATAGTACTCATGGTATTTAAAATTTTGAGTAATACTACCAGTCAACAACTGGTAGTATAAACAACTGATTAACGGTGATTAGCGAGCAATTGACTCATTGTTTTTTTCTCTGACAATCATTTACGGATTATTTTAGAGAAAAATAATCTATAAATGATTGGCAGAGAAAAAATGCTGTTTTTTTAATGTGGCTATAATCGTTTTTACAGATTTTGCAAGCAATGGGCAAAGCATACCATCCCGGCTGTTTCCGTTGCTGTATTTGCAACGAATGTTTAGATGGAGTTCCATTTACAGTTGACGTCGATAACAAAATATATTGTGTTAACGATTACCATCGGATGTTTGCTCCCAAATGCGCTTCGTGTGGTAAAGGTAAGTTTGAAATATATAAAATTTATTTGAAAATATGGAACAATATTATATAAATAATGAAAACAGGAATAACGCCAGTAGAAGGAACTGAGGAAACAGTCAGAGTGGTTTCAATGGATAAAGATTTTCATGTAGATTGCTATATATGCGAAGAATGTGGAATGCAGTTAACAGATGAACCTGACAAACGATGCTATCCGTTAGACGGGCATTTAATGTGTCGAAGTTGTCATATTCAACGTTTGTCTCATTCTTCAAGACATGTCAATCCAATACCGGCATCGTATCAATATACTGGATAAAATGTACAAGGTTTTCATTTTTCAGATTTTTAGATATTTCAACGTGTTAATGGTAGTTCTATATGAATTTCTTGTTCTCCCTGTTACCTAGTGGACACCTTGTTACGTGGAAGTATTGAATGTGGTTGTGCTTCATGAGAATTCTTATACTACATTGACAAATTGCATGAATTTAAATATTATTTATAAGTTGCTGTGATAAACATTTACATATATGCAGTAGTGACTTAATAATACATGAAAATACAATTTCTATCATAATTGCGCTGGTATCGAAACTCATGTATATTATTGACACGTCAGTAGTATTACTGATATATTAATTATTAAAAACAGTTTAAAATGATGTAGAAGTTATAATAATAAAGTATAAATAAAAAATATGTTGATTATAATAATAGTAAAGGAAAATAATTATACTGATTTTAGAGTAATTTATTATTTAAAAAAATTACATATATAAGTTATTGGCAACATATATTGTAATATGTACAGGATTAATTACAATTTTTTGCAGCTACCCAAAAAAACGCAACAATACAAGATATTACAGTAAGTCGATATAACTTTATTAGTCATCTCTGCTTAGCTACCTTCGTAGTCATTCTAAAATGAAATGATGTTTAAATATTTAAAAATATTTTACATAAACCAAAAACTACTTAGTTATGAAATATTTCAGTTCTTTCTTAAAAGTAGCATAATCGCCCTTAATGTTATCTTGTCTTCTTCTCGACTGATCTTTACGATGCTTCAATTCCATTTTTGTTTCTTGTATCGATTCTTTTATATGACCCTTTACTTCATCAACAGGTTTGATGTACCCCCATTCTTTTAAGTAGTTTATAGAAACAGTCGTACCCCCTAAAGTAACAGCGTACCGAAAAGGAGTTGCTATTTTAAAAAGTGCGACAGTAACTGCAATGTGACCCATACACGATTTTTTAAATTGATTTACTATTCTTTCGCTAAATCCCATACTTTGCATTATTGCTGCTATGTCCATTCCACTAAAACATATTAAAAATGATTTTTATTTTTATTAAAAGTTAATAAATTACCTGCTGGCCATATAGTAGAAACCGCTAATCCACCCGATTGTAGTAACAATATGTACCGGGATCAAAACATACCAGTAATGTTTATACATTAATTTGAACCTCTTAAATAGTCCTAATTTTTTTGGAGCAATATTTTTGATTGTTTTGTTTATATCAGCTTTATTTGTCGAAAATAAATTTACAACATATTTGGGTTTATAAATAATCTGTTGTCTTAAGAAGTTAGATCTAACGGTATTGTAAAGTAGTCGATGATGATTATTTCGTGTGAATGATCGTTGAAAAGTAAATAAATTTCTCCATAAACATCTTGCGAAGGGAGATGTCATGATTATATTAAATATATATTTTTTTAACACTATGTACTATATATCACATCTAATTTAAATTTCGAGACGGCAAAACACTATGCAGAATGTCGGAATATGTAATCAAATTTTTACTGTCATTTTCACTGAAGGTTTAGGTTATATTGAACAACTGAACTGCATTGAAATCGCTATTTGCATTTGTTTGGGGAAACGGGGAAGTATAATATATAAACACGGACACCAAAAATTAAATATTTAATTATGAGCGTATTCCAAAAAATGTTTATCTGCGTATATAAATAATACAAAAGAAAACAATATGAAAATATGTTTTCATTTGTTTTCTATAAATACAATAACAATATAAATTTTGGAAAGAAAATGAAAATAATTATTTACAAACGTTACAACTAATGCAGGTATTGTAAACAAGAACAAGTAATTCAACAATGTAAAGAAGTAAATGAATAATTCGTTTTGCGGGTCGTGTTTAAAAAATGAACCGCAGAATGAAAACCATAATTAAAAGATAAAACAAATGAAAATTGGCAAGTTATTTTCACCGCCGTCACTTGATGTATGTTGCAACTTGAACTCGAAAATATAAATTTAATTCATGATAATACGATATGAAATAAAATTTTAAAACTGAATAATTCAAAAACTAATATATTGAAGAGTTACAGTAAGTCAAAATAACTTCATTAGTCATTTCTCCTTAGTCGTTGTCGCTACCTTCGTAATAGTTCTAAAATGAAATGATATTTAAATATTTGTAAAATATTCTACATGAACCAAAAACTACTTAGTTTTGATATCCTTCAGTTCTTGTTTGAAAGTAGCATAATCGCCCATAATATTATCTTTTCTTTCTCTCAACTGATCTTTACGTTGGCGTAATTCATCTTTCGTCTCCAGGATGGTCTCTTTTAGCTGATCTTTACGTTGCCTCAATTCCAATTTTTTTTCTTGATATGTTTCTTTTAACTGATCTCTTTGTTCTTGAAACGTTTCTTTTATATGCGCGCTTCGTTCTTGTATTGTTTCCTTCAAATGGTCTTTACTTTCTTGTAAAGTTTCTTTTATATTATCTCTTCGCTCTCTATACATTTCCTTTAGTGCATCTTTACTAGGAACAGGTTTGATGTATCCCCATTCTTTTAAGTAATTTATAGAAATAGTCGTACCCCCTAAAGTAACAGTGTACCGGAAAGGTGTTGCGATTTTATAAAGAGCGTAAGAAATTGCCAAATAACCCATACTCGAATCTTTTAATGGATTTGTGATTCTTTCGCTAAATCCCAGACTTTGCATTAATGCTACGACGTCAACTCCACTAAAACACATTTAAAATGATTTTTATTTTTATTAGATTGTTTATAAAATTACCTTTTGGCCATATAGTAGAAACCGCCAAACCACCCGATTGAAGTAACAAGATGTACTGGTACCAAAACATACCAGTAATCTCTATACATCTGTTTAAACCTTTGAAATAGTCCTAATTTAACTTCTTCTGGAGCAATATTTTTGATGTTTTTGTTTGAATCATCTTTATTTGTCGAAAATAACTTTACAACATATTTGGGCTTATAAATAATCTGTTGTTTTAAGAAGTTAGATCTAACAGTATTGTACAGTAGTCTATGCTGATTATTTCTTGTGGTAAATGATCGTTGGAAAGTGAATAAATTTCTCGATAAACATCTTGTGAAGGGAGATGTCATTATTATATTAAACATATTACTTTTTTAACACTGTGTACTGTATATCATATCTAATTTAAATTTCGAGACGGTAAAACACTATGGAGAATATGTCGGGATATGTTACAAAATTTTGACTGTCACATCACTTTCACTGAAGGTTTTAGGTTAGACCGGACTGAACTGAAAACTGAATTTAAATCGCAATTGGCAATATTTGTTTGGGGGAAAGTCTATATCAAGGTCTATATAAACACCTACGCAAATACGTGGCCAAAAATAAATAATAGATATACGAACTTATTCCAAAGATCAAAAAATATTTATCTGCGTATGTAAATAATATAAAAGAAAACAATGTGAAATGAAAAAATGAAAATAATTATTTACAAACGTTACAACTGAACAAATGATGTCGATATTAGGAAACAAAATAGTTATAAAGTGAACAATGTGAAGTAGAAACTAAATCATTTGTTATGCAGGTCGTGTTTAAAAAATGACCCAGTGTTGCCAAACCTCAAAACCCCAAATCGGTAGAAGTTGTAACTCTAAATCGGTAGATTTGTAAAAAAATCGGTATATGAAAGAAAAGACAATACTTTAATATTTTTTTTTATTAAAAACTTACATTTTGTTACAAAATTATATTTTTATATAATATAATAACATAAAAAAATATTTTTTCTGCGTTTAATATAAAATTAACACTTCTTTACTAATAATATAAAATTAACACTTCTTTACTAAAGTTATAAAGGATAATAAATCACGTTACAACTTTATATATACACATGTACGTTCAAAATCTAACAATTAATTATGGCGATTTTTAGGGTCGTACCAATATTCTTTGGCCATAGCAGCAGTCATTTTTTTATCAATTTCAAAATCGTAACAGTTAGCTTCATTCAAGTATCTTTGCGTGTGTAATAGACCCGTGATTGACTCAGTAGACAGCCTATTTCTTTGCTTAGTTTTCATAAGATTAATAGCTGAGAATATGCGCTCTACATTAGCGGACGAATGAGGCAAACATAAAATAGTAAATACTAAGTTAGTTATCAAAGGGAACATTGGAGTTTCATCGCCTCTTTTTAATAAACTGACGTTGTCCCAAAATAATTCTATGTCATTAGGAAATGTATTGATTTGGTCAGTATTTCGTAGAATTCTCCATTCCGAATCAAGTTGTTGGAAATCTCTATTGTCAACAATATTGGGAAATAGTCTACAGACAGGAACTACAGACGCAGTTTCACCACGTTTAACATTCATTGGTTCAAATACACTCAAGTCTTTAATAGGATTGTTTTTTAATGGAAATCGTGTTATAATTTGTTGACAAGCTTCGATATAAAAATCTAAGCATCTAAGTTTAAAAAAATTTACTTGTTCTGGACTAAGACCTATATCACTAAGTAAAGTATTAGTTGCAGCAGCACCATAATACACATTATCGATGTTCATAAAATTTCGTGGATCTTTGAAATCCACATTTTCAATAGGAGTGACAGTCAAATAATTTCTTTTTAAAAAACAGTCGAAGAGCGTTTTTAATGTTTGACATATATTTGCATATAAAACATGAATTTTTGGACGCTCTGCTTGCATTGCTTTGTTTAAATCATTAAACAATGGTAATGCAAAATCTAAAAATTGCAAAAAAAGAAATGTAGTTGGATCCTGCAGCTTTTGTGATATATTTTCTGAAGCTAAAAGATCATTTTTAGATACTTGGTCTATGAAAAATAGTTTCAGGGCAGAAAATTGCTCCAGAACTCTTTTTACTGCTGCATGTACTGACAACCAGCGAGTTTGAGAGGGATGAAGTAATTTATGTACTTTCAAGTTACAAAAATCTTGAAACTCTTTAAATTCTGTAACTCTTTTTGGGCTAGAAGAAAAATAATTATATATATCCCTTACAAGATCCTCTACAAAACGGGGCAGTTTTGTGCAGGCATATGAAGCGCAAAGATGAAATGAGTGGCAAATGCACTTCATAATAAAAAGATTCGGTATTTCATTTTGCAATAATGTGACGACAGAATGATGACGCCCCATCATTACATTTGCCCCATCAGACGCAAAACCAATTAGATTCTCTTTAAACAAAATGTTATTATTTCTAAAAAAGTTTACTATGTGTTCAAATAACGTTGCTGCTTTAGCAGCTTCTAATGGGATGAGAGCTAAAAAGCTATCTCTAACGCGATTATTTTTTGCATATCGAACGACTAGGCACAAATGTTTCGTTGTGCTAAGATCTGTACTCTCGTCAATGATAAGAGAAAACTTACTCCGCCGAAGGTCTTTGCAGAGATCATCTAAACTTTCTTTGCCTATAATGTGATCAATTATTGCGTGTGTTTTCGTTTTTGAGCATTTTATTTCTTTTGCAATGGTTGAGTCTGGGCAAACGGCTTGAATTAATTTTGGCAGATGCTCCATGATAGTGAAAGGTAGATTGTGCTCGGCAATATATGCAGCTAATCTTATTTCACCTAAAAAAGATAAAAAAGAGACTAGTAAATGAATACATACATAAATCAATAACAAAACACAAGTACATAATAATCTTTTAAATTATAGAAATTGTCACATTACCTTTACCTTCTTTCACTTGTACATCGGTTCTCTGTGATTTTGTGACAGTAAACGAAGATATTTTTGGTTGCGATTTTATATTCTTTAAAGATATCACGTGAGCTTGTGAAGAATTGTGTTTTTTGAGTGCATCTTTTCCTGATGCAATGTTTATATCTTTATTGCAACTCACACAGTATGCATAATTTGCGCCTTTGGAACTCTTTTTAAGCCAGCCTGGAAATTCATCTTCCCAATCTTTTCTGTAGCATTGCATATATTTTTTTCTTTTTGAACCCGTGCTCGTTGAGGTGCTCGTACTCGATTCTTCATCTCCCGACGACATTTTCACACTTTCACTTTCTGCTTTATCCAATCGATGAATAAAGAATTAAATAAAAACTTTTAATCTGCGTTTAGACAAGACAAAGACAATGGAAATAGAAATAGCTTGGAAATGGAAACAGCTATGGGATTCCCGGAATCCCAATTCCCTATGTATATGCGCGCGCTGGAACTTGGCTATTGGCTAGTACACGCCGGCTCAAGTGTTCAGCCAATCATGTTCAAAATATTTTGCCGCGAAACTCGTCAAGGTACACACAGAGTAAAATTATTTATGAAAATAGGTGTAAACAGGAATGCAGTCAGTTTTTTTTGGCAATATATTTATTTGTTGGTAATCATCGACATTTCGTCGCCAAATTATTTATATTTATTTGCAAGTATTTGTTATTTAATTTTGAGTACATAGTAACAGATACATACAAATATTTTTTAACAGTTTAATATCGGTAAAAATTGGTGACATATGTTCGCATTACCGGAATTCGTGAAAAAATTCGTTAGTTTCGGTATATCGGTATAGCAGTTTCCATATCGGTAGAAATACCGAAAAATCGGTATGTTCGGCAACGCTGAAATGACCGTCGCAGAATGATAACAATGTTAAAAAATAAAAACAAATGAAAATCGTTAATGAAAATTTAGCATTTTGCAATTTTTACCACCGCTACTGGATGCAAATTGCAACGCGAAATGATTTAAAAAAAGTATATTACAATAATCAATAATTATTGTATGATAGGAAATATAGATAATTTTAAAAATGCATAACAAAAATTACCTGTGCAAGATTTTTGATCAAAATCGATTTTTTAAATTTTTATTTCTTGCGTACTACAATAAATTCTAAATAAATTACTCATTTTTATGAAAAATAAATTTTCGAAATATGGCAATAAATATATTACTGTTACAAATTTCATCAATATGAACTAAATTTAAAAAAAAATTACATTAATTAAATAATAGTAACTAAACAACAGCAATTATACATACATAGTTGTTACTGATATTTACAACAATCAATTTTGTTACAAAATTACTCTTACTTTTTGAAAATTGCAATAATAATTGCAAACACAGAATAAAACATAAAATAATAGGCTTTATATTATTTGTTTTAATGGTTGTAATATTTAAGACTCAGCAATTGAAACGTGAACGCCAAGATGTCGCTACTGGTTATAAAATACTTCTATACTTCGAAAGCTCTTCGTTGCTTTCGTTTCTATATTTTGCACAAGAAATATTGAGACAGTAGCATTCAATAAGTAATATTAATTATTTGACAGTAGCTACATTTTATCTTCATTATGTTTGTCTTTGTTTGATATATCGTCTTTTTTGTTTTGGATATAAGGTTTTCTTGATTGATATTCCGTACGCTGAAATCAGAAAATATGGAACTAATTCTTGAACAGAAACAAGCCATTCTGTTGGTTCGATGGTTCGGCTTCAAAATTACCCTCTTTTGACCAATAAAATGACTTGTCTCTGTTCAAGAATTAGTTCTACGTTTTCGTTTCAGCGAATAGCTATAGTAAAATGCATATTACAAGAACACTTTGTCGTAAAACGATTTAGCAATTGAATCTATAAACCAACAATGGGGACCTTTAGTTTGCGGTTACATACCCCTAATACATCATACAAACAGGCAAGTTCAGGGTCGGTCCCTTTACATTAAGAATTATTTGAAAGAAAATATTTCACGATATTTTTATATAAGATTTAAATGTTATTACAAAACCAAGTACAACAAACGATAAATTTTAAAATTTATGCAGTACATGGTCACTGTATTATAAATTACCAAAAACTTATTTTATTTTCGTGGGATTAAGTAATTATATACTTGAATTTATATTTAGTCATACTTGCATCTTCTTGTATTGTATATTTTGTAAATTATAATTAAAAAATTATTAAATGCATATATGTATATAAGATAAATGTGACATATTTTAAAGGTACTAATAATACAGTGACCACGTACTGCATAAATTTTAAAATTTATCGTTTGTTGTACTTGTTTTTGTAATAACATTTAAATCTTATATAAAAATATCGTGAAATATTTTCTTTCAAATAATTCTTAATGTAAAGGGACCGACCCTGGCCTTGCCTGTTTGTATGATGTATTAGGGCTATGTAACCGCAAACTAAAGGTCCCCATTGTTGGTTTATAGATGCAATTGCTAAATCGTTTTACGACAAAGTGTTCTTGTAATATGCATTTTACTATATAGTTATATTTTCTTAAAATATTAAAAATGATATTTAGTTAGAGTATCGTGTTTTTTTTTTAAATAAATAGGTACATATTTGTAGAATAAGTTGACAAACTGAACAATTACCTCAACATAAATTTTTCGTTAAGTATTTATTATTTTCTTTCTTCAAGATGAATACTTTTATAATTTGTATTTTGGCAAATTGTACTCTTAAAATTGTTTTCATTACTTTAGAAATTTAAAACTTTGTTAGAAGTTGAATTTTCGTTATTTGAAATGTTTTCTTTATTCGCATTTTCATTTATACAATTTTGTTTTACATTATATTTGTGTTTAAATGATTAATAACAACGAAAACTTTATTGAAGTTGACAAACAATACATCTAAATTTTACTTGACATTTACTGATATAAAACATTATCTCCATGACAAATACCTACCTACATATATTTCCATTTTCATTGTACTGCACTTTGCAGATTAAAACTATTATTCTCTACATTCAAGGATTCAAGACATTATATTTGAAGCGTTTTTCGATTATCAATCGACTATCAACACTGAAAGAGCTCTCGCCTCAATTGTCCACGGTTCGACTCTCATGCGGGTAGTTTAACATCATCCTACATCGGAAATGGAATATTCATTCAAGCGTTAATGTTTATCGAAGCTGGAGTGAGTGAAAAGGTCGAATCTTCAGTTAGTGGTCTCTGTTGCTCTAACGGTCGGTTGAATGGACCACGAGCTGTTAATTTGGGTTAGAGGATTAAGGTTTCTTTAGTCGTTTGTGGATTTGTGGATGATTAGAGCAGACGGATATTACATGTTCTCAGAAATTGGGGGATTAAGATATATTAATCAGGCACTGATTTGTTACAACTGATGAACAATTTCATTTTAGTAATTAAGAATTAAAGGAATTTTAAAGATACATACGGGGTTATAAACCCCCTACAACTAGCACAAGCTTCAGAGCAATAATAGTATTTCGATACAAAATTTATAGCCCAGTTTTAAACAAATACCTCAAGGGTCGTCATTGTCGATGGAAGATGCCGATTAAAATCAATAACCCCATCTTTTAATTCAACTACGCTTATATCAGAGGGTTCTGCATCGCTTATCAGAATCTTTAAATCGCTGTAAACATTTTTCTATATAGACTACATTTTTGGATTTTATTTCATACGTGTAAAACATAGCAAAATAATTGTTTTTCTCCAGTTTAAAACGATTTTCCATTTCATCCAGTAAAATATTTAAAAAATTTGTCTCAAATAGCTTTTCAGCGTCTAAAATTAGTTGGCCATGAACCGTATATCGGCACTTGACAAAATTAACCTGAAAATGCGCCCCTAAATTCTATGTAGTGAGGCAGTTGCCTCTTTGCCTCATGCCACCGTCCATCCCTGGATCAAATACACATACAAAGGATTAAACAATTTAGAAGTAATTAACTCATCCTAGAATCATATAAAGTCCGTTTCCACGACTTGATCCCCACGTCATCAATAGTAAACATATGGTTCAAATCGCCAGGGGTCGGAGGGAATTGATGACGTCATATTGTTACCTTGATTTTATTCCAAGATTTTATTGTAGGGAATTAATTTTCTAGTTTGATATAAGGTGAGAATATGACAGGACTTTGTCATGTTTGATATTTTCAATATTTTATTTGCAATCATATACATATACCTACTGTGTGAATATTATTATTCATCAAAATTCGAAGTGACATATTTCGCAATTGAATAATTATGATGTAATGTCAAAACTGGTAAAAAGTGACAGTATGTCCTATACCTGTGTCAATTTTGTCATTCATCATAAATCGAAGTATGAATAGTTATTTAGAAATAATAAACCAATTGAATAAATACAATATATATATATATATATATATATATATATATATATATATATATATATATATATATATATATAATCACCTTACTCACATGAATGACAGAATGACATGAATATTCAAATAATTCAAATAGTTGAAAATGACACTCGTTACCGTGGTTACAATACAGTTTCCATTTCATTTTTGCCGTTGGTTAGACGGAGATAGCTCATACTCTTTTGAAACACAGGCGACAATGAGATAGCGAATAAAAGTCTCATATATGCCATGTGTGTACGACAAAGATGCTAGATAAAAGTTTTGTAATTCTTGCATCAGAAATTGTTGACGTGGGGATCAACTGGGAGATATGGAGTGTACCTACTACATAGTATGTTTAGTACTCTGCGAGTTTCAATACTTTTCTTGATTAACTCATTTACATTTTACGTCCAATAAGGCTATCTATGCTCCATGTTGAAACCTTTGCCTTCGGTACTCTGGGTAACATTAATATTAAAATATATCCTGCAACATGTTAAAAGGTTTTAATCCTTTTGTTTTATAACATACTACATACCCAACTTAGAGTATTTGGATATTAGTTATAACACTTTGTACATGAAAGTTTCCGTGCATGAATTTAAGTTTAACAGCGCTTTGTTTAACATAGAAAATTTGAAAGCATGTTGCATAATGAATTTCTTTGTAATACCCTAATGGAGTTCCGATATCCTCATTAAAACAAGATTGCTGTACCAAAATATTAAACTACTTAAAAAGAGATTTCTTAACTTAAGTACATATTAAAATGGCATAAGGTACTTCTCGTAGATACTGATCACGGAAGAAAAAGAATTTTCCAAAATTCGAAATTTTATTCTTCAGTTTTTAAATCAAACATTTTGGGACCACTGGTTGAATACGTGATTTTAAATTTTTGTTTTATTCTTAACGCTGTATGAAATTAATTAATTAAACTAATGTTATATAATACATTAATTTAGTTTTATGCAGCCGGTCTCGTAGCTTGCTCGTAATTTTGTTTTCATTACAGAGGTCAGTGGTGGTGAGGTAGGAGGTAGTGAGGTGTCTATTCTATAATTTTGAACAGTTTTTATAAAAATAAGGTGAGTAACTTAAAATAATATATTTTTTAAATAAGCTCTGCATGTTCATCACGATATTCATATACGAGTACAACTCAAATAATATGGGTTTTACAGATATTACATTACGTAATCGTAAAATTTCTTTTATACTAACGTATGTAATAAAAGTTTGAGAAAAAGTTTCGTGTATACTAATTTTACAACACTGATAGGGGACCATTATCTTCAAGGCGACATAGTTTTTTAATACACCTTGTCTCATTTGTATCCTGACGATGTTAAATCTACTTCCCAGATCGTCAGAAATATTCTTGTCTGTTATTTGTTTTTTTGGTATTCGCTGCTATATTGGTATACTTTTCTTTATTATTTATTTTCACTATTTATTTCACTTCACATTCAACTGTCCGACCTACCGACCCACAGCGTCTATATACCTACTCAACTGACAACAGCGTCTTCAACTGCTCGGACAGAATTCACACCTTTCACCTCACAGTCTGTCTATTTATGTAACTAACTATCTAACTTCTACAGCTTCAGTATCACCGATTGTCCGTATGCCACAGCTCTTCAACGCCACTGCCGAGTATCCACTTCCACTCACCGTCAAGGTGGATTCCTGGAACATTCATTTTAATTTCATTTTCATTTCATTTACATTACATTTTAATTTCATTTTCACTAAAAAAGTAGGATGTTCATACAAATTCACTAAGTAATTTTATATTTGCGATACTAAAATAGTTTGCCGCACATTCTCTTTGGCTATTTTGTTTTTGAACTCATTATATATTTTATTATAACTAAATTCATTAACAATATCAGTTTATCGCTTACTTAAAATGTTAAAATAGCTGTCACTTTGATCTTTGCGCATGCGCAGTTGTCTTATTCACTACATTTCTAGTGAAAATGTAATGAAAAGTTAAAAGTTGTTTAACTTTGAAATGTAATAATGTAATGAAAATGTAGTTAAAATGAATAATGCGCTTGCATGAACATGCCCACTGATTTTCATTATTTTAATTTTTTAGAATTAAAATGTAGTAAAAATGAAATTAAAATGAATGTTGCATGAACCAACCTTTACTGTTATTGTCCTCGTATACCTAGCTTCCCAATAGTCTTCAAAACTACCAAGTATTCATTTTCGCAGCTATCCTAGAATACCAGTGCTTTCCCGACTATTCCACTCGACACCAAACTGCATACGTTCACCACGATACTGTGTGCTTCTCAAACTCACTTTACTTCTTACTGTCTATGTAAATGTCCTTCTGACGGACTAACACTATGTGAATGTGTCTCTTTTCGCATACATGTACGTCGCTTATATAGTGGCTCTTAACACCTCGAATATTCCCGGGACGTCTCAAACTGTATAACAATACGTGGGTAATTACGCTTATCTTCCCTTGTCTACCTAACCGCCCATCTCACGTCACCCGCCTATTGCGCGCAGTACTATTATTGTTCGCCTACCTAGGCTCTTCCTCCTTATAGAATGCTTCTATTCATGGGCGTCGGTTCGCACGCGATGGCCGGGGGCTCGCGTACCAAATGTAGGTACTTTCGCGTTACAATAGATTTCAAATAACTATAACATGTTTCGAAATTTTTTTCACGAGTATTAACATAGTATATTATAAACCAAATATTATGTATTTATTTTGTCCAGTGACAACTAGATTAGACCTTATTTAGTAATATTTTTTTTTCTCAAATCTTTTGTTACATACGTTATTTTAATATGCGATAACGCACAATATATGCGTCCAACATTCACCACTTTTTGTTGAATCGTTGCCCTGACAAATCCTTTTCACCTTTGGTCTCTATCCCTAATATGTCCTGAGGAAGCATGTTAGATCTTTCCACGATTCGAAACTGGAACTTGAGGACGTGGTTGGGGATGAAAACAATCAATGCGCTCTGTGTCAGCAGTTTTAAACCGTGAGGAAATTCACAAAGGAAAATAAAGAAAATTTCTCAAATAAAAAGACGGGAAAATTAAAAGTGATAGTTTACAGAAATTGAATGAAAAATCTTTGATATTTTCATACATCCATTTTGTTCAGTGTAGTCATCTTTCAAGAATTTGTGCTCTTGTACCTACGTATAATTTTTCATAGTCTCTAATACGATCACGTAGGGCTGATGCTGGCATTCCAATATTTATCGCCACATCACAAAGATTGATACGATTCCATTATTTTTAGTCGTCTCGCCATAGAACATGTCATGCTGAATTGGAAATTCCGACCAGGACAATTTCAAAATAGAATTTTTGAAACTAAAAGATTATCTTTACAAAATATTTTTCAGGTTTTATTAATTGAGAAATGGTACATTTAAGTCTAATGAAATATGAAACTACGTCAAAGGGGCAGTAATAACAAAATATGTATAGCTATTTTCTCCAAAATCTTCCAGTCAATATCTCTGTTCGACATTAGTTCATTTTGCACCAACAAAAGTCTGAACTCCTGGAAATGGTCAAAATCCAAAAAAAGTTTTCAATAATATTGCTGTTCAAAATTTTTAAAAATTTAAACTCATGTATTTTTGCCCGTAGAATCAAATGGCAAAGTTACTAGGCATGCATCACCACCCTTTTTTGGGTAATTACTAAAAAAAAATTTTAGAGTCCAATTTGGAACAAATATTTCAGGAATTAAAAGAGATATTAATTTGCGGTTTAAAAATATACAAACCCAGTGGCATATTGGGCCAAGGAATTTTGTGCAGAGGGTTGAGTTTTCGGAATTGGAATTTCTTGTATACAAGTTGCTTGCATAGGGACAAATAAGTATATTAAATTCACTATAGTTTTAGCAATTAACTTATTTAAAAAATCTGGTGTGGCCAACACAATACCTCCCGCCATTTAGAGCCCGAGTCACAAAAAAGATTAAGTTAATCCTCATTTTTAGATTAGTGAATTTTACTCTAATTTTGACAGTTTATTTCTTAAAATTTAAAATAAAGTCTAATCTAATCCAAGTAACTACCTTTTTTTTAACCCCTCAACAGGATTAAATTCCAATTACAGAGTGGGTTCACATTCACACACATCCTTGCCTTAGTGGGATTTGAACTCAGAGCCCCGAGGGCACTCATGACATGAGGCGTTGCTCTAACCATTGAACCACTGGAACTGTAATAAAATGAAGATTAAATTTTAAATACCGGGATAGAATAGAATTCACCCGTGGAATTTATTAATCAAAAATGAGGATTAACTTAAACATTTTTGTGAATCGTTAATTTTTATTAATCTAAATACATACCTACATATTTAGTTATACTGGAAACTGTATTGAATTCCTTTTCTATTGTTCTATTTACTTTTTTCTTTTTAAAACGTTACCAATATTATTTTGAAATGATTAGTTCTGTCATAGTGACATTTATATGTCAGTTACATACATTTGAATAACTGCGTTTTGTTTGTTTAAAGCGCAGGCTGTAGGATTTAAATTATAGATAATTTTATAAATTTATCCATAAAATAAATAGAAAAAGTATTAATGCAAATCTATAGAAATTTAATAAGCTTTAATTTTTATAATAACATTAATCTCGAAAAAATAACATTTAAAGGTATTTTTCGAAGAAAAACTATTTTGAGCTTCTAGTAAAGTGTCATTTCCAGTTATCCGATTTTCACCAAAATCTATAATGGGCTCTTTCCATTACAGAAAAAGTTCGAAATACAAGGTTTCAAAATTTTCTGAAAGATAGTATTTGAGTTACAGTGGAAGATCCACACACACATACACACATCATCGTAAAAATGTAAAATTGGATTCTACGGACCTTAAAACGTGGTCATTTACTAAAATCTCGATATGCGATTTTTAGCACGATCCCTATACCTCCCGTACCAAGGGTAGCGGGAGGTAAAAAGTAAATAGATTTATGTAAATTTTAAGCTAATACATATTTGTATTTATGAGTTTAATTTAAAAAAAATTGCTGAGATATAGATTTGTAAATGCAAATGTATAATTTACATTTTCCATTTCTGTTGATCCTTTTCTTTTCGGTAGCATTGAATAAATATGTTTTCCATTTTTAAATTCAGTGAATCCACAAAAACAATAAAAATGCAAATAAATATCGAAGAAAAAAAAAGGTAAATGCTTCGTAATACCCTTGCCGCAAATCATTATGTCTAAACTTAAAATGAAATATAATACATTTCGCTGAATCAGATGCGTTCAGTGGAAAAAGCTTTGAAACCTAAATATATTAAGGTAAAAGCTCAGGCACGAATAATCGATTCGGAAATTGAATGTCATGTATGCGATGAAAAACAAAAGACGGTCGTCGATGTTAAGAGAACAGCGTTGTTCTGCTGTTTCAGCGAGCTCAGAGAAAAATTGGAAAACAAGAAGAAACACAAGGGTCGACAGCACAGAAACATGAATGCCGTTCAGTCTAACGGGATTAGCTTAAATTTCTACAAATTTAGTTACATAACATATACTGCGCGAATATAATTATTTTCACAAATAGAATTTACCAGAGTAGCATTTATTTTTTCGGCAACCGGACGCGAACTAAACATTTCGCAGACGCAACACAGGCCGTGAAATTATATGTAACCTAAAATCACAACAATATGTTTATTGGTTTATTTTAAAATAAATACTATTAAATAATTATTTTAGAAATAACTTTTTTTCCAGCGGTTTTTTATAAAACTAATTACTTTGTTTATCAAATGTCAATCCCATCGAAGTCGCCTTTCTATTTCAATAAATTAAACTATTTTATAGAATAAAATTTGTAATTACATATTTTTTACGATTGCACAAAAAATATGTGCACACCTTGTCCGCGAAATTCTTAAGCACCCTCAAAATTGTCCTAACTATATTTAATTCTTTCCTATAATGACTACGCCGTTTATCTCGTTGTTTCAAGTCGCTTGAATTTAGTAAATCCCTTTTCAATCTTCGAAATAAACGATCGAGATTAATATTTCGTAAGCCGCTTGAAAATGTCAAGTCAAGCCTATAAAATAACAGGCTTGGACTTATGAAACGGCTTGACTTCTGTCGAAATAAACAGTGAAGCTTCAAATAATGAAACTACGCATGCGCACATCCGCAATATGTTGGAGTGTTACTAAATTCATATCATTTGTTGGTTATTTGCATTTTAGTATATTTTATAAAAGTCGTGACATAAAATTTAGTAAAATTGCCCAAAAGCGAAATATGTGGAATGATGAAGAAACAAATATTTTTTTAAATGTTTTTAAAAGAGAAGATGAACAACAACATGACAATTTTTAGATTTTGAGGTATATCCAGCATGAAATTAGATCATATTCCTCTCCCTGTCTGTCTTCATAATCTAGTATTTAACAATCTTTATTTAGTCGATACGAATTTAAAGAAGATTGAAAATAACAATCCTATTTTCAATCCGCTAAGATAAACCAATGGGATTTTTCAAGTTATAATATACTTGAAGCCTCTTGAATTGTCGAGATAAACGTAGTCATTGTTATTGTAATTGTAATTTGGAAAATTTCTTGATTTACAGTCATGCACCATTATGCAAGAAAGTAAATGCTTCATGACCGATATTTCGAGTAATTGTAAATTATTTTTTATCTATTACATCTTTATTAATAAATTATTTTGTTTTTTAAGACGACCCCTCGCACATTTTTCTTGGTGCGCCACTGGTGTTATGACTTGTTCATTCTACAACATACCTTCATTAATTATTCAATATATATTTGCAGTCAGATGTATTTTGTTTTAGTTTGTTCAAAATGGTGATTTAGAAATGTGAAATAGAAGCTGCTCTTAGAATAAATTGATAAAATGGCAATAAAATATACGTAACAAAGTTTAAAAACATTAAATTAGTTTAAAAAAATGGTTCACGAAATGATGGTATGTTGTTGAATTCTTTATTTATCGTAATATTTGTTCTAAATATCTTTGTATGTGAAGAATGGTTTGTTTGCAACGCAAATAAAAAAAAATGTGTTTCAGGTGATGAGCATTTGTTTCGAAGCATTGCGCATTCATTTGGAGGCGACATGCTGTTGTTTCGAGACAATATGCTTTTGTTTGGAGACAACGGACTTGCAGAGATTTTTTGACTTGGAGCACCTATCTATGACTCCTAGTGAGTTTTCTTTTACTCGAAATTTTTCATCTATATGTGCACGAACACCAAAAAAGCTATGTATTTAAAAAAGTATGAACCCTCTGTCTTTCATATTTGTGTTAGTAATTCTACAACAAACAACAAAAGAGAAAAGTAGATTAATGCAATAACAGCCAATGTCAATATGTATTTTGCATAAAAATTGTCCTAGGGAACGAACTTCCCAAGTTCTTTGAAGAGTAATTAATATTTTTACATCAACTTTCATGTTTCATTTATAATAAAAATAATCATAAATTATTTAATTTTTATATTATTCTTACTTACTGTGTATAATACATTAAATGGTGGAGTACTTATAAAACATTAAAGAAGAACCATTACAATATAGGTACATGGAGTTGGTTCAATTATTACGTATTTTATAAATAAAGCTATTTTATTTAGGCATTTCTAATACATTACAATATGTAATTTTAAATAGATTTGAGGTCGTACTTTTCAAAAATAATAACTATTTCTAGTTTTTCTTTTCCGTTCGGTAACAACCACCAACCAAATTTTCCCGCGTAAACTAAATTTCTCATATTGAATTTCACAGTTCTTAAATAGAAACATTGGAATTGTTGCAAATTATTTTCAATAGTTAATTCTACATCATAAATTTTAAACATGATAAATATTATCTATGATAAGTATTTGGATTAATTTTTGTTTATTTATTTGTTGTAAGCAAAATCTACGAAAATTCCCAAGTGTTTTATATATTGTATTACACAGTTCTTAAACAAAGACATTAGAATTGTTGAAAATTATGTACAATAGTTAAATTGACATCGTAGATTTTAAATATGATAAGTATTTGGATTAATTTTTGTTTATTTATTTGTTGTAAGCAAAGTCTACGAAAATTCCCACGTGTTTTATATATTGTATTACACAGTTGTTAAACAAAGACGTTAGAATTGTTGCAAATTATGTTCAATAGTTAAATTGACATCGTAGATTTTAAATATGATAAGTATTTGGATTAATTTTTGTTTATTTATTTGTTGTAAGCAAAGTCTACGAAAATTCCCACGTGTTTTATATATTGTATTACACAGTTGTTAAACAAAGACGTTAGAATTGTTGCAAATTATGTTCAATAGTTAAATTGACATCGTAGATTTTAAATATGATAAGTATTTGGATTAATTTTTGTTTATTTATTTGTTGTAAGCAAAGTCTACGAAAATTCCCACGTGTTTTATATATTGTATTACACAGTTCTTAAACAAAGACTTTAGAATTGTTGCAAATTATGTTCAATAGTTAAATTGACATCGTAGATTTTAAATATGATAAGTATTTGGATTAATTTTTGTTTATTTATTTGTTGTAAGCAAAGTCTACGAAAATTCCCACGTGTTTTATATATTGTATTACATAGTTCTTAAACAAATACATTAGAATTGTTGCATATTATGTTCAATAGTTAAATTGACATCGTAGATTTTAAATATGATAAGTATTTGGATTAATTTTTGTTTATTTATTTGTTGTAAGCAAAGTCTACGAAAATTCCCACGTGTTTTATATATTGTATTACATAGTTCTTAAACAAAAACATTAGAATTGTTGCAAATTATGTTCAATAGTTAAATTGACATCGTAGATTTTAAATATGATAAGTATTTGGATTAATTTTTGTTTATTTATTTGTTGTAAGCAAAGTCTACGAAAATTCCCACGTGTTTTATATATTGTATTACACAGTTGTTAAACAAAGACGTTAGAATTGTTGCAAATTATGTTCAATAGTTAAATTGACATCGTAGATTTTAAATATGATAAGTATTTGGATTAATTTTTGTTTATTTATTTGTTGTAAGCAAAGTCTACGAAAATTCCCACGTGTTTTATATATTGTATTACACAGTTCTTAAACAAAGACATTAGAATTGTTGAAAATTATGTACAATGGTTAAATTGACATCGTAGATTTTAAATATGATAAGTATTTGGATTAATTTTTGTTTATTTATTTGTTGTGAGCAAAGTCTACGAAAATTCCCACGTGTTTTATATATTGTATTACACAGTTCTTAAACAAAGACATTAGAATTGTTGCAAATTATGTTCAGTAGTTAATTTGACATCGTAGATTTTAAATAAGATAAGTATTTGGATTAATTTTTGTTTATTTAAATGTTGTAAGCAAAGAGCATGAAAATTCTAACGTATTTTCCATATTGTATTACACAGTTCTTAAACAAAGACATTAGAATTGTTGCAAATTATGTTCAATAGTTAATTTTACATCCTAGATTTTAAATATGATAAGTGTCTGGATTAATTTTTGTTTATTTAAATGTTGTAAGCAAAGAGCATGAAAATTCTAACGTATTTTCAATATTGTATTACACAGTTCTTAAACAAAGACATTAGAATTGTTGCAAATTATGTTCAATAGTTAATTTTACATCGTAGATTTTAAATAAGATAAGTATTTGGATTAATTTTTGTTTATTTAAATGTTGTAAGCAAAGAGCATGAAAATTCTAACGTATTTTCCATATTGTATTACACAGTTCTTAAACAAAGACATTAGAATTGTTGCAAATTATGTTCAACAGTTAATTTTACATCGTAGATTTTAAATATGATAAGTATTTGGATTAATTTTTGTTTATTTAAATGTTGTAAGCAAAGAGCATGCAAATTCTAACGTATATTCCATATTGTATTACACAGTTCTTAAACAAAGACATTAGAATTGTTGCAAATTATGTTCAATAGTTAATTTTACATCGTAGATTTTAAATATGATAAGTATTTGGTTTAATTTTTGATTATTTATTTGTTGTAAGCAAAGTCTACGAAAATTCCCACGTGTTTTATATATTGTATTACACAGTTAAACAAAGACATTAGAATTGTTGAAAATTATGTACAAGAGTTAAATTGACATCGTAGATTTTAAATATGATAAGTATTTGGATTAATTTTTGTTTATTTATTTGTTGTAAGCAAAGTCTACGAAAATTCCCACGTGTTTTATATATTGTATTACACAGTTCTTAAACAAAGACATTAGAATTGTTGCAAATTATGTTCAATAGTTAATTTGACATCGTAGATTTTAAATAAGATAAGTATTTGGATTAATTTTTGTTTATTTAAATGTTGTAAGCAAAGAGCATGAAAATTCTAACGTATTTTCCATATTGTATTACACAGTTCTTAAACAAAGACATTAGAATTGTTGCAAATTATGTTCAACAGTTAATTTTACATCGTAGATTTTAAATATGATAAGTATTTGGATTAATTTTTGTTTATTTAAATGTTGTAAGCAAAGAGCATGCAAATTCTAACGTATATTCCATATTGTATTACACAGTTCTTAAACAAAGACATTAGAATTGTTGCAAATTATGTTCAATAGTTAATTTTACATCGTAGATTTTAAATATGATAAGTATTTGGTTTAATTTTTGTTTATTTATTTGTTGTAAGCAAAGTCTACGAAAATTCCCACGTGTTTTATATATTGTATTACACATTTAAACAAAGACATTAGAATTGTTGAAAATTATGTACAATAGTTAAATTGACATCGTAGATTTTAAATATGATAAGTATTTGGATTAATTTTTGTTTATTTATTTGTTGTAAGCAAAGTCTACGAAAATTCCCACGTGTTTTATATATTGTATTACACAGTTCTTAAACAAAGACATTAGAATTGTTGCAAATTATGTTCAATAGTTAATTTGACATCGTAGATTTTAAATAAGATAAGTATTTGGATTAATTTTTGTTTATTTAAATGTTGTAAGCAAAGAGCATGAAAATTCTAACGTATTTTCCATATTGTATTACACAGTTCTTAAACAAAGACATTAGAATTGTTGCAAATTATGTTCAATAGTTAATTTTACATCGTAGATTTTAAATATGATAAGTATTTGGATTAATTTTTGTTTATTTAAATGTTGTAAGCAAAGAGCATGCAAATTCTAATGTATTTTCCATATTGTATTACACTGTTCTTAAACAAAGACATTAGAATTGTTGCAAATTATGTTCAATAGTTAATTTTACATCGTAGATTTTAAATATGACAAGTATTTGGATTAATTTTTGTTTATTTAAATGTTGTAAGCAAAGAGCATGAAAATTCTAACGTATATTCCATATTGTATTACACTGTTCTTAAACAAAGACATTAGAATTGTTGCAAATTATGTTCAATAGTTAATTTTACATCGTAGATTTTAAATATGATAAGTATTTGGATTAATTTTTGTTTATTTATTTGTTGTAAGCAAAGTCTACGAAAATTCCCACGTGTTTTATATATTGTATTACATAGTTCTTAAACAAATACATTAGAATTGTTGCAAATTATGTTCAATAGTTAAATTGACATCGTAGATTTTAAATATGATAAGTATTTGGATTAATTTTTGTTTATTTATTTGTTGTAAGCAAAGTCTACGAAAATTCCCACGTGTTTTATATATTGTATTACATAGTTCTTAAACAAATACATTAGAATTGTTGCATATTATGTTCAATAGTTAAATTGACATCATAGATTTTAAATATGATAAGTATTTACATTAATTTTTGTTTATTTATTTGTTGTAAGCAAAGACTACGAAAATTCCCACGTGTTTTATATATTGTATTACACAGTTCTTAAACAAAGACATTAGAATTGTTGAAAATTATGTTCAATAGTTAATTTGACATCGTAGATTTTAAATAAAATAAGTATTTGGATTAATTTTTGTTTATTTAAATGTTGTAAGCAAAGAGCATGAAAATTCTAACGTGTTTTCCATATTGTATTACACAGTTCTTAAACAAAGACATTAGAATTGTTGCAAATTATGTTCAATAGTTAATTTTACATCCTAGATTTTAAATATGATAAGTGTCTGGATTAATTTTTGTTTATTTAAATGTTGTAAGCAAAGAGCATGAAAATTCTAACGTATTTTCAATATTGTATTACACAGTTCTTAAACAAAGACATTAGAGTTGTTGCAAATTATGTTCAATAGTTAATTTTACATCGTAGATTTTAAATATGATAAGTATTTGGTTTAATTTTTGTTTATTTATTTGTTGTAAGCAAAGTCTACGAAAATTCCCACGTGTTTTATATATTGTATTACACAGTTAAACAAAGACATTAGAATTGTTGAAAATTATGTACAATAGTTAAATTGACATCGTAGATTTTAAATATGATAAGTATTTGGATTAATTTTTGTTTATTTAATTGTTGTAAGCAAAGAGCATAAAAATTCTAACGTGTTTTCCATATTGTATTACACAGTTCTTAAACAAAGACATTAGAATTGTTGCAAATTATGTTCAATAGTTAATTTGACATCGTAGATTTTGAATATGATAAGTATTTGGTTTAATTTTTGTTTATTTAAATGTTGTAAGCAAAGAGCATGCAAATTCTAATGTATTTTCCATATTGTATTACACAGTTCTTAAACAAAGACATTAGAATTGTTGCAAATTATGTTCAATAGTTAATTTTACATCGTAGATTTTAAATATGATAAGTATTTGGTTTAATTTTTGTTTATTTATTTGTTGTAAGCAAAGTCTACGAAAATTCCCACGTGTTTTATATATTGTATTACACAGTTAAACAAAGACATTAGAATTGTTGAAAATTATGTACAATAGTTAAATTGACATCGTAGATTTTAAATATGATAAGTATTTGGATTAATTTTTGTTTATTTAATTGTTGTAAGCAAAGAGCATAAAAATTCTAACGTGTTTTCCATATTGTATTACACAGTTCTTAAACAAAGACATTAGAATTGTTGCAAATTATGTTCAATAGTTAATTTGACATCGTAGATTTTGAATATGATAAGTATTTGGTTTAATTTTTGTTTATTTAAATGTTGTAAGCAAAGAGCATGCAAATTCTAATGTATTTTCCATATTGTATTACACAGTTCTTAAACAAAGACATTAGAATTGTTGCAAATTATGTTCAATAGTTAATTTTACATCGTAGATTTTAAATATGATAAGTATTTGGTTTAATTTTTGTTTATTTATTTGTTGTAAGCAAAGTCTACGAAAATTCCCACGTGTTTTATATATTGTATTACACAGTTCTTAAACAAAGACATTAGAATTGTTGAAAATTATGTTCAATAGTTAATTTGACATCGTAGATTTTAAATAAAATAAGTATTTGGATTAATTTTTGTTTATTTAAATGTTGTAAGCAAAGAGCATGCAAATTCTAACGTATATTCCATATTGTATTACACAGTTCTTAAACAAAGACATTAGAATTGTTGCAAATTATGTTCAATAGTTAATTTGACATCGTAGATTTTAAATAAGATAAGTATTTGGATTAATTTTTGTTTATTTAAATGTTGTAAGCAAAGAGCATGAAAATTCTAACGTATTTTCCATATTGTATTACACAGTTCTTAAACAAAGACATTAGAATTGTTGCAAATTATGTTCAATAGTTAATTTTACATCGTAGATTTTAAATATGATAAGTATTTGGATTAATTTTTGTTTATTTAAATGTTGTAAGCAAAGAGCATGCAAATTCTAACGTATTTTCCATATTGTATTACACTGTTCTTAAACAAAGACATTAGAATTGTTGCAAATTATGTTCAATAGTTAATTTGACATCGTAGATTTTAAATAAGATAAGTATTTGGATTAATTTTTGTTTATTTAAATGTTGTAAGCAAAGAGCATGAAAATTCTAACGTATTTTCCATATTGTATTACACAGTTCTTAAACAAAGACATTAGAATTGTTGCAAATTATGTTCAATAGTTAATTTTACATCGTAGATTTTAAATATGATAAGTATTTGGATTAATTTTTGTTTATTTAAATGTTGTAAGCAAAGAGCATGCAAATTCTAACGTATATTCCATATTGTATTACACAGTTCTTAAACAAAGACATTAGAATTGTTGCAAATTATGTTCAATAGTTAATTTTACATCGTAGATTTTAAATATGATAAGTATTTGGATTAATTTTTGTTTATTTATTTGTTGTAAGCAAAGTCTACGAAAATTCCCACGTGTTTTATATATTGTATTACACATTTAAACAAAGACATTAGAATTGTTGAAAATTATGTACAATAGTTAAATTGACATCGTAGATTTTAAATATGATAAGTATTTGGATTAATTTTTGTTTATTTATTTGTTGTAAGCAAAGTCTACGAAAATTCCCACGTGTTTTATATATTGTATTACACAGTTCTTAAACAAAGACATTAGAATTGTTGCAAATTATGTTCAATAGTTAATTTGACATCGTAGATTTTAAATAAGATAAGTATTTGGATTAATTTTTGTTTATTTAAATGTTGTAAGCAAAGAGCATGAAAATTCTAACGTATTTTCCATATTGTATTACACAGTTCTTAAACAAAGACATTAGAATTGTTGCAAATTATGTTCAATAGTTAATTTGACATCGTAGATTTTGAATATGTAAGCAAAGAGCATAAAAATTCTAACGTGTTTTCCATATTGTATTACACAGTTCTTAAACAAAGACATTAGAATTGTTGCAAATTATGTTCAATAGTTAATTTGACATCGTAGATTTTGAATATGATAAGTATTTGGTTTAATTTTTGTTTATTTAAATGTTGTAAGCAAAGAGCATGCAAATTCTAATGTATTTTCCATATTGTATTACACAGTTCTTAAACAAAGACATTAGAATTGTTGCAAATTATGTTCAATAGTTAATTTTACATCGTAGATTTTAAATATG
The DNA here is from genome assembly GCA_963082715.1 of Harpalus rubripes. Classification (NCBI taxonomy): domain Eukaryota; kingdom Metazoa; phylum Arthropoda; class Insecta; order Coleoptera; family Carabidae; genus Harpalus; species Harpalus rubripes. The sequence goes on along the minus strand of OY720460.1, from coordinate 22,981,639 downwards.
ATAAGTATTTGGTTTAATTTTTGTTTATTTATTTGTTGTAAGCAAAGTCTACGAAAATTCCCACGTGTTTTATATATTGTATTACACAGTTCTTAAACAAAGACATTAGAATTGTTGAAAATTATGTTCAATAGTTAATTTGACATCGTAGATTTTAAATAAAATAAGTATTTGGATTAATTTTTGTTTATTTAAATGTTGTAAGCAAAGAGCATGAAAATTCTAACGTATTTTCAATATTGTATTACACAGTTCTTAAACAAAGACATTAGAGTTGTTGCAAATTATGTTCAATAGTTAATTTTACATCGTAGATTTTAAATATGATAAGTATTTGGCTTAATTTTTGTTTATTTATTTGTTGTAAGCAAAGAGCATAAAATTTCTAACGTGTATTCCATATTGTATTACACAGTTCTTAAACAAAGACATTAGAATTGTTGCAAATTATGTTCAATAGTTAAATTGAAATCGTAGATTTTAAATATGATAAGTATTTGGATTAATTTTTGTTTATTTAATTGTTGTAAGCAAAGAGCATAAAAATTCTAACGTGTTTTCCATATTGTATTATACAGTTATTAAACAAAGACATTAGAATTGTTGCAAATTATGTTCAATAGTTAAATTGACATCGTAGATTTTAAATATGATAAGTATTTGGATTATTTTTAGTTTATTTAATTGTTGTAAGCAAAGAGCATAAAAATTCTAACGTGTTTTCCATATTGTATTACACAGTTCTTAAACAAAGACGTTAGAATTGTTGCAAATTATGTTCATTACTTAAATTGACATCGTAGATTTTATATATGATAAGTATTTGTATTAATTTTCGTTTATTTAATTGTTGTAACCAAAGAGCATAAAAATTCTAACGTGTTTTCCATATTGTATTACACAGTTCTTAAACAAAGACATTAGAATTGTTGCAAATTATGTTCAATAGTTAATTTGACATCGTAGATTTTAAATATAATAAGTGTTTGGATTAATTTTTGTTTATTTAATTGTTGGAAGCAAAGAGCATAAAAATACTAACGTGTTTTCCATATTGTATTACACAGTTCTTAAACAAAGACATTAGAATTGTTGCAAATTATGTTCAATAGTTAATTTGACATCGTAGATTTTAAGTATGATAAGTATTTGGATTAATTTTTGTTTATTTAATTGTTGTAACCAAAGAGCATAAAAATTCTAAAGTGTTTTCCATATTGTATTACACAGTTCTTAAACAAAGACATTAGAATAGTTGCAAATTATGTTCAATAGTTAAATTGACATCGTAGATTTTAAATATGATCAGTATTTGGATTAATTTTTGTTTATTTAAATGTTGTAAGCAAAGAGCATAAAAATTCTAACGTGTTTTCCATATTGTATTACACAGTTCTTAAACAAAGACATTAGAATTGTTGCAAATTATGTTCAATTGTTAAATTGACATCGTAGATTTTAAATATGATAAGTATTTGGATTAATTTTTGTTTATTTAATTGTTGTAAGCAAAGCGCATAAAAATTCTAACGTGTTTTCCATATTGTATTACACAGTTCTTAAACAAAGACATTAGAATTGTTGCAAATTATGTTCAATAGTTAAATTGACATCGTAGATTTTAAATATGATAAGTATTTGGATTAATTTTTGTTTATTTAATTGTTGTAAGCAAAGAGCATAAAAATTCTAACGTGTTTTCCATATTGTATTACACAGTTCTTAAACAAAGACATTAGAATTGTTGCAAATTATGTTCAATACTTAAATTGACATCGTAGATTTTAAATATGATAAGTATTTGTATTAATTTTTGTTTATTTAATTGTTGTAAGCAAGGAGCATAAAAATTCTAACGTGTTTTCCATATTGTATTACACAGTTCTTAAACAAAGACATTAGAATTGTTGCAAATTATGTTCAATAGTTAAATTGACATCGTAGATTTTAAATATGATAAGTATTTGGATTAATTTTTGTTTATTTAATTGTTGTAAGCAAAGAGCATAAAAATTCTAACGTGTTTTCCATATTGTATTACACAGTTCTTAAACAAAGACATTAGAATTGTTGCAAATTATGTTCAATAGTTAAATTGACATCGTAGATTTTAAATATGGTAAGTATTTGGATTAATTTTTGTTTATTTAATTGTTGTAAGCAAGGAGCATAAAAATTCTAACGTGTTTTCCACATTGTATTACCCAGTTCTTAAACAAAGACATTAGAATTGTAGCAAATTATGTTCAATAGTTAATTTGACATCGTAGATTTTAAATATGATAAGTATTTGGATTAATTTTTGTTTATTTAAATGTTGTAAGCAAAGAGCATGAAAATTCTAACGTGTTTTCCATATTGTATTACACAGTTCTCAAACAAAGACATTAGAATTGTTGCAAATTATGTTCAATAGTTAAATTGACATCGTAGATTTTAAATATGATAAGTATTTGGATTAATTTTTGTTTATTTAATTGTTGTAAGCAAAGAGCATAAAAATTCTAACGTGTTTTCCATTTTGTATTACACAGTTCTTAAACAAAGACATTAGAATTGTTGCAAATTATGTTCAATAGTTAAATTGACATCGTAGATTTTAAATATGATAAGTATTTAGATTAATTTTTTTTAATTTAATTGTTGTAAGCAAAGAGCATAAAAATTCTAACGTGTTTTCCATATTGTATTACACAGTTCTTAAACAAAGACATTAGAATTGTTGCAAATTATGTTCAATAGTCAATTTGACATCGTAGATTTTAAATATGGTAAGTATTTGGATTAATTTTTGTTTATTTAATGTTGTAAGCAAGGAGCATAAAAATTCTAACGTGTTTTCCATATTGTATTACCCAGTTCTTAAACAAAGACATTAGAATTGTTGCAAATCATGTTCAATAGTCAATTTGACATCGTAGATTTTAAATATGGTAAGTATTTAGATTAATTTTTGTTTATTTAATTGTTGTAAGCAAAGAGCATAAAAATTCTAACGTGTTTTCCATATTGTATTACACAGTTCTTAAACAAAGACATTAGAATTGTTGCAAATTATGTTCAATAGTTAAATTGACATCGTAGATTTTAAATATGATAAGTATTTGGATTAATTTTTGTTTATTTAATGTTGTAAGCAAGGAGCATAAAAATTCTAACGTGTTTTCCATATTGTATTACACAGTTCTTAAACAAAGACATTAGAATTGTTGCAAATTATGTTCAATAGTTAATTTGACATCGTAGATTTTAAATATGATAAGTATTTGGATTAATTTTTGTTTATTTAATTGTTGTAAGCAAAGAGCATAAAAATTCTAACGTGTTTTCCATATTGTATTACACAGTTCTTAAACAAAGACATTAGAATTGTTGCAAATTATGTTCAATACTTAAATTGACATCGTAGATTTTAAATATGATAAGTATTTGTATTAATTTTTGTTTATTTAATTGTTGTAACCAAAGAGCATAAAAATTCTAACGTGTTTTCCATATTGTATTACACAGTTCTTAAACAAAGACATTAGAATTGTTGCAAATTATGTTCAATAGTTAAATTGACATCGTAGATTTTAAATATGATAAGTATTTGGATTAATTTTTGTTTATTTAATTGTTGTAAGCAAAGAGCATAAAAATTCTAACGTGTTTTCCATATTGTATTACACAGTTCTTAAACAAAGACATTAGAATTGTTGCAAATTATGTTCAATAGTCAATTTGACATCGTAGATTTTAAATATGGTAAGTATTTGGATTAATTTTTGTTTATTTAATTGTTGTAAGCAAGGAGCATAAAAATTCTAACGTGTTTTCCATTTTGTATTACCCAGTTCTTAAACAAAGACATTAGAATTGTAGCAAATTATGTTCAATAGTTAATTTGACATCGTAGATTTTAAATATGATAAGTATTTGGATTAATTTTTGTTTATTTAAATGTTGTAAGCAAAGAGCATAAAAATTCTAACGTGTTTTCCATATTGTATTACACAGTTCTCAAACAAAGACATTAGAATTGTTGCAAATTATGTTCAATAGTTAAATTGACATCGTAGATTTTAAATATGATAAGTATTTGGATTAATTTTTGTTTATTTAATTGTTGTAAGCAAAGAGCATAAAAATTCTAACGTGTTTTCCATTTTGTATTACACAGTTCTTAAACAAAGACATTAGAATTGTTGCAAATTATGTTCAATAGTTAAATTGACATCGTAGATTTTAAATATGATAAGTATTTAGATTAATTTTTGTTTATTTAATTGTTGTAAGCAAAGAGCATAAAAATTCTAACGTGTTTTCCATATTGTATTACACAGTTCTTAAACAAAGACATTAGAATTGTTGCAAATTATGTTCAATAGTCAATTTGACATCGTAGATTTTAAATATGGTAAGTATTTGGATTAATTTTTGTTTATTTAATTGTTGTAAGCAAAGAGCATAAAAATTCTAACGTGTTTTCCATATTGTATTACACAGTTCTTAAACAAAGACATTAGAATTGTTGCAAATTATGTTCAATAGTCAATTTGACATCGTAGATTTTAAATATGGTAAGTATTTAGATTAATTTTTGTTTATTTAATTGTTGTAAGCAAAGAGCATAAAAATTCTAACGTGTTTTCCATATTGTATTACACAGTTCTTAAACAAAGACATTAGAATTGTTGCAAATTATGTTCAATAGTCAATTTGACATCGTAGATTTTAAATATGGTAAGTATTTGGATTAATTTTTGTTTATTTAATTGTTGTAAGCAAGGAGCATAAAAATTCTAACGTGTTTTCCATATTGTATTACCCAGTTCTTAAACAAAGACATTAGAATTGTAGCAAATTATGTTCAATAGTTAATTTGACATCGTAGATTTTAAATATGATAAGTATTTGGATTAATTTTTGTTTATTTAAATGTTGTAAGCAAAGAGCATGAAAATTCTAACGTGTTTTCCATATTGTATTACACAGTTCTCAAACAAAGACATTAGAATTGTTGCAAATTATGTTCAATAGTTAAATTGACATCGTGGATTTTAAATATGATAAGTATTTGGATTAATTTTTGTTTATTTAATTGTTGTAAGCAAAGAGCATAAAAATTCTAACGTGTTTTCCATTTTGTATTACACAGTTCTTAAACAAAGACATTAGAATTGTTGCAAATTATGTTCAATAGTTAAATTGACATCGTAGATTTTAAATATGATAAGTATTTGGATTAATTTTTGTTTATTTAATTGTTGTAAGCAAAGAGCATAAAAATTCTAACGTGTTTTCCATATTGTATTATACAGTTCTTAAACAAAGACATTAGAATTGTTGCAAATTATGTTCAATAGTTAAATTGACATCGTTGATTTTAAATATGATAAGTATTTGGATTATTTTTTGTTTATTTAATTGTTGTAAGCAAAGAGCATAAAAATTCTAACGTGTTTTCCATATTGTATTACACAGGTCTTAAACAAAGACATTAGAATTGTTGCAAATTATGTTCAATTGTTAAATTGACATCGTAGATTTTAAATATGATGAGTATTTGGATTAATTTTTGTTTATTTAATTGTTGTAAGCAAAGAGCATAAAAATTCTAACGTGTTTTCCATTTTGTATTACACAGTTCTTAAACAAAGACATTAGAATTGTTGCAAATTATGTTCGATAGTTAATTTGACATCGTAGATTTTAAGTATGATAAGTATTTGGATTAATTTTTGTTTATTTAATTGTTGTAACCAAAGAGCATAAAAATTCTAAAGTGTTTTCCATATTGTATTACATAGTTCTTAAACAAAGACATTAGAATTGTTGCAAATTATGTTCAATAGTTAAATTCACATCGTAGATTTTAAATATGATAAGTATTTGGATTAATTTTTGTTTATTTAATTGTTGGAAGCAAAGAGCATGAAAATTTTAACGTGTTTTTCATATTGTATTACACAGTTCTTAAACAAAGACATTAGAATTGTTGCAAATTATGTTCAATAGTTAATTTGACATCGTAGATTTTAAATATGATAAGTATTTGGATTAATTTTTGTTTATTTAATTGTTGTAAGCAAAGAGCATAAAAATTCTAACGTGTTTTCCATATTGTATTACACAGGTCTTAAACAAAGACATTAGAATTATTGCAAATTATGTTCAATTGTTAAATTGACATCGTAGATTTTAAATATGATAAGTATTTGGATTAATTTTTGTTTATTTAATTGTTGTAAGCAAAGAGCATAAAAATTCTAACGTGTTTTCCATATTGTATTACACAGTTCTTAAACAAAGACATTAGAATTATTGCAAATTATGCTCAATTGTTAAATTGACATCGTAGATTTTAAATATGATAAGTATTTGGATTAATTTTTGTTTATTTAATTGTTGTAAGCAAAGCGCATAAAAATTCTAACGTGTTTTCCATTTTGTATTACACAGTTCTTAAACAAAGACATTAGAATTGTTGCAAATTATGTTCAATAGTTAAATTGACATCGTAGATTTTAAATATGATAAGTATTTGGATTAATTTTTGTTTATTTAATTGTTGTAAGCAAAGAGCATAAGAATTCTAACGTGTTTTCCATATTGTATTACACAGTTCTTAAACAAAGACATTAGAATTGTTGCAAATTATGTTCAATACTTAAATTGACATCGTAGATTTTAAATATGATAAGTATTAGTATAAATTTTTGTTTATTTAATTGTTGTAACCAAAGAGCATAAAAATTCTAACGTGTTTTCCATATTGTATTACACAGTTCTTAAACAAAGACATTAGAATTGTTGCAAATTATGTTCAATAGTTAAATTGACATCGTAGATTTTAAATATGATAAGTATTTGGATTAATTTTTGTTTATTTAATTGTTGTAAGCAAAGAGCATAAAAATTCTAACGTGTTTTCCATATTGTATTACACAGTTCTTAAACAAAGACATTAGAATTGTTGCAAATTATGTTCAATAGTTAATTTGACATCGTAGATTTTAAATATGATAAGTATTTGGATTAATTTTTGTTTATTTAATTGTTGTAAGCAAGGAGCATAAAAATTCTAACGTGTTTTCCATATTGTATTACACAGTTCTTAAACAAAGACATTAGAATTGTTGCAAATTATGTTCAATAGTTAATTTGACATCGTAGATTTTAAATATGATAAGTATTTGGATTAATTTTTGTTTATTTCAATGTTGTAAGCAAAGAGCATAAAAATTCTAACGTGTTTTCCATTTTGTATTACACAGTTCTTAAACAAAGACATTAGAATTGTTGCAAATTATGTTCAATAGTTAAATTGACATCGTAGATTTTAAATATGATAAGTATTTGGATTAATTTTTGTTTATTTAATTGTTGTAAGCAAAGAGCATGAAAATTCTAACGTGTTTTCCATATTGTATTACACAGTTCTCAAACAAAGACATTAGAATTGTTGCAAATTATGTTCAATAGTTAAATTGACATCGTAGATTTTAAATATGATAAGTATTTGGATTAATTTTTGTTTATTTAATTGTTGTAAGCAAAGAGCATAAAAATTCTAACGTGTTTTCCATTTTGTATTACACAGTTCTTAAACAAAGACATTAGAATTGTTGCAAATTATGTTCAATTGTTAAATTGACATCGTAGATTTTAAATATGATAAGTATTTGGATTAATTTTTGTTTATTTAATTGTTGGAAGCAAAGAGCATGAAAATTTTAACGTGTTTTTCATATTGTATTACACAGTTCTTAAACAAAGACATTAGAATTGTTGCAAATTATGTTCAATACTTAAATTGACATCGTAGATTTTAAATATGATAAGTATTTGTATTAATTTTTGTTTATTTAATTGTTGTAACCAAAGAGCATAAAAATTCTAACGTGTTTTCCATATTGTATTACACAGTTCTTAAACAAAGACATTAGAATTGTTGCAAATTATGTTCAATAGTTAAATTGACATCGTAGATTTTAAATATGATAAGTATTTGGATTAATTTTTGTTTATTTAATTGTTGTAAGCAAAGAGCATAAAAATTCTAACGTGTTTTCCATATTGTATTACACAGTTCTTAAACAAAGACATTAGAATTGTTGCAAATTATGTTCAATACTTAAATTGACATCGTAGATTTTAAATATGATAAGTATTTGTATTAATTTTTGTTTATTTAATTGTTGTAACCAAAGAGCATAAAAATTCTAACGTGTTTTCCATATTGTATTACACAGTTCTTAAACAAAGACATTAGAATTGTTGCAAATTATGTTCAATAGTTAAATTGACATCGTAGATTTTAAATATAAGTATTTGGATTAATTTTTGTTTATTTAATTGTTGTAAGCAAAGAGCATAAAAATTCTAACGTGTTTTCCATTTTGTATTACACAGTTCTTAAACAAAGACATTAGAATTGTTGCAAATTATGTTCAATTGTTAAATTGACATCGTAGATTTTAAATATGATAAGTATTTGGATTAATTTTTGTTTATTTAATTGTTGGAAGCAAAGAGCTTGAAAATTTTAACGTGTTTTTCATATTGTATTACACAGTTCTTAAACAAAGACATTAGAATTGTTGCAAATTATGTTTAATAGTTAATTTCACATCGTAGATTTTAAATATGATAAGTATTTGGATTAATTTTTGTTTATTTAATTGTTGGAAGCAAAGAGCATAAAAATTCTAACGTGTTTTCCATATTGTATTACCCAGTTCTTAAACAAAGACATTAGAATTGTAGCAAATTATGTTCAATAGTTAATTTGACATCGTAGATTTTAAATATGATAAGTATTTGGATTAAGTTTTGTTTATTTAATTGATGTAAGCAAAGAGCATGAAAATTCTAACGTGTTTTCCATATTGTATTACACAGTTCTCAAACAAAGACATTAGAATTGTTGCAAATTATGTTCAATAGTTAATTTGACATCGTAGATTTTAAATATGATAAGTATTTGGATTAATTTTTGTTTATTTAATTGTTGTAAGCAAAGAGCATAAAAATTCTAACGTGTTTTCCATATTGTATTACACAGTTCTTAAACAAAGACATTAGAATTGTTGCAAATTATGTTCAATACTTAAATTGACATCGTAGATTTTAAATATGATAAGTATTTGTATTAATTTTTGTTTATTTAATTGTTGTAACCAAAGAGCATAAAAATTCTAACGTGTTTTCCATATTGTATTACACAGTTCTTAAACAAAGACATTAGAATTGTTGCAAATTATGTTCAATAGTTAAATTGACATCGTAGATTTTAAATATGATAAGTATTTGGATTAATTTTTGTTTATTTAATTGTTGTAAGCAAAGAGCATAAAAATTCTAACGTGTTTTCCATATTGTATTACACAGTTCTTAAACAAAGACATTAGAATTGTTGCAAATTATGTTCAATAGTTAAATTGACATCGTAGATTTTAAATATGATAAGTATTTGGATTAATTTTTGTTTATTTAATTGTTGTAAGAAAAGAGCATAAAAATTCTAACGTGTTTTCCATATTGTATTACACAGTTCTTAAACAAAGACATTAGAATTGTTGCAAATTATGTTCAATAGTTAAATTGACATCGTAGATTTTAAATATGATAAGTATTTGGATTAATTTTTGTTTATTTAATTGTTGTAAGCAAAGAGCATAAAAATTCTAACGTGTTTTCCATTTTGTATTACACAGTTCTCAAACAAAGACATTAGAATTGTTGCAAATTATGTTCAATAGTTAATTTGACATCGTAGATTTTAAATATGATAAGTATTTGGATTAATTTTTGTTTATTTAATTGTTGTAAGCAAAGAGCATAGAAATTCTAACTTGTTTTCCATATTGTATTACACAGTTCTTAAACAAAGACATTAGAATTGTTGCAAATTATGTTCAATAGTTAATTTGACATCGTAGATTTTAAATATGATAAGTATTTGGATTAATTTTTGTTTATTTAATTGTTGTAAGCAAAGAGCATAAAAATTCTAACGTGTTTTCCATATTGTATTACACAGTTCTTAAACAAAGACATTAGAATTGTTGCAAATTATGTTCAATAGTTAATTTGACATCGTAGATTTTAAATATGATAAGTATTTGGATTAATTTTTGTTTATTTAATTGTTGTAAGCAAAGAGCATGCAAATTCTAATGTATTTTCCATATTGTATTACACAGTTCTTAAACAAAGACATTAGAATTGTTGCAAATTATGTTCAATAGTTAATTTGACATCGTAGATTTTAAATATGATAAGTATTTGGATTAATTTTTGTTTATTTAATTGTTGTAAGCAAAGAGCATAAAAATTCTAACGTGTTTTCCATATTGTATTACCCAGTTCTTAAACAAAGACATTAGAATTGTTACAAATTATGTTCAATAGTTAATTTGACATCGTAGATTTTAAATATGATAAGTATTTGGATTAATTTTTGTTTATTTAATTGTTGTAAGCAAAGAGCATGAAAATTCTAATGTGTTTTCCGTATTGTATTACACAGTTCTTAAACAAAGACATTAGAATTGTTGCAAATTATGTTTAATAGTTAATTTGACATCGTAGATTTTAAATATGATAAGTATTTGGATTAATTTTTGTTTATTTAATTGTTGTAAGCAATGAGCATAAAAATTCTAACGTGTTTTCCATATTGTATTGCACAGTTCTTAAACAAAGACATTAGAATTGTTGCAAATTATGTTCAATTGTTAAATTGACATCGTAGATTTTAAATATGATAAGTATTTGGATTAATTTTTGTTTATTTAATTGTTGGAAGCAAAGAGCATGAAAATTTTAACGTGTTTCTCATATTGTATTACACAGTTCTTAAACAAAGACATTAGAATTGTTGCAAATTATGTTTAATAGTTAATTTCACATCGTAGATTTTAAATATGATAAGTATTTGGATTAATTTTTGTTTATTTAATTGTTGGAAGCAAAGAGCATGAAAATTTTAACGTGTTTTCCATATTGTATTACACAGTTCTTAAACAAAGACATTAGAATTGTTGCAAAATGTGTTCAATAGTTAATTTTACATCATAGATTTTAAATATGATAAGTATTTGGATTAATTTGCGCTGGTTCAATTGTTATAAGCAAATTATTTCCTTATGGAGATGTATTTCAAATTAGCCTTTACATTAAGACATTTTTATTCACATTAAATTTAGTTTTGCATTTATTCTTTCTAGTTTATATTATTGTCTATTTTTCTCATTGCAGATAAGGACCAAATGCATAGGTGATTTGCTGAGCAAGTTGGTGAATCGTCCTGAACGATAGAGATGCTGCTGTGGAGCCCTGAAATCACTTCACAAAATGGTGAGCATTTCATTTTAATTTATTTCTATATTATGAATAATTCATTATGTTTTAAATTTTCTTCAAATAATATTAAGAATGTTCTAACATTAAGCACTAAAATAAACTATGTTCATGTTTGTTTTCAGATTTCGCGAAGTGGTGTACTACGCCCAGCAGTAGGATGCGGTAACTACAACACTGGGAGAAAATAATAGATGATTTTTTTTATGAGAATAAATAAATAGAATAGTAGTTTATTTACCTTTCCTATGTAATAACAAAAGAGACAGGGAAATATCTTAGAATTTAAGAATTCTTCCGAATTATCCTATCCTATATCATTTAGTAATAAGTTCTCCCCAGGTACGAAAATAACCATCCGATAGGAGTCCGTCCATTTACAAAGGGCCTTATATAAGGACTTGGGGAAAATCTGACAACGGATTTCAATTATACAGATCAAAGTAAGTTTAACAAAACTTGTCTGGATTTTCATATTATATCATATAGTATAGTAAAAAATTAAATATATCTGAAATTTTTTCCCTTTGCGGTTACCCCAGAATTTTGGTAATATTTTTGTGAAAGCATTATTAGTTATTAAACACAGATATAAAATCTCATAATTTTATACCATATAGTACAGGAAATAATTAAATATATCTAAAAAAAATTTATGTAAACACCCCTTTCCGGTTAACAAAGAATTTTTTAAATATTTTTTGTGAAAGTATTGTTAGTTAACTAACATAGATATAAAGTTTCACATTTTTATATCTTATAGAACAAGAAATAATTAAATATATCTGAATTTTTTTTATGTAAACACTTCCGGTTACCGCAGAATATTGGTAATATTTTTCTGAATGCATTATTAGTTATTTAACACAGATATAAAATTTCATAATTTTATATCATATAGTACAGGAAATAATTAAATATATCTGAATTTTTTTCATGTAAACACCCTCTACCGGTTACCCCACAATTTTGGTAATTTTTCTATGAATGCATTGTTAGTTAACTCACTTTGATATAAAGTTTTAAATTTTTTTCTCTTATAGTAAAGGAAATAATTAAATATATCTGAAATTTTTTATGTAAACACCTTTTACCGGTTACTCCAGAATTTTGGTAATTTTTTTATGAACGCACTGTTAGTCAACTAACATAGGTATAAAGTTTTAATTTTTTTTTCTTATAGTACAGGAAATAATTAAATATATCTTAAGTTTTTTCATGTAAACACCCCTTACCAGTTTCCTCAGAATTTTGGTAATATGGAAATGTTAAATAAATACATACTTCCCTTTTTGTTGTAGTATTGTCCCCTGAAATAAAGGATTATTAGATAAAAAATTGTATTAGTTAAAGTAATATTTATTGATTATTTGTAATACATTGTTGTCTTTACTTAATAGCTTAAATTGCATTTATTTTTATTATTCTTTGTATTTTATAAATATGTATCCTTATCCTGAAAAATTAGAAATAGGGATGTTTAAATAATAGTTTGTATAAATTTTACATGTATTAATTGTTTATTTGTATTTTACATTGTTGTATTTCATGCAATTACCCTTAATGTACAATATTTTATAGAATAAAATATAAATTAAAATATAATTTGTCTATTCCTTACTCCTTATACGTATGTAGTTTTTAAAACGGCCGCAAGGGTGCAGCAGTTGTCGATAAACGTTGCAATTCAAGTAAAACTGTGCCCATCATATATCTTTGCGCCTAAAATATAGGCAACCATAATTTCATTTGGTAGCATCTATCCACGATTTTTTACAAAATTTGGTGCATAGATGCTACCTAGAAGTAGCATCTATACACGATTTTGTAGAAAATTTGGTGCATAGATTGTACTTCGAGGTAGCATTTTTTTTTAAACGCAGAAAAAAGAATTAGTCATGCACCATTTTTTTAAAAATTTGGTGTATTGTTGCTTCTATTTTAATGGCTTAAAATTCCCAGTAGGTATGTAAAGAAGCATCCATGCACGATTTACTGAGTTTAAATTCCCAGTAGGTATACGCTGTTTCCGACAGGTGCTGCCCCCTGGCGGCTGTTTTAAGAACTATATACGTAATACGATCACGACTCTTACAAACTATATACTTACGTGTGTTTGAGGGATGTATTATAAAAATTAAAACTAAAGATTAGAAAATAAGTCATTTTTAAATCAATTTTACAGTTTATTAGCAATATATAATTACAAATATATTTAAAATATACATTAACATTTTATTACAATATTTAAATAAACTTTTTTGTTTTATTTATATAGTGACAATTATAAACAGAAATATAACACAACACAAATGAAACGTACATTTGTGTTTAAATTATTTCATACTGTTTGTTACCAAATAAAAGTATCATTATTTTATTACAAAATAAGGATGAAAAATGACTAATAGAAAAATACAACTACAATAATGATAATTTTATTTGGTAACTAACATTTTACAACTAAATCCTGTTTGGCACGTTAAAAATTGTTACTAAATTTGTAAACAAATCTAATAACAATTTATGACAGTGTAAAACATGGTGTAGTTATAAAACTAAAACGTTTGTTACCATATAAAATTACCATTACTGTGGTTTTAATTAATAACAAATAATACAACCATAATAATTTCATTTGGTAACAAACATTTTAGTTTTATAACCAATCCGAAGCTCTACTTATATATTTTACTACTAGATATATAATGTATTAAATAGAGTTCCGTTTACAATACTTACAGACTATTAACAAATTAAATCTTGGAGTCCCTAAATAAGATTTCCTGTTCCCATTGTTAAAAGTACAAGATTTCTTATTCAGTTTAAGACCGTTCGCGAACCTTTTCATAAATTATATATTCTTTTGGTGTTATCACCCAGCCGCCCACTTCCCAAAATATATAATATTGATTAATACATAGCTTCGTTTACAATAAATACTTAAAATCTAACTTTACCCTGACCGCGTCTAAATACTTAATGATAATTACAATTTTTACTAAAACTACCTACTGTACAACTAATGTGATAGGTTTAAATTAAAATAAACAGAACATAAAAGATTGTTTTATTGTGTACATTCATTTTAAACAGGTTTTTATGAAGAGGCAGCCATGGTCTGCGTCACCAATCGGCACTGCAATCTCGACGACAGTGACAGGGCAGTAGGGATTTCTTCCAACTTAACTAAACTATTTATTTAATAAATTGTATATATAGGGAGCAACCGCCCTCAAATGCCAAACCCACGCTCCCCATATATACCATTTATTAAATTTCGTGTACAATATTATTATATAATCTAACTTAAACTATTGTAGAATCCCTTACCCCCCCCCCCCAAATTAAGTTGGTGAAGTGCGCAAAATAGCCTATCTTACGTTAATATCTCGTTCAAAGAATAGCAAATCTAAGCCTATCTTACGTTAATATCTTGTTCAAAGAATAGCAAATCTAAAAGTTTGAAGTTACGTTAATTTTCCTCTCTCTCTCAAAAAGCAAAAACAACCCTTGCCTATCTTATATCTAAGCTATCTTAAGTCTACGCAAGCTATCTTATATCTAGACTATGTTAAGCTAAAGGCGACGTATGAGAGAGAGATTTACGAGCTAAGACAAAAAGTGAGAACACCGGAGTGGTTCTCACATATAGTTTACGGGGGGGTTTAGCCGACCCCACACGATGCACTGCATGTACGGCCTGCCAACGCGAACTCCCTAAGGACAAGATAGACAGTTACATGTAATCTACTCGGCTTGGATGCCTGAGCGAGTTACTCCCGGAGACATCGCCCGATCTCATACGCGATACCTACCCCGAACGCGGTCAACCCGTGTGCTCAAACAAAGTTAAATCAAACAAAAACTTTATTGTTTCTAATTATTATTCGTTGCCTTTAACATTAAATGATGATTACATACGTTGCCTCCGGATGAGGAGAGCACATAGACGCCATAAGAGAGTTTCCTGTGATAGCATTCAGGTTTGTTTAATCTTTTCTCATTCGAGTCTAGTAATCTAGAGCGTAGACCAATACGATGGTCAGCAAGCAATTTTACAAAAGAATTAAACTGTCCCTAGAAACATTCGCACAAGTGCGAAGCGATCCCCCAGAATAAACACAACTGGTTTCACATAGCATGGCTAACCATATCAGTCCACTCAATTATGGAAAATCGCGCACGAACCCTGCCTACCCATCCCACTAACCGTGATGTTAAATAAGGAAACCCGAACCCACATCAAGTTTCGAATCTCTCCCACCTTCCTGACCCTCTCACTGATTCTCTCACCCATTCGCATCATTCATGCCCCGATACATATATTTTTCTTTTCACATACACTCTCCCTAGGGGCCTTCTGGGCAACCCGCGCAGTACGCATACCACGGTGGCAAACGTAGACGCACGATTTTATGATGAATCGCCAAGGAATGCACTTCAAATTAATCAATTTATTTTAATTTTTAAAGAAAACGCGTGTTTGCTCAACGGCGCGATGAGCCAAAGTTTAATTAACACCTGAAAATACATTTAAAAGAACTTAAAACTAACTTAAAATCTACTATATTAATCTAGTCTTCTTGATGTCCGATTCCTGAAAGATATATACATTAGTATATGTTCGCAGATATTAATTTTATTGATGTCGATATTTCAATTTTAAATTGTTTTAATCTTATACAGACATCCGTGAAAGTTATACTACTTTCAATGTAGTACTCAAAATCGAATTTGAATACAAGATAATATTTAGACATATATTATAGTCATATTCCTTTGACTATAAATTCTCATAATTGAACATGAGATCAAATATTTTATAAAAAAAATTTAAGTTTCTTACCAGTTCATCCATCAGTGGTCGTCTACGCCGTAGAAGATTTATCTGGAGCTCAGTAATCCTTTAGAAAAGCTGCCTTAGGAGATCTGCAGTGTTGAAATCCAAAGCTTGGAAGTTACATCCAAATTCTCCAAGTTTTTTGACGTCTCAGACCAACCAAATGTCCACCTATTAAATAATAATTATTAGTTTGTAGTATTCTTTAAACCTTCTCAAAAACTTTTGGATAAAATTTTGAATGGCAAATGTGTCATCATACACGTGTACTATGCAATATTTTAGCCAACAGCATTTATATATTTTAAATGTAGGTATTTGGAAATTTGAATTCGATATTTCTAAACTTATTGGCTAGGAACTAGATTTGCACAAGTTAATTTTTATTCCTAGATTCGACAATAACAAGACTAAAGCCTAATAGTTTTCCTGCAACTATTAAAAAAGTATTGCCCTCAAGATATATGCTAATCATATATTCCCATAATTTCCATATATTGATTTTATTGTTAGACGAAATTTCAATTTTAAATTTTTTGAATATTGTACCATAATTTCATGAAAGTTATATTTCTTTTAATGTAGTACTCAAAATCGAATTTATTAAAAATTAAGTGTACTTTTAACTGCCTGTAACTTTTGGAACAGCCTGTATATAAATATCAGTACTGATGTATATTATAGAGAATTTCATGTAGATTCCAAATTTTCAACATACTAGTTGCTAGCTTTAATTTTTTTAAAGCTACTGGCAAAAATAGAGAAAATGAGCTAGACGAAAATTCATTATTAATAATAAAAATTATTCAAAAATGAAGTGTACATTTAACTGCCTGTATCTTTTGGAATAGCCTGTATATAAAAATCAGTGCTGATGTATATTATAAAGAATTTCATGCATGTTCCAAATTTTCAACGTAGCTTTGATCGTTTAGAAGCTACAGGCAAAAATAGATAAAATGAGCAAGACAAAAATTTATTGTTTATAATAAAATTTATTCAAAATTAAGTGTACTTTTAACTGCCTTGAACTTTTGGAATAGCCTATATATAAAAATCAGTGCTGATGTATAATATAGAGAATATCATGTAGATTTCAAATTTTCAAAGTACAAGTTGCTAGCTTCAACCGTTTAGAAGCTACAGGCAAAAATAAAGAAATTGAGTTAGACAACAATTTATCGTTTATAATAAAATTTATTCAAAATTAAGTGTACTTTTAACTGCCTTGAACTTTTGGAATAGCCTATATATAAATATCAGTGCTGATGTATAATATAGAGAATATCATGTAGATTCCAAATTTTCAAAGTACAAGTAGCTAACTTTAACCGTTTAGAAGCTACAGGCAAAAATAGAGAAAATGAGCTAGACAAAAATTCATCGTTTATAATAAAATTTAATCAAAATTAAGTATACATTTAACTGCCTTGAACTTTTGGAACAGCCTGTATATAAATATCAGTGCTGATTGATGTGAGTAATAGAGAATTTCATGTAGATTCCAAATTTTCAAAGTACAAGTTGCTAGTTTTAACTGTTTAGAAGCTACAGGCAAAAATAGAGAAAATGAGCTAGACTAAAATTCATCGTTTATAATAAAATATAATCAAAATTAAGTGTATTTTTAACTGCCTTGAACTTTTGGAACAGCCTGTATATAAATATCAGTGCTGATGTATATTGTAGAGAATTTCATGTAGATTCCAAATTTTTAAAGCACAAGTTGCTAACTTTAACCGTTTAGAAGCTACAGGCTAAAATAGAGAAAATGAGCTAGACAAAAATTCATCGTTTATAATAAAATATATTCAAAATTAAGTGTATTTTTAACTGCCTTGAACTTTTGGAACAGCCTGTATATAAATATCAGTGCTGATGTATAATATAGAGAATATCATGTAGATTCCAAATTTTCAAAGTACACGTTGCTTGCTTCAACCGTTTAGAAGCTACAGGCAAAAATAAAGAAATTGAGCTTGACAAAAATTTATCGTTTATAATAAAATTTATTCAAAATTTAGTGTACTTTTAACTGCCTTGAACTTTTGGAATAGCCTATATATAAATATCAGTGCTGATGTATAATATAGAGACTATCATGTAGATTCCAAATTTTCAAATTACAAGTTGCTAGCTTCAACCGTTTAGAAGCTACAGGCAAAAATAGAGAAAATGAGCCAGACAAAAATTCATCGTTTATAATAAAATTTAATCAAAATTAAGTCTACTTTTAACTGCCTTGAACTTTTGAAATAGCCGGTATATAAATATCAGTGCTGATTGATGTATGTTATAGAGAATTTCATGTAGATTCCAAATTTTCAACGTACAAGTTGCTAACTTTAACCGTTTAGAATCTACAGGCAAAAATAGAGAAAATGACCAAGATAAAAATTCATCGTTAATAATAAAATTTAATCAAAATTAAGTGTACTTTTAACTGCCTTGAACTTTTGGAACAGCCTGTATATAAATATCAGTGCTGATGTATATTGTAGAGAATTTTATGTAGATTCCAAATTTTTAAAGTACAAGTTGCTAACTTTAACCGTTTAGAAGCAACAGGCAAAAATAAAGAAAATAAGCTAGACAAAAATTCATCGTTTATAGTAAATTTATACTTATAGTATATTTTTAACTGCCTTGAACTTTTGGAACAGCCTGTATATAAATATCAGTGCTGATGTATGTTGTAGAGAATTTCATGTAGATTCCAAATTTTCAAAATACAAGTAGCTAACTTTAACCGTTTAGAAGCTACAGGCAAAAATAGAGAAAATGAGCTAAACAAAAATTCATAGTTTATAATAAAAATTAATCAAAATTAAGTGTACTTTTAACGGCCTTGAACTTTTGGAACAGCCTGTATATAAATATCAGTGCTGATGCATATTATAGAGAATTTCATGTAGATTCCAAATTTTCAAAACACAAGTAGCTAACTTTAACCGTTTAGAAGCTACAGGCAAAAATAAAGAAAATGAGCTAGACAAAAATTCATCGTTTATAATAAAATATATTCAAAATTAGGTGTATTTTTAACTACCTTGAACTTTTGGAACAGCCTGTATATAAATATCAGTGCTGATGTATATTATAGAGAATTTCATGTAGATTCCAAATTTTCAACGTACAAGTTGCTAACTTTAACCGTTTAGAAGCTACAGGCAAAAATAGAGAAAATGAGCCAGACAAAAATTCATCGTTTATAATAAAATTTAATCAAAATTTAGTGTACTTTCAACTGCCTTGAACTTTTGGAATAGCCTGTATATAAATATCAGTGCTGATGTGTATTATAGAAAATTTCATGTAGATTCCAAATTTTCAAAATACAAGTAGCTAGCTTTAACCGTTTAGAAGCTACAGACAAAAACATAGAAAATGATCTAGACAAAAATTCATCGTTTTATAATAAAATTTAATCAAAAATAAGTGTATATAAATATCAGTGCTGATGTGCATTATAGAGAATTTCATGTAGATTCCAAATTTTCAAAGTACAAGTTGCTAACTTTAACCGTTTAGACGCTACAGGCAAAAATAGAGAAAATGAGCTAGACGAAAATTTATTGTTCATAGTCGCTATTAGAAACCGATTCCTTTGATAGGAAAATAAACATACATCTCTACAAACAATGGCCTAATAGCCTATTTACGATACCGAGAATGGCAAAACATAGTTGTAATGTTCTTTTACTTAAAACAATTGAACGAATCAAAATTAATCCATATAATATAGCTTACTGGTTGATATTAAACAAAAGAAAATAAAAACTTTAAATAGTTATTATTTTTGAAAAGTACCTACGACCTCAAATCTGCCTAATATAATATATTACAATCAATCTAATTTAAATAAATGTCTTCATGTGTTGTCAAATTTTAATACTTTGGAATTTTCATAAGAAATTTCTTTTGCTTATTATAATTGAACGAACAAAAATAAATCCAAATACTTATTATATTTAAAATATGTATACAATGTCGATTTGTATATTCAACATAATACGCAACAATTGTATTCTTTTTATCTACGATCTATATTTTACATAATAAAGTAGCTTGCAGAAAATTACCCATAGTAATAATGCAACATATACGAGTTCAAATACTAAATTGTTTTGCAAAGTACTATCTCAAATCTATTTAACTTAAAATTATATCACTACTGTATTCTACTTATTAAAATATAGATCACCTACCTTTGTTGTTTCCGTCAGACATCTTCGCCTTGGTGGTTCTTCGTACTTGAGAAATGCACCACTTTCAATTTTATTTCTTATATACTCCATACTGCTATACATTATAGGTTTCTGCTGCTACGCTCAAATGCCGGGAACGAGTAGAGGTATGCGCGTTGAATCGGTAATAAATGAGTGAGTGAGCTGTTACGTTACCTCGCTTCTTAATTGAATATAATTTCATAACGTTTATCTGAAACAAAAAAAAATTAAAATTATTTTTATGCGTCGACAAATTGTTAAAAATATATTTGTAAAAAAATAAGGTATACCCTAGAAATGGTAGAAAATATTCCACAATCTTTTAAAACCATGTATTGGATAAATATTTATTTATATAGATATGGTTGATAAATATTATATTTTAATTACAACAATTAACATTTCAAGGACAACAATAAACAAATTTCTGGGCCAACAAAACAATAATATAAATTTAATATATCCGTAAAACATAAACTTTACCGCATTTGTTTCTTCAATTGATATTATCATCAATTCGTCCATAAAAAATATTATTTTTGGGTAACATATCTCGAAAACTGATTTAAATATCAAGTTACGGTTTGAAAATTTGAAATCCCCAGACATTCTTTTATATATGTACCAATTTATATAAAATTAGTATTACGAAAACAATTTTTAAGTTATAAAGGTATAATAATGGTAATTTTTCATCAAATTTTTCGGGTAGAAATAGTTAAATTTAGGAGTTGATTTGTAAGTGTCGTACTAGATATTGGAAAGCGGTAACGTACTTGGGGTGTTCTAGGGAGTTATTAAAATTTATTTTCAAATATATTTTTATTACACAATATTGAATATATTGATTATCAATTATTATTTTTGGAAAGAAATCACTTAAATTAGGGGTTCATTTATAAGGGTCCTACATAATAAACAGAAAACAGAAATATACTGGGGTTGTTCTAGGGGGTTGCTAAAGTTCATTTTTAAAGAGATTTTGATATATAAGAATACATCGAGAAATAGTATATGAAGGTTACGTCATCAGATATTTCAATATTATTTATGTCCTAAATTTCATTATAAAATAATATAATTTACCTTAAATTACAGCTAGGCATTATAGTTCAACTGCATAAATACCATTTCACAAATATTATATCAAATAAATACACTATTTCAATCAAAAAATATAGCACAAGAAAATGTTCAAACAAACACTTGTTTTCTCAAACCTGCAGTCCTGTTCTCTACGCGTCTGTTGCCTCATGTTCGCACGTGATTGGCTATAATCTAAGCGAGTGATTGGCAATAATAACGAAGCTTGTGATTGGTTGATTCAGATTTAGAATTGTTATATGAAATATTTTAAATGTTAAATATTATATTTTCTCTTTTTCTCTCAATTTTAAACCAGCAATGTATGAAAAATGTTTGAAATTATAAACATTAAAAGTTTATTTGTAAAATAAATTCATCAGCATTTGCTGTTTGGATAGAGAAAGCATAAAGATAAAAAATTAATTGTAATTGTAGTATGACTAGCGAATGAAAGTTGAAACCCTAGAGAAATATAGAATTGTACGAAATATGCAAGTATGAAATTTTTGCATGAACCCATTTAAATACTGGACAAGGAATGCACAGAAATACATTACTATGTCTGGCTGAAAATAAATGGCCGACTAGGGTAACTGAATATCAAAACAGGGGTGCGTTTAAAATATTTTAAACATTTTTCGTTTATGTTGATTATAACAAAATATTTTCATTTTAATAATTTAGTTTGGCAATTCTATGCAATAGGATTATTTTAAATTTCCTCGATTAGTTATCCACACTTGAGGGTTACTTACACCTGAAACCAATCAACTAGAATTTGCGGTATTAATTTTTTTAAATACATCCCTTAATCCTGTTGCTAAGGTCATATTAAATGCCTCCTGGTATTGAGTACAATTCTAATCTTCTGTAACGGAATACACACGGGTCACTTTCCTTTCAAATCAAATATAGGGAAATGTTTTCAAAAGAAACTACATCTACTAAATAATCTAAACGTCAACTTTCATTCGCCAGTCATACTATAATTACAATTACACTTATACTTGAAAGGTACTGGGGCGGTAGATATTTTGCAAAGATAATAAACAAATAATCTAAAAATTTCAATTTGCAGTGAACTCACCACACCCGACAGACGGCACATCTTTCATATTAAAGTAATTTTTACAAATAACAAAACAAATTATTAAAGGAATAAACAAATAACCTTATTCCACTCCCTATATCGTAAGTAGGCTATTAGGATATTGTTTTTAGGAATGTATGTTTATTTTACTGTCAAAATATCTGTTTCTATTAGCAACGGGAAGTAAGGATTATCCTTACGTCCCTACAGCTGAAATTACCTCCCTCTTTGTGAAATACCAACAGTTAGATATTTTAAACTTGTCAAATATTTATTCATTCTTCTAATTTATAATTTTGAATTTAATTTCTATCAAATTGTCCTCGTAATGATGGACACCCTTTTTGCAAGATTTGTTATTCATTATCATTTTCTGCTGAATAATATTTTATTTTTATGCTTTTAATGTATTAAAAGCATAGTTACTTGACAATTGTAATGATGGGCACCCTTTTTGCAAATAAGTATGTGTACATTTAACTGCCTATCACTTTTGGAACTGCCTATACAAAAACATCAATGCTGATGTATATTATAGAGAATTTCATGTAGATTCCAAATTTTCAACGTACAAGTATCTAGCTTTTATGGTTTAAAAGCTACAGGCAAAAATAGAGAAAATGAGCTAGAGGAAAATTCATTGTCCTTAATAAAAAGTAAGCAAAAATATGTGTATTTTTGACTGCCTGTAACTTTTGGAACAGCCTACACAAAAACATCAGTGCTGATGTGTATTATAGAGAATTTCATGTAGATTCCAAATTTTCAACGTACAAGTTGCTAGCTTTATTGGTTTAAAAGCTACAGGCAAAAATAGAGAAAATAAGCTAGACGAAAATTCATTGTTCATAATAAAAATTATTCAAAAATATATGTACATTTAACTGTCAGTAACTTTTGGAACAGCCTACACAAAAACATCAGTGCTGATGTGTATTATAGAGAATTTCATGTAGATTCCAAATTTTCAACGTACAAGTTTCTAGCTTTTATGATTTAAAAGCTACAGGCAAAAATAGAGAAAATGAGCTAGAGGAAAATTCATTGTTCTTAATAAAAAGTAAGAAAAAATGTGTATTTTTGACTGCCTGTAACTTTTGGAACAGCCTACACAAAAACATCAGTGCTGATGTGTATTATAGAGAATTTCATGTAGATTCCAAATTTTCAACGTACAAGTTTCTAGCTTTTATGATTTAAAAGCTACAGGCAAAAATAGAGAAAATGAGCTAGAGGAAAATTCATTGTTCTTAATAAAAAGTAAGAAAAAATATGTGTATTTTTAACTGCCCGTAACTTTTGGAACAGCCTACACAAAAACATCAGTGCTGATGTGTATTATAGAGAATTTCATGTAGATTCCAAATTTTTAACGTACAAGTTGCTAGCTTTATTGGTTTAAAAGCTACAGGCAAAAATAGAGAAAATAAGCTAGACGAAAATTCATTGTTCATAATAAAAATTATTCAAAAATATATGTACATTTAACTGTCAGTAACTTTTGGAACAGCCTACACAAAAACATCAGTGCTGATGTGTATTATAGAGAATTTCATGTAGATTCCAAATTTTCAACGTACAAGTTTCTAGCTTTTATGATTTAAAAGCTACAGGCAAAAATAGAGAAAATGAGCTAGAGGAAAATTCATTGTTCTTAATAAAAAGTAAGAAAAAATGTGTATTTTTGACTGCCTGTAACTTTTGGAACAGCCTACACAAAAACATCAGTGCTGATGTGTATTATAGAGAATTTCATGTAGATTCCAAATTTTCAACGTACAAGTTTCTAGCTTTTATGGTTTAAAAGCTACAGGCAAAAATAGAGAAAATGAGCTAGAGGAAAATTCATTGTCCTTAATAAAAAGTAAGCAAAAATATGTGTATTTTTGACTGCCTGTAACTTTTGGAACAGCCTACACAAAAACATCAGTGCTGATGTGTATTATAGAGAATTTCATGTAGATTCCAAATTTTCAACGTACAAGTTGCTAGCTTTATTGGTTTAAAAGCTACAGGCAAAAATAGAGAAAATAAGCTAGACGAAAATTCATTGTTCATAATAAAAATTATTCAAAAATATATGTACATTTAACTGTCAGTAACTTTTGGAACAGCCTACACAAAAACATCAGTGCTGATGTGTATTATAGAGAATTTCATGTAGATTCCAAATTTTCAACGTACAAGTTTCTAGCTTTTATGATTTAAAAGCTACAGGCAAAAATAGAGAAAATGAGCTAGAGGAAAATTCATTGTTCTTAATAAAAAGTAAGAAAAAATGTGTATTTTTGACTGCCTGTAACTTTTGGAACAGCCTACACAAAAACATCAGTGCTGATGTGTATTATAGAGAATTTCATGTAGATTCCAAATTTTCAACGTACAAGTTTCTAGCTTTTATGATTTAAAAGCTACAGGCAAAAATAGAGAAAATGAGCTAGAGGAAAATTCATTGTTCTTAATAAAAAGTAAGAAAAAATATGTGTATTTTTAACTGCCCGTAACTTTTGGAACAGCCTACACAAAAACATCAGTGCTGATGTGTATTATAGAGAATTTCATGTAGATTCCAAATTTTCAACGTACAAGTTGCTAGCTTTATTGGTTTAAAAGCTACAGGCAAAAATAGAGAAAATAAGCTAGACGAAAATTCATTGTTCATAATAAAAATTATTCAAAAATATATGTACATTTAACTGTCAGTAACTTTTGGAACAGCCTACACAAAAACATCAGTGCTGATGTGTATTATAGAGAATTTCATGTAGATTCCAAATTTTCAACGTACAAGTTTCGAGCTTTTATGATT
Source organism: Harpalus rubripes (assembly GCA_963082715.1). NCBI lineage: Eukaryota > Metazoa > Arthropoda > Insecta > Coleoptera > Carabidae > Harpalus > Harpalus rubripes. The sequence continues at coordinate 22,956,233 of OY720460.1, read as the reverse complement.
TAAAAGCTACAGGGCAAAAATAGAGAAAATGAGCTAGAGGAAAATTCATTGTTCTTAATAAAAAGTAAGCAAAAATATGTGTATTTTTGACTGCCTGTAACTTTTGGAACAGCCTACACAAAAACATCAGTGCTGATGTGTATTATAGAGAATTTCATGTAGATTCCAAATTTTCAACGTACAAGTTTCTAGCTTTTATGATTTAAAAGCTACAGGCAAAAATAGAGAAAATGAGCTAGAGGAAAATTCATTGTTCTTAATAAAAAGTAAGAAAAAATATGTGTATTTTTAACTGCCTGTAACTTTTGGAACAGCCTACACAAAGACATCAGTGCTGATGTGTATTATAGAGAATTTCATGTAGATTCCAAATTTTCAACGTACAAGTTGCTAGCTTTAATGGTTTAAAAGCTACAGGCAAAAATATAGAAAATGAGCTAGACGAAAATTAATTTTTCATAGTCGCTAATAAAAACCGATTCCTTGACAGTAAAACATACATCCTTACATGTCCTAATAGCCTACTTACGATAACGGGAGTAGCAAAACATAGTTATAATGTTCTTTTACTTAAAACAATAAAACTAATCAAAATTAATCCATATAATTAAGATAATTAAAATTCTAGCTTACTGGTTGTTATTAAACAAAAGAAAATAAAACTTTAAATAGTTATTATTTTTGAAAAGTACCTACGACCTCAAATATGCTTAAAATAATATATTACAATCAATGTAATTTAAATAAATGTCTTCATATAATGTCAATTTTTAATACATTGCAATTTTCATAAGAAAATTCTTTTGCTTATAATAATTGAACGAACAAAAATAAATCCAAATACTTATTATATTTAAAATATGTACGATGTCGATTTATATATTAAACATAATATGCAACAATTGTATTCTTTTTATCTACGATCTATATTTTATATAATAAAGTAGCTTGCAGAAAATTACCCATAGTAATAATGCAACATATACGAGTTCAATACTTTTTTTTTTTGAAAAATAATATCGCAAATCAATTTAATTTAAAATTATATCACTACTGTATTTTATTTATTAAAATATAGATCACCTACCTTTGTTGTTTCCGTCAGACATCTTCGCCTTGGTGGTTCTTCGTACTTGAGAAATGCACCACTCTCAATTTTATTTCTTATATACTGCATACTGCTATACATTATAGGTTTCTGCTACGCTCAAATGCCGGGAACGAGTAGAGGTATGCGCGTTGTATCGGTAATGAGTCAGGAATGAGCTGTTACGTTACCTCGCTTCTTAATTAAATATAATTTCATAACATTTAACTAAAACAATAAAAAATAAAATTTAAAAATATTTTTCTGCGTCGAATTGTTAAAAATATATTTGTAAAAAAAAGAAATAAAGTCAATACACGTTTAGGTACATGTACCCTAGAAATGGTAGAAAATATTCCACAATCTTTTAAGACTATGTATTGTCTAAATATTTATTTTAATCGATATGGTTTATAAATATTATATTTTAATTACAACAACTAACATTTCAAGGACAACAATAAACAAACTTTTGGGCCAACAAAACAATAATATAAATTTAATATATTCGTAAAACATAAACTTTACCGTATTTGTTTCTTCAATTGATATTATCATCAATTCGCCCATACAAAATACGATTTTTGGGTAACATATCACGAAAACTGATTTAAATATCAAGTTACGGTTAGAAAATTTGAAATCCCCAGACATTCTTTTATATATGTACCAATTTATATAAAATTAGTATTAAGAAAACAATATTTAAGTTAAAAAGGTATAAAAATGGTAATTTTTCATCAAATTTTTCGAGTAGAAATAGTTAAATTTAGGAGTTGATTTGTAAGTGTCGTACTAGATATTGGAAAGCGGTAACGTACTTGGGGTGTTCTAGGGAGTTATTAAAATTTATTTTCAAATATATTTTTATTACACAATATTGAATATATTGATTATCAATTATTATTTTTGGAAAGAATTCACTCAAATTAGGGGTTCATTTATAAGGGTCTTACATAATAAACAGAAAACAGAAATATACTGGGGTTGTTCTAGGGGGTTGCTAAAGTTCATTTTTAGAGAGATATTGATATATACGAATACATCGAAAAATAGTATATGATCATATATTTCAATATTATTTATGTCCTAAATTTCATTATAAAATAATATAATTTACCTTAATATACAGCTAGGCATTATAGTTCAACTGCATAAATACCATTTCACAAATATTATATCAAATAAATACACCATTTTAATCAAAAAATATATCACTAGAAAATGTTCAAACAAACACGTGTTTTCTCAAACCTGCAGTCCTGTTCTCTACGCGTCTGCTGCCTCATGTTCGCACGTCATTGGCTATAATCTAAGCGAGTGATTGGCAATAATAACGAAGCTTGTGATTGGTTGATTCAGATTTAGAATTGTTATATGAAATATTTTAAATGTTAAATATTATATTTTCTCTTTTTCTCTCAATTTTAAACCAGCAATGTATGAAAATAATTAAATAATAATTATTAGTTTGTGATATTCTTTAAACTATTGTGTGATAGATCAGTTAAATTAGTCTAACGTGTAATAGTTTTCCTGCAACTATTTAAAATGTTATGCTCTCAAGATATATGCTAATCATATGTTCCCAGATATTGATTTTATTGATAAATAGTCGAAATTTCAACTTTAAATTGTTTGATTATTTTACAGACATCCCTGAAAGATATATTTCTTTCAATGTAGCACTCAAAATCGAATTTGAGTACAAGATAATATTTACACATATATTATAGTTATATTCAATTGACTATAAGTTTACATGGTTGAACATGAGATCAAATATTTTATAAAAAAATGAAGTTTCCTACCAGTTCATCCGTCGGTGGTCGTTAAAAGCTTCTTTAGAAGAACTATTGGATAAAATTTCGTGTGACAAACGTGTCTTCATTAAACAAGACAGTTGATTTATTTAATGAATACACGTGTACCATGCGACATTTTATCCAACAGTTTTGAAATGATTTCTAATATATTTGCAATTTGCTTTAATTTGATATTTCGAAAGCACATTTGATAATAAATTGCAGAGAAGACCATCTAATGTATATATATATATATATATATATATATATATATATATATATATATATATATATATATATAAGGGCTTAACAAAGTAAAATAATTATAATCACTAGACAAGATTTGCAAAAATTCTAAATGGGACATATTTGCTTTTGCCTTAAAGCCACAGAATTGTTAAACAAATAGAATGAAATCTAAAGATTTTTACGTTATACATGCAGACAGCTCGTTTGAATTTCTGGGTTGTGGGGCCCTAATTCAGTAACTGCGTTGTTTCCTGTTTCTCCTAAACATGCTCTGCCTTTTCTGCTTCCATTTCCATGCTTCCGAAGCCCTTATGGTCATGCATGCAATCTAAAATAAAAAGAGAAATGAGTTACTTCTTCAGTCATACTTTTGTGCATTACATAATTATTATCGTTGGTACATCTTTAAAATTCATTACACATAACGCCAAAAGTTGTAAAAGAAGAAAAAGCTTTGATTTCTTTAAATAAATTTTTTGATAATACGTTTGTTCGCTCCGCTCCCTGCGTCTACCGCAAACCGCGGCGGTAAAATTTGCTGTTCTTTTCGATTCGCGCTTCACTGTAGTCATTAAATTTTGTTCGTTCCGCTTTTCTAGTAACTTGCGGTAAAACGCCGCGGCAGCTGGCGGTGATAATTTTTGCAGTGACTCATGGCTCGGTGGTAAAAAATAATTGGCGGTAATGTTCGCATCTACATATGCAGTGCCAGTTTGACAATAGGTTTGTTCGTTCCGCTATGTTGCGTTTTACCGCAAAACGCGGCGGTAATTGTCGCTGCGTTTTGCGATTTACTGCCAATCGCCGCGGTCCGTTCATCTACATTTCATATTCGGTTTTTAAACCGGTTTAAAAAACTTGTTTCTTATTAAGTAAGCACGTTAACTTGGACAGCCTGTGTACTTTTTTATAGTTACCATATGTTTTAAATAATCCACAATAATTGTTTTTACCCTATAAAATTAATAATTCTTGCATTTTCTGCTTGAAACATAGATACATTTTTGGATAGCTAAAGTAAACTCTCTTTTAATGTTATAATTTTGCCACTATGGAAATTACAAATTGGACCCCAAAACCTGAAATCTAATAGTCATAAAAAATCTGAGCATCGTTGTTTGAAGGCAAATAAAAAGGGTTCTTAACGACGTGCAAACCAAAATTCCATATAATTTCATATTTGGAAGTTATTTTTGAATATAAAAGGAAGTGGCTACAGAAGCGAACGCAGGGCCGTGTTCAAAAAATTAAGATCTCAAATTGGCATGGTTTTCGCAATTTCTCTAAATATACCTGAACATTACCCAACGTAACGCCCAAACTCAGGCTTGGAAAACGTGGGCCAAGCATGCGTTAGGTGAGGTTATTGTTGTTCTCTTTAGAGTAATATACAAGCAACCTTAGTAAGCTATTCAACAACGGTCCCGCGTTCGTGTCGGGATTTGAATTTTGAACAACGGTCCCGAACGTTAAGACGTCTTCGACGTTTCTAGTACTAAACGAGGTACTAAATCACGCCATTTGGAGTTTTGTACAGTAACCATATGTAGGCTTTTTTCGGGAAAAACAAAAACATTTTTAAAATAGTCTACTAATGGAGCAACTTTGCTCTAATTTAATCGACTTCGTATCTCTTATAGTTTACGAGATCCCAATGTGAGTCTCGAAAAATGGGCATATTAAATTTAAAAACCTAAGTCTTATTACAATTTTGCTCGCCGTGTCGCCCCTGACCAAGTGTCGCCCGTGTGCGACGCACACATATCGCACCCTGTGACGGCGCGCCTCTTTCTGGATATACGTATAACCAAAATTCCTGAAGTAAGCACATTACCGTCTGTCTAAACACACTATCATACATTACTCGGCATTCTTGCACCAAAACTACAAATTCTCTTGTACTAAGTCCATCCCTTTCAACCTCATATAATTACACAACTCGCCATAGAACTTTTCTGCCCACACGTTCTAAATGCCGTTGAATTACGGGCAGTACGAGGAAATTCTATTTTTAATTACTCAATGCTGAAAGTCTAATTTCCCTTCTTTTAACGATGTGGATTTGCATACTTTTATTTAATTTATGGAGAGATATGAAAAGAACAATATGAAATATTTCTGTTTTGTACAGAGTTTAGTATTGGATGTTGTGGTAGCATCTGTTCAATGCAGCGGCGACAAGATATTAGTTGCATCTGTGGTTGATTTATTAAACTTGGGGAATTAATGTGTAATTTATTTGTAAATGTAATGAGGAATTGTTGGAGTGTTACTGAAAGTTGTTCGCTCGCAGTGCTGGTTTATATAAGGGTTAGGGGGAAGTATTGTTCATTTCGTGTCCCCAACAGTTGCAACAAATGGTACTATTTGTAACAAATATTTGAGAGGGTGTAAAAAAATCAATCACAATATTATTTGTATTTCATAAAAATGTTCAATGGTAGTAAACAACCATTGTTCTACAAAAATGATTAATAAATAGGTAATTGCTCATCATTGTTTGATTTTTGTTACTTAACTTGAGATAAATTGAATTACAAAAATCTTTAAATTCCGACTGGTATATTATTATTATCATAACAACCCTGTTTTCAGGGTTGTTATATACCAAATAACACCCTAGAGCGTGTTATGAGTTGTTGCTATGGTAATGTTGTAAATAAAATGATAGTGATATTGGGATAAAGCCTAAAAACGAAGCAGAAGCATTCATAGCCTAACTAGTCCGTAAATTTTATTAAAACTTTCTGATCCGTAATCCATAGAATATTAAAAATTATAGTCGACGTTAAACATTGAACGCACCACGAGAGTTAAACGGACAATAACGCCTTCGGTCAACGTACGCATCTCGGGCCAGAGGCCCTTGGAAAGTACACTGTTAACCTCAGGCATTATTGTCCTTATAACACCCTTGATACGTTAATTACTATAACGGTAAGGAATATAGTTTTTCTTTTTGATTACCTCAAATTCAAAATAATAGAGTGATAATATTATTTTGCCAAAAGTTCTTTAATTGTCCTTAAATATGGAGCTGAGTTTAATAGAAATTTGGTTAAATCCTATATCTCGATCCGAATTAAAAGATATATGACAGTTCTATGTATTTTGTACAAATTCCACAAGGCCCGTATTCCAAGCGCACTTTTATAATAAAAGCGCTTTTATGGAGCGCGCTTTTACATTATATTCTTATGAGGACTGTGCTCCATAAAAGCGCTTTTATTATAAAAGTGCGCTCGGAATACGGGCCTATGCCTTTCTTACCTAAATGTGAAGGAAGATAAAAATCATGATTGAGACGTTTTAAAAAATTGTTAGTCTGAAATATTTGAGATTTTAAGCATCTATACATCTACGTCACAACTATTGCTATCTTTCTTGCGCAGCTATAAGTTACGTTAAAAATCAAATGCAGTTAAACTAAAAACAATTATGACATTTTAATACTACGAATTGCTTCAAAATTAAACGAACTTTCATTTAAAATAATTAAAAGTTAAAATGGAGGACTCCATTTTTCTTTCGACACCATCTAATGAAACAATAAGTCATAAGTTATTTCCTTTTTCCAGTGCCATGTTTCTTATATATTTTTAAAATTTTGTACAGATTCCCGGTTATCAATAATAGAAGATTTGATGATGTGAAAAAGAAAGCTAGAATAGAACTACCTATAAACATGAACTCTAATGTTACCATTTGAAATTTCAAAGGTAAACAAAGGCATTTTGGGACTTTTATTATAAATGGGAAACAATATTTTAATACGGTAGCTACTGTAACTGTACATGTTTATCATGTAATTACGAATTCGTTTATTTAGATATAATTTTCTTTCTAATTTGTTTTTTGGACAAAATCGTCTTGCAATTACTACAATTATCATTGATGATGATGAATTGTCCACACGATAATCACACCATACGCACACACTCATTCATACTTCTGAAGCACACAATTAAGAGCAAAAATACGCATAAGAAACAATCGCGTATTAAATTAGAAAGAATGTAAACAGGAAACTGTATAAAATGTACGTGTATTCGAAGTGAGAAACTTGAAGAACTTAATTTAAAATTTCCACCGGAAGTAAACCAGGAAGAACGCTACTATTAACCTGCTTGGGATGTAACATTTCACTCTTGCAGATGTCCCCTGTAGACCTTTAATATATTCACACTCCGTCGCACAATATTTCAACAACGGAATTTTCTCAAAGAGCTTCACATTCCAAAGGAAAAATTCTGTTTTAAAAGCATACGTTTTCAGGATAGGGAAGTGCGAACTATTTAACATATTTCATGTCGTGGTAATAACAGTTTTACATCCAGGAAAAGAAAGATATTTTATTTTTATTTGTTATATTGTATTGTGCCAATGAGAGCTTCATTTTGTAAAAGATGAAGAACGTATATCTCTTGTTTACATCTACTGCATTTTGAAGTAAATAAAGGACAAGGCCGAGTATGAGTTCATAGAAATGTAGGGTATTATAAAATACGGTCGCTTCATAAAATGAAGTTTTTTCTTTACTGTTTCGCATAATACGATGTAATTGTACATTGTTTTAAACATTACATGCCTAGATCAGTATCGTCTCTAATGTCGGTCAACGGGGCGTACGCCTGAGGCCCCAGGGGCTAGTGGGGCCCTGCACCGAGCCACCTTATATATATATATATATATATATATATATATATATATATATATACATACAGGGTGTACATGAAATAAGTGCATTAAATTTAACCAGTAATGTAACTCGACGAGAGCAACAATATTTCTTAATAACTTTTTATTCTAAAGTCTTTTAGATTTTGAGCTAAAATTCTTTAAAGATTTGCTGCATAGAGAACAAATGGCTGCTGCCGTATTCAAGTGGGATACAAACAGCTCAAAAATTGTTGGTTATCGGTTACACTTGCAGTCACAGTAATAAATAAACGAATCAACGGAAATAGCATTTATTATTAATTAATTCGTAATAGTATAATTTAAAAAAAAAGAAATTTAAATTTTGGATAAAAAATTATAAAGTTGTATATTGAACCAGGCTTTTAATCACCTGTGAATAGAGGAAGACGAGGAACGAGATAACGAAGAAGAGCAAAAGCAAAAAGCATAGTTATTAGGTTATAAGATGATTATTTCTCGTCGACAAATCATAATAGTTTGAATACGTTATTCAAAAAATGTACAAACTTTTGTCCATTTAAACGAGGTACAAGAGTACCAATAATTAGTCGTCCATTTATTGTTCCCGACCAAACATTTTTTAATGAAAATTTTTACAGTATTTTCGTCTGTTGAAATATGTATTGTGCATAATAAATACACCTTCCCAAGTAAATACAGTCTCATTAATGAACATTATGAGCCATTCCTAAAACTGAAGTCTGTTATGTGCTGAAAACTTCGAACTTTTTGCACATTGTATGGATACAAGTGTTGCTTTTTTAAAAGTTGTCATATGTGACGCTCCGTATTGAGATAAAGATGTACAAGATTAACAAATGTGCGAATATTAGGAACAGTATGATTTGGAAACGCTCCGTCTAAATGCGTTGGCAACTCTATAACACTGTCTTTAAATCAACCACAAATTAAGATGTAGTAAAGATACGAATAAATAAATAAACCATAGGTAAGTAATTACAATGTCTGTGTACTCGCTATTTGTAAACATAAGCATTTTGACAGAATTTTACCTGATAAACAAGTTTATTACTAATGCCAAAATTTAATTGCAACAACTGACAGGACTGTCAATTGCTAAAACAAAATTTTTCAGAGCTATTGCTAATGCATTCAATTATTAGAAAAATACTTGGAACGACTCGTCAATGTACGGGGCTGTAAAAATGCTAATAAAATATGCGATTTCGAGAAAAAGTTATTAAGAAATATTGTTGCTCTCGACGAGATATATTACTGGTTAAATTTAATGCACTTATTTCATTTACACCCTATATATATATATATATATATATATATATATATATATATATATATATATATATATATATATATATATATATATTCTTCTTCTGCAAGAATGTTCCCTACGCTGCTGAATGTATTATTTTTGTATTGAAATACTGTCAATCATCCTCCTGATCAGATATCCATATCATATTTATGTTATACATTGTCGAAGGATCATAATGAATTCATGGTGTAAGTAAATTTTCCGTCAATTATATATTCAGAGCTTGCTATCTATGAGTAGCACAAGCATCCTGCAGGCTGGCAGGCGAATAGGCGATTATCCAACACAAACATCTGCACTATGGCCTACATTTCAAACACGTCTGAGCTTCTTTCACAGCTAGGACGTGTTAGGCAGCCACGTCTCGCTCGAGGACAGGGGCTTGTTGACTCTCGCAGTGACCTTATGACCTTCTGCGTTCAGGGAAGCTGATTGAATTTAGGTTTCCGCCCTAAGGATCTAGTGGGTGTTAATAATAAAGAAATGGGGTTGCCTTCGATTTCAACCGATTAAAGAAATTTAAAAATGATTTTCAATTTTCTTCTTCATCTTCTACATATTCTTGATATCCATAGTCAGTGTGAGATTTACTATTTTCAAGGTTAATTTTTAATCCGTTCCTTCTACTTCTTTCCATTCTGCTATTTTATCTTCTCAAATTTTCTTCGGTCCTTCCCTTTCTTTTTTTGTTCATATTTTCATATGGTCTGGGAAAATTTTGTTTCAGAAAGTTGGCTCCACTGTCATGTAGAGGGACTCCTCCAAGGATGTTCTAATAAGACACTGGATAGCTGACATACGTTTAACAAGTGAGGCAAGTGGTGAGGGTAGGGCGCCATTTGCAGAAAAGGCAAAACGTCAAACGTTCGTTGGTCTATTATTGCATTATATGGTAGATTTCTTGAATAAAGTGGTGTTTGTGTTGTGATCTTAGTGAATAAATACTTTAAGTGAGATATTTCCATAATAAAAGGGAATATGTCGTCTTCTTGTAGTGCTTTTGGGTGCACAAATAGACATAGCAAGGATAACCCTCGACAATTTTTCAAGTATTGTTGTTCATATATTGTTTTAAATATTTTACAGATTTCCTTTAAATAATAGTGGTATATTACGATTGTGGATAGATGCCATAAGAAGAAAAGATTCCACACCTACAAAAGCATCAAAAAATTGCAGTGATCATTTTCTTGAAACTGATTATTTGAAAAGGTCTGGAATTTATACAAGAAGATTAAAACCAGACTCAGCATATTCTGTATTTCCAAATTTTCCACCACATATGCAGAAAGCATTTATTTAATCAGCAAATATTATTTTTAAATTCATAGTCCTATTTTATTGTAGATTTGCTATATATATATATATATATATATATATATATATATATATATATATATATATATATAATACATGTATATTATATTATTAAAATAACTATAATTTTTAAAATGTACGCAATAAATTTAAAAAAGATCTGTTAATTCATCCCATTTATAATTTGTTTCTACATGTAATTTTAAATTTGGCGCGTATTTTGCCTTTTCTGCAAATGGCTGCATTCCAGTTGCTTGCCTCACAGGTGAATACGTGCACAACATACAAGTTAGAAATCCAGTGTATATATTAATATATCCTTTTGCCAATATATCTTTAATTTTTGGACGACCCTCTTATTTTCTAATAGGCTGAGTAGGAGTAAAAATGTCAATTTTCATCGTTAGTCTTTATTTATTAATATTAGAGTATGTATAAATAAGCAGAACGATTAATAAATATTTTATACGCATATAACTACCCTTAAAATCAATTAGTAAATAATCAAACAATATATACAAATGTAAATAAACATCAACTGAAAGTTTATGTTTGACGCATATTCAAAAGCCTTTTGTGTTTTTCTGCCTGTATATTCGGCCGTAAATAAATTCCCCACATGTGGAACATTGCAGCTGTATTGTAGTCTGCTAATAGTAGCGCTCAAATTCACGACGGGCACACATTACCTGCGGCGCCCCAAACAATTGATAGAGTTTAGTGTTTCCTGCAAACAGTGCTACCAACTGTCGACTGTCGCAGTCCCTACGGGGCCACAATACTAATGATGTTGTTTTTGCTTAATTGTTTAATTGCATTTGGAGATGAATAGATGGATTTGTGACGATTTAGATGCATGAGATTATAATTGATACATGAATTTCTAATAATTTAAATCAGTTTGCGAATCATTACACCCGTCTTTCAAAGGGAGATAAAGCTTATATAAATAATTACAGACCTACTTCTGTAATAAACACTTTTGCAAAAAATTTAGAAAAAGTTCTATATAATTTAATTTATTCTAGCACTAGGTCATTAATCTCCTGTAATCAGCACGGATTTGTGAAAGGGCGCTCCACTACAACCGACTTAGCCTCCTTCAACCAGTATGTCTGTGAGATACTTGATGTTCGTGGACAAGTTGATATATACAGACTTTTCTCGGGCTTTCGACAGCATCGACCATGGGTTATTATTGAAAAAAATTAGTAAATATGGAGCAGCACCCAATTTAACACAACTGTTACAATCTTATCTCACAGATAGAACTTGTTATGTTTCTTACAATGGCTTTTCTTCAAAACATTTTACACCTATGTCAGGAGTATCCCAAGGCTCCAATTTAGGCCCTTTATTATTTTTGTTATTCATAAAAACTTGAGTTGTTTACCTGTCATGTTCTTGCTTACACAGAGGATGTTAAAGTATTTTGCAACATTAACACAATCAATGACTCCCACATTTTACAAAAAAAAACATAGACATTCTGGCTTCTTGGTGTCAAGACAACAAACTAATCCTAAATGCTAATAAGTGCTGTTATATTACATACACCCGTCGACATAATCCCATATCTCTTCAATACAATATTAACGGTAATAACATAACTAAAAAGGATTCTATAAAAGATTTAGGTGTGACATTTTCAGCTCACCTTAAATTTACCGAACACAAATAATATTTGCGCTTCCGCTATTAAAACTCTTGGCTTCATCAGAATCACAAAACCCTTCAATGACATTTCAATGTTGAAATTTTATATTTCTCATTTGTTATTAGTAAATTTGATTATGCGTTTCTAATATGGTACCCTTCCTTTGATTATCAATTAGATGCTATAAATCGTGTACATCGGCGCTTTTTAAAATATTTATCCTTTAAACTCGTTAGAATATATCCTGAACGTGGCATTGATATGGATATTTTATTACAGCGTCATGACATGCCTTCTCTCAATACCAGACGTGAACTTCAAGCAGCTAAATTTCTGTCATTGCTTTTAACCAACAAAATTGATTGTCCCTATTTATTGTCTTGTATTGCACTGCATGTTCCTAGATTAGCTTCCAGACACAACACGACATTCTATCTTCCAACTCCAAATATCGATGTCCTGGATAAGTCACCGGTCCATGTGATGTGCCGAAATGCAGAGAAACATTCTGAAGATGTATTTATTTAATTTTTGTATATTATATTATAATTATTATATTTTTCTATTTAATTATACTTATTACTTTTTTTGTTAATTAATTCCCTGTAATTGGATACTGTTGGGAATAAAATTATTATTATTATTATTTTGAGGAAACTATATATTAATTTGTAGTTCAAAGATGTCTCACGACTAATTATGCTGTTCTATAGAAACTAATTACTTAACTTTAATCATAAATGACTGTATGTACTTATTAACAACGAATCTTTATACTTTAATTGCGTACCTTATTCTATCAAATATCAAATGTTGATTCTTTTTTGAGTCTATTTTATCACCGACATTTTTCAGCGACACTGCAAGTCTAAAGCTCCAGGTCGACACGAAGTGGTTACATTGACACGCATAAAGCTCCTGAAGCTTACAATCTAATCATCCTGTATCAATCGTTCCTCGCAACTTTCAACGGTCCCCAGGGAGCGACCTACATTGAATAGGATTACGTTTTTTTATGCATAGGAAATATTATACAGGGTGTTAATGAATACGTGTTACACATTTTTAGGGCATTCAGTACTGGCCAAAATGAGTAAAAAATCTTTATTAACATATGTCTGATCTTCAATATTTTGTATTAGAAGCGAAGACTTTAATTCAAATTACTTGAGGCCTCAAGCGCAATTAAATTTTGACCCCCAACCACCGCCCCCCCCCCATTATAGTGAACAGTCTACGCGTACGTACGATTTATTTGAAAACATGGATTATTAATAAAAAAAAATCAAATATATATATATATATATATATATATATATATATATATATATATATATTTATACTTTAAAAAAATGCCATAATCAGTATAAATTTAGCGTTCTAATTTTTGTGGAATTTAATATTTTTCACGGTTTTGAAACTATATATATATATATATATATATATATATATATATATATATATATATATATATATATATATATATATATATATATATATATATAGTTGCAAAACCGTGAAAAATTTAAATTCCATAGAAATTAGAACGCTAAATTTATACTGATTATGGCATTTTTTTTAAAAGTAGGGTTAAATTCCTAAAGAATGAATGTACTTAACATTAAAGTATTTTTAAAAATTTGTAAGTGAAAATGTTACATTTTTCACGAATACAACCTAAAAAACTAATAATCATTTTATCGCGAAATACTTACAACCACCCAAACAGAGATAACATATCTATTTACATTACAGTATATACCCGAATTTCGTCAAATTGAGTTCCGTGGGTTAAGTTACAGTTAGAATAAAGTATTTTTTGAAAATTTATAAGCGAAGAAGTTTTAATAGGCTACTTGCGTGGTACTGAAAATCTGATATCTATCACTAAATACCTAAAGTTAAGTTGGAAACGTATGTAGAAATATATATTTTATTTAAAAAAAATTATATGTTTTTTAATACATTAAGAAATAAGATTTTCTTTGACGTCATTATTGTGAACTGGAGAAAGGGATGCATATTTAAGAATGTAACCTGTAGATGGCGAGCGAGTTCGAGTTTTAATTTGATTTTGACTTTATTTCATTTTTCTGTCACTGTCTCTCTTCTTTATTATTTACAATTTGCGTGGTTTCTATTACTTTTATTACGTATTTCTATTTGTTAAGAAGGATTTTGAAAGATTTTAACTTAGCTTATACTCGTACAAGATTAAAATGACAAACGAAAATATTAACCTCTAAACCATTATTCAAACGTCAAACAGATGATCTGTCATGTTTAAATTACCCGCACATGCCGTTTTTATTGGACGTACCGATGTTATTGCTCTACGGCCATTCATTGGTTCGCCGTAATTTTACGTTATACACAGCGGTAATTTAAATATTAAAATTTCATTAATTTTTTTTCTGTCCAATTAATGAAAATTTTGCCAAAAGAAAAAATATGGGTAGCAAGTTTTTATCGTCTCTTCAAAAATATTAAATAAAAAATGGCACGCAAGTAGTCCATTTTCACAAATACACCCTTTAGAATAGACCTCTAAAGTGATGACGTCAAAATCGAGCGGGAATTACAAAAGTTGAAAGTAGGCTTCCGGTTTCTTAACTGTATTTTGAAAGAGTTGTGAACGAACCGTACTAGCGGCAAATTTAAAGTAAATAATAAGAATATTCTATCTTTATCTCGTCAGTATAGAGCAAAATTGCATATGATTTGAAATATGGCCGGTAGGCCGCCACACAACAAATGGCATACATGGCGATATTCATTTGTTAATTGAATTTATAGAATACTATTAAATTATTTTTATTAGGAAAATAATAATAATACTTAATAATAATAATAATAATAATAATAATAATAATAATAATAAAACAATTTTTACCTCCCGATACCCTTGGTAAGGGAGTTATAGGGATCGTACTAAAAATCGGATATCGAGATTTTGGTAAATGACCACGTTTTAAGGTCCCTAGAATCCAATTTTAACATTTTCACGATGATGTCTGGGTGTACGTGTGTATCCTTCATTCTAACTCAAATACCATCATTCAAAAAAATTTGAAACCTTGTATTTCGAACTTTTTCTGTAATGGGAAGAGCCCATTAGATTTTGGTGAAAATCGGATAACCGGAAATGGCACTTTACTAGAAGCTCAAAATAGTTTTTCTTCGAAAAATACCTTTAAATGTTATGTTTTCGGGATTAATGCTATTATAAAAATTAAAGATTATTAAATTTTCTATAGATTTGCATTAATACTTTTTCTATATATTTTATGGATAAATTTATAAAATTATCTATAATTTAAATCCCAGAGCCTACGTTTTAAACAATCAAAACGCAGTTATTCAAATGTATGTAACTGACAGATAAATGTCACTATGAAAGAACTAATCATTTCAAAATAACCATAAGTAAATATGTAGATATGTATTTAAATTAATAAAAATTAACGATTCAAAAATGTTTAAGCTTATCCTCATTTTTGGATTAGTAAATTCTATTCTTTCCCGGTATTTAAAATTTAATCTTCATTTTATTATAGCTCCGGAGGCTCAGTGGTTAGAGCAACGCTTCATGTCATGAGTGCCCTCGTGGCTCTGGGTTCGAATCCCACTAAGGCATGGATGTGTGTGAATGTGAATTCACTCTGTAATTGGGATTTAATCCTGTTGAGGGGTTTTAAAAAAGGTAGTAACTTGGGTTAGATTAGACTATATTTTAAGATATAAACTGTCAAAATTAGAGTAAAATTCGCTAATCCTTTTTGTGTGTATGTGGATGTGTGTGTGGATGTGTGGATCCACGATTTCTCAAATACTACTCGTATTTAACTACGGATTCTTCAATCTAACAATAATGAGAAGAGTTGATTAAGTTTTGGTAACAATTGGACAACCGGAAGTAGTAGTTACAAGAAAAAAATCATCTAAATATTATTTATAGAGGTTATGTGCTGGCCACATCAGGTTTTTTATTTTGAGACCTGAAATTTAAGACCCCCTCGACTTAAAATGCCCCATGCGCGCGCTTCTTGCGCCTGTGCGGAAATCCGCCACTCTGCAGAACACATAATCGTTATACGTTTTTGACAAATGTGTCCAACAATCGAACAGTCAAACTAAATTCAACCCCCATTATTCACCGTTCCTGTGTGACTGGAACCCCTGCGCTACAGGAATTCATAACGAGATGTAGTGCCAACTCCAATTTGCATGAACACCCTTCCCGTCCCACAACGCACCCTGTAACACTTGTTCCTACCCATACCCTTCATTGCGTCGCCTACCGCTACATCGAAAATAATTATTGCCTTCAAATGGAATTCGTAATATTGCGCGCTGCGCTAAGACCCGGTAAATACACAATGGAAATGTATACGTATACCAGTTGAGCCACTCGTACACGAAATGGTAAATTGCTATCTATTGAATAGGAGCTGGGAATGCCGCAGTTTTGAGATGCTGTGTTGTGCTGTTGTTTGAGAGCGAACGCGTGGAAGATAAACGGTTTTATTTACAGGGGAATTAGATTATGTTATTGAGTTTGTAAGCCTTCATTCATAACTGTCGTTTGGGTTTCTGTTGTAAATGAATAAATATATCATTGTTGGTGGAATATTTAGCATTAAGAGATTCATTAATATTAGTTGAAGATATCAGAGGAAGATTGTACAATGTACAAGTATATCGTATTCTGCTAAACAATAAATAAATTAGTAACCATAAATAGTTATTTACGATACAAGTACGTAAAGCTCGTCTTTAATCCCGAATGGGTCGGAATTAAAGCACGAACGCAACAAAGGTTTTATGCAGTGGCGTACCTAGGGCGGGGCAAACAGGGCAGGTGCCCCGGGCGCCAGAACCAAGGGGACGCCGCTTGGAGCCCTTGGTATCCGTATGTAGGTGCCAGAATTTGAATTGTAAAAACTGTTGATTAAAGTACATATTGACATTTTTCGGAACTGTTGAAGCTCTTTACCTGTTTGTTCATCGTCTACTCAACGCTGGGAAATAATCAAAAACGCTGTGCCCATAGTTATTAAATCTGAGTCTAAAACAATATGGAGTGCAAAAGTGGAAGCTGTGAAGCCCATAGACAACTACCTTGACGACATACTCCCAAGTTCTCGAGACTATAATGGATGATGCAAATGAAACGAGAAGTAATGTTACGCAATTGTACAACCGTATGTTGACACTCGATTTTCTGACTCTACTTGGATTTTGGACGAGAGTACTCATTCCTGTTGATAGATTCAGAAAAGACTGCAAGGAATAAATATGAACTTTCATGATGCCACCTTAGATTTGAAAGGTATAAGAGATTATTTTCGTAACGAAAGAGAAACTTTGGTGACTGAAGCTCTAGAAATTGGACTTATTCTCTGCCAAACTGGGATGTTGAAACCGAAAAACGCCAACGGCGAAAAATATTCGAATAGCCATGCAAATAATGTTGCCTATTGCAGTTTCCATCGCTAGCTATGAAAGATCTTTCAACAAATTAAAACTGATCTTAAATTATCTGAGAGTCTCCATGGGTCAAGATCGATTAAGTGATCTTGCTTTGATGAGCGCTGAAAGGGAAGAAACTGAAAAGACCGATTTCGAGCACGTTATTAATGCCTTTGCATCAATGAAGACAAGGATGTAAAAAATATATATGGTATATGTTTATCGGTCGATTCGCGGAACACCCGTATATTGATAGTTATTTTGTTATTGCTGATTCATTCATGGTTGAAGTTCCTTAAGAATATGGATATTCTTAAGTAATTTCAACAATACAAATGCCACATATCTCGCTACCCTAAAGCGAGAAAGAAGTAATCTTGATTTTACATTATTGACAGGGGGCGCAATTACGACCCTTGCTCTGGGCGCCATTTCACTTAGGTACGCCACTGGTTTTATGACCCGTGAGTGACAAAAGATGCTTTACTTATGTGTATCGTACAATATTTTATCCACAATATAATCTTAGCTGAACGAACGGAAGAATATTCCAGAAAATATTACGTATTGTGTGACTGTTTGCATATGTGGGACGCCCAAATGTATGGTAGAATGTATCGCGGTTTATCTTTGATAGGCCATATTAGTTTTTAAGTTAATAAATAGTTCAAATTTTGTTCTAAATCCAGGTGTAAAAGCCTGTTACAGATACCAAATAATTCGTCGCTCCTTCCAGAGCAGAAAAAACATGGAAATGATCTTCAAGTAAATTCAATCCGGTCATAAAGACATTAATTATGAAATATTTCCAGTCGTGCTCATAAGAAGATCCTGGAAATCCTGGAGATGCAACAGCCGCTTCGAGATCAGCTACAGATATATTTAGTTCATAAGATATATTGTAATTTATTTATTCTTAGCTTTAAGATGTATTGTAACTTATTATTGTAAAAGAAAAAAAATTCCTAGTGTTTTAGCTGTGCAAAAGCCGCTGCGCAACACGGAGGTATTACGGATAAAAAGGTTGTAAATTTGGAAAGAAAAATGAAGTACTTTGCCCATATTCTTCGTTTTTTTGACATAGAAAAATCATAAAACTTTTAAAAAATAATTTTCAGTCCAAATTTTCGGTTTAAACCTTTCAAATCGTCAAAAAAGCGAAGAAAAAATTTGGAATTTTTTTCCCTAAGGTCTTTCCACGCAATTTTTTTTAACCTTGACAGATTTGGCCTATTTTCTCGCGTCCTATCGACTTTTTTGCGACATAGATACACCATTGTGTTCCTTCAAGTCTTCTCTATAACCTGAGTATAAATTTTACTTTTATGGAATTATATTATATAATATTTAAGGAACCTTCCGATGTTCTTTTAACATATGTATTTTTCAATTTAAAAATTCAGTTATAAGTACTATATAATTTATTTTTATTTTATATTAATACACTTTATATTAAAATTTAAATGCAATATTTATTTCTTCAAAAGCCGTTGGCTTGGGAAACTCTCCTGCAAGTTAATGCAAGAACAACCAAAATCAAGAATTTGTTCATTTTTGAAAGAATGATTTAAAATTCGTTAATTATGAGGTATTACAAAGACAAAAAGAGATATTTCATTTCAAGAAGGATTTAAGTGTTTATTGTATTAAAAACAATATTTATTCTTCAAACAATTCAAGAAAAAAACTAACTAGCATTAAAATTGGTCTAGACGTACAAAAACTACACAGTGCATATGACATCCCTCTGTAATTTATTTTCTAGTTTCTTGCACAAGAAATAATTGCTTCTTGCAACTTAAATGGTACTCCTACATAATAAGTATAAAGACAAAATAATTAAAAGTTATGCAGCTTCACAATCGTGGGCTGGTAGCCGTTTCAAGAAACACACGTTAAAATTTAATTTAGTTTATCAACTTTACTAATTTCCTGTTTCTGATTGGATTCACTTCCACTTTTATTTGAAACGGAAGTCACTGATTAAATAATTAAAATTCCGACAGAACTCTTCTTAGTTTTGAGTAAGCTTCGCACCTTTACAAAACAAAATAATCAACATTTGCAGGAAAATCTCTTTGAATTTTTTAATTAGACTGAAAAAAAAATCGTGATGTTTGTTGATGAAATGAAAACTCTCTTTACAGTCCTTACTCGTATATGCTTCTACACTTAGCGCTGACTGGCTGAATATGAAATGACAGTATACTTTTTCTACAACTGCAATTTACTTAAAATAGCAGAAATACACAAATTCACTTTTTGGATTACTTATAATAGCTTGTATGCACTACTACTACTCGTAATGAAACGAAAACTGTAGGAAGCTAACTTCAGCCCGTGCTTAACAAAGCAGCTCTTACTGGTTGGTAGCCTTACGTCCCATAATTTCGAAGCGAACGTTAATTTACATATTAACAATGGAATGAGAAAATTAGCTATTTGTCCAACAAGTAGGAAAAAATACATTTTTCCTAAGTGTTGCACATAAGATTTTTTCTATACTATCGTTTGGAATAAATGTAAAAATTTTCTGCTAAAATTTATAATAAATAAAGCTATTTGTTGCACCAACATTTTAATGAACCTGTTTCACATTTTTCAAAAAGTATTTTAAATGAAAGTGTATGCAATATATTTCTTATTAATAATTATTTTTTTTAATAATTTGTTGTTATTTTCATAAATAATTAAATAAAAAGATTGGCGCCAAAAATAGTCATGAAAAACAACTCCCCACTTCTGTGTCGTACAAGCACATACATTACGTCATTCACAGCTAATAGAAAAACAGTTTTTCCACCACCTGCGTTTTTTTGTGTTATTTAGATAAATAAACGTAGGCGATAGTTTGTCACATGTTAATAACAAATTTCTAATTTGACATTTGACGCTGACATTTTATAAATGAGTAATAAAGTAATAATGGCTAATAGACTACACGCAAGATATGTTGGACAGTTTAGCGATAGCTGGATGGTGGCTAAATTTATATCAGAAAACGATTGTTTGTTCCAGCCACAATTTTATTTTTTTCGCATCTTTTGGAATATTTATAAATTTAATAGTAGGTTTACTCCTAGCAGCATTTTTGCAAGAAGGCACAATACGATACTGTAAATTACTCATTTTATATTGAATTTTTTATTATCTAACACGAAATTTGACACTTGTTTGACAACTTTGACAATAAATTTATCATAACACTTGTAACAAAACACAAAGAATTGACACTTTAAAGTGACCAATTGTATGTGCTGTGACGTCACATTCTGTTTCAGATCACGTGACTTTTTCAAAATAATATCCAAATTAATAGTTGCTAGCTTCACGTTGCATCTAATTAAATTTAAATGCTATTTTGATCGCAAAAAAGATTATAGTTTATATAAAAGATTATTGAAAATAATTATTATTATTTCGAATATTAAATGGCACTAAATTGACCCCTGTGGTGCACTCTCCACGCCAGCAATGACTGGCCGTGAGGTGACGCCTGGTAAACGCCCGCACGGTACAAATATGTCATCATCATTACCGATATCTGCGTACAAAGCACATTGGCACACCCAGCAATGGGTAATATGCCGTGATGATATATTTATTTATTATTATTATAATTGGAAGATTATACCTCGTTTTTAAACAAAGCACAAATATTCCGGTTTCAGAATTTCATTTCTGGTGTTTTTGTTTCGTCTAGCGTGTCAGGTTGGAAAGCTGAGATAAGCCTGCTTTAAAACTCTCTCACTTTACATTGCAAAGCCAGTGGAAATATTTAGAAACACGGAGTCCTGCTTCAAGCACGGCGTTTACAAATGAAACGGCGGCGCTAACGGTGTAATACTTAACACTCTTCAAATATTTAAACGGTTGATCTGATATCTCATTGCGCTAAACATTTCACATATGTTTGACTTTATTCAAATTTTATACAAAGTTCAAACTGGAAAAGAGCGCAGTTGTAATTAAATATGATTAGAGAATTAAGGCCAACGCGCACTTGAGCGATCGGAGCGAAGAGCGGCGAAGAGAAGTTTTTTCATTCAATGTATTATTATGGGTATCGCGCACTTTGGAGCACAAAATTTAACAACTAATCGTTACGTCGAGTTGTTAATGTAGCAGCTGCATTTCTCCCGTTGTTAGTATTGTGGAGTAATTTGTGTTAGGAAATAAACTTTTATTGGATATAGAAGGACGACAGCAAAGGAAAACTATTTATAAACTAATATATATATATATATATATATATATATATATATATATATATATATATATATATATATATATATATATATATATATATATACCATTAGAGAATATTGTTCCGCGAACAATCTTGCACCCCGAATTTTCTTATCAATCATTATTATACACTCGAACGTCAAACTAATCAAAATCTGTCACTTTACGTTGTCAACAAAGTAGAAATATGTATTAATATTGAGAATCGACGTGCCTTTTAACTCACTTGTCTATAACTTCACTTCTATATTTAACAACGATTATTGAGAACGACCGTTTTTAACAATGTCGTTAATTATGTGTATGAATACCAATTGAATGACAGTTGTTACAAGAGTTGCTAAAAATCGTTGTTAACTCTCAATTGTTACCTAACGACTATGTTAACAACTATTTTAGTGAATTAGCCCGTATATCGACTTTAATATTTTAATGTTCCCTATAGAAGTCTCACCTAAATTTTAGGAATAAGTGACGAGTGGTTGTAAATGGCTGAAATTTATATGCAGCACAATTTCCACTTGAAGTGCAAATTAAGCAGAGTCTAAAGTTCTTGTGATTCTTAAGGTTTAAAAATCACCAACCATTACGTTTATCAATCTTTCTCTAATCTTTAATTCAAGCTCGTGATGAATGCATCTACGATTGAGCGCTCTTTGGCATTCAGCATCTGATTCCAATGGCAGTTCCGGGCGCTCCGGCTAACCGCAACTCCGGAGCGAGCAGTCGCCAACGTGTCAATACGGCACCGGAAACTAATATCCTGCCATTGACAATGCCCACTGCAATCTAGTTGTGGCCAGGATTAATTCAATTTCGCATCAAAATATTGCCGTTGCGATTGGATATGTGGATTATGATTGATGAAGTTTTGTTATTGTTTGGCATAAAAATAAAATTTGTTTATTTGTCCAGCTCATGATTTAAAATAATGGTTGTTTTAATCTCAAATAGCAACACATTGATCGTTATTAACAACGGATTAAGGGTGATTATCGTGCAGTTGACCACCATTGTTTTTTCTCTGGCACTCTTTTATTATTTGAACTTGAAACAAAAGATGCGTAATATTAATTTTTTCTGTAGCTGTTATTTGAAATATTTTTGTCTAAAATTATAGCAATCTAAAAAAATCTGATGTGGCCAACACATGACCTCCCGTCAATTCCATTTTTGAAATAGCAATGAGCTTTAAGTAAAGTATGACTTCCAGTTGATCGTTTGTAAACAAAATCTAATTTGTTGTTCCAATAAATAGAAAAGTCTATAATACCAAATTTTGGATTATATTTTATAATGTTTATCCTTGAAAATCTGTTAAGAGCTCCAAATTAAATATCACTTACGGTTATTATATAGGTATAATCAAAATCTAATGTTGTTTCAAATTATACACGAGTTTTAAATACCAAATTTGAGAAGTTTTGAATCATATTTTAATATATTTTTTCAAAAAAATCTGTTTTTAGCTATTTTAGAAAACATCTAGTAAAAAGTCTAATATAAAAGTCTTAAGTACCAAATTTGAAAAGTTTTGGATTGTATCAATTTAATTTTCACGAAAATTTGTTCAGAGCTTTAAATAAAGTATCACTTCCGGTGTATCAGTTTTAGCCAAAAGCTAATATGTTGCTTCCCTTTATATAAAAGTCTTTGGAATATATCCTATTATATTTTTCACGAAAATCTGTTGAGAACTTCAAGTAAAGTATCATTTCCGGATTATCAATTTTAACCAAAATTTAATATGTTATTTTTTTTCATATAAAAGTCTTAAATACTAAATTTGACAAGTTTTGGAGTATATCATAATATATTTTTCACGAAAATCTATTCAGAGCTTCAAGTAAAGTGTCACTCTGGTTTATTAATTTTAGGCAAAATCTAATATGTTGTTCTCGTTGATCTAGAAGTTTTAAATACTAAAATTGAAAAGTTTTGGATTATATTTTAATATAGTTTTTCATTAAAAACTGTTATGGGCTTCAAGTAAACAGTCACTTCCGGTTATCCAATTTTACCCAAAATCTAATCAACTCTTTATATGAATTTATAAAGTTTAAATACGGAAAATAGAAATATTTGGAAGTTTGTTATAAGAGTTATCGTGGACGGAAACATCGTCACACACACACACACACACACACACACACACACACACACACACACACACATACATATATACATACATACATATATACATACATACACACACACACACACACACACACACACACACACACACATCCACACATAGATAATTGTAAAAATAGTAAAAACGTGTTGCGGGGGACCCTAATTCGTACTTATTCACTGAAAACTCACTATCGAATCTTTGGACCAAAAACAGTACCTCCCTTATCTATGGTATGGCGGAAGGTAAGAATGCTACTAACAAATGTTGATAACTAAAGTTATGAACATATCTAATATATAAAATTTGTGAAGAACTTTGTTAAAAAAATATCCATTCTCATCATTAAATTATTATTTTAGTAACGAAATTAGAAAAACAAATATAAGGACAAGTAATAGAACCAGACAGTATTTTAATCGTGTTTCACCTTCAAAAGTCCATTTACAGAAAAGTAAAATGGAAGACAGCAAAAAAAGGAATCTATTTTATATCCCCGATAGTTTCAATAATACTAAGTCAGCAATTGCACTCCTATCAATGTTCAGGTCAGGTAGCACATAAGGTAAGGTATTACAACTATAAACGTTTTTAATTAAATTAGAAGTTTCCAAGTTTTGTTCCAATTTCAGTCGGTATTAAATTGTGTTAAGACTACGTGTTGAGATTAAATGTTGACGGAAACCGTTTTGTAGGGTTTTAATCGACATTCAGGATTCCAAGGGTGTATTGATTTAACGAAACTATTATGTGAGAGGCTGGACAAATAAGAGAAAAGGCCGCGAAATTTGGGATTTAGGTCATTGTTGTCCGGAATAAAAATGAGAACACGGGGATGGGAAATTTGATATAATTGTGTCTATTCTGTAATTCAATATTGTTAAAAACTTGTTAAAAAAATCAAGTATGTTAACAAAACAAAAAGGAGATTTTAGTTGTCAATTATATTTATAGTCCATTAGCTAAGACGAGATAATGTGGAATTATTCTTCTGAACAGAGACGTCATTATTGGTCAAAAGTGGATAATTTTGAAGCCGAACCAATAGAATGACTTCTTTCTGTTCAAGAATTAGTTCCACATTCGCTTGTCTCAGCGAATGAATTATATTGGATTATATTTTTAACTAGTTGCTAAAACTTAAGCATTGCCTTACAGAATATGCCCTAATTTATTCACTTGATCATTACATTTGTAAATTCAATTCTATTTAATAACGACTTCTGTAAAGTCGAATGTGTGAATATTATAGTACGACTAGCAAATGAAAGTTGACGTTTAGATTATTTAATAGATGTGGTTTCTAAAACTCATCTCATCATCAATAGTGCAAGTAGTACAACAAGGAAAAGTTAAACAGAGTAGTCAAGATTATTCAACATGTCAACCATGCCATAGGTCCTAACTCTGAAAAACAAGGGAAAGAACTGGGATTATATAGGGACGGGAATCACAGGTGAATGTTTACCTATAAACTAAGATAAATTTCGTCCAATAATAATGAGTCATTAAATTTTAAATCGTCCAATAAGATTTAACTTTTTAATAAATCGAAAAGATTTGAGTTTGGTATGGGATCGAGATCTGCGTTCGTCAAATTATTTTTATATTTATTTATTATTAAGCTCTCGTATGCATCTAAATACCTATCATTATTAATATGTTTTAAACTTTTAATATTAGAATTGTTTAAACTTTTGGAAGCTTTATCGTACGGTAGTGTTATGTATTTATTATTATTTTTATTATAATTTTCTATTTTTATTTTTCAACGTTAAAAGTATTTGTATATTCAGGGATGTATTTAACAAATTTAATACTGCAAATTCTAGTTCGTTCTTCTCAGGTGTAAACAACCCTCGAGTCGGAAATACTGTTTGAGGAAATTAAAAATAATTTTACTTCATAGAATTGCTAAACTAAATAATTTAAAGATCAAAATATTTTGTTATAATCAACATAAACGAAAAATGTTTAAAATATTTTAAAAGCACCCCTGTTTTGATATGCAGTTACCCTACTCATAGTATTGTACTCTTGTGCTTTCCTAGTCCAGTATTTAAATCGGTTCATGCAAAAATTTCATATCTGAATATTTCGTACAATTCTATTCTTCTCTAGGGTTTCAAAAGAAACCATATCTATAAAATAATTTAAACGTCAACTTTCATTCGCTAGTCATACCATATATCGTAATGTAATGCGTACATTATGTTAAATTTATGTCTGTTCGATCCAGAGACAGGAAGTTATTACGAATTACGACTATCTCTCTATGGAATCGTTTCGTATTTCGTGTTTGCAACTCATTTTGCATGATATTCAGTGTTACTTTCATATTGTATCGAACAAATGCATTGCAAGAGAGATGCAAATGTGAAATAGATATGTTAACAGTGAAACAGATATTTCTATATTGGAATTTATTGTTTTAAATTGATTTCTTTGGAGTAATACAAGTACAGAATACTTTTACTATGTTTCAAATAATGAAATATATTGGATTTTGTTTTGTTTGGTAATATTTGAGAGTACATCGACAAACGTAAAGAAACAAATTCAGTAAAAAAATAAATCAGGAAGAAACGAAGCGTTCCAAATTTCAATTAATTGACTTTATAATTAAACCTAGATTTATGTTCGTGATTTTAAAGACAATTTCTTGATTCAATGTTCGGAATAAGAAAACGAGCAGCGCAGACAAAGAAAACGAGAAGGACGATTTCGGTTACGGTGTCTCTTTCCGTTGTCGTGTCTTTGGAATTTTAATACTGTTCATTGTTTTGGAAATTTGTAATGAATAAATGATAATTTCAGGGCAAACGGAATCAAAGCGATTGTAATACAAAACAGTTTAACCATATTATATTTCTGCGAAACAACGTAGTTTCTGGTGGGAGACAAAAGCGTTATATGTATAAATGGAAACACATTTAGCTTAATCACAATTAGCTTATGTTTAGTACCGAATAAAATTAGTTTTTTTGACTTCTATTTGTGTGTAATGTACATTGTTAACATTTTCTCTGCGGTGTAGGTTGTTTCGTCCTAAACATGTACTTTAATTTCCATATAGCAGTTTGTATGTTAACTAGAGTTTTTCGTTTTGCTTCACTTTGTAGTATGCTGACAGCATCATGTACAAAACGGTGGAACTTCTTTTCGCATTTTGAAAATATACTTAATAATAAAAGCTACTGAATGCGTTTTTAGTACACTGGCTTATTATTAGTAGTATTATTAGTAGTGTAAACGATTCAAATTTGAAATTGCTGAATTTAGTGTCCCCAAACGTAACTCAAGGAAAACCTTCTGGTGAATCTAATAAATTCAAAATCAATAATTTTGAGACTGTGAGGTGACGCCTGGTAAGCGCCCTCATCGATACAGATATGTCATCATTTTAAAAATCTATAAATTTGGCACTTCCAGAAATGGTCGTGATATATTTATTTACCTTATAAAAAGTAAAAGTGATTTTTGAACCGTGCTGATAATTTAATAAAAAATCTGGTGTGCCAACACAATACCTCCCTCCATTTACAGCCCTATTCTCCAAAAAGATTAAGTTAATCCTTATTTTTGGATTAGGGAATTTTACTCTAATTTCGACATTTTATTTCTTAAAATATAGTCTAATCTAATTCAAGTAACTACCTTTTTTAAACCCCTCAATAGGATTAAATCCCAATTACATTCACACATATCCATGCCTTTGTTGGACTCGAAATCAGAGCCCCGAGGACACTTATGACATGAGGCGTTGCTCTAACCAATGAGCCACCGGAGCTATAATAAAATGAAGATTAAATTTTAAATACTGGGATAGAATAGAATTCACTAATTCAAAAATGAGGATTAGCTTAAACGTTTTTAAGAATCGTTCATTTTTATTAATCTAATTACATACCTACATATTTACTTATGCTGGAAACTGTATTGAATTCCTTTTCTACTGTTCTATTTACATTTTTCTTCTTAAAACGTTACTAATATTATTTTGAAATGATTAGTTCTGTGCTAGTGACATTTATCTGTCAGTTACATACATTTGAATAACTGTGTTTTGTTTGTTTAAATCGTAGGCTCTCTTATAGATAATTTTATAAATTTATCCATAAAATATATAGAAAAAGTACTAATGCAAATCTATAGAAAATTTAATAATCTTTAATTTTTAAAATAACATTAATCTCGAGGTATTTTTCTAGGAAAAACTATTTTGAGCTTCTAGTAAAGTGCTATATCCAGTTATCTGATTTTCACCAAAATCTAATGGGCTCTTTCCATTACAGAAAAAGTTCGAAATACAAGGTTCAAAATTTTCTGAATGATAATATTTGAGTTAGAGTGGAGGATCCACATATACACACATACACACAGACATAATCGTGAAAATGTTAAAATTGGATTCTAGGGACTTTAAAACGTGGTCATTTACCAAAATCATGACATGCGATTTTTAGCACGATCCCTATACCTTCCTTACCAAGGGTAGCGGGAGGTAAAAATACATGATCTACTGGGAAATCAATTATTTCGCGTATTAAACTCTTACAGATTTGCAGCCCTGTTGAAAAACGTCAATCATGTTGAACCCCAGTCCACTTCCAATACGATCTTGCTGTCGTCGTCATTGCGCAATGGCAGCGCGTTGACAGTCATTTGTTCACAGCTCGCATCTCAATTATCCCACGTCCACGTCAAGGCCTTTTGGATAGCATGGGATTAATTGGACTTGTAGAGCACGCGCTATGCTTGCTCTCTGGATGCAATGCATAGTAGCAGTAATTGGGACGCAGTAGTTGTTGATTAGAGGTATATAATCATAGTTGGTATTGAATACGAGTAGAAACTATCAAAGAATTTAATGGCGTGTTCGGTTCAAAATTGCAAGTCTTATAAGTATGTAAATCTGTAGAAAAATGACGAAAACACATCTATTTTTGTTGATTAATATAAAATTATAAAAGAAACTGGCAGCTTTCGTTGCAAATTTGTTCATTATTACAGATTAGCAAATCTGTAAGTTTTACGGCCTTGAATGGATCCCAGGATCACACGTAATTCTTTTTTTTGGCCAATCCATGTTTGGGGTGTGATTGTCACTTTACGTTGGCGGCAATTTGAATGTTAATGTTTTTGTGATAAGGCGAGGGTAAGAGCAATAACAAATAAATAGCTTTTTATAAACTTTTCTAAATTATAGTTTCAATAATCGCATTTTAACTCTGTTTATCTATTTTACTTATAAATGTCAATGTTTAGAAATTCTTATCGTATTATAATAGACACGACATTTATTTGTTGGTCATTAAGTTTAGAAATTAAGTATACGTGCGTGACTTTGAATGTAACATGTTAGGCTATGTTTAATTAATAATAATGTAATCATTTAGTTAAAAAGTTTAGTTATTTATTCAGTAAATCTCCAAACAAGTAATGTCCATGTCCGTAAATTTATCAAGTGTTCATAAAAAAGTGTATGTGTGTTCTTCCTTTTTATGAAGTTGTTGACGCCAACCATCCAAGCGTCCACCAATTAGAGTCAGTGGGTCATCTTGGGAGTAAGCAAATAAAGAAGTTTTATTAGCCATTCTCATCATCAGCGTTTAGGAGACCCCCTCGTGTTACATTTTGTGGGTGAAACTATCAAAGTGATGTAAAATAGCGCAAAAAGTACAATGATTAATTTAAAATTTATAAATTATTTGGTTGTTTTTTATTGCTTATCCAGTAATTATCAGGTTACCATATTTTTGAAAATTGGATGGAATATGTCATTTACAATTTAAAGAGATAGAAGATGGATACACACTTGTCTTGAAATCCATGGCGTTTTTTCATAAAATTTTTAGAAAATGTGAGAGAAGTCTCAGACAACTTTGAAAAACTTCTTGAAAGAAGATGTGGATATAAATTTTGTGGGTAGCAGTCAAATAAATTTTATTTTATTCTTCGGCCTCTACAAGTTTTGGCACCGCATGTGTCTTCTTCAGGAGCTACAAACGTTTTGTACAATTACAGCTTACAGCATTTTTTTAACAAATCATGTGGAAAAACTTTTTAATTAATTGAAAAACATTAAGAATAAACAACACGAAAATGAATAAAGTACACATCTGTGGTCGTCGAAAAAATAACAATAAATAAATGAACACATTAAAAGACTCTAAAAGTCGTCAAAAAAATGTATGAAAAAATATTTTAAGAAAAAACGTGCGCACCCAGTGAAAAAATAATATTATGTTTAAACAAGTTTCGAAGTTCACATGTATTGTAATAGCGCTAATTTTTTTTAAAAAACCGTCTCTTCTTTTGTTTTTAGTTTTGATTTTATTTTAATGTTAAATATTTATCTTGAAAGAAGTTACAAAAGCTTTTATTGAAGCTAAAATGTCTAACGATGCAAATTTTCACCGAGACTACTTTAATGACTGCAATATTTTTGACGTTTCATTTGACAGCCCCACTGGCAGTTATTGCCGCCATTTTACTTACTATTTCCAGCGATAGAAAGAGATAGTCGTTAAATTGAAAAATATTTTGTATAATTTACTTCTTCATTTACTTGTACAATAAATAATTACTAATATTGACGTAGAGAAAAATAATTAAACTTCAACTTTCTATAGGCATAAATAATAGAAAGTTGAAGTTTTTAATTACGAGAAGGAAAAATGAATTAACGATGAAAATGGTTATTATTCTGTAATTACAAATCGCTTATATTTCATTTTGAAATGGCAGATAAAATAAAAATACAAGTGTTACATTTATTAATTAAGCTGAATCCGCAGTTTATACTGTGCAATATTTTTTATCCAAACTAATTTCATTTTTACACAGACAAAAAAACATCAAATTTATGCAAACTGTGTTTACAAACAAAACTTTAAGATAAATCTCGTGATTAAAATTTAAAGTATCTGATAAATATTCAACAATTTTACGATAAGCGTTGGTTTATTAGTGTTTAGCACTTTTAACATCTCCGTTTTAAAACTATCTGACGGTTTTATGTTTGTGGTGAAAACTGTTCAAGATAAAAGTAAAACTTTTTTCACGCTTTGCTTTATCTACTTGTTTTCATATCTTTATTTATTGAGTTTCTGCGTTACGCTGCGATACTGAATAATAAAACTTTAAACATTTTATATTTAGGCAAGAGATATGAACTTCGATATTTATAAACCTCATCCGGAAAAGAAAGGATATAAAAGAGGATTTATTTATGACAGGGAACCATAAAACATTTCGAGAGAATGATATTTTTTACTTTTATTTTGTTGGGATATTTCTTTTATTTCGTTATGTGATAAGAATTGTGACTAACATTCTAAAATTTATTGTCGAGCTTTGTCAAAATTCATTTCTAGAACTTGTCTTAGTTTATTTAAAAATTACAAAAATGTAAGTCTTACAGATCTGTAAATCTGTAAATAATGAACAAATTCGCAACGAAAGCAGCCAATCTCACGTCTGTACATAATATTTTATATTTATTAAACAAAAATCTGATGTGGCCAACACAACCTCTCGCCAGATATTTTACCTGGTTGTACGCATAAAACGAAAAATATTTTTAATTACAAATAAATATATTCATGTCTCACTACAAAATAATTCTCACATATATTTGCAAAATTTATAGGATATTTTAATATAAATTATGTACAATACATACATTTTCTTTATATCATGAAATATTCTTTTTTACTATCCTTTTCTTTTTCTTTATATTTGTCATTTAATCAACTCTTCCCATTATTGTTAGATTGAGGAGTCCGTAGTTAAAAATGTTTTAAGTCTTATAGTAGATATTTGAGAAATCGTGAATCCAACATCCACACACACATACGGACATCATCGTAAAAATGTTATAATCGGATTCTAGGGACCTTAAAACGTGCTTATTCACTAAAATCTGGATATGCGATTTTTAGCATGAATTCAATACCTCTCTTAGCGAGAGGTAAAAAAAGATGTTGTTGTGAGTTATTTACAGATTAGTTTGTCTAAAAATTTATTTCTAGAATTTGAATTAGTTTATCTAAAAATTAAATTTCGAAGTTTGACTTAGTTTATTTAGAAACAAATTTTGGATTTAGATTATTAACTTCCGCAATTTGACTTCTAAAAAATTATTTCTGGAATCTTATTTAGTTTATCTAAGAATTCATTTCCGGAATTTGGCTTAGTTTATTTAAAATTTATTCATATTACTATACATTACGAAGAAATTACGAAGAAATGTCTGGTCATTACAATGTTTTGTAAAAGTTTTACATTAATACTCCAACATTGTCTAAGTTCATTACTGTATTTATTCTTCTCTTATTCGCTTTTTGTGATTTCAGAGCGAGAACGGTGAGAAATAATGTTCGCAAACTTTGAATTAAATTACCAATTAAACCCGTGCATGAATCTAATTCATTGTGAATGTCTCCGCTTTTAAAACTGGACGACAAACAAAGCTGCATTTACCCTACATGAAAATTTAAGCGGTCTTTGCTCATCGAATCGACAGTAGCACTTACCAGTGGTAACCTATTTACAGCAGTTGGTAATTGAATTTACCCGATTTAATGCTGGTTAGATTGTGTCCGATTTATAGCATTTGTTTGTGTACTTTACGAAATGGCTTGTATGTATTTGTTTGTTCGGACAGTGGCCAAAGGCCAAGAATAATACTCGAGCCAAGGGTGCCAACAGAACAGCTAAATTCACTATTCAACCAGGGCTAGATAAACACCAGACGGGCAGAGATTTCCCAAAGTGTTTTGAATAGTTAATATGTATTAAACAAACTAGTTTCTCCAACACAGGGGAGTATAATACAAGCTGCTATCAATCAACATGGCGCAAATATTTTAAAAATTTAGAGCTGCACTTTTTTGTTCAAGGATCACAGGGAGGGGGGGAGTTAATTTTTTTCTGAGTTTAAGATGAAATACCTGTACATTGAAACTCACAGAATGGGCAGTTGCAGATTTAACGACTTTTTATGCAAAGAAAAAAATCAAAATTAATTTGAGTAAAATTATTTCACCAATTAGGCAACGTTTGCGTAAAGAAAAACTGATTTTCTATGTTCCACTTTTCAATTTACACCCTGTACATTTAAGGCGCGACAAAAGCAGAAACTTAAAACTATGAACTACAAGACAACTACAATACCCAGATTTGCTGCTCGTTCCTATAATTAAAAATCTGGTGTGGCCAACACAATACCTACGGCCATTTACAGCCCGAGTCACAAAAAAGATTACATTAATCCTTATTTTTGGATTAGCGAATTTTACTCCAATTTTGGCAGTTTATTTCTTAAAATATACTTTAATATAATCCAAGTAACTACCTTTTTTGACAATAAAAGGAAGATTAAATTTTGAATACCGGGATAGAATAGAATTCACCAATACAAAAATGAGGATTATCTTAAATATTTTGCGAATTGTTAATTTTTATTAATCTAAATATATACCTACATATTTACTTATGCTGGAAACTGTATTGATTTCCTTTCCTATTGTTCTATTTATTTTTTTCTTTTTAAAATATTACTATTATTAATTCGAAATGATTAGTTCTTTGACAGTGATATTTATCTGTTAGTTACATACATTTGAATCACTGTGTAACTGTTTAAATTATAGATAACTTTATAAATTTATGAGTAAAATATGTAGATAAAGTATTAATGCAAATCTATAGAAATATATTAATAATCTTTAATTTTTATTATAACATTAATCTCGAAAAAATAACATATCAAGGTATTTTTCAAGAAAAACTATTTTGTGCTTCAAGTAAAATTTGATTTCCGGTTATCTGATTTACACCAAAATCTAATGGGCTCTCTCCGTAATAGAAAAAGGTCGAAATACAAGGTTTCAAAATTTCCTGAGTGATAGTATTTGAGTTAGAGTGGAGAATCCACACATACATACACACACACACACACACACACACACACACACACACACATACATACATACACACAGACATCATCGTGAAAATGTTACAATTGGATTCTATGGAGCTTAAAACGTGCTAATTTACCAAAATCTCGATATGAAATTTTTAGCACGATTCCTATACCTCTCTTACAAAGGGTAGTGGGAGGTAAAAATGAATAATAAATAATATAAAGAGAAGTGAAAGCAATGGCAAAATTTGAATCTAGAGCGTCATTTGTCAAATTTACGACTGCAAAAAAAAGCCAGAGATGCACCGAATTATAAATTCCCTGTATAGAATTCTTCACGTAAGAATAGCATCGCGCAATAATGTTTCATTTGTAGGTAGTTTATTATTGACTAAAAATCTGAAAATTGATATAGTTTATCTTGTAGAATCGAATGACGTATTTAATGAAATATTAAAATAAATATAAACGTGCCAAAATATTTTTGATAAAGTTTCTCGCCACTTTTGTGACATCAAAAAGCATATAAGGTGATACACATATTTGGGAACCGATTTCATATATATCTATTTCTTATTCATTTTAAATTTCACGAACTAAATTATTTGCAAAAAGAAAAGCGAACATTATTTTCAGTTCTTTTAGTGTAGAACTGTTGGGGATGGTCTACCACTGACAGTTAGAACGAGTTCTTTAGAGGCATTTATGTCCGGGGTATTTATTACTTCGATTATTGCGCAGAGAAAGGAAAAGTGGGAAAATAAATCGCCAAGTAAAGAAGCCGATAACTAACTTGATGTACTGGAAGCAGACCAAAGTGCTGGGTGCTGGCACTGTTGAAAAGTTCAAGCTTTTACTCCGGATATCTCGTTATATACGACGCCGACACATTATGGAGCTTTCATTCTGAGATATGTGAAAAATAAGAACTTACGGACATTTGGAATACTTAAGAAGAAAAGTGTCTTAGATATGAAATCATAAACAAACATAAATGTTAAAAATAACTTACCATATTTTTGTATTCTTCTACGAGACTGTATTCTTCCACAAAATATCTGAAAATAAAATAACTTAATCAGTAAAATATACAGAGTGTTAATAAAAAGAGTAAAAAATGAGGGTATTTATGATTCTCAGGGCCGGTATTTCCATCTCCGGATAAAGTTCAGGATAACTATTTGTCAGATAAATGATAAAATTTCGAATCGAAATAAAAGCATAAATGAAGTAAATTATATTCAAAATCATTTTTGGTGCGATATTGTTCATTTATCCGACAGATAAGTTATCCAGCATTTTATCCGAAGATGGAAATAACGGTTCTCAATTAAAAATAATTTTTTCAAAATTCGAAAAATTATTTCTTGTTTCATTTAATTCCTATTTCTACAACAATAGTGATATTTACTGTATATGTATATCAATAAATATTAATTTAATTACAAAGCTAATTTATTAGCTACATTTCATTTTAAAAAACATCTGATATGGCCAGCACATTACCTTCTGTCAGTTCTATGTATTTTATACAAATTCCATACAAACAGTTTCTTGCGAAAGATTCTGTATTTTCAGTACATTACCTGCCCTTAGTTCTATGTATTTTGTACAAATTCCATACAGAAAGTTTCTTAGAATTAATTCTATATTTGCAGTAAAATTATAACACAAACATGTCAATCGCAATTGACATTGACATCTGTCTATCAGAAATTTTTAAATTATATTAGCTGTTTCCAGTGTTATTGCATGGCTGATTGCTTTATGAAATTTATTTTTTTATAATTTTTAATCCTATATCCATTGAATATGAAGTATAAAATGTAATCAAATCGTATATAGAGAATAAAATATTCTTTAATATTTATAATATCATTAAATGTGAAATGTGAAATATGAAAAAATTATGTTTAACAACGTTTTTTCAAGAAAAACTGTTAAAATCTTCAAATGAGGGACTTCCGGTCGACCAATTATAACCAAAATCTAATCAGCTCTTCATATGGATGTAACGAAGAGGAATACGAAAGAATTATAATTTTTAGAATTGTAGTGTTGGAGTTATCGTCGGAGAAAATAAATCGTCACAGACACACACACACACACACACACACACACACACACACACACACACACACACACACACTCACACACACACACACATAAATACATACACACAGACATCATCGCAAAAATAGTAAAATCGTATTCTAGGGACTCTAAAACGTGCTTATTCATTAAAAACTCACCATCGAATTTTTTGACCAATACCTTCCTTACCTAAAGGTATGACGGAAGGTAAAATTGATTTTATTTTCATATTTCCTTCATATATACATTTTCTTATACACGGTTATAAATACTTTTTGTAATTTGTTAGTTTTGCTAGAAAATAAATTTACTACCGTCCCAGTTTTCCAAATGAAAAATTGTCTAATATTTAATACAAATAGAGTTAAACGAATATAAATAAAATTCTCCACAAAAGCAAATTATGTAAATTACCTATTGTGACTTTCCACGTAAATTTATCGAGTCAATAATGCATAATTATACCGGAACACAAAAATGGGCTGTCAAAATACGTGAAAAATATTATTCCACCAAGATAAATTCATTTTTTGTGTATTGTTCGAACAATAAAACTTTTTTACAAAACGCGACATTTTCCACATTTATTTTAATGTCACGTAATTGAAAATATTATTGTGTTTCGAAGACGAGGTGAAATGTGTCAAATTTAACACTGACAAATCACATATTAATGTTCGTGAACAGTAATCAGAATTTATGTTTGTTTCAATCTGCAAATAGCTCTATATTAGCATTTGTAATTTTCATGTAAACTGCATTGTTATATTAGTGTTAAATGACAATGACATATCGTAAGCAAACATACATATTCGTAGCAGTGTTGAGTGCTTTGCACAAGAGAATAGAGCAAATAAAGTATGGACCACGAACATACCTACTCTATGTGATGCATGTATGAATGTGTACACAAAGATATTTTAATGCAGGAAGAGTGGTACAAATTAGAAATCATTATGATTTGTACTCGTATATGCATACAGCCTGTCTCACAACTCTCGCCCCAGAGCGAATTAGGAAACACGAGACTGCACTCGGATGTGTAATTTCGAAGAAAAAAAATCTAGCTTAAAAGATATTCGAGGAAAGACACGTTTTAAAATTGACCAATCAGAGACCTACACCTTTAACGTGTGTTTGCCGTAATTTTACGTTACTAAGGTTTTATACAAATCAAATCTTCTTTAAAATGTGTGGGCGACTGTAGTTTTTAAATTAAATTTGACAAGGTGAATAAAAAAGGCAAATTCTTACCATGTATTCAGCCGCTGATTACTTAGAAATGAGTATAATTTTCGGAGAATGTGGACGTAACGCCAGAGAGGCTGCACGAGTCTATTCGGAACGTTTTCCGGATAGAAATCTTGTGGATATAAATGATGATCTCAGATGACACCTTCGCTAACCTAAATTTGTTGACAGTGAAAAGTCAACTCTAAAGTGTCAAAATTACAGTAAGTGAAACAAATTTTGTAACTCACTAGTAGTATTTTTAAAACCTCGCAACCAGTTTTATTTTGTAATAATATCATCACACCTCAAGATATCCTTCCGGGATTGGTGGATTAAAAAGTCCTGTAACTCCGTTATGCAAGCAGCCGCAAATTATTTTCTTCTATTTGTTGGCAACCTATTGTCGTCGGCAAGTGTCAGTTCATCTGGGGCGCGAGTTTTGAGACATTCTGTATACGATTTCAGTATATAGGACATTATACAAAATCTGATGTAGGCAGCACATTACTTTTAATCAGTAAACAAATACAGAATGTTTCTTAGTAGAATTAAGCATATCGAGAGGAACATTAATTGAAAAAAATAAAATTCAAACCAGTGATTGTCACAGAGACAAAAGGATATATTTTTTTGAAAAGGAAATTTAGGAAATGTGCCCAGAAACCATAATCGAAATATAATATATTTATATAAAAATACTTACTGATTAATAAGTATCAAAATAATAAATAATTTTAAAATATATTCTTCA
The DNA here is from genome assembly GCA_963082715.1 of Harpalus rubripes. Lineage (NCBI taxonomy): Eukaryota > Metazoa > Arthropoda > Insecta > Coleoptera > Carabidae > Harpalus > Harpalus rubripes. The sequence goes on along the minus strand of OY720460.1, from coordinate 22,918,260 downwards.
TTATAAAATTATGACGAATTAAACAGTTTATGACGTGAAATATGAAGCTGAGAATCACGCCTATAATTCCACAGCACCCCGCCCACAGACTATCCATTTTCCATTCCCATTGGTGAGAAAAATGGCGGATCTCAAATTTTTTTTGTTGCAATGTCACTGGTCTGCAACACATGCCGTCAAAACTCCTACAATAATTTTAAAAAAAATTATCTTGCTGTTTCAAGTATGATTTTCATGAATGCATGGTCTTGTTTTTACAGTTTCATAAAAAATAATAAAAATATTTATTATTAAAAAATCTGATGTGGCCAACACAATACCTCACCGCTATTTCATTTTTATTAATTTACATATACATATATATTTAGTTATGCTGGAAACTGTATTAAAATCCATTCCATATAACTATGGTTCTATTTACTCTTTTCTTTTTAAAACGTTACTATTATTAATTTAAAATGATTAGCTCTTTGACAGTGACATTTATCTGTCAGTTACATACATTTGAGATATGAACTGTGTAACCAAGGAATTGTGTTTGCTGTTTGTTTAAAGCGTAGGCTCCGGGATTTAAATTATAGATAATTTTATCCATAAAATATAGAAAAAGTATTTATGCAAATCTGTGGAAAATTTAATAATGTTTAATTTTTATTACAAATCTCGAAAAATAACATTTGGAGGTATTTTTCGAAGAAAACTATTTTGAGCTTCAAGTAAAGCACCATTTCCGGTTATCTGATTTACACCAACATTTAATGGTTTCTTCCCATATTAGAATAAGGTAGAAACAGGGTTATAAAATTTTCTGAAACACACACACACACACACACACACACACACATATATATATATATATATACATACATACATATATATATATATATATATATATATATATATATATATATATATATATATATATATATATATGTATATATGTATATATATACACAGGCTTCACCGTGAAAATGTTAAAATTGGATTCTAGGGAACTTAAAACGTGGTCATTTACTAAAATCTCGATATGCGATTTTTAGCACGATCCCTATACCTTCCTTACCAAGGGTAGCGGGAGGTAAAGAGCTCTTCATATGGATGTAACAAGAAATACTAATCATTGTAATTTTTGGAATTGTAATAATGGAGCTATCAAACGCCAAACAATTGTAACACGCACACACAAACATCATTGTAATAGTATTATCGTATTCTAGAAACTAACAATCATAATAAAAAAATGCTGCGACTTAAACCATAAAAAAGGAATCGTGCTCAACTATTCCCGTTGTTACACCTTTTTAATTTATAATATTAATACAAGTATTTTTCTTGTCTGCTTTTATGTGACAATTGATTAAAATAAAAAATAATTGATATTTTACCCGCTTAGTGTGTTGAGATTGTATATCTTTTGATGTCATAACGCTTTTTAAATTACAATAAAAACGTATTAATATACAGGTTTAAATATGGAACTGAACTATTGAATTGCGTTTCAAAAATTTACATACCATTAGAAGATGAAAAAAGTAGCAATAAATAACTATTGTTGTGACAGTATCTACTTCATTGTGTTATTTATGTAAAGCAAGGATTTAAATCACAATGCACCTCAACCGAAAAGCATTATCTTGTAAAAAGGACTTCCTGAAAATTTTCCAGTTTGCTTTCCAAGAAATCAGGTCGCCGCTCTTGTATTGCAGACGATATATTTCACAAAGTTGGTTCGTACTGTTCGATAACTTTAGTTTACGTTCAAAACACATGAATTTAATCCTGTAAAGTTGCGTTTACGCTCAAACAGTTCTATTTTTAAAATGGGCTTTTAACTTTAAATCTATTTTAAAATTATTTGAATGGAATCATTCACAGTAGTTGCATTTTGTGCAGTATATTGGTATTGTCAAAAATTTTGGATTAGAATTTATCAATTTCAGTGTAAAAAGGGTAATATTATACCCCAAGGTTGTAAAGAGTGTCACTAAACCTTGGTTTATGATAGGCTACTTGCGTGATATTGAAAATTTGATATGTATCACTAAATACCTAAAGTAAAGTTGAAAACGTACGTACAAATATAAATTTTATTTTAAAAAAAATATATGTTTTTTAATAAATTAAGAAAGAAGATTTTCTTTGACGTCATTATTTTGAACTGGAGAAAGGGATGCATATTTAAGAATGTAACCTGTAGATGGCGAGCGAGTGCGTTTTAATTTGATTTTGACATTAGTTCATTTTTCTTTCACTGTCTCTCTTCTTTATTATTTACAATTTGCGTGGTTTCTGTTACTTTTATTACGTATTTCGTTTTGTTAAGCAAGATTTTGAAGGATTTTAACTTAGCTTATACTCGTACAAGATTAAAATGACAAACGAAAATATTAATCTCCAAACTATTATTCAAACGTCAAACAGATGATCTGTCATGTTTAAATTACCCGCACATGCCGTTGCTATTGGACGTACCGATGTTATCGCTTTACAGCTATTCATTGGTTTGGCGTATTTCTACGTCATACATGGCGGTAATTTAAATATTAAAATTTCATTATTTTTTTTTGGTCAATTAATAAAAATTTCGCCAAAAGAAAAAATATGGGTAGCAAGTTTTTATCGTGTCTTCAAAAATATTAAATAAAAAAATGGTACGCAAGTAGCCCATTGATCACTAGGAATAAAATAGTATATTAAAACATAAGTTATAGAAGAAAACGTATTGGGCACGAGTTACAAATTCGCTAACGACCGCACAGCGGCGAGTGTGTGAACGAACGAGTACTTGAATTGCCTTCTGGAACGTGTGTTTGATACTATTTTCTCTGTTTTTTAATAAAAACATATAACAATTTCCATTGAGGGAAATTTTTGGTAGAATTATTCAGTTGGTGACAGAGATTTGTGTTTTTTATTCTGTCCGCTACTTAAATATTTACTGTATTTACTGCAGTCATATTATAAATTATAATATTAGTTAAATGTTACAAGATGCACAATACATGGAAATTGAGATTAAAAAGTTGGAAAACTTGAATGATTGGAAAGAAGAAAATTTCTACATATCACGATATCAGTGTATGATGTTAGCATCTTTCTTTTATATTCGCAATAAATGAAGAAGCTTCTTCATTGAAAATATACCAGGCTCTAAGTGGAATCAGTTGCACGAGCTCGGAAAAGAAAATACACGAAAAATACGAACCATGTGAATTTCTATCTTTAACATTAACATTACATGTATAAAATCTATAATAAATAGACGAATTATGTCAAAAATAGACTTCTATTTCATACAACTGCAAGTATTATACAATTTTAAGACAATTTTCTGCTTCTTGTATTATATCTTGTTCAAATATTAACTTAAGAAACAAATTTTTATATAATTCATTATTGCAATCAGACGACCATTGTTGGAATTTTATTTATACGATAAGTATCTTTTACAATGAGATAATATATATATATATATATATATATATATATATATATATATATATATATATATATATATATATATATATACCTAAAATAATTTTACATGTTAGTAAAAAATATCTTTTGAAAAGTTATTTTCTTTTACATCTGTACCTCATATAATCTTCTAGGAAATTTATAAAATTGGATACTTCAATCGGTAATTTTGTTAGAATTATTACATCCCCCACTGCATCACATAATATTTGACGTCCTATCATTCGCATTCATTGCAAATTTTTTATAAAATAGAAATTGCGAAACTATTCTGACAAAACATAACCTAGCTATGTTTCAATAAGTAACCATTTTGTCATTTTTGTCCACTTTCGGCGCTGACTACTTTTATGCATACCGCCTATTGGTCCATTTTGAAAAGCTTTTATAATTGCACCAAACAAATTAAAAAAGAAATTATTGCAGATTACGATACATTGCAACCTTATTTATTAAGTGGTAACGTATGGCACATTACTTACATAACACCCTGTATATAAACTAAATCCATAATAATTTTCGTAATTAATGACACGTGGTAATTCTGGTGTAAATTTTGTTGTCGAATTAATATGATTAATAATATAAACCCTGTTCATAATTGGTCTCATTAACAATAATCTAGATAATATCTACAGGTATTAATAATAGATATTAAATTTGACAAAACCAATATGCGATATAATATCAAGATTAATGCGTCAACGCATTAATTTTAGTAGAACCATATATCAATCATTAATAATTATAATAATGAAAATTAAAGATTTATTAGAAAATAAACGATTTATAAAACCGAAGTTTGAAACCCGGATAATAAATCAAAATGATGTGATTTTGCTGCAAATAAATCAAGCGTGATTAATTGTCCTAATAATATAATTTATGTTATCATATAGATCTCATAAACGGAAACGATTGTTGTTAATGCATTGTTATTGAAATATATGAATAAGACACAATATTAATTTCAATGTTTTAAACACCGGCATCGTTTAATGGTTACGAAAGCTGAGGGTAATACATTTGTAGCATGAAATATGATATAGGAAATTAATTCTCATTATTTTGTTTTCTTTAATTGACACTAAAGCAATATACTACATACCGACTGTTTTGTTTCAAGATTAACTAGGTATTTGCAGACTGTTGCTCCCCGTTTTGACTTACAATGTTACATTTTGCACTCGATCTGCAATTAGTGATGTGCTGCTAAAAAATTCCCGCAATGAATTTTTTTTTTTTTTGTTTGGCAATTCTATAAAATCGGATTATTTTTAATTTCCTCTAACAGTAATTCCGACTCGAGACGAACGAACTAGAATTTGCGGTATTAAATTATTTAAATACAAATGCATCCCTGAATCCTTTTGCTAAGGTCATTTTAAATGCCTCCTGGTATTGAGTACAATTCTAATCTTCTGTAACGGAATACATAAGGGTTAGTTTCCTTTCATATCAAATATAGGGAAATATTTTCAGAAGAAACCACATATATTAAATAATCTAAACGTCAACTTTCATTTGCTAATCATACTATAAATAATATGAACTATGTGCGAATTAGGTCTCGACCTTCGTGCCCAAAACGTGCTTCATAGAAAGAGACATTGCATTTGATGTTTCAATATCAAATATAGAAGACATACGTTCATGTTTTCATTCTAAACTAGTGCTCGTAGCGGACAACTACGGCGAACCAAAGATGCTGCATAAAAATAATAATCGTATTGCGGGCGATTTAACTAACGATAAATTTAATTAGTCTGTACAAAAAAATACGCTATATTTTATTACTTTATTGCATGAATAGTAGTATTGCATGTATAGTATTGCAGTAATGTGAAAAAATCATTACATTTCAAAATAACTAAACTCCCCCAATATAGTATATTAAGTATTAAGAACGGTAAGGACAGTTTACCGATCGAAGACAATTTTGTCCGGGATCGGTAATTCCTTAACGTTCATGATGCTTATACTATTTTTTGCACGATCGACGCACAAAATTTAAAAGAAAAATAAGATTTGAAAATTATTTTGACATATTAAAAATAATTATTTGTCATTTTTGAAGTAAGCTTTGATTTTTGTTTTTATTTATTTACCGTCTCGCCTCCTGAATGGTAAGTGAAGCACATCACTTACCGACGTGTGTCACATAACTTACCGTTCAGTAATTTGTAAATAAGACCTACTGTCTTGGAAACACTATCGGTAAATATAAAAGTAACCCGATCGTGCAAAAAAGAATAGTAAAAGCATTACAGGTTAGGTTAGGTAAGATCGGTAAAACCAATGTTATAGCTATTAACATACCTAGGAATGTTATGTATATCATAACTGCCGAAGATGTCGGTTTGAAATCCGAGGATTTTAAGACGTCTAAGGCTTGTTATGATTAATAACATCCGTGGATTGTTCAATAGTTCATCGGTTTCAGAAAATTAAGGCATTATTGATAAATATTATTTTATGAAATTCTCTCATTAATGCTACTTTCAGATTGCTATGGTTAACAGAACAATTATTTTGACATATGTCAATACGACAAATATTCAAATTATGTGCTTTGTTCCACATGTTTATTACTTTAAAATAAAGTAGACCGTATTTAGAACGATAGGCTAACGTTATCTGTATGTATTAATGAAGAGCATAATATTTTAATTTTATTTTATTTTAATTTTGTAGACCGTTGTTGACAAGTCAGTATGGTAATAATATTACCATACAGATACAGTTATTACTTAGTTACCAGCCTACTTTTGTACATGTAAACAATGGAATAATATCCTGAAACCGGTAAAAACGATTAGCATAACCTTACGTTCTTTCATAGGTTACACTTAAAGCGTCATGGAACAGTGAGTGCTAGCAATAACTAGTCAAAATTTATCTTAATTTCCTTATTTGACTTTTACGAATTAAGAAAAACCAAATCAATAAATGTTTACCAGTCACTGTTGGCATTTATTGATTTCTAGCTTTAGCTATAACATTTGTGTAGGTATGTATTGTATTTAAAAATGCTTCACCAAAACCATTATTTTACATAAATCATATAATATGCAAATTATATAGATATGTATATTTATCTAATTTTGTTATAATTTATTGTAATGATATTCAAACAAATATATTAGTAAATATGCAACAAAATATTAGCAAATTTATGAATATGTATTATGTATGGCATATGTGAATTAATTGTTAACCCGTGCAAATTTAAAGTGCAGGTAATGCTTTTAATTTCCAGACGCTGGCAATATAGGTTAATGTTAGAATGGCGTGCCGGATTTTTATCCTTGACCCTCGGTGCAAGGCGTCGTTGCTGCTTTAGTCCTCCACTTATTTTTATTTCATCGATTTTGCAATTTTGCATACTGAATTAGCACCAATTTAACATTCCTTAGGATTTGAACTCAATTCTATACATATATAGGAACTTCACAATGAAAATTTTCTTTTGACTTACTCCACAAATGATGATAAATATATTTGATTTCGTTCGTAATTATCTTATTATTTTACTCAATATACATACATACATACATACATACATACATACATACATACATACATACATAAAATCACGCATTTCCCACTTAGTGCGTTAGTACAAACCCGAAATAAATGAAACATGCGGAATAGTAAGAAGTGTGCTAAATAATGATTAACAAGTCAACAAAGTGATAATATAAAATACGATCAAGAAAGTACGCTCGGATATTTAAACTACCAGGAAGGAAGACCAGTACCTCAAGAATTCTTTTATATTATTACCTGCCGCCTCGGTGGTCGTGCGGCTTGAGGCAGCGAACAACGCTCGAAGTGACCGTCACCGCTCGGCCCTGAGGTTCGTGGGTTCGATTCCCACCAGGGGCTTGGATGTTTGTGGCGTCTTTATCATCTCATCTCCATCAAACGCAACGAATAAATAGCAAGGTTACAAAAATTGTACGAAAAACTGACACCCCCATTCAATTGTAATAAAGTTGTACACTTTAAAATACAATAAAGATTATTATATTATTACTGTATAATGTAAATATCATATAATATTTTGTATATATTTACCTCTTGTGAGGTCGTTATACAAAACTTTTGTAAAATGAAAATGAATAATAATAATATCAACCACCAAAATAATCACTCTCTTTCAGCAACATTCTTACTAACCTGGCAGCCTGGCACTATACAACAAATATTCCTCTCTTAACATATTAAAGTGACCGATTTTCGGTAGCAAAGTACTGCAACCGGACCACAGTAATAGTCACGAAACAATCTTCCTTCGCCACACATTCCTGTCTAAGCACACTTCTTTCGCCTCGGCCACATTCATAATCCCATTCATACACGCTCTTCTTCTCTTCCCACTCGGAAACTTTCTCTTTTAACGCACCTTATCAATCACATTCATCTACTTACACATTGGACGGCCAGACAATCGAACACCCTCAATTTCACTAAGATATATACCTACGCTTTACAAGCCGTTCACTCTTCATTCTCTCCACATGACCAAACCATCTCAACTGGCTCATCCCTACTCTCTTAACAACATTATTCCTAACTATACATTCTTCATACACCAAATTATTCCTCACGCGATCTCGTCTTACATATCCACATACACCACGTAAATACCTCATTTCCACGGCAGACACTCTCTTTTTATGCTTTCCCGTTTATGCCAAACATTCGCTTCCATACGTCAAAGCAGGCACTAGCACTCCATTATACACAGTTAACCGAGCGTCTCTAGATACGTTTACGTTTCGAGCAAACGTACCCAGAGCACCCATTACCTTACACCCCGCACTCACTCCCCTTTCAATTTCTCTATCAATTCGACCATCCCTTGACATCATGCTACCTAAATATACAAACCCATTCACTTGCTCCAGTTTCACTCCATCCACCAACACATTGCACACAGTTACCAATTTACTCCTTTCAAATACTAACACCTTGGATATATCAACATTCAACTCCAGATTCATACTTCTTCCAACTACATGTATTCTCTCTATCATTCTTCTGAGTTGCTCTTCATTTCCACCTAAAACAACTACATCATCCGCATACGCTAACGTAGGCACAATACTTTCACCAATATGTACACCATCCGTTTCACTCAATGCTCTCCGCAACAACACATCAATATTCTCATTCAGTATTATTATCATATTCTGTATTTTTGCTAAACTTTTATACAATCCCCTTAACGATCTCAGATTAATTTCATCCCCTTTAATGTCCTCCCTTGATCTTTGTCAACCGTCATCGCCTTCTGGATAAGCCTATAACGTTTACAGGAGACGCAGATCCTGCACAAGGCAGAAATGTGCCCTGTTCCCTGCAGGACAGATAAGGAATCCGACGGTTTAAATATATTGTCCAGTGAGCGAGGATCAATTGACTTCTGAATATACTACCGCAGGAACTCGGAATGAATGACCTTGCGGTTTCCTATACAATTTCACTGGAAAATGAATAAAAGGTCGCGTGATTGTATAAATTGAGTTGTATCGCGATGAAATTTACTCTATTGTAATGTGAAATTGGAATTTATGTGAAACGAAATAATAAATAATGTAAATCTGGAATAAATGAAGTTTTATAGCCTAATAGGCGATAATTAAAAACAATATAAAAGTTTCAGCATAACTTAACCCTCAACTGACATCAATTTACCGGTTGATTAAATTTTAAACAAGTATTAAAACTTCGACCAAAGTTAACGCAGCAGTAAAACTGTTAAATACTTAAACAAGAATACATTTACTTAGCTACATTGTTAAAGTTTGTAGATGAGGATTTATCATTATAATCCAACTTCATTTTTAAAAGTTTAAAAATCTAATTTATATACCATATTTCAGAGCGTTGATTCTAAATTTTAAAACCGCAAATTAATATTACCGATAATTCCACTGCTATATTACTGGACAGCATAACCACAAAAGAACAAATGTTAAAAAGGTATTTGAATTCATATTCGCGTTCAGTAATCGTTATTTTGCTACTTTGCTAGCACTAGTTTGCTAACTCCATTGGGACTCAAAGAGTTAAGATTTCATTGAGATGTCGACATGGTTATTATTGCATTGGAATAAGTATTTTTGTCAGTAAAATACCAATTTATTCAGTATGAAATTATTCAATTATCACATGAATAAACCACGAAATGCTTATTTATCCTTCTCATAAACTTGTCAAAATCCCTTTTATCCTGCAGGATTTACGTAATCATTCCATTGTAAAACTTTTCACACCTCGGCTTAGCTTCTTGACTTCCTGTGTCCTTGCTGTCGTCTCCTGCCGATGAAAAACGAAAGCAGCCGAGCGATTAACCGCTCTCTAATTTGAGTTTCGTGACTTGGAATAATGTGCTGTTATTACGATACCGCGCTGTTGTCCTGAAACTGAGTTCTAACTTGTCTTGACTTGTTTTGTCCTGACCGCGAAATTACAACTGATATCTAACACACGTGAAGGATAATTAATATTAAAGTTGTATCTTAGATATGGAAGTTGTCAGTAAGCAGGGAAATTTAATTTATTATAACGTAAATTGTTGTTTATGAGACAGTGAGATACCTACATCAACTTCCAAGTAAATTGTATTGGTACGAGCCCAAGTCATATTACGAGTAGGTTTTCGCTATTGTAGTCAAAATTGCAGGGATTATAGAAGTCAAAGAAATGATCTTGAACTAAACTATAAACGCCCGTACGGTACGAATATTTATTTATTTATTGAAAATCAATCCTACAGGATAAAACTCCCACTTACAGGACGATTATAAAGAGGTACAAAATATAATATGATGCGTTGGCATAAATATAAATATATATTAGAATACAATTCCCGATTCTTGATATCATTCGAAATTCGAACAATCCATTGCATCGTTCTATGAATGCACGAGCACACATTTGTAGAATACTATAACGATACTCAAGGGTATGGAGATTCTAGATTTATAATTGGTGTTATTATAAGATCATAAAACGTACCCGGAATTATATAAAAACAATTTGATTTATATTATCTAAGTACTGATACACCAAACACAAGTAACAGTGATAGACACTGTTTCGTGTGCGAATGATACTTTCAAGTTATTCATACCCATGCGATATAATTGCGCACGGAATATTCGCCTACGACCACACGATTTCGTTTCAAGAATACCAATATGCAGTTCGCATGCGCATCTCCCCCACTTACGTATGCAAAAAATTTCAAGAATTGGGCCCCTGGTGTGGCCAACACAATACCCTATGAAAATCCTGAATGGTATTTATTGTTTTAAGTAACTTGACATCATCGGCGTACAATAATATTTCACAGAACTTAATCGAATCGATAATGTCATTTATAAACAGGATGAACAGTAATGGACCAAGATTAGATCTTTGAGGAATACCTGAAGCAGCGAAATAGGAATTTGACAAATAATTATTCAGGGACACAGTCAATTTACGATTATGAAGATTGGAACCAAGAAAAGTAATAAATATGTCATAATCATTACCGAAAGCAGATTAGCATACCCAGCAATGGGTAATACGCCATGATGTACTATTACTTTTACCCGTAATAGGAATAGTCTTCCTTATTCCTATAACGTTAATGGAGTGATAGTTGAGCGTGTTAACCATATTAAAGATTTAAAGGTTATTTTCGATTCAAAATGATCTTAGATTTGCATGTAGATTATATTACTAAAAAGGCATTTAGAATGCTTGGATTTTTAATACGTACCTCAAAAAATTTCAAAAATCCATTTACACTTTTATCTTTATAGTTTATACTTCTCTCTAGTGAGAAGTCAACTTGAGTTTTGATCAGTGTTTTGGTCGCCTACTTACGATCTTTATGTTAAAAGAATTGAAAGAATTCAAGACAAATTTTTGAAATTTTTTGGAACGAAATTTCCGAATTTCAGTTTAAGTTTGCTGTCTTTGGAGAAAAGGAAAAAATTAGCGGATTTTACATTTCTCTTTAAATTGATTAATAATCTAATTGATACTCCTATTTTAAACCAATTCTCATTTAGAATTCCAACTTATTCTACGAGATCTCATAATTTGTTCCGTCTCTAATGCCAATACAATTTATACCTAATTCACCTGTAAATAGAATATCTCTACTTTATAATAAGATTGTTACTGATAACTCAATGCTAGATGTTTTCTCTGTCTCTTTACCACAGTTTAAAAAATCTATTGCCACTATTTTGTAATTTATAAAATTTATATGATCACTATAACTTGTTTTCTATGTTGTATTTAATGTTTTATGTATATATATATATATATATATATATATATATATATATATATATATATATATATATAGTTAAAACATATTAAAGTAATCAAATTTCATAAAGTAGCCATATATGGAAGCAGCTACTATATTAAGAAAATTCTTATATAAATAGAACTAGTAAGGTAACAAATTAATAAGAATATAAATAAGTAAATATATCATCATGGCATATTACCCATTGCTGGGTGTGCCAATCTGCTTTGTACGCAGGTTTCGGTAATGATGATGACATATTTGTACCGTGCGGGCGTTTACCAAGCGTCACCTCACGGAGAAAATTTTTCAATTATACAATGAACTGTTTTTAAATGAAAAGTTTTTGATTTTATGAAAATTTTAATTTTTGTAAAAGAAGAATTCGTGAAATATATCTCCTCTGAAAATTATTTTAAATAACGAATTTCAGAACAGTTTTAAAATACAATTAAGATGAACATTTCCTTCAACTTACAAAAATTAATTTAATTCTAACTAAGTACGAACTCGAAGAAGAACAAGTAAAACATTTACAAGTGAAACATTTTCTTATTCTGCTAAAGGAGTAGAAAGAGTGCTTATCTGAGTATAATTGAAGTTGTTATAAACGTAAAATGGAATAGTTTTCAAAGTTCAAAGTGAGGTGTTCGTGCTCTGCTTTCCTATTATACTAAAATTCTCATGAAGGAATTTTTAAAGTTTAAACATTTCATTATAATTATAATTTTCTTAATTAATTGTAGAAATACGATTATCTTCTACATGCAGCAGTACAGATTTACTTACTTAAAAAATCTGATGTGGCCAGCACATTACCTTCCTCAGTTCAATGTATTTTTCACAAATTCCGTACAGAGTTTCTTAGAATTGATACTATATTTGCAGTAAAATCACAAACATACTATGTCAATCGCACTTGACATTGACATGTGTCTATCAGTATTTTTTAAATTATTAACTGTTTCCAGTGTTATTGCATAGCTGGCAGCTTTATGAAATTTAATATCTTTATAATTTTTTAACTCAATATACATTGCATATGAAGTATAATATGTAATTAAATCGTATAGAGAATAAAATATTATTTTATATTTATAATAACATTAAATGTGAAAAAATGATATTTAACATCGTTTTTTCAAAAAAAACTATTAAAATCTTCAAATGAGGATACTTCCGGTTGACCAATTATAACTAAAATCTAATCAGCTCTTCATATGGATGTAACGAAGAGGAATATGAAAAAATTATAATTTGTAGAATTGTAGTGTTGTCGGAGAAAAAATCGTCACCCATACATCACACACACACGCACGCACGAACACGCACACGCACAGCACACACACACACACACACACATCCACACACACACACGCACACACACACACACACATCCACACATACACATCCACACACACACGTCCACACACACACACATCCACACACACACACACACACGCACACACACGCACACACACAGACTTCATCGTAAAAATAGTAGAATCGTATTCTAGGGACTCTAAAACGTGCTTATTCATTAAAAACTCACCATCGAATTTTTTGACCGAAAACAATACCTTTCTTACCTAAAGGTATGACGGAAGGTAAAAAGAATACATCACTTGTATGTTTATCAATTTAAAAAATAATTATTTGCCGGCTACGATCTTTATAATATAAAGATCGTAGCCGGCCTATTATTATTTTTTATTTTATTTGGAAGATTATAACTACACTAATAAATGTATGTAAGGAAAAGTTTCTTTTAGTAATACTTTTCAGGGAAAATTCTCATAATAAATATATATTATTACTCCGTCATTGCGAAAAGGGGGTTAACCCCCATTTTTTACAAATACTTTTTGCGAGAAACAGTATTACCAATCTGTTTGGCATTTTTTAAACTACAAGTCGCTGTATGTAACTCATTTTTACAATATTTGGACTATGGATTGTAACCAATAAAAACAAATGTAACGGCTGTCATTTTCATATTTTATTCATTGTTTACAATTATTCTTATTGATTATTAGCCATAGCAATGTTGCTTAGAGTTAGAAACCTAATTACAGAAAAGTAGTGATTGTTGAAAAATAATATTTTTTTATTTGTAACATCATCTTTCTTAGCGTCAGCCCTTTTCCTCGCGATAATAATTCATAATACAAATACAATCAAAAAAATTAAACAAAGTTTTCCTCTCACAAAACTACTCCAGAAGAAGAATCCTCCTCAATAAATTCTCATTCAAGTTGCGAAAGAAATGGTGGCTTATTATTTACTCCAGGCTCTAGACAATTACCAAGAAAGTCGTCTTTCAAGTTACAGTAATGCCTTTTCGCAATCTCCCTTGGCAAATTGGCCGTAGCAAGTGGAAGCCTCACCTGACAGATCAAAGGTGATACAGCCCAACCAGAGAGGTGATATGTCTCGCGGTCGAAATTTGATATGACGGAAATCAATTTTGTTGGCTTCCACGGAGATGAAGGATATGCAAAGTTCAGCAAATGTTCCGGGGTTTAACCCGCAAATAACCTTCAGGAGGTCGCGAATTATGGCGAGGATACCTTATTGATTTAAAAGATGTGCCGTATGGAAATGGATCGGTTATATAAAAGTGAAAGTGAATATTGGATTTTGGATTGATTATAATTTTTGGATGATTTAGTTATAATAAATATATCATTTATTTTATTTTATTTTAGAAAATCAGGCCACTCGACAGGACAGATGTCCCAATAATGGAGTGGCACTCACAAACATTACACATAAGAAATATGCAAAAGTATAGACAATTAACAATAATTGAGAAGAATTATATATATATATATATATATATATATATATATATATATATATATATATATATATATATATATATCCATTTAATATCAGTCGAGTCGTTCAGAGAATAAAATATTCTTTAATATTTATAACAGCATTAAATGTGAAAAAATTATATTTAACATAGTTTTTTCAAGAAAAATTGTTAAAATCTTCAAATTAGGGTACTTCCGGTTGACCAGTTGTAACCAAAATCTAATCAGCTCTTCATATGGATGTAATGAAGAAAAATATGAAAGAATTATAATTTTTGAAATTGTAGTATTAAAGTTATCGCAGACGAAAGTTTTGTTACACATACACACACACATATTGTAACGTTTTTTATTTATTTGGGTGATGTGTAAATGTTAAACAATTATTATTAATTAAAATAAATGTATTATAAGGATAAATAAATAATAAATATAATTAAAAGATAATAAATATAACAAACACTACGATTAAACAAATATTAAACACTATTAAGACTAAGAACATTTTAAAACTCTTAAACACTAAGATTATTTATTTAAACAATAGATAATTCACTTATTTATTTATACAACTATATTTATTTATGTTCACCACTTATCGACTATCTGTCTATATCACTATTCAATACGCGACGCTTATTTATATCAGACTGTCCAATGCCTTCGCAAACAGTGCTTATATACTCTGGAATTTGTATTCGAGAACTTTCTAGTGCATTATTCCAGATAAATACTCAAACACAATAGATTTCAACAACCGCGTAATTAAGCATGTTTGGACAAGTCTGTTGCGTCATCGCTAAAATTAGACACTCGCTCGTCCCTGCGACGCGGCTGCGACAGCGGCAGCGACAGTGGCGGCGACAGTGGCGGCGACGGCGGGAGCTGCACGTTACAATACATACACACATATATACAGACATCATCGTAGAAATAGTAAAATCGTATTCTAAGAGCCCTAAAACGCGCTTATTGATTAAAAACTCATCATCGAATTTTTTGACCAAAGACAATACCTTCCTTACCTAACGGTGACGGAAGGTAAAAATAAATATAAATTGTTAAAATGTTTCCAATGAGTGATTAATTAAGACCGCATAGAGTCTTCCGTAACAATTCAATTGAACTGGAGCAATATCTGTGATAATATTCCAGTTTGCTACTGTAACAATGATTAATACTCCTTGATGAATGAGAATGGCCGCAGTGGCTCTATACTGCCCATTTCCTCTTGCTTTGAGAGATAAATGGCACATGGTGGTTGTAATAACTTCGGCGCCATTTGGCCACGTACGGTCTCCCTTTTCACTTAATATCGCCTTTTTATTGCGTTGCTCCGGCCTTATATTGTGAAAAGCTGATAGAATAATCAGCCAGCTTTCCTGGGAATTGTGCTGCTAGCGAGATGCAAAATAATAAAACGGAGCTTCGGTTGTAACTGATATAATAAAATAATATCGTGCGTGTATACAAAGAATAGTATGTGTAAATTTGATTCTTAATATGAATGTAGCTTAGGGAGTTTTATATTAAATCAATGCAGGAATTGATCAAGCTTGTGAAAAAAAATCTGATGTGGCCAGCACATTACCTTCCGTCAGTTCAGGCACCGGTCAGCTAAATGAATGTGCCAAAACACTATCATAGTTCCAGGAAGCAAACTGTTGAGGCGCGACAGTGCTTAAATTTTAAGAAAGTTACCTTTGAGTTCAAAACATTATGCAATATTTTGAATTGTAAAGTCACATAAGTCATCATGCATGTCATTGAACGTACGCTTTAACATCTTTAATTATTTGGTAATTCAATTTATAATATAGTCTATACTTTTAGCTATAGTGCCAGTAGTGATTTATTTCGTGATTTCTCCAGTTTTAAAGTGTATTAACTGTGTATAGTTTTTGACGTAATACGGATAATTCAATAAGCTGATGAACATTCGTTGTGCCGTTTGATATAAAGTGCAGTTCAAAGAAGCAAATAGACGTTTACTTTTATATTTAATGATGAAATGTCGTACCATTTCCAATATTCTTTTATCTTACATATAAATAAATATTAAAATAGAAGTGTATGTCTATCTGACAAGTAATTTTAAAATTATTTAGAAATGAATTTATAGTTATTGTATTGTGATTATTTAAAATATATGTATGTACTTATATTTAATTTTCTTATTGTCTTTTATTTTAAAAATTCAAAATTTCAATTTATCTATATATGACATGTCTCCTATGTCACAAACTACCAAGCCGACCAAGCCATCAGAGTGTGCGTTAGTTCATGGAAGCAATCTGTAGATGTCACTATTTTGTATTTCGAAAAATACATTAACTGTCCTATCTGTAGTTGAGGTGATCCGTGCGTCAGTTATATGAGGTATTTACGAAACTTCTACCGGTGAACTGTTACCGGTAAACAGCTTTTTATCAGGTTATAGCTACCAGAATCGATATTTTAAGAACGCAAGTGGTAAACGGGGTAGATCCATAACTTATGAAAAAATTTGAAACAGGTTAGAAATTTGACGTAGTTAACAAACTGAGCAGAGTCCCACTTTGAATACATTTCCACTTTTAACGCGCACACTAACACACACACACACACACACACACACACACACACACATACACATACACACACATATACAGACATCATCGTAAAAATAGTAAAATCGTATTCTAGGAACCTTAAAACGTGCTTATTCATTAAAAACTCACCACCGAATTTTTTGACCAAAGACAATACCTTCATTACCTAAAGGTGACGGAAGGTAAAAAAGTCAACTCGTGTTATTGACAACGATATGTCAGTTTTTGTCGATAATTTCACAAAAAATGTCGTGCAAATTAAATTCAAATAACTTTCAGTGTACTGGTTTTTAAAGCGCTCGAATGCAGCTTGCGCGCTGTGTCATTATCATTAATGCAAATCTTCCTTAACAAAATTAAAAAGTCATTTTTGTTCCGTTTAATTCCAAAATTACTTAGTGAACTTTGCTTCCAAACTAATAGTCTTTCAGAATAGTAAATAATAAAAAAAAACCTTCTATCTAGTCATTATAGGAGGGATCTAGCACCGCTGATTTAATTAACATACAAACAATCCTCCGGAAAACAAAAAGAAATACTGTACTTCTCTTACATCTAAATGTGGAAGTTTTTTGTAGACTTAGCTAGAGCTCATTGACTTTTTACTCTGGGAGAGATTGGAATCCATTCGTCAATGTAGCGGCTTTAGTATGTTGGATTGTCTTTCTTTTAGAGTAGTTTCAGTTGGTTATTTGTCAACAAAACTCAAATGACCATTTGTGGAATTGTTTTTATTTGACCGCGCAATGTTTAATTGTGTACTGCAGTTGAAATTACTCTCCAGTTTGTTGATATGGGTTTATTACTGGAGAGATTAAATGGTGTATTCCACGTTTATAACATGCTAAATTATTGTACATTTATATGGGTTGGATATTTTAACAAATCTACTATACGATGAATAAACGTGTGCATTAAATCTGGCTAGAATATTCGGATATGTTGCTTGCAAAAATACACCTCAACGTAATCTAATAATGATGTTAGGATACACCCAAGTGTGAAAATTGAATAAGGAATGTATGAAAGATTTAGAAAACCATTAAAGTTTTATTGACACTAAGGGCCAGTATTTCCATCTTCAGATAAAGTGCTGGATAACTTATCTGTCGGATAAATGAACAATATCGCATCGTAAAATGACATTCAATATAATTTACATCATTTATGCTTTTATTTCGATGCGATATTTTATCATTTATCTGACGGATAGTTACCCTGAACTTTATCCGGAGGTGGAAATACCGGCCCTAAGAGAAAAGCTACTTGACTGGATATAATGATGAAGGAAAGAAGTTTCTGGATTTCAGTCAAAGCCATGTGCTTCAGGTTGCACTATTTTCATTTTTTCACATATTATGTTGATTACTTCAATGTTTAAAATTATTTTTATTATTCTCATCTCCTGAGGAACGCCCATGTTGGGCGCGAAACCGGTCGACCCGAGAATATAAATAAAAAATGTTTTTGACTGAAACCCAGAAACTTCTTTCCTTCTTGTTGACACTGTTCTATTTATTTTACGAATCTTTTGATATATTTTTTCAATATTACGGTTTCTTCCGTAAATGCAGTAGAATCCAACTCCTGTAGTTTTACAGTGTATTTTTAATATTTATTATATATTCACTTTACATATTACACAGTTCATTTTAATTTGCTTTGAATTCTGTTGCAGTATGTAATGATTAGTTTAGTTACAATAATTTTGCTAATTCCATTTTCTATTTCTCTTTTATATGTCTATACATATATATATATATATATATATATATATATATATATATATATATATATATATATATATATATATATATATATATATATATATATATATATATACAGGGTGTTAATCAAAAAGCGGGCCATAGGCGTTTAACATGGGAAATCAGTTTTTCCTTGCGCAAAAGTTCCCAATTAATTTTAGACAAAAATGTTTCAAATAAGAGTTGTAGATGTGTAAATTATACACCAGCATCACTAAACAGATTTTATTTTGCATGTTTAGTAACCTGTAAAATCCAAATTGAATTTCTATAAATATTGCTCATTTGTAGTGATAGCCATGGAATTTTAATAAAATCACAAAGAAATGCATATCGTTTGAACTGTCAGAAATTCGATTTTCAAATAAAAATTACTGATAATTATATTCTATCGTAAGTCCTTTGTTTTTATAATCTACATCTAAATTATTGCTTAGATTTAATTTATTTTTATTTTGTAACCTGCAAAATTGAAATTCTGACAATTCAAACGATAAACATATCTTTGTAATTTTGTTTAAATTTCATGGCTATCACTACAAATGAGTAATATTTATAAAATTTCAAATTGGATTTTACAGGTTACTAAACATGCAAAATAAAATCTGTGTAGTAATGCTGGTATATAATTTAATTCTCTACAACATTTATTTGAAACACTATTGTTTAAAATTAAATGGGAAGTTTTGCGTAAGGAAAAACTGTTTTCCCATGTTAAACGCCTATGGCCCGCTTTTTAATTAACACCATGTTTATATATATATATATATATATATATATATATATATATATATATATATATATATATATATATATATATATATATATATATATATATAGATGAAAATGTTTACGGGTACGGCAGTCAGGATGATGGGATAGATGTTAAATGAAGAAGGAATAAAGAAATTCAGAAAGCTTGACATGTAACTTGGAAGAGTATCATTTAACATCTATCCCATCATCCTGACTGCCGTACCCGTAAACATTTTCATCTACTTAACTGATCAGTCGTGATCACACCGTACCTTACTATATATATGTATTTAATTATTGGCTAGATGTTATATTTACCACATTTAATATTTTTTTTAATTTCATTACAATACATAACCATCATTGATGATGTTATCTTATTATTATATATTTGTTGTAGTCGCATCTCTTGATAATGGTTACTAAGTAACCGAAACCGGTCGCAGTAAATAATTAGAACAGTGTGAATAAGAATTTAATGGTTTTTTAAACCTTTCATACATTCCTTATAATCTAATAAACAAAAGTCACGCTTAGAAAGTTCAAAACGAATTTTGGGCCCTATTCTGTAACTCTGTGGTTAATTTTTAACCACTGGTTAAATTTTTTATCCAATAGTTATTGATTTGACAATTAAAAATCCCTTTTTTGTTATATGTCAACATACTTGATTGGTTAAAAAAATTAACCAGTGGTTAAATATTAACCATTGAGATACAGAGTAGGTCCCATAGGGGCATATTCTGTAACCAATCGAAGACAAATGTACTTACATCTCATGTTACATATAAGATTTTTTCCACTCCCGATGATTTATTTTTTATCTGTTCATTTTCACTGCCAGATATGTTGAATATTGATACATTATACAAAAGAATCTTAGTATTCCATGGAAAATGTAAGAAGAAAAATGCTGTCATCTGTCACATTTGACACGTCAATTGTAACTTTTAAATGGATATATTTATGAAATGAGGACAATTTGATAGAAATCAAATTGAAAATCCTAAATTATAAGACTTAGCAAATATGTATTTGATACAAGTTTAAAATATCTAACTGTTGGTATTACACAAAGAGGGAGGAGGGTGGTAAGTTCAGCTGTAGGGAAGTAAGAACAATCCTTACATTCCGTCGCTAATGGAAACCGATACCTTGACAGTAATAGTATATTATGATATAAGTGTATAAGCTAGCCTTTAAAGCACGCACGACAAGTTTAAAGCCGCGACGCGTAGCGGAGTGGCTTTAATGTCGTAGTGCTTTAAAGGCTAGCTTATACACGTGTATCATACGCTATTTTTTATTATAAATGCATCATAACCATTTAAAACTGAAAATTATTGCAAATCATACGGTTTTGATTTTTGATCCAGTGAGTTTAAGCGTTTCCAAGGAGACAGTTAGCAATTATTCGTATTGTTTAAGTTGTCAACAAGTCAATATTTTTTCACGTGATTGTGAGAGTGAGAAATGAATGAAATTAAAGAATTAGCTGAACAGGCGGAGTTAAGATTAATTCCGCCTAAATCTAAAGACGCGTATTATAAGGAATACGAAAAATTAAATAAATGGATGGAAAATAAAAATGCCGTAACTGTGGATGAAACACTCATGCTGGCCTATATGAATCAAATGGTATAACGGTAACTTGTGAAATTTATTGTACTTATTTTGTGTTTCGTTATAGTCAAATCAGTATAAACCTTCATCATTATGGTGCATTCATTCCAAATTACAAGCAATGCTAAAACTTAAGAAAGGAGTAAACATAGCTACTTTTCATAAATTGCATGCTTTCATGAAAAGCGTTAATAAAGGCTACGAGCCGAAAAAATCTTTCGTATTTTCGGAAGAACAGAAGGAAATTTTTTATTGAAGCCCCAGATAATACCTAGTTATTTTTGAAGGTAAGCGCGAGATTATGATATTTTTTACAAAATTTAATAAATATTTTATTTTAAAGGTGGTAGCCATATGTGGAATATTTGGCTCATGCAGGAGATATGAATTATGTGATTTGCGCCTGTCTGATATTAAAAAAGAAGGTTCTGTTTTAATTATTAATATTCGACCATCAAAAACCGAAAAAGGTCGAAAGTTTGCTGTGGTTGATAATGATGACATATCGTATGTCAAATTATTTAACAAATACCTATCTCTACGTCCAGAAAATATATCTACGGATAGAGTATTTTTGAAATACGCCAATGGAAAATGCATTAAACAAGTCGTTGGAATTAATACTTTTGGAAAATGTCCTTCTCTTCTGGCGCGTTTCTTAAATCTTCCTGACGCTACAAAGTATACCGGACACGCGTTCAGGCGCAGTTCTGCCACAATCATGGCAAACAGCGGAATGAGTGTGGATGAACTGAAGCGCCAAGTAGGATGGAAATCATCAACGGTAGCGAGTGGATATATTGAAGAATCCATACAGAACAAAATATCAGTCACGAAACGCATTGGAGAGGCACTTACCAGTACACAAACTATATTAAAAGATAATATAGACATTCCAGCAAACGGCGACAGCGAAACTATAAATACCCAGCTAAAATCCTGTAATTTCCATATTGCTGACAACAAAAATTGTAATTTTTATATAAATTTAAATAAAAACCAATAATAATAATTGTTTTAGTTGTTATTCATATTAATTGTCATTTTTCGTTACCTAGGTAACTCAAAAATTTAGCGTGTTTTTATGGTCGATTTAAACACGCTTTGGCGTGTTTTAAAGAGGGATTATGATGCATGTATAATAAAAAATAAACATACATCCCTACAAACAATGTCTTAATAGCCTATTTACTATATCGGGAGTGGGAAAAATGATAAATACAAAAATGGAAAACGCAATAAAATACCTACACTAAAACCAACCCAAAAGTGCCTAACCAAATTGATCTTTCAAATTACCCATCCAAACTACTCACCCAAATTGCTTACTTAAATAACTAACACAAATTGCCCACTAAAATTACTGATTTGTCTGGTATAATATGATAATACGTATACATACAAATGAAATTATCAAGTTTATGTAATTTACGTTATAATAACTGTTTTCATTCAAGTTGTTCTAGTTAGAAATTCTTCGACATAAATACTTTAATGTTCATAATAATGTTGCTATTTATCTCAGGTCACCCACTCATCGCAATTACGTGGAACTTGGAGAATTATACTCAAAAAACTTCCTTTCAAAGAACATAATAATACACTTGAACAATGTTCAGCAGTTGTTCTAAACTTATACGATATAACCTCTTGTAAAACTAATGTCAATTAATTTCTCGACGAAAGTTTTGAACAATACCATTAGGACATTCTATGACTACTTTCCAATCTCCAATTATTAAACGCTTGTAAAGTTTTAACAATCCCAAGAACGAAATGAGCTATAAAAATATCAACAGACAATAGGGAGAAGAATTTATTATGGCTTTTGTCACTATAACTTTTATATTCTGGACAATATTGTGGTAAAATCCATTGGGGGCTGACCTCTCCAAGTATAGCTACCTAAGAAGAAGAACATAAGTTTCACATTATCCAAACTTTAATGAATTATAATCAACTTCAACATTCAAATATTTTTTTGGCTACCTAACGACAGTTCAAGTGACAATTTATACATGAGAAAAAAAAAACGTCCAGATAACCAGCTACTTCTATAGTTATTTTCTTCGAAAGGCGGAAAATATGTGATTTTCGATGGAATTTTTACATTTATTAAAACAGTTACACTTTATTTCTCCCAGTTGATTCTCACGTCATCAATTTCAGATGCAAGAATTACAAAACTTTTATCTAGCATCTTTGTCGTACACACATGACATACATGAGACTTTTATTCGCTATCTCATTGTCGTCTGTGTTTCGGAGGGGTATATGCTAGCTTCGTCTAACCAACGGCAAAAAATGAAATAGAAATAGTATTGTAACCGCGGTAACGAATGTCATTTTCAAATATTTGAATTATTCATGTGATTAAGGTGATTTTAGTGTCGATAATAATTTGTGCTTCGTTGTGTTGGTAATTTTGTTAATTCTTGGGATTACATATTGTGTATTTTGCTATTACAAAGACGGTGTTTCTAAGATTTCCGACAATTATTGCAACATATTGATTTTGGACAATAAAAAGAGGTATATTTCATTCATTATACTCATATCGTATTTATTCAATTGATTTATTATTTCTAAATAACTATTTATACTTCGAATTTTGATGAATAACGAAATTGACACAATATAGGTCATACTGTCAGTTTTTACTAGTTTTAACATTACATCATAATTATTCAATTGCGAAATATGTGTCACTTCGAATTTTGATGAATAATAATATTCACACAGTAGGTATATGTTGTATTAGCGAACAAGAAAATTATTGGAAATAAAATACTGAAAATGTCAAACATGAGAAAGTTCTGTCATACTCCACCTTATATCAAACTAGAAAATTAAATCCCTATAATAAAACCATGGAAACAATATGACGTCATCAGTTACCCCCCCCCCCCTGACGATTTGAATCATATGTTTACTATTGATCCGTGGGGATCAAGTCGTGGAAACGGACTTTATAATATACTTAGGACCGGTATTTCCATCTTCGTATAAAGTGCTGGATAACTTATCTGTCGGATAAATGAACAATATCGCATCAAAAAATGTAATTCAATATAATATACTTCATTTATGCTTTTATTTTGATGCGATATTTTATCATTTATCTGATAGATAGTTATCCTGAACTTTATCCGGAGATGGAAATACCGGCCCTTATTGTTTTTATTTTTATGATATTTACATCAAAAATTTAATTTACTTAACAACCTTAAACCTAAACAATTAAAAATTTAGAATATTTATTTTTAATGGGGTCTCGTGGCCGCGTGACTCAGTGTCTGGTCGCGAATCTGGAAAACCGGGTTCGATCCCGACCGACGCTAAATATTTTTCGAATGTTAAATGTTATAAGATTGAATTCTTTCAGTTGGCATAACTTTTGAGACTGTCATGTCATGAACTATCTTAACAAGAATGAATTTCCAAAATTAAATTCAAATTATATGTATACTTCCCCACAGAAGTACTTAATATTTCTGCTTGAAAATTGCTGAGATTCTCGGGAATTGTGTTCATCGTAAAAGTTAAATTTGAGTTGAGCCAATTTAATGTCTCCGAGTAAAAGAGAGAAAATGGGGGTAACATCAAATTCCGTGTTTATTGGTGGTGAAACAGGCCTGCCATCTCAGCGGAATATTTGGAAAACTCATTCGGGTGAAGAGTCGTAGTAATCTCCCAAATGAAATTCTGGCAGATGGACAAAAGTCTTTAACAACCCTACTGGCATATTGCCACCACTTATCTTATTGATTTGCAGTTATTTTTAACCGTTTTACAAATATTCGTTTTGTTTTCGTACAGATAATAGACAACGAAATATGGATTTTGATAGCTTATCAACATGGATTTTTATTTACATTGTCATACAAAGTAATTAAGATAAAAATACATATATTGCTTTCAAATACTTTTTTTGTCTGTTGACCGCACTATTAAAAATTCATGTGGAAATTGAATTTTTTTTAAGATTAACTCAAAAGTCATTATTTTCACAGAATATTTGATTTGATTTTGACGAATCGAATAAGATTTATCATTTCCTGGCGAAAAAATAAAATCCGTTCATATTTGTAACTGAAACTTGAACGAAAAGTCTAAATTGAAATAGAAAATCATAAAAATGAATTCTGTGTTACACTACTTTTTGGCGCGTTTTTATCGCTAACACCATGTGAACGAAACAATTATTACTTGTAGGTAAACATGAATTTATTAATAAAATTGAAATTATAATTTACATACAATAATTGAAAATTGATATTGTTATTTGTTTAATGTCACTCATTTAATAATTAACATTTACATTATGTGCAGTATAAAGATCTGGTGTGGCCAACACAATACCTCCCGCCATTTACAGCCCGTGTCACAAAAATATTGTTTTTTGGATTAGCGAATTTTACTCTAATTTTTTTTTTTTTTTTTTTTTTTTTTTTATTTGGTTATTTTATTTACAACTGGCCTTTGCTTGAGCCAACGAGCAAATCTGATATAATACAAGTCACATGCGTGAGGAGAGCATCCAGTGACACTCCCTCTTTATTTTAATATTGTTTCATAAGTATTGTGTAATTTTGGGCGGGAATGTTATTGTGCGGGTGTGTGTTTGAGATCCGATGGCTTTGTTCTCTTGAGGCGTCTCAGGCTATTTTCATTCTTCAGCAGGTTGGCGACCATATCGTTTGGGTGGTTCATAGTTTTGTGTTCATGTGATGAGGCGAATTTGCGAATCTCTTCGTGGATGTATTTGACCTTTAGGTCTTTATGGAGGGTATGGTTGTTTACATACCACGGTGCATTGGCAATCATCCGAAGTATTTTGTTCTGGCTTCTTTGAATTATGTCTGTGTTCGACTTTTTAGCACATCCCCATAGCTGGATCCCATAGGTCCAAATAGGGATAATTATTGTTTTGTAGAGAAGGAGCTTGCTTTCTAGTGGCAGTTGCGATTTTCGGCCTAGGAGCCAGTACATTTTTCTGATTTTAATGTTTATTTGTTGCTTTTTTGTTTTCAGGTGTTTTTGCCATGTGAGCCGTTTGTCCAGATGTAAACCTAGGTATTTTACATCTTCTTCTGTGTTAATTGTATTTCCGTTGATTGTAACCGACGGGCATATAGTTCTTCTGTTTGTAAATATTACATGTGTGGATTTTTGTTCATTAATTTTTATTCTCCACTTTTCTGTCCATCGTTGTACATCGTCAAGGGATTTTTGCAATAGGGCGGATGAAGTGTTTGGGTCTTCATCTGTTGCAAGGATGGCTGTATCATCTGCATATGTGGCTATGAGGACGTTTTCTTCACAGGGTAGGTCGGCTGTGTAGAGTTGATATAGCACTGGCCCCAGTACGCTTCCTTGTGGGACTCCTGCTTTGATCGGTTGTATTTTCGATGTGGTGCCTTCGTGTCGTATTTGGAAATATCGTTCGCTGAGGTACGATTTTATTAACTGAAAATATGGGTGTGGTAACTTTTTCTTAATTTTGTATAGTAGGCCCGTGTGCCAGACTTTATCAAAAGCCTGGCTTATGTCTAGGAAGGCTCCCGAGCAGATTTGTTTGTTCTGCAGACTGCTTTCAATTTCGTTTACAATCCTATGGACTTGTTGGATGGTGGAGTGCTGTTTTCTGAAGCCGAATTGATGTGCTGGTATGAGATTTTCTTCTTCGATTATTACTTGCAGTCTTCTTAGTAATAATTTTTCGAATACTTTTGAGAGCAGTGGGAGCAGGGAGATTGGTCTATATGAGGTGATTTCATGATGCGTTTTTCCAGGCTTGTGTATTAGTATGATTTGTGCGAATTTCCATTGTACTGGGAAATAGGAAATTCTTATCATGGCGTTATAGATATTTGTTATCATAACTAGAGCTTTTTTGGGGAGTTCTTTTGTTATTTTTGCGTTGATAAGATCATATCCTGGAGATTTCTTGTTATTTAGTTTTTTTAATTTCGCTTACTATTTCTGTTGGTGTGAAGTGCTTAATAGGAGGTGAAAGTTGTAGAGGAGATATGAGAAAGTTTTCAATTTCTTCGTTGTCTTGGTCTACTGTTGGTGGATGTGGTTCAAATGTTTTAGAGAAGAATCCCGCAAAGAGTTCGGCTTTTTCTGTGCTTTCTCTGGCCCAGGTACCGTCTGCTTTCCGTAGTGGTGGAATTGATTGGGTTGGTTGCTTTAGCTTTTTTGTGGCTCTCCATAAGGAATAATTGTTTTCAGGTAGTGTTGAAAGATTGCTAAGGTAGTGTTGGAAAGACTCATTTTTTATTTGGATGATTAGGTTTTTTATTTCTTTTGAAAGATTGTTTAATTCGTTTTTGTACGTGGGATGTCGCGTTTGTTGCCATTTTCGCCGGACTTTTCTTTTTTCTGATATTTTGTCTCTCAAAGTTTTGGGATAGTTGACTTCAATATCTTTCTTGGTGTCATCGATTATAGGAGTAGAATACCAGGCTGCCTGCTGAATGTGACGGGTTGTATTTTCTACAGCTTCGTCAATGTCGTCGGGTTTTTTAAGTGGGATTCTTAGGTTAATATTGTCGTTTAAATATTTTCTGAATAGTTCCCAGTCTGTTTTTTTGTTGTATAGTCTGGGATTTTCTTTTTTCATTATCACTGTTGTGCTTATTGTTAAAATTACTGGAGAGTGGTCTGAATGTAGGTCGTAGCAAGGTTCTATAGACGTGTAGTTTTGTGATATTTTATTAGTGACGAAGAAGTCCAGTAGATCTGGAAGTTTATTGGGATCGGTGGGCCAGTACGTTGGTTTTCCTGTACTCAGGTGGTTGTACCCTTTTGCTGTGATCGCCTTTTGCATTTCTCTTCCCTTTGGGTTTACTAGTCTCGATCCCCACTGGGGATGTTTGGAGTTGTAGTCCCCTCCAGCTATGAACCTATTGCCTAGTTTTTCGAAATACGCTTCAAATTTCTCTTTTGATATTTGATGCTTGGGTGGACAGTAGGCAGCAGATATAGTTAATGTGCCGTTTAATTCATGTGTTTTAATGGTTGTGGCTTGTAAATATTCTTCTTCGATTTTTTCTAGCTCTGTGTGTTTAATATTTTCCTTGATGATTATGGCTGTTCCTCCGTGGGCAGTTTCGTCTGGATGGTTTGTGGTATATGTTTTATATTTCGGTATTTTGAGATAGTTTTTGTTTGTGAAGTGAGTTTCTGAAAAGAGCATGATATCAATTTTATGTATTTGCAAGAATACTTCGACTTCGTGTCTGTGTTGTATTAGCCCATTAGAGTTCCACAGTGCAATCCTGAGTGAGTTAACCATTGTTTCTATTGTTGACGAGGGACGTGAGTAGTTGAATGATCATTGTATTTTGTTGCATATTCTGGTTGAACATTGTTTCGAATTTGTTCAGAAATTCTGACAGGAAGTTTTCATTGTGTGATTTAGGTATTTGTTGGTTGCGTGTCTCTGTATTCTTGGTATTGCTTGTTATGTCTGCGTAGCTGATGTTTTCTCTTACTTTTTGGTACATTTGGCTGTTTGGTTTCTGAGGAGTTATTTTATTTCTGGTTTTTTGCAGCTCTTTATATACCGAGCAGCCTTTATAATTCGCAGGGTGGGGGCCCAAGCAGAGAACACAGGTGGCTGGGGTGTTAGCGCCTTTTTGACATTCTTTAGTCGGATGGTTTGCAGCGCATTTCACGCAGTAGTACTCTTTGGTACAGTAGGATTTGGTGTGGCCGTAGTCCTGGCAGCGCATGCATTGAGGTATATCTTTTTTAATTCTCGGGGGTTCAACTACTATTTTGGTGCCTAGAATGTGCTTTAATTCGTAGATTTTTTTGTTATTTTCTGATGGCTCCTGGTCTATGAAGAACATTGGAAGGGGTTCTTTTGTTTGCCAGCTTCTGATGTTGTACACATTTCTTATTACGAAGCCCTTGATTTCTAGGGCTTCCTTTATGTCATTTACTGGTATTGAATGGTGGATATTTTTTATTACTACCCTGTAAGCTCTTTCTTCTCGAGGCTGGTATGTGTAATATGCTACTTTGTTGGTGTTTAGCGTGAGTACTAGTTTTCTATAGGCGTCGGGTGTGTTCGTGTTCACTTTAACAATATTATTTGCTAGTGATCTGCATATGAACTCGTCTGGCTTTAGTGATGTTTTGAAGGTTGTTAACATTGACTGATAGTCAGTAACTGCTTGAATGAAAAGTGGTGGTGGTTTTGGGTCCGTTTTTGATTGGGTTTCGTCCTTTTCATTGTCCAGGAGAGAATATTTATTTGACGTGTATACTGTTGTTGTTCTGATTGCGTTCGTGTTACTGCGCTTGTTTTGTGGGTCTGGTTCTTTTTCTCTTGTTCTCTTTTTTGTTGCCCCTCTTTGGGGTACTTGTTGCCAAGAGAGACTGATGTCTTCGTTTGATGGCATTTGATGTTGGTAGTCTGGAGTGCTTTTGTCGGTGTTGTAATTACCGCCAGTATGTCTAATTGGTGTAAATCCTCGAAGGGGGGTGGTTGGTGTATAGGGTGAATTTCGGATCATTGTGGTGGCTATGGGTGTGGTCATGGGTGTTGATGTTTGGGTATAGTAGCATGCTGCTGTTGTTGTTATAACATTCGTTATCGTGTTTGTAACGGTATTAGATCCGCCACTTGTTTGTTGCATGGTTGTGGATGTAAGTTTCTCTGTTATTGGTTTTAGTTATGATATCGTTGGCAACACTGATTTATTTATTGGCGCGAAAGATTCGCACTTCGACAGGTGCGCGCTGGTAGCGGTGCACTGTTCACACGTGAGGTTTCACAGAAACTTTATCACTTGTATTTTATCACCACTTACTTGTTTTGTACGTCTATTCTTTCTGTTTCCGAGATTGAATTATAATAATCACGCTGGTGAGCACTTTACGAAATGATTATTTGTATTACACAGAAAAATTTGAATTTTTTCACTACACACAGGTTAGTTGCAATTTGCAGTTCGCACGGTTGCCACTCAATTGACTCTAATTTTGAAAGTTTATTTCTTAAAATATAGTCTAATCTAATCCAACTAACTACCTTTTTTTAAACCCCTCAACATGATTAACTCCCAATTACAGAGTGGGTTCACATTCATACACATCCATGCCTTAGTGGGATTCGAACCCAGAGCCCCGAGGGCACTCATGACATAAGGCGTTGCTCTAACCATTGAGTCACCGGAACTGTATAATAAAATGAAGATTAAATTTTAAATACCGGGATAGAATAGAATTCTCTAATCCAAAAATGAGGATTAGCTTAAATATTTTTGTGAATCGTTAATTTTTATTAATCTAAATATGTACATACCTACATATTTACTTATGGTGGAAACTATTGAATTCCTTTTCTATTGTTCTATTTACGTTACATACATTTGAATAACTGCATTTTGTTTGTTTAAAGCGTAGGCCCTGGGATTTAAACTATAGATTATAAATATAAATAATTTATCCATAAAATATATAGAAAAAGCATTAATGCAAATCTATAGAAAATTTAATAATTTTTAATTTTTATAATAACATTAATCTCGAAAAAAATACATTTAAAAGTATTTTTCGAAGAAAAACTATTTTGAGCTTCTAGTAAAATGCCATTTCCGGTTATCCGATTTTCAGCAAAATCTAATGGGCTCTTTTCAATACAGAAAAAGTTCGAAATACAAGATTTAAAAATTTTCTGAATGATAGTATTTGAGTTAGAGTGGAGGATCCACATATACACACAGACATCATCATGAAAATGTTAATATTGGATTCTAGGGACCTTAAACCGTGGTCATTTACCAAAATCTCGATATGCGATTTTTAGCACGATCCCTATACCTCCCTTCCCAAGGGTAGCGGGAGGTAAAAATGAGTCGATTTAATTAAAATAAAACAGTCCAACAATCAATCCACTTTTAAAATAACCTCATGTCTCATCAAATCTGGTAAGCCTATCTATCTATCTGGCAATAGCACTCAGTAGTGCTCTGTCACCGGCCTGGGCCTGCAATAGAGCCCTTGTAAGTTGGGAAAGCACTTGCAAACCACTTGATCAGAACAAGTGGATCGCCATGAATTTCTCTTTGAAGTCGCTGTAGCAGCCAAGTGCTGTAGACCGGCTAAGAAAGCGGTCGTGTCGTGTTAATCTTATTGCCACTGACGCCGTCGCCGTCGGGGTTGTGACGGACAAATTTAGAGCAGCACACTTCACTTAGAATAAATGGAGATGAAATTATGTTTAATAAAATTATTAAGTTTATTCTGCAAACACTGCTTTGAAATTTGGATGGTTATTGATATTGTCAGAAAATGAAATTTACGAGTATATTAAGGAATAAATTAATATGTTCGCGCCGACGTGTATCACCGGTGGTACACGACATTCTTTCTTCAGGGCCACCGGTGGTAAAAGTCATAAATTTTTTAAATAATTTTTTAATAGCCGTAAAATTAATTTTGTACAATTTGTAATATGTTAAAATTGAAGTTAAGTACATTGTATATTGTCTGTTTGTTAGCAACTAAATGATATATTTTTAGATTAAACAAATTTTAAACATATTCAAACAAACTGAGAAAATAATAAGAATATAACCGTGTACCACCGGTGATGCATTACAAGAAACTGACATAATTAGTTACGGCTGTGAGGAAAGACCTGTAAAAAACACCACAGCACGATAACTTTATCTTTAGTTATTTCTGATGTATGCACGTACTTTATTATCTCTGATACCTTCTGATCCTTACATTTTTACCTCCCGCTACCTTTTGGTAAGGGAGGTATAGGGATCGTGCTAAAAATTGCATAACGAGCAGCACCCACAATAATTTCACCCTAACATTTCATACATTGCAAAAATGAGTTATCAATCTTTTTAAGTTGTTTAAGAGTAACTGACATTATTTAATCGTGTCATGATATTGGCAGTAAAATACCACTATTAAGCCGAACAAACGGATATGTTAATAATTATAGGATATTGCGGAGAAAATTATTAGCAACCTATAAACAATTGTTACTGTCATAAAAAATTAGTTGTTTGACATTTGGATAGATTGCTAGACGAAATTTATTTTAAAAATTGCACTGTGCACTGTCACTCATATTTAATTTTTTTCTGCCTAAATCGTTACAGATACCACAACTTACGCAGAGACAGAAAAGTTTACCATTGAATGTATCATTGTCGTGACACCTAAGTTTCATTCAAACCGAACAAAGCGTTCTGTCATTATAAGCAAAATTATTTTTTTAACTAAACGGTACACTTTTGGTTTTTCGGATATTGGTAAATTAGGTTAAATCGTGTTACTTTGGGCCCAGGAATCTGTGTTTAAGCCATGTCTACGTGTTTTAGAGATACCCTGTATATTAATATTAGGAGTATTATTATTATTATTTTTTTTTTTGTAATAGATATTAATTTTATTTATGTTAAATGTACACATAATTTAATGTATGTATAATAAAATAAGTAAGTTATTTTAATTGTATTATTTGCATTTATAAAAACATATAGGTATCCATATTTAGAATGAAATTGTGCACCCACAGCCAAAATAAAAAGTTTACGCCTCTGATTTGTGAACTATTCCTTCATGTCTTCGCCAAGTCATACCCGTGAGAAGGTTCTCGTACACTGTCAGTGACCCTTGTGCTTCCCGCCATTTTGCTGTCATCCTTTCCATTTGCCCCCTGCCGTCTGTCCTTTACCGTTTCATTTCTTCCTTTCACACAGCGCTAATGTTGGAGACGTGGTAGTTTTACAAACCTACATCCTCAAACAAGATTTAAAAAAGGAACAATTCTATTTTCTTCAAACGCTCGATTTGAAATGTGTATTGTTCGAATAACGTGACTCAAATACTGGATTTTACATTGAATTATGGAAAGGTATGAAGCTTTATTCAAAGCTGTTACTGATGGAAAATTTATGAGATATTCGAATTTATTGAGTTTTCTACTCGCATTATAAATGTAAAATCTTATTTACGAACAACTGTATTGTAATTGTTTGTTTCCATTTTAGTTACCATGGCGGAAAATGAAAGATTACACTCTATGCGGGCGGTAAAGTGTAAAGCAAAAGCCCGCCGGGCGGTAAAAAATATGACAAAAAAAACAAATAACCATAAATAATATTTTATTTGTGAATATTTATAACACAGTTGGATATGTTATTCAACGAAATTCCTTCTAAATGAATTGTCTCTGAAGATTTCTTTAAATGGAGATTCAACTGATTTCTGTCTTTTTCAGTTGCAGAAATCATTATCGTACCTTTATCATTAAATAAATCTCATCAGGAGATTCCTTGATAAATTGTACCACATTCTCTTTGGACAGAACCATGGCTTTCTTTGCCTCATATCCAACACTTTTATTTTTCAAAAATGATACCAGTTTATAATAACGACCAATATTCAAATTCTTCTTGATCATTAATATCTTCTTGATCATGGAAAATTTGGACCATAATGAAGAACTCTTATATATTGTAGACTGAAAAGTAAGCACAATCTATAGAATAACAATACATACGAGTAATATTGATATATCACCATACCCTTTCATTGAAATGCGAGCAACAGTTTCGTTCAAAATTGTCATATTTTTTTCTGTCAACCAGGCTTGCAACCCGTCGTATTCGTTTTGATATCGGTCCTTTGACTTACCAGGACATAAATCCGCTAAAGTTTCATTCAGGTTGAAGCTCCATGCTTGACATTTTTAATTATTTGTTTACATAAAACAAATGGTTACCAATACAACGCATCGCCTAAATGTTTCTTAGCATTGCCATCTGGCCATCTAATATTTTTTTACATAGTAACAAGCTTTTAGTCATGCAATTAAAAATTACGTTTCATTTGGTTTCAGTTGTGCGTAAAACGTTGTACGTACCTCAGGCCGACAGAGGTTTACGCCTTTGGACGAATAAAAACCTTCCGCTTCGCGTCGGGCTTATTATTTCGTCCGCAGGCGTAAACCCTTTCTTTTGGCCCTCTATACGTAAATAACTATTAACGCGCCGTTATACGTATTACAGTCGAAATTCGATTCGTTGTATTTTACGATTGTTATGGATAACGAATGTTTATGAATAAAAAATTTGCTATATTGCAGGCATTTTGAATATAACGAAGCATTACCCTTGTTACGGAATATTTGTTCTATTTATAGAAAAATTTATCAGCAATATTTTATTTTTGAAATCGGTTGCACTTGTGATACCTAACGTAACTCAAAGCCCGTGCCCGTGCAATGTATCCGTTGCAGTGTTCAACACAAACACATCAATGGGAACACTATGTACTTGACAGCGAGCAAGAGAGTAGGTTTACAAAATTTCATTCAATACATGTACAAAGCGAATATTCACCTTTATAGCATAAACGCCAACGGAAAAAAGGGAAACTTCAACTGTGAGCAAAATATTACAAAATGGAACTGTGCTTTTATAGCAACGTTCGCAAGTTCACATGTTTTCAAATAG
Organism: Harpalus rubripes; assembly: GCA_963082715.1. NCBI lineage: Eukaryota > Metazoa > Arthropoda > Insecta > Coleoptera > Carabidae > Harpalus > Harpalus rubripes. The sequence goes on along the minus strand of OY720460.1, from coordinate 22,883,400 downwards.
CGCCAGTGTATGCGGATAGAAATTTGATCAGTTGTTTTTGGATACGTTTTTCAACTAGTTTTTAATGTTACTGTACCTTTACTTTATATATTTTTATTATATAAACTTAAAAATCTGATGTGGCCAGCACATATCCTCCCGTCAATGTTTAAAATAGCAATGAGCTATTGAAGTATGAAGTATCACTTCCGATTGATCATTTATAAACAAAATCTAATTTGTTGTTCCAATAAATTGAAAAGTCTGTGATACAAAATTATGGATTATATTGTTTTTCCTGGAAAATTTGTTAAGAGCTGGAAATTACGTTTTTAATACAAACTGATAACACTGAAAATATATACACTTTGACAGGTATGTTAACAATATGTTTCTGAAACATCAAAACTCACTCACTTGTAAAAATACGACATCTTATTGGCTTAGGGTGCGATAAAATTTTTGTGACGGTGTTTTGTCGAAATGAAACTTCGTAACTATAGGTAGAATCCTGAATTTGGATTGGCTTATACATTTATGAGTAAAATAGTCATATTAAAAATCGTGCAGAAAATAATATTGTTTTTCTATAAATCTATTAAAAGTGGGCTTTTTAATGTTTGTTTTTAGTTTTAAAAATGTCATTTTATGACACCAGTGTTAAAAGTGACAGATTATTGTTACTTTTGACACTAGTGTTAAAAGTAAATATCAAAAAATTATTAGAAATTTAAATTTAAATTAAAAAATAGTGTTTGTAGAAAAAATAGTGTTAAAAGTGTTTCATTTTGTTCGAAGGTTTGGATCACTCCGCTTCGTGTCGTGTTCCAAACTCCTTCTCACAAAATAAAATGTCACTTTTAACACTTATATCATAAATAACTATTTCTAAAATGTCATGACTTTTGATACGAATTAACAAAAATTTTGTAATTTCTTTATAAAATTGTGAAGAAACTAGAAACATGTAGATAGATACCTATTAATGAATATTATTCTTAATACCGGAATAAATATGTACCTACTTTTTTAATCCTTCTTTCATTGTACTTTTACTTTTTTTATTAATTATGTATTTACGGAATTTTCAGAACTTATTTAAGAATTTCCATAAAAAATGAATTATAAATTAATTTTATAACATGCAAATAAGCTGAGAACCCTTCTGAAGTCATAATATTTTTAATTACCAAATATTTGACTTTAATTTCTATTAAAGTTAAACAGAACAAAAGTCAAGACAGTAATAAATTTCTTCGTGTACCAAAAAATTTACAAACTTCACTAACGAAATACTTTAAAACGTTTCAGATGAATTTATTTCATGGCATTTGACACATCAAGAATAGAAAGAAGTGAAACATCGCTTTTCTAGAGCTGTGACAACTATTAATCTTAATCTCTAAAAAACTGATGTTGGTTCATCGTAGTGGAAAATGAACAAAATTCTTTAAAACACGGATAAGAAAAACTTTAGAATCTGTTATCGACAGCTGTCAATTATTTTTTGACGGCTGTCATTTTTCATGAAAAACTTCAAACCGTTATCATAGCTACTTGGAAATTACTCCGGTATGACAAGAAAAATGTTTTCGAATTTTAAGTTAGGGACCTATTAAAACTTGAATGATATTGGCTGATCAATATTGTTGAATTTTTTCAGATTTTATGTTTATATTTAAAATTAGGTTGTAAAATGTTTGAGGTTTTTTATATTAAACTAATTACGCTTTACAATGAGAATGAAGAACTTTTTTTGTAGTGGCTTAATTCATATTGAAATTTTACATTTAATTACCTAAATACTTTTAATAATAATATTTTTAATTAATTTTTAATTCTCCTTTCTATTTAAATATCTTCCAAGATATTCATGTTCATTCATTCTAAACTTTTTATTTTGTTTGAGATTTTTTATTCATAAAAGCATGAGATAGTTTAATGTCTGAATTTTCACCCATTTCAATCCTACGATTTTCAGCCTATAGCTTTTCAAAAGAATCTACAGCTTATATAGGATTTAGAATCACTTGAACACGTATTAAAGGAATTTTTGGTTTAACGAGTTCTGTGAAAAGAATTTGAATTCAATGGATGATTTTTTTTGGAAATTTACAAAAGAATGTCAATAAATATTTTATGAAGGAATATACGAGCCCAAACTCATATCAGTTGGGTCGGTTAACATTTTCAACAAATTATGAAACCTAAGCAAATGGTGAGAAATTTCAATAAATTTCTTTCGACTAGTTTAAAATATAGATTTTAAACTTACAAAAACTGTATTTGTTATTTAAGTATTTCGCCATTTATTATATTCAGGGGAGGACCGTGAACTTTGGGGGCCCTGGGCTAATACTGTTTGGGGGCCCTGGCTGTTACTATGGGGGGAGGGTTAGGGGGCGGTAACTAATTAACCATCTAACTGCCATCAGTTTGTCAAAAAACTTTATACTGTTTTTTTAATGTACCATGGTGTTTTGGGGTATATTTAGACAATGAGTATGAAAATTAGCTTTTATTGCAACAATTTTGAATAGGAATGGTTACCTTGATATTTTAAAAGCAACTTTAAAGCTATATGTGCCGAAAAAAGGCTTAGTAGACAATAAACAGTTTATAATTTTAATGTTTTGGTCATCTTTCGGAGACTTTTTTGGTCATAAAATTATGAATATTTTCAATGTTTACCTCACAAAATAACTGCATTATTTATTTTTTTTCTCTGTATCTGTATAAAACGTAATATAATGTTTTTCGTTTCGGATAAAAAATGAATTAAATTGGATTTTAGACTGCCATTTTTTCTAAAATAGATTGAAACTATTGTCGTACAAAGACTGTGGCCCAGTTGCATAAAGCATTGTTAACTTTAATCACGTTGTTAACTTTAACAATGTAGTTTTGATACGTATCCATGGTTTCAATGTGTAGTTAAACACATGATCAGCCTAACAACGTTTTATGCAACTGGCCATGTATGTTTTATCTTTGATTGTCAAATTCTTAAGTCAAGAATAAATTCTAAAAAGAAAACCAGACTTCTTTTCCAATGTAGTTTTGATACGTATCCATGGTTTCAATGTGTAGTTAAACACATGATCAGCCTAACAACGTTTTATGCAACTGGCCATGTATGTTTTATCTTTGATTGTCAAATTCTTAAGTCAAGAATAAATACTAAAGAGAACAGGAAAAACAAAAAAGTAACACTTATTTTTAAGAATAATTAATTTGATCATCGATGTAGTTAATACAGTATGTCGCACGGTGACTGTTGCATAGGTTATACCGATTGCCAGCAGCGAGGGGCCCTTTGTATCTGCGGGGCCCTGGGCTGCGGCCCATAAAGCCCATGCCTAAATCCGTCCCTGATTATATTGGGTTAGATCACCTTTATTGGTAATACCAGTTTTAATTCTATTAGACATTGGATTCCTAAGTCCTGCACATTTTCCTGTGAGTATTGTCCCATATATGTATTGCAAGGTAGATTTTACTGAACGCACTGAATTTTTTCGAAGTTGCTTTTCATTTTTCCAAAAGTAAAGGGTCTCGGTAGAAGTCGAACTATTGTCACCAGTTATTGGACCCATAGTTTTTTAAAAGTTTTAAGTTTATATTTAAAGTAGCTGAAAGAATTTTGTAGAATTTTGTAACCATTTGTGTAGGTTTTACAATTTGTTGAAAATGTAAACCGGCCTAACTAATATGAGTTTGGGCTCGCAATTCATGGATTTTTCATATAATGAAAATAGCTATCTATAAAGTAAATCACCCGACCGACGCCAAATATTTCGAATTTTAAATGGTACAAAATTGATCCCTGTGGTGCACTTTCCACGCCAGTAACGAGTGCCCGTGAGGTGACGCCTGGTAAACGCCCGCACGGTACAAATATGTCATCATCATTACCGATATCTGCATACAAAGCGGATTGGCACACCCAGCAATGGGTAATATGCCGTGATGATATATTTATATTTATTTTATTTATATTTTATATATAAGTAAATCACACAATAAATACATAATATTTTTGTATTATAAATAAAGAAGACCAATGTATTCGAGGATAAAAATGAAGAAAAGACATCATTTATAGCTAGCATTTTATGTAGAGTAAATTATGCCACTTACCGGTTAATTGAGTCTTCATACTTGGGACCCAGGGACCTTCCTTTAAAAACACATATTAACTCTTTGTATTTCACTTGAAATATTAGTTTGCAAATCACTTAATACACAGAATATACGTCTATTCATTCCAACATATCACAAGAAACTAATTCCTGTCATAAACGAGTACAACCGTGCGACTTTAAACACATTTCAATAGGCACCAAGTAAGAAAGAACACTGATTACTGAGAAATAAAATATAACACAGTGTTTAAATATTAATTTAAATGTTTATTCAGTGTTATTTAACATTGATATTGTTTAAATATTTATTATGACGGCCCGTATTCCGAGCGCACTTTTATAATAAAAGCGCTTTTATGGAGCACACTCTTCATAAGAATATAATGTGAAAGCGCGCTCCATAAAAGCGCCTTTATTATAAAAGTGCGCTCGGAATACGGGCCAACATTTTTTTTAAGAAGACCATAATAGTGTAATATTTTTATAAATTATTTTTTCTTCAAGCGTATTATAATATTCATATTGTGTTACTGTACACACACTATAGAAGACATTCATTGTCTTACTAGTACAAAAATGTTGTTATTGTTGTACTAGTAAAAAAATGTTAGTTTGTTTGTTCACCGCTAGCGGCGGCATTCGTCACAGCAACACAGATTATATCGAAAATTGTTATTTGACAGTTGTATCGTTTTTGTTTTGTAGTGTTCACAGCCAGCTTTGGCTGAAACTGCAAACACTACAAATAAAAAATTATAAAAAAAATGTCAAAAAAATCTTTGAAACACTTGAAGAAAAAATAGTATATGTCATTCGGAGTAGAACGCCCTTTTTGTGTTTTACCCAGCTTGCCTAGCCTCGGCTAGCGCCTCGGCCGCAACAGCTGGGTTCAACACAAAAAGACCGCTTTCTACTCCTAATAACATAATATACTATTTTTCATGATCATGAGTAACAAAATTGAAAATGAAGTACATTATTGCCTCTCGAAACGAAATATGGTTATTACTACCGTACGAGTTTTTATTATTTTGACAGGTATAGACATTTAATGCTTTATCCTACATTTGTATATGTAATAACAAATACTCTAACAAATACTCATTCTTACTTTGTTGCAACAAAACAAAATAATGGAGATAGTACTTCCTTATTATTCCTCTGTCGTGTCCATTTAAGCGAATCAATATTCTAGGTACGTCTCTGTGCACTCTCAATCTAGGTCTGAATGTCAGTGTAAGACGTGATGAGCAACATATTCGTATAATAACAATAATAAGAAATCCATCCTTTGTACTTGTATGTGAAATAAGACACATGAAAGCAAACCAGGGATAAGGCGGGAAGCATTGTTACCGACGCGTATTGTACGAGTGATAAATGACTTCGCGGTCTTGTGATCTTACGTTTTTATATGGAGCTAAGATGTATGCTGGTTCACTCCAATTATTATGCTGTTTTGAATATTTCAGACCATAATAACAAATAAATCTTCTGTTATGATATATTTCTAGGTACGTATATAATAGATGCTTTTATGGACTATTTTTAACGAGATTCTAAAAAATAGGAGTTTGTGCAAACAAATGAAATATCTGAAACTTCATTGTTTTCTTTATATATATACCGTATGTCTATTTTAAAGGTGTACGTAGGAGATTAACATGGGATATCAGTTTTTTGCAATTTCCTGCTCGCCTAATTATTTTAGGCAAAAATGTGTCAAATAAAAGTTTTACGGTATAAAATTCTACACCTAAATCAATAAACAGAATTACCGTTCCATGCATTGTAACGACAGAAATTAAAAATGAAAATATCGAAAATTACATTGAAAATATCAACAGCCATGGAATTGAACAAAATAGCTATTTGTGTATTAAAAGCGCAAAATGGGACAGTGTCGATTGAGAGGTTGTTGCCGCGCGACGCAGGATCGAGGCATTCTCTTGAAATCGACAATGTCCATTTGCGCTCGAAACACACACAAGATTTTTTCTACAGTCGCCACAATAGCAAAAATTTATTTTTTTATTTATTTTTACTTATTGGTATTTTCCATTCTTCTTAAGCTATTGCTTCAATCTAATCTAAGCATTGTATACTTTCGTTTTTGTAAATGAATGCCCTATTTTATTTTCACAGCAGTGCAGCATTTTGTTTGGTTATGTAAGTGGGTAATGTGTAACTACAGTGTCATTAATTCCTGACTAAACGTTTCCATTAAGAATGTAGCCAAGTAACATTTCTCAACATTGTATAGTTAGAAATTTGAGGAGCGAGCGTTTTTTCTACTTTGTCGGTCTAGAGCAGCAAAGTGACATTTTCCATTGACAAAAGAGAGCGCAAATGGCTACTTTGTATATAGACTGTAGAAAAAATAAATAAATGCTTGACGTTTTATCTGTCACAACGTAAGTTAACTTTGATTTGATCTAATTGTCAGAACAGTCAAATAAGTTAACTTACGTATATATATATATATATATATATATATATAGCATAGTATTTTGTAGAGTGTAGATCTTCCATTTTAAAGAAGTATAAATTTAAATGCTAATATACCACCACCATTTCAAAATTTAATTAAAACAAAATCAAATCCATCCCATATATTTCTTCATCTCCAGTTTATTAAATAACCATGGCGTACCTTGCCTTCTGGACAAGGGCATACGTTGGGTTGGAATTCACCGCTCAATTTCCACAGACAAATACAAAGAATTGTTCAATTTAGCCAAAGGGTATTGCTGCCACAACCCTGGCAAGGGACTCCGCAACCACACGATAGGATGACCGTAATAGCAACCTTAATCCTACTTGTCGTCGGGCCCAAGAGAAACTAAGATGGACTAAGAAGGAGCACAATACGGGCTAAACCGTTTCAACATCAAGGAGTTTTCTTTGCCGTGATAAATAGTCACGTTCTTTATGCAAATGTCATAATTTGTTGTGACCATAATAAGTTGGGATATATTCTGTCTTTAGTAGTTTTATCGTCGAAAGAATTGTAGGTCTTACTGTTCCAATTTTTTTTTTGTGCAACCGGACGCGAAATAAGCATTTCGCAGCCGCAATACAGGCCGCAAAATTGGATTTCGGGACCGTTGTTATGGTAGCGGCCTCGAAATTAGGTAAACAATCCCTTTGACACTTGAGAATTGCATGCTATTGTTTATCAAATGTCAATCCCATAGCCATCTTGAAAGCTAACTTTCTATTTACAATGAAACTGTTTAAAATTAATAAAATTTGTAATTACATATTTTTTACGGTTGCACAAAAAATATTGTGTACACCTTGTCCGCGAAATCTTTTAGCGCCCTCGAGATTTTCTTGCCTCGGCCGCAAGCGGCCTCGGCGACAATTTTTCTCTCGGTACGCTAAAGAATGATTTCGCGGCCTTGATATACAAATAACTAATTTGTACTGACATTTAAATTGTAACTTTATATTATTTAATGTAAAACCAAATAAGCTGTTCATTGGTTTATACCAATTTTTTTTCATTTCTTTTTGGTGAGTTGAAAACTTTGTATTTTTTAAATTTTATTTTTAATTGTAATATTATATAAATATTTTATAGCTGATGATGGGCTAATTTATGCCCGAAACGTCCATATACGCTTAGTGCTTATTAATAAAAATTGGAACAGTAAGACCTACAATTCTTTCTACGATAAATCCCAAGGAGGTTTCCAAAGAATATTCGAAGTAAAATTTAGTAGTTTTTGTTTAAGTTATAAATGTTTGTACAAACCCAGAATTAGCCGATGTACAGAATTGTATATATGGTAATGCATTGGCAACTAAGGGCCAGTTTTCAGTCTCCGGTAAATATTTTAAATGCCCGTTAAATAAAGAAAATTGAAACGGAATAAACTGTCAGATGACAAATTTATCATTGCTATCAATAATCCGATTTAATATTGTTCGTTTAACTGTCAGTTAAAATTCTCACTAGAGATTGTAAAATTGGCCCTAAACGTCTCTCACCAATATTGCATATAAGGTTCAAGGGGGTCATTTTGAATACTGAATGTAATTTTTCGTACTCATGCATTGAAATGTGTTGTTTCGCGTCGCCTAAGCAACGTCCGAAACGTCAATTTCCCAGGTCTCCATCAGATAAGCGACCGGGAAATTTTGAATAAAACACTCTCCTATTTCTAAAGCATTTCTTAAAGAAATATATTTATAATAAAAAAGTATAGTTTGTTAAACATTCTTTCGCTTAATAATAATAAAAGAAAATGGTGTAATATTGAATGAAATTTAATTTTAAAATAATGAAGTTAGTGCCTTTGGTTCACAATATTGGCAATAATTTCTGCTTGGCGGGAGTCGGCAAGACAGAGCACTCGGGAAGTCGGTAAAACATAACCAACAAACGTAATGTAAATTGTAATAAAACAATAAGAAATTTAACAAGTTTATGAAGTTTAAATTTGCCAGCCAGCTATCATATTTTCGTGAAATTATTTAAATATTTCAATAAATATCTATAATTAGAAAAAAATACGAAATTATTAAATTGTACTAGATTTCGAAGAGAGGTACTGATGTACTAAAAATCTGAGATTTGTACTAAATCTGGTTCACTTGGCCTTAGGCAGTTTTCTTCTAACCCCCACCCCACAGCATTATTGCATAATTTTTATATAATTATCTACGCCATTGGCTAGAGCACCCAAACATATTTTCTAAAACCGGCGCCTATGATCTTGGCGGGGAAAGGAATAAGTTATACAAGATAATATACAAGTGTATAAAGGCAAGGAGGATAAAGGGTTGAAGAAAGGAACGAAGAAACTTATGACTTTATATGAAAAGGATTAGCTCGTTAAATATGTTTATATAAAGAAGCGACGTCAGAATTTGTCACATAATTAAAGTCTATGAAAATCAACGAGGAACTTTCAAAAGATCCTTATATTCGTAGTTTGTTTTGCTTTAATTATACCACGTGGCATTTTCATTAGAATCGTCTACCTACCTCAAAACTTGAAATGTTTTTCATGATATTAATGGATCGATTCTGTTCCCACCTTATACAAAATCGCAACGAAACCTGCCACTCTTATGTATAATTTTAATCAACAAAAGTAGATGCGTTTTTGTTAGATTTTTATAGATTTACAGATCTGCAAGAATTAACGATGTGAATAGAATCAACCCATAAGTCTTTTACCATGCTTACGTCACATATCCCTTCCCCAAATTTTTAATAATTATTTTGTCGAATACGAATAATTAATCGATTTAAAAAATACGGGTATTTTTTTGTCTAGTATCATGTTAATTATTAATAAAAAATTGGTCATATACCCCATTGAGAATAAGGACAATAAAATTTGAATTAATATTCGAGTACACCTTAGGAGAGAATGTTATTTTTCCTTGATGCAAATTGCACTTCGACAAAATTTAAAAATTGGATGATGATCAAAATAATAAACGCCCGCACGGTAAAAATATGTCATCATCATTATCGATATTTGTGTACAAAGCAGATTAGCACACCCAGCAATGGGTAATATGCCATGATGATATATTTATTTTTCTACAGTCTATATACAAAGTAGCCATTTGCGCTCTCTTTTGTCAACGCAAAATGTCACTTTGCCGCTCTAGAGCGACAAAGTAGAAAAACGCTCGCTCCTCAAATTTCTAACTATACAATGTTGAGAAATGTTACTTGGCTACATTCTTAATGGAAACGTTTAGTCAGGAATTAATGACGCTGTAGTTACACATTACCCACTTAACAAGTCAATCTGACATATAACTGCTCTGTCGGTATGTTACATAACCAAACAAAATGCCGCACTGCTGTGAAAATAAAATAGGGCATTCATTTACAATAACGAAAGTATAAAATGCTTAGATTAGATTGAAGCAATAGCTCAAGAAGAATGGAAAATACCGATAAGTAAAAATAAATAAAAAATAAATTTTTGTTATGGTGGAGGAACCCATTGTGGCGACTGTAGAAAAAATCTTGTGTGTGTTTCGAGCGCAAATGGACATTGTCGATTTCGAGAGAATGCCTCGCTCCTGCGTCGCGCGGCAACAACCTCTCAATCGACAATGTCCCATTTTGCGCTCTTAATACACGAATAGCTATTATTTATTTTATTTATGATCAAAAGATTTCTTAATTTTACTGAGTTGTGATACTATCGCTGAAGTACATTAGAATACGTTCAATAGGTTTCAACATAACCATTGAAAATTAGCATAACGGGCCCTCGATACCCAAACAGGCAAAAAACCACGCGATTAGCATATAAAATCTGATGTTTTCGGTAAACTAATTAACTGGAAAGCAAATAACAAAGGCAGTTAACAACACTAGGTAATATTCTCGATCACATGACCTGTTTAATTAATGAAACACCCGACCTCAAACAAAAAAATTCAATCAGGCCGTTGGTCATTAATTATTATTGACTGACGGTTCGCGACTTTAATGGGCAATTCGGTTGAGTTGAGGGATATTGAACAGAAGAACTAATTCCAAAAAGGTTCCAAATTACTAATGCGCTGATTTCGAATCGAACTTTGTAGATTTAGCGGTTTTTATACCAACATCTTCATTTATTTTCTTCAAAATCTTCAATATTTTTACACATTCACATCAATTATAAAAAATCTGATATGGCCAGAATATTACCTTCCGTCAGTTCCATATATTATGTACAAATTTCATACAGAAAGTTTATTGCACAAGATTCCATATTTCAAGTACATTACCTTCTGTCAGTTCAGTTCAAGTTTCATGTACCTAAGAGATTCTATATTTTCATCCAGTAAAATTATAACACAAACATAACAATTGAACTTGATACTGCTATATCTGTCAATAAGCATTTTCTTAATATAGTAGCGATTTCCATGGTTATAGCATAGCTAGTTGCTTTATGAAATTTAATTTCTTTATAATTTTTTAACTCTATATCCATTGAATATGAAGTATAAAATGTAATCAAATCGTATAGAGAATAAAATATTCTTTAATATTCATAATAACATTAAATATGAAAAATTGATATTTAACAGTATTTTTCAAGAAAAACTGTTAAAGTCTTAAAATGAGAGTACTTACGGTACAGCTCTTCACATGGATGTAAAGAAGAGGAATACGGAAGAATTATAATTTTTTGAATTGTAGTATTTGAGTTATCGGATCAGAAAAAATCGTCACACACACACACACACACAAACTATTATTCACGAAAGATGATTATTCAAGGTTATATGTTCGAAGAAAGAATACATAGCACTTTATAGCCGTAGCTTAGCAACATTTTGTATTAGAAAGAAAAGGATTAGTTGACGTATGTCTATTTAATTTATGTGGTTTGACAAATATACGTACATAGTGCCATTACTTTCTAACACACTAAAAATAGCAGTGACCTATGTCGTAGAGTTACAGACATCTACTACACTGCCATCTGTACTAATGTTTATCCAGTGACGTTGACATTTAAATCAAATTATTATTTTTTGGTTTACGTCAAGTCTATATTTCTGTTTTATGCAAAAATGTAGGAGAAGAAAATAAAACTATGAGGAAAATATTATTTTAAAAGAAACAAAATTTTCAAATAAAGTACATTTATTTTTTCCGTTAAAATGTGTATAAATATTTCGCGTTGGACGCCTATGCATACGAAATGCAGTGAAGTTATCTGCAAGTAATATTATGTTAGATGGTTCATAAATGACCTTGAATAATCATCTTTCGTGATACTGTACATACATACATGCATAGTAAAATCTTATTCCAGAGTCTCTAAAACGTACTTATTCATCAAAAACTCACCACCGAATTTTTTGACCAAAGACAATATCTTCCTTACCTAAAGGTGACGGATGGTAAAAAAAACGTGACGAATTAAAATATCCTCAATGGAGAAAAATACTAGCAGTTATCCACTACAGTGGAAAATTATTTCAGATCTGGATAGGGCAGCCAATAGTTGGTAAGAGCGTCACGCCGGCAAAGACGTGGGTTCGAATCCCGGTGGCTGACATGATCTTTTCATAATTTATTTCATGTAAAAAGGAGATTTTGAAAAAGCTAGGTGTAGGCTTTTGGGTATCAGCAATTTATTTTATAAATGGGGAGAGCCTATTATAAATCCAGCGCTAGTTTCAGTGGTAATCTAGTAAACAAGAAAAAAAAATCCAAATGATTAAGAAAAATATAGTTTTCAAGTATAGGAATAGTATACGTGTAGATTGCGTAAATATGTTCAAGGCAAAAGAATTATATTTGAATATTGTCCTGACAAAGGATGACTGTTTCATGAATGAATTACGAATTCGAGTCATCCCTTTCCGGAAAATCGCATGAATTTAAGCATGTACATATTTTCCCTCATCCATGGACACTGTAAATCGCGTTGTCCTAAGATGATCCTGGTGATTGCGCATGTTCCGTTCGGGCGCTATAAAGCTCGTGGAAGCGTCGCGACGCCTCAGTGACGCCTGACGCTGATGCCGTGCCGACACGCCGTCTCAGCAGCCGAGCGTCCCGCGAAATCTACGCGCGCGAGTGTGTTTGTGTGTGAGTGACTGACGAAGTAAGTCAAAAAGATATTTCATACAATTCATTTGTATTATTATTCACTAGTTACTTGTTTGCTTTTGTTCTGTTATTATTTATTTATTTTTGTACTCGGAACAAGGCAGCAGTATATGCTGCTGAAACGTTGATTTGTATAAATATACACAGAACTTTAACTAAAATGTTGTTTTATTTTAAATATACGATAAGCTTTTTAAAACATTACATTTTTGTAAAAATCAATGTACCTTCTCCTCAAAGTGTACAATAGCTTGCAAAAAATCGCGTACACCCATTTGTCTGTCTTGAATTTTAACATGTTTTTTTAAAGACTGCGTCTAAAAGAACTTCTGCTTGCAAATATATAAAGCTAAATAATTTAAAAGCGTTTGTTTCCAAATGCTTGCAGATTATATCGAAACATAATAAAATATTTTTATCTGCAAAAACTACATTGGAAAAATAAATATAAATGGTTATTGCTTATTTCATATATTCGTAATTGGTTTTTGTGGTTATTACCAAACCGTAGTTACAGAATTGTTTATAATTTAATTTTCATATTTTAATTAGTATAACCACAAAAAAGTTTTTATATTTTGCGTTCATAATGAAGTTTTTACGAAACCCAATTGCGTATCGAAAAAGATTTCATTTCGATATGCAATTTTTTTTTAGAAGATTGGTTACTAGATGGCCTTTTCTTAAAATTGAATAAATCTCAATCCAATGTTACCAACTACAACATTACGCATACAAATTTTCCTAAATATTTTAGTATATAAGACGCAAAATATAAAAATCTAATGTGGCCATTTAATTTTTATTAATTCAGATATACATACTTACATATTTACTTATTCTGAAAACTGTATTAAGTCCCATTCCATATAACTATGGTTATGGTTCTATTTACTATTTTATTTTTAAAACGTTATTATTATTAATTTGGAATGATTAGTTCTTTGACAGTGACATTTATCTGTCAGTTACATACATTTGAGGTATGAACTGTGTAACTAAGGAGTTATGTTTGTTTAAAGCTTAGGCTTCGGGATTTAAATTATAGATACTTTTATAAATTTATCCATAAAATATATAGAAAAAGTATTAATACACCTGTAAAAAAATGAATAATCTATAATTTTTGTAATAAAATAAATCTCAAAAAAATAACATTTAAGGGTATTTTCGGAGAACTATTTTGAGCTTCAAGTAAACTGCCATATCCGGTTAACTGATTTACACCAAAATCTAATGGCTTCTTTCTATATTAGAATAACGTATAAATACAAGGTTTCAAAATTTTCTGAATGATAGTATTTGAGTTAGAGTCAACGTCACAAACACACACACACACACACACACACACACACACACACACACACACATATATATATATATATATATATATATATATATATATATATATATATATATATATATATACATACACATACAAGCACACATACACACACACACAAATCTCCATTTGCTATTTTTAGCACGATCCTTATACCTCCCTTATTAAAGGTAGCGGGAGGTAAAAAATAGTATAAAGGACTTGTCATTCAGAAAACTCGCCAGGGCTCGTTTTCTAAATTTTGACGCGGCGAAAAAATATGTCAAAGAATTCGTTCTTTAATATATTTAAATCACTTTATTATATTGTGGAATGTAATGAAAAAATTTTTTTTTAATTGGTATTAAAAACTTTTTTTTGAACAATTGTTACGTAAATTTATGGAAAATATTATTAATTATAAAACAATTCTAAATGAAAAGCAAATACTACCCTACCTATTACATATTACGATTTTGCGAATGATTATGAATAATATATTATTAATAATTAAATTTAATTAAAAATTCACAATGTTTTTGTTAGTACCATTAATTATTAATTAACTTTAATAAGCCATTAAGTCAGGCATACAAAAATATCCTGCAAACAATGCACGCAATCAATACATAATAATACTTGTCATGTTTTTATGAATTTAGTTTACGTAATTCTGGAATATCATTTTTCCTGGCAAATGCAAACAATCTCATTACATTGGAAGTTAACATATATATCATGATAAGTTATAATAATTTTATTTACTGAATAATTCATGAGAATAATGTTTGTATGATTTTTGCGTATCATATTAGAATCACGAGATTTCATGATTATAAAATCAATATAAACTTACCCCATTTTTCAGGAGATCGTCTGGAGATCTGTAACAAAAACTTAATTACTTTTCTGACTTTATCTTAGGAGAAGAAATATATCATAAACAAAAATAAACATTTACAAAAAATATGCAATTACATTTTTACCTTCAACTACCACAGGTAAGTACGGTATACGATTCGTACTAGAAAACTCTTAACGCGATTTCGATGAATAACTTAAATTTATGTCACTGAAAGATGAGGACAATTTGATACAAATTAAATTCAAAATTATAAATTATAAGAATAAGTAAATATTTGACACAAGTTTAAAATATCTAACTGTTGGTATTTCACAAAGAGGGAGGTAAGTTCAGCTGTAGGGAAGTAAAGACAATCCTTACTTCCCGTCGCTAATAGAAACCGATATCTTGACAGTAAAATAAACATACATCCCTACAAACAATGTCCTAATAGCCTACTTACGATATCAGGAGTGGGAAAACAAAATTTTCTAAAATGAAATGCGTTATTCAAATTTTATGAATACTATTTTTAATACATATATTATTTTACTTTATTTATGTATATAGCGTCTGGCGTATATCACAATACGTGTAATAGATATGAAAATGTTTACCAAGTATATATGTGTTTGTCATACACTATTCAAAATGTAAATATATCAAATTTCGGATTCATTATTAAACGAAAATATTTAAAATCCATTTTATCATTGTCAGTCAGTGTAAAAACTTTTTTATAGGAACAAAAATGTTTAATATTTTTTTAATGATATTTTTGTTTACGTTCCATGCGTATAGAATTGACAGCCAATTTTTTAAAATTATATTTCATGGATATTGAAATGTACACAAAAATTATGACACGCATTTATAGTTGTCATTTTAATCCCAATGTTTAATAGCTTCCATAAACATTAGCTGTATTCTTTTTGGACAAAATCTTAGCTCATCTCAAATCATTTCACATAAACTAAGGAAATCTGAGTTGTTCTAAGTAAACTCATTTCCCCCCTTTCCGATGCTACGCTACCAGTTTACCAAACTCAAAATGATTTGAAAGTCTCAGATTGCGTTTTAAGGTTATATAATACAAGTTTTATATTCAAATATACATATATACTTACAAGTAATATATTTTCAACATTATCTACATATTTTTCAATACATTTGACAACTGTTACAGCAAATACTATTGGTAAATAAGAAGATGATAAAATGGAATTAAACTTCTTTAGTGTTTCACAAAAATCAAGATATACTCTTTATCTTGTCTTGAAATCAAGACAAGAAGTATTTCTTCTGTATCATTCAGAAAATTTCGAAACCATGTACTATTACCTTATTCTAATATGAAAAAAGGGAAGAAGCTAGGGATCGACCGATACCGATATCGGTAGCGGTATATCGGCCATATCGGTCTTCTTGGCCGATATCGGTATCGGCCTAAAAAAATAAAAATTGCTTAATATTTTAGTTGCTAAGGATTTTTTAAAGGAAATTAAAACAGAAATACTAAATAAAAAACAAATCAAATTTATTCTTATTCAAAATTTAGCAAAAAAGTCATTAAAAATGTAGAAGTAAAGTTACACACTTAGTTAAACGAATTAATATTTAAAGTTAAGTTTTGGCAAGTTGTATCTAATGTAACAAAATTAAGCTTTCTGCTCTTTCCGGGGTTAAACGATTTCTTGTGCTTTCATAAACATTTCCAACTGAAGAAAATAGCTGTTCACTAGCAACACTACTTGGCGGTGGTGCTAAATATATTATTGCAACTTTGTACATCAATGGAAAATAGTATATTGTGTTATTAGGAGTAAAAGTGATACTTTGTGTGACGAGCATGGAAGTTTGCACGACGAGCGAAGCGAGTCGGACAATTGCACGCGAGGCACACAAAGACACTTTTATTCCGAATGACATATTAAATTTTTTTTTCAAACGCACTACTTTTTTTTTATTCGCTAATTCTATGTAGTTTCTATGGATATTTATTTATTTCCGCCGGCGTAGAAATTAGCTATTTCTACTCCGCCGGCGTAGAAATTTCCAACGTCGTAGAAATAAAGCTTCTACCTTGTGAATTAAGTCACAAAAATGCCATTTCTGCGACGTTTGAAAAAAATGTCTTTTTTTGCATTTGCTCTGCATTTTTTTGTGATTTATTTATGGTTAATGCGTGTGACGGTAACAGTATATCATTATAAATCACTTTTACCTCATTTATACAGCAAAAAATTTACGACAAAATTTTATGGCCGATATATCGGTATCGGCCGATATCGGATATAAGTATATCGGTATCGGCCGATATCGGTATCGGCTACAAAAAATCATATCGGTCGATCCCTAGAAGAAGCCATTAGATTTTAGTGCAAATGGACCTATTAAATTAAAAGAGAGAGATATTAATGAAAGTGTATTAGGTTTGCACTGTGACCAATCAAAGGGCAGAATTTATATCCCTATCTAAACCAACGCTATTTTTGTACGTGAAATGAAGTATTATTAAAATGTTATAATTGGATTCTAGGGACTTTAAAATGTGGTCATTTATCAAAATATACATATGCGATTTTTAGCACGATCCCTATACCTCCCTTACCAAGGGTAGCGGGATAGTAGTATAAAAATAGTATAAAAGACTTGTCATTCAGAAATACTATTTTGGGATAAAACTAATTCCGAATCTGATTTATTTTTCTTTGAACACTCATTGTTTTAAATAAAACTAACGGAATATCAAAATAACACAAAAAATAACCAATGACCAACAACTAGTAATACACTGCATGCGCAACCAACATCAAAGTAACATTATTTGATTATTTAACTAAAAGGGGCAAGGGCAGATGCCGACGCCAACGCTACACTTGAGCGTTCGGTTTGGATAAAGCGACAGAAAAAGGGGATTCCCCTAAAATATCAAGAAACAAGAAATATCAAGAATTCTTGCAACAAGACAAGAATTACGTCGCCAAGAAATGAGCAAAACAAGACATTTTTATTTTTTGTCTCGAAAATCAAGCCAAGACAAGAAATGGTCATAAAGACAAGATTTCTCGTCTTGATGAAACATCACAACTCACTTCAGCTCAACTCATTTATATGCCAAGCTGAGTTTCAATTGGGCAAAAAAGAATACAGCTAATAAGCACATTAAAAAACAATATTTCTACCAAATATCTTATCTATAAATTGTTTTGTTTACAGACAAATGCGTCCAGTTTTTTTGTTTTATACCAATCATCAACTTATTAATTGCTATTTGACTGGCAATAATAATATCGTTAAAACTTCTTGAATCTTGAATCCAAGTCATGCTATTCCGCTATCTCATCATCTCCAACAACCGATTTACTACGGTTTAATTAATTCCCGGGACCATAATAAAAATGTAAGTGTTTCACGTTATAAGAATCAATAATAGATTTGCTTCAACTGACTTTCACAAATGGTGATTTGTAAAGAATATTTTAACAGTTAGAAAATAGAATACAAATATGGCTATTCCATTTTACGCGCTTTATCTGCCGAAATGATATTAATGTTGTATTTTCCGATCATATATTCGCAATGGAATTAATGAACCCCAATTTGCGTAATCTCCATGATTGTATCGCATCATTATTCATCATTCATTGATATTTGCGGGTGATGCGATCCTGTGGTTTTCCGAAGCACCCTTGATAGTTTTACCATCACCTGCAACTGTCATACGTTAATTAACATTCTAGCAATAAATCAACTGAGAAATTATTAAAGTTTGTTTCTATTTTAGGACTGTTGATTGATGTTTTAGTAATTACAAAGATGCTGATATTGGTTTGCTTTTTAGTAGTCTCTTTTTTATAGAAGAATTGCAATGCCAGGTTTAGTAATTACAAAAGGGCAAGAGTTTTAGATTACTGTGATGTTCCTATACAAGCAAAATTATTCAAAAATTTGAAACTTCTATTGGTTCACAAATCAAGATTCATAATAAAAAATACTAAATGTTTTGTTATAATTTGCTAATTTAGAAGCAAAATAAAATTCAGATTAAATATTGTACAGATTGTCAGGTTCCATTAATATACACTAGTTGCATTTCGACAATGTCGGTTCTATTTTTAAATGAATCAAATACATTCGTATATGAAATGACAGTTCTACTTTTATTTTTAAAAAACAAAAATTATGATACGTTTTTATATGCATATTTGTTCTGCTTTTCGTTTATAAAAGATGAATTATTCTGCTGTTAATAACTATATAATTTTTTACTTACGTATAAAAAAATCTGATGTGGCCAACACATGACCTCCCGTCAATTCCAATTTGAAATAGCAATGAGCTTTAAGTAAAGTATTACTTCCAGTTGATCGTTTGTAAACAAAATCTAATTTGTTGTAACAATAAATAATACCAAATTTTGGATTATATTTTATAATGTTTTTCCTCGAAAATCTAAGAGCTCCAAATTAAGTATCACTTCAGGTTTATCATATAGGTATAATCAAAATCTAATGTTGTTTCAAATTATACACGAGTTTTAAATATTAAATTTGAGAAGTTTTGAATCAGGTTTTAATATATTTTTTTAAGAAAATCTCTTTTTAGCTTCCTGTAAAGTAGTTTATCAATTTTAGAAAACATCTATTCGTTCTCATTAATATAACAGTCTTAAATACCAAATTTTAAAAGTTTTGGATTGTATCAATTTATTTTTCACGACAATCTATTCAGTGCTTCAAATAAAGTGTCACTTCCGGTTTATCAATTTTAACCAAAATCTAAAATGTTGTTCCCCTTGATATAGAAGTTTTAAATACTAAAATTGAAAAGTTTTGGATTATACTTTAATTTAGTTTTTAATTAAAAATTGTTATGGGTTTCAAGTAAACAGTCACTTCCGGTTATCCAATTTGACCCAAAATCTAATCAACTCTGTATATGAATGCAGAAAGCTTAAATACGGAAAATAGAAATATTTGGAAGTTTGTTATAAGAGTTATCGTGGACGAAAAAATCGTCCACAGAGACATCATCGTAAAAATAGTAAAACCTTTTGTGGGGACCCTAATTCGTGCTCATTTACTGAAAACTCACCATCGAATTTTTGGCATGATTAGATTACCTCCCTTACCTACGGTATGACGGGATGTAAAAAGTACATACAACATACAGTGATTACTAGTCAGTATAGCTGACGCGCGTTAAGCTGAGACTGGACCTGCGCATATTTTGGTTTATGAATGAATCCTTTCCCCTTTATACCAATTTTACGAGGTTTGTTAGAAAAGTATCCGACATTTGGCCGAGGAAAAAAACTGGCATACCTAGAGCGTTGGAAACCTAATCACCTTTAAAGTAGTCTCCTTGGGACTCCACACACTTCTCCCAGCGGTGCCGCCATTGTTGGAAGCATTCCGAGAAAGTCTCTTTTGGAATGGAGTTTAGGTCGGCTGTCGTTGCAGCCATAATGTCCTCACTTGTCTGAAATCGCGTTCCTTTCAATGGCCTCTTGAGTTTGGAGAATAGCTAGAAGTCGAAGAACAGGGTCTTGTTCTTCATCAAAAAAGTCTGAATCAAGTGCGAGGAATGTGCCGGAGCATTGACGTCATGAAGGCGCCAATTTCCTGTCGACCACAAAGTAGGCGACGGAGGACATCCCTGTAGTACTCTTTGGTAATTTTTGACTCTGTGGTGCGTACTCGTGGTCATTTAGGCATTATAATGGCCGACCGGAGCGTGGCTCGCTCTCCACCGATGTGCGGCCGGCTTTAAACCGATTATAACACTCCATAATCTGTGTTATGTCCATGGCATAGTCACCGAAAGCCGCCTGAATCTTCCGGATGGTTTCAACCTGGTTGTTGCTCAGTTTCTAGTAAAATTTTGATGCAATAGCGCTGCTCCAGTCGTTCCGTCGTTTTCCTTGCAATGAAAAACCGACGAGAGCACTACACACGACTTCACTCAACTCAAATGCTGATTGCCAGCAACAGACGCTATCGACAGGCGGGAAAAAAATTACGCATGCGCACGAAGGTTCAAGGTCGGCTCATGTGTAACACGAGGGGGGGTCTCTGAAGTTGACTGATAATGAAATTAAGGATGATGATTCCCAACGATGATACACTTACTGACTGGTGGACGCTTTGATGGCTGGCGTTCACGGCTTGTGAGAAGGAAGAACACACACCCACTTCACTTTTTACACTTTACACTGATGAACACTGCGGACATGAACAAATACTTGTTGTTTAAAAACTAATACTTTTATATTTACATGGTTACATTATTATTAATTAATACTAAGCCTAACATACACAACTAACAAGTGTTACATTCCGTAACCCAGCTGGCGAGCGTCGCCCCAAAACTAAAGGACACTACATGTCCAAACCAAAACACGTCTTTCTGACGCCACGTACTAATTTCGACTCTCCCATGTTTTACCCATGGCTAACTAATACTGACTGCCTTAAAACAAAAACGCTATCTCCAGGATAGGATTATCTTAGGGGAACGGGGTGCATAGGCTAGGGCACGTATACATAATAATTTCTAGACTTAAGATCAACAAATAAATGTCGTGACTATCATAATATGATAAGAATTTCTAAACTTAATTTTGACTTAAATAGATAAACAGAGTTAAAATATGAATATTGAAACTATAATTTAGAAGAGTTTATAAAAAGTTATTTATCTGTTATTGTGCTTACCCTCGCCTTGTCACACATGCAAATAAGAAAATATATCATCACGACTTATTACCCATTTCTGGGTAAACCAGTTTGCTTCTATTTGCAGATTTCAGTAATGATATCGTTTACCTTTTGTACAGTTTGAAAATTGAAAGTAATTTTTAAGTTTCAAGTTTCATATCGATTAGAATCGAACCCGGGCACCCCGATTAACAACTGGGTCAACTAGTGTACACAGTTACGTAATCAAATAAATCAAATGAGTAATAGTAATTTTTTAAAAAGAAATAAATAGAATGTCATTTTAATTTATATTTTTGATATCTATATATACTTTTCAAACAACAACCGGCACAGGTAGAACTTGGAGTTCGAGAATGTATTAGGTATTAAAAAATACATGAGAAAATATTTTCACCGAATGTCAGAGTTTTGGAATTTTTATATAAAAACAAGAAAAATGTAAATAATTTCCAATACGTCATCCCTTTTCCCACGTATCCACGATGACTACAACAACATCCAAAGAAAAACAACAATAGTCTGACAGGAGAGATACTAAACTTCCAACTTCAAACATATTTCCTCTGTGGCACGTCATGTTATGTTCTCTAACGTCCGGACAATTCAGGATACGATGCGGTAAATATTGTTTGCGAATATGTTCGATAATACACATTACTTGATAACATGTTAGTTAGTAAATGTCAGTCTACCGATATAACTTCGTTCTGAAATGTACGAGTATTGGAATAATAATAATAACGATGATCAACTACAACAGAATAATAATATTTGGTTTAATCTTGGAATTGGATTTCACTAAAGTAATATTATTATAAGATGAAATATTGTCCTCTATTTTTCGAATATTCTGTATTGAATATATCGACTTATATACAAATTAGTATAAAACTTTACAGCATTTTCTCAAAAAAATCGTTATGTCAGGGTATAAAAATATGATATCACTGAATTTTGAATTAAATTCTCTAACAAATGAGCAAATAAAAAAATATATGTTCTCATTTCAAATTAAAAAGTTATGTCCCGTATTTTTGAGAACCACTAGCCCAAAAAAATAATTTTTCTTTTATTTAAATTTGTCTTGTGAAATAGAAATTGTTTGCCCATTTAATCATCTTTGTAGCTCTTATAGTTCTCGAGATAGCAATGGTGGCCCATTTAAAATGAACACCCCGTATACTAAATAACTGATACAACACTGAAAAAAGAATTATGTGCAATTTAATGCAAAGGCAATAACTACAATCTGTCAAAACTGCAGCAACCTCGTAAATATGCGCTGTTTTTGTTATCGGGTTCTCCATTATTGCACTTAAAAATCTGATGTAGCCAGCACATAACCTGACGCCAGATATTTTACTTGGCTGTACGCATCAAACAAAAAATATTTTTAAATACAAATACATATATTCATGTCTCACTACAAAATAATTCTCACATATATTTGCAAAATCTACGGGATATTTTAATATAAATTATGTACAATACATACATTTTCTTTATATTCAATATCCTGAAATTTTCTTTTTCTACTTTCCTTTTCTTTTTCTTTATATTCGTCATTTTTTCGCAAATTCCTTTTATATTCTTTTTTACGTTTATTCTTTTGCGTTGTTGACTTTTTTTTATTTTCATAATGATGTACAAATATTTTTGACAGTGACATGTATGTGTCAATTACAATCATTTGAATTTCTTGCCTTGAAGTACTTTGATCTGAGATTTTTTACATCAAATTATTTTATATGCATTTCTTTATCTCTAAATCTATAGAAGATATAATAATGAATTTATATTTATCGAATAAAGGATTTAACGTTCTTTAATATAAGTATTTACATAAATTTCCGATAAATAATGTTTAGATGATTTTTTCTTGTAACTACTACTTCCGGTTGTCCAATTGTTACCAAAACTTAATCAACGCTTCCCATTATTGTTAGATTGAGGAATCCGTAATTAAAAATGTCTTAAGTCTTATAGTATTTGAGAAATCGTGGATCCAACATCCACACACACACACACACACACACACACACATATATCCACACACACATACACACACACACATCCACACGCACACACATCATCGTAAAAATGTTATAATCGGATTCTAGGGACCTTAAAACGTGCTTATTCACTAAATCTGAAGCCTAGTTTCTAAAAAAAATCAAAATTGCGAAGTAGTCGATTTCTATGCACGTAAGTGTACCTATATTTAATAAACTAGTATGGCTTAAAAATAATCTAAAGCGGTTTTAGCTAGAACAAAAGCAATTATTAACAACCTTTTAACAATTTCAGTGTCAATTTCGTGTGCAATTACATCCTGAAATTACAATTTTGGCAAACGTGAAACAAACCAATTTTCAAAACAAATACTTCGTTCAGCATATTGAAAACCCATTAAATTAGTTTGGACAATACGGAAATCATCAAAAACTATAATCTGACCACTACAACCCATACAGCAATCAATAAAATAATATCCCCTACATCCAATCACTTTGAAATCAGCCGTATTGATAGCCCTACAATCAATCAAACACACTTCAACATCCATCAAACCACGCAAATCAAATAACAAAAAGAAGTCCATTACACAAAGTGATCCCATCGACAAAGGTGTCATTTGCTCCTATCATGCTAAAGTGACTACCTAAAAGTATTTTTACTTCAAATCTCAGAAAAAGTAGCAATAAATGCATAAAATTTAATTGGCAACAATATTAAAAGCATTCTGACATCTTGGTCATAATTATTTTATTTTCCGACACTTATAAAACTGCACTTTATCTAATGAAATCTCGTTGCCTAGGTAACGTTTTAATAATTCTTCAGCCAGAAGAGTTCATTTACTTAGCTTGTTATATACTGGGTGTTGGCCGCGTCACCGGATAGGACTTTAACATGTAAAATTATATTTTTATAATTTCTTGCTTCTCTAATTAATTTAGGTAAAAATAAAAGTTGTAGAGCTTATGAATCAGTAAAGGTGCATTCACAAATGGTTTTTGTTTAGGTTTAAGTAAGTCATTCATAAATGTAAGTTTAACTTACCTGAAAATTAGTTTTGATATGTACAGACATCTGTGTAAATGCTTCAAAAACATTATTACCGATTAAAATATCGGTAGAGCAGTACTCAACAAGACACCTGTGGTTGGTATTATTGGTTATATTTCAGCAATTATAAGTTATGACGGTCTCCTTATTCTTCTCGCATTTGTTTAAAGATCCGAATCCACCAAGTGGATACTAAATAAAGATGGGTGTATATATCTATACCATTTCAGACTCGTTCGCATTGGTGAAGTTTGTGACGTCAAACTAAATCATAAACCTAAAGTTTGGACCTTACAATAGCCGTGTTCCTTCGGGTTGTGATTGTGATTTTGCAATTCTGATTAATTTAATCGTGATCCTTCTGAAACAGGATTTAAAAATTATAGCAAGAAAACAACACAATCTAGTGTCAAATGTCAATGTCATATGCAGACTAATGCAAACTATCCTGCTTTATTTTATAAATAATCAACTGTCTAGTGTTATATTCAGAATTAAAAATGGGTTATATTGAAGTAAAAAATAATGTTCTTGTTAAGGAATATAAAGTATGTTTATTTCAAACAAATCTTTATGTGGTTCATTACACGCTTTTGTAGAAGAATCTTATTTCCCTTGATGCCACAAACCCCACATTCGTAAATTTCTACGCTCGAAATAGTATATTTTCAATTTGTTCTGAACTGAATCCATGTGAATTACTCTTAAAGGTTGATTCTGAAGGGAAGGGGGAATGTTGTCTAGTGATCACAAAATGAGGAAGTGGGTATAACGTATAGGAAACGTAAAAACATTATTCTTCTTAATCATTATCACTTTTATCATTTAGATCACGAATCACAGCCCGAAGGAACACGGCTTATGTTTAGCTTTATGATTTGGATTTAGAGACCATAAATATAAACCTATTTTCACCTTCTGTCACCTTTAGTAAGGAAGGTATTGTCTTTGGTCAAAAAATTCGGTGAGAAGTTTTTAATCAATAAGCACGTTTTAGGGTCCCTAGAATACGATTTTACTATTTTTACGATGATGTCTGTATGTGTTTATGTTGACAAAAATTTGCCCTGCGATAACTCCGATAAGTCCTGTATGTAAATTGCTATTAATCATTATTGAATAGTGTAATATACATATTGTAATGTAAACTGTAAAAGACAGAAAGGTAATAACCTATAACCTTAATGTAGTAATTATAATCCTTTATTAAATAATGAAAATGTTGATATGTATGGTATAATAATAGTTATATTATTGTTGGTAATATATTCTGTTCGGGAAATTACGATAATTTGATATACGAGACGAGTATATTTATCAATTAGAGTTATTGATGTAGTTTCCAAATGTAAATGGCATCATTTGAATACGAATATAACAGCAATATAATTAGCAGAACGAAAAATGGAAATCACCTAAAAATATCTTCAAAAATATTGGCTGGTAGCATGAACAAGAACAACTGATTAAGGGTGATTAGTGAGCAATTGACTAGCAGTGTTTTATCTCTGTCAATCGTATATGAATTATTTTGGAGAAAGATATCTCAAATAAAAGATGCGTACAATTATTTTTTCTAAAACTGTAATTAAAATCTCGAAAGGATTAGTTCTATAGCCGAAATTACATTGGGTAGACTTGTCTCTTGTCTCCAATTTCAGCCAATCAGAGAGGACAAAACTGTTTCCTATTCTCAGTAATACTGAATGGCTTAAATGGAACAAGGTATACGAAGTTGTTTAGTAGCTATCAAAAATTGTAACCTATAAAAAATGAAGATCATCATCTACTTCATAAAAATATGAAAAATTTACGTCTATTTTTTTCAATTTGAAGCAAACAAAAACAAAAAAATTGAGGTTAACCAAAACAGCTTCAAATTTGACATTTAGTCATCCTGTCTGCACAATCTTCACTCAAACTAGTTCTGAAATTTTTCTCATCGAACAACTTGTCTAAATTGCACGTTTTTGGAAAAACGCTTACATATTAAATGGAAAAACTCTGGTGTGGCCAACACAATACCTCCCACCATGTACCGCCCGAGTGACAATAAAGATTAAGCTAATCCTTATTTTTGAATTAGCCAATTTTACTATAATTTTGGCAGTTTATCTCTTAAAATTTAGTCTAATCTAAATTAAATAGAATTCACTAATCCAAAAATGAGAATTATCCTGAACTTTTTTGCGAATCGTTAATTTTTATTAATCTAAATACATACATACCTATTTACATAAGCTGTATTGATTTCCTTTCCTATTGTTCTATTTATTTTTTTCTTTTTAAAACGTTACTGTTTTGAAATGATTATTTCTTTGACAGTGACATTTATCTGTCAGTTACATACATTTGAATAACTGCGCAACCAAGGAGTTTTGTTTGTATAAAGCATAGGCTCCGGGATTTAAATTATAGATAATTTTATAAATTTATCCATAAAATATAAACAAAAAGTATTAATGCAAATCTGTAGAAAATTTAAAGGTATTTTTCGAAGAAAAACTATTTTGAGTTTTTAGTAAAGTGCCATTTCCGGTTATCCGATTTACACCAAAATCTAACGGGCTCTTTCCAGTACAGAGAAAGTTCGAAATACAAGGTTGCAAAATTTTCTAAATAATAGTATTTGAGTTAGAGTGGAGGATCCACACATACACAGACATAATCGTGAAAATGTTAAAATTGGATTCTAGGGACCTTAAAACGTGGTCATTTACCAAAATCTCGATATGCGATTTTTAGCACGATCCCTATAGGGCGCGAGCAGACACGTGACTCGAGCGACGTTGACGTGCTTGGAATCAGCTGATCTGTGTGCGCATGTCATTTTGACAAGAACAATGTCACGTTGACAATACCAATGTTTTGACTTATTTTGATTTTGAACTGCTTTAATGTTATTATTTTACAATTTTTAAGCAGTAAAAAATGTGAAATTAAAAATAATAACATTTTAGCAGTTAAAAATCAAAATAAATCAAAACATTGGTCTTGTCAACGTGACATTGT
Source organism: Harpalus rubripes (assembly GCA_963082715.1). Classification (NCBI taxonomy): domain Eukaryota; kingdom Metazoa; phylum Arthropoda; class Insecta; order Coleoptera; family Carabidae; genus Harpalus; species Harpalus rubripes. Next base: position 22,855,706 of record OY720460.1, on the reverse strand, counting down.
TCTTGTCAAAATGACATGCGCACACAAATCAGCTGATTTCAAGCACGTCAAGGTTGCTTGAGTCACGTGTCTGCTCGCGCCCTATACCTCCTTTACCAAGGGTAGCGGGAGGTAAAAAGTTAACACTGTAACCGCCTGGTGCAAGTCATCGAACAGACCTTTAGTTGTTTTGCATTAAGTCCTAGATTCTAGATTTATATTTAATACTTTCTACATGAAACGAAATTAAGAATCCCAGTGACGACATTATTTTAATATTCTGTCTGTGGTACAAAAGTGTAGTGCATACTGCATGCACTTCATTTAATTTTCATAATGCTCTTTCACATTATTCCTAATTACCTACTCTGCAAAACCTAGAATTCCCTACTGTCTCATTCACTACTTCATATTCCACATACATATTTTCTCTTTTTCTGTTTCATTATCACTATATTTACACTATTATTTTTTTCAGGTCAGATGCTGTGACGTTATCTTCCTTGACAAGACGCTGTTTGGGGGAAGATGGACACCCTGTACGCGGCCCGGATGCACGGGTTTCCCAACTTGACCCGAACGGGGGTTGGGGCGTCCCTATTACCCGGAGAGACGCCCTTCTCCGAGGAGAATATCTTGTCGCTGCTCATAGTTTTGGGCAGTAGTGTTTCATTAGTCGGGCTTGTCTTTGCCTTCATTACATACAGGTGAGATTGAGGATACAATTATTAAATACTAGGTTTCTGAAAAAGATTGCTTGAGTTTTAATAAGGAAAGCTAACAAAAATACATCTGTTTTTGTTGGTTAATATAATATTGTACATAAGAGCGGTAACTTTCGTTGCAATTTTGATAATAAGGGATTCCACCATTTTTTTTTATAATTTCATCTGAACGTATAAGAAAAACTAAGACTGTCGGTGAAAATCCGGTCAAAAATTCCTATTAATAAGCGAGTTATAGTATTCCGAAATTTAAAAATATAGATGTGACGGCACGTATATAAGTTTTTATATCAAACTACTTCTTCGTGGACCTACATGTTCTTGAAATATATTCTATTTCTAAATTATATTTATAAAAAATAAATGAATATTATTATACTGTATAAGTCGCCATGACTTATAATTGGAAATGTATTTAAATTATTAAGTTTAATGCAAAATATTTATTGGAGTAACGATGATCGACTGGGAAAATGATGCAGGAAAAAAATTCTCGGAAATGCAGTGAAGATAATATGTTTATTTGATTATGCCGACGTTTCGATCATACTATGATCATCCTCAGGGTTAAATCAAGTCAGGTGAAACTAAGAAATATTTGTATACAATATTAACCATTTGTGAATTAATGTGAAAATACACTCGTTATGATTGTAATAAAGAACAATATGTTTTATAATATGGATATTATTAACTGAACAGACAGAATAGTAGTTTCATAAAAATTTTGTTTCATTCTGTCCTCAGGTTGGATAATTTATTCTATAGTCTGACTTTGAATCGTTTCTTGCACATTTAATGCGCCCCACTAGAATTTTATTTCCTCTAAAATTTTCATTTTGTCACTTTATAATGTTGATATAACAAAAATAGCAAATTTCAATATCGTAAGTTGGCATTTTTTTACACAAGAAAGTAACTGCTTGATAAATATAAATAGCAAATTTAATGATGTATTTATATTCATTTATGAAAAAAAAAATTGAATCGAAAGTTATCAAGGAAAATTGATTTTCCATGATGTAAAAGTTTTATGCCAACTTTTTCATATTTCGTCTTGTACAAAGATTAATCAAAACTTTGTAGCCATGGCTACCTACATGTAATCTACTTTTTTTACGCCTGGATTAACAATCTACGAATGTATCACACAATAAAAATATGTAATAAACTAAACAAAATCTTCAACTGAACAAGGTATAAATGAAGTAAGTGCATTAAATTTAACCAGTAATGTAACTCGGCGAGAGCAACAATATTTCTTAATAACTTTTTCTCGAAATCGCATATTTTTTCTTTTAGATTTAGAGTTAAAATTCTTTAAAAATTTGCTGTATATTTCGTTACGCGCCCATGGAGAACAAATGGCTGCTGCTATATTCAAGTAGGATACAAACAGCTCAAAAAATGTCGGTTATCGGTTACACTTGCAGTCACAGTAATTAATAAACGAATCAACGGAAATAACATTTATTAATAATTAATTCGTAATAGTACAATTTTTAAAATAAAGAAATTTAAATTTTAGATAACAAAATTATAAAGTTGTGTATTAAACCAGGATTGTAATCACCTGTGAATAGAGGAAGACAAGGATAAACGAGACAACGAGGAAGAGCAAAAGCATAGTTATTAGGTTATAATAATAATAATAATAATAATAATAATAATAATAATAATAATAATAATAATAATAATAATAATAATAATAATAATTATGAGATGATTAGATTAATATGTTATTCAAAAAATGTAAGTACAAACTCTTGTCCATTTAAACGACGTACATGAGTACCAATAATTAGTCGTCCATTTATTGTTCCCGCCCAAACATTTTTTAATGAAAATTTTTACAGCATTTTCGTCTGTCGAGATGTGTATTGTGCATAATAAATACACCTTCCCAAGTAAATTCAATAAACTCATTATGAGCCATTCCCAAAATTGAAGTCTGTTATGTGCTGAACACATTGTACTTTTTGCACATGGTATGGATACAACTGTTGCTTTTTTAAAAATTGTCATATGTAACACTCCGTACTGTGATAAAGATGTACAAGATTAACAAATGTGCGAATATTAGGAACAGTATGATTTGGAAACGCTCCGTCTAAATGCGTTGGCAACTCTATAACACTGTCTTTATATCGACAACAAATTAAAATGTAGTAAAGATACGAATAAATAAATAAATAAAAGGTAAGTAATTACAATGTCTATGTACTCGCTATTTGTAAACGTAAGCATTTTGACAGAATTTTACCTTATAAACAAGCTTATTACTAATGTCAAAATTTAATTGCAACATCTGACAGGGCTATCAATTGCTAAAACAACATTTTTCAGAGCTATTGCTACTGCATTCAATTATTAAAATACTTGGAATGACTCGTCAATTTACGAGGTTGTAAAACTGCTAAAAAATATGCGATTTCGAGAAAAAGTTATTAAGAAATATTGTTGCGCTCGACGAGTTATATTACTGATTAAATTTAATGTACTTATTTCATTTACACCCTGTATTTTATTTCATTGTTTAGTGGGTGTAACGTTTTTAATATACCTACTCATTTGTTTCATGATATGAGTACGTAAAACAATATTTATTAATATACCCGCGGGATACATTGTCTCATGAGAAATTAGATTTTGTACATAGTAATATAATTACATAATATATCTGCTATAAATAGCATGAAAAGCATGTAGATAAAAATAGTTTCCTACACTAATGGAACAACAATAATGGAACTGAAAGCAAACACAAGATTGTTTGTACGAGTATACTATACCCGATTATTATTGTTACCAGATATTGTTTGTATATCCAGAGTAATGATACCTATGTGAACTTTGAATCAATAAGGCTGTTTGTTTCGCTCTTTGCGTCTATGGTTTACTGCCACGTCCATATAAAATATAATGGGCACGACAGTAAACCATAGACGCAAAATAGCGAAATGAACAGATCTAATAAAAACGTGTATATTTGAATAAAGCGGATATCAGATTACGTCAAAAAGCATTTATGAATTCCAGTATTTCATTAATTTTTGTCATGCAAATGTCATATTTTAATTTTACTGGCACCAAACTGTCAGAAACCTATTAAGCGATAAATTATCCAGAATTGATGTTAATAGTTTGACCTCATTATTTCAGCTTGGTTTAATGGCATTTAAAAATGTATTAATTTGCTTCTTCGACTAATAGTAGAAAACACTTTTGATGGATAAAATTTCTTTACGCAATTTGCTTTTAAAATTTGTTACAGAACACGTAAGTAGCTGTATTGGTAATTTTATTAAAAAATTTAAAATATAAAATATAAGTTCCATCGAAATTTTAGGTAGAATATGTGTCCTAAGTAGAACTTTCAAATAGTTCATTCCACACCATGATACGTTCAAATATGATGTAAAAACTGGTTGTCTAAATCGCTTTTAAAGTCGTTTTCAAAGCGAAATACGTGTTTTTAGAGTGTTTTGCAGTAACTTTGATAGTTCATTACAGTACTTTAGCTGCGTCGACGAGTGCATTACGAAGTCTCCTCAAAAGTTTGTATCCACTAAAAAACAGTGGATTTTGTCATATTATCCCCTAAACAACTAAGTTTCATCGAAATTTAAAACGGTCAAATCTGATGTAAAATCTGTTTCTCATGACTATGATTTCCTAACCGGTTTCGAATCAGTATTAAAAATCTAATGTGGCTAACACAACATCTCTCGCCATTTAATGTTAATTTTAATACAAATTTACATTTTCTTTTTAAAACGTTACAATGAGGTGTTGCAAAAAAATTAACATATCTTTTTTCTTCTGAAATTCGAATAAGTACGTTCTACAGTGTGATTAAATATGATTTTCTGTTCAAATTTCTGTATTTATTAAGCAAAGTAGCAGTTTAAAAATATATTTTTTGAATTGGCGCCAAATTACACGGTCTGTGGCATCAGACATACATTAGCCAATGACAAAACTGGAAAGATGATAAAAAAAACAAATGTATCATACATCAACGTCATTGCTTTAATGACAACTGTATGACATAAGGTCTGACTTATAGTGCAGCGTGATTTTTGGTTCTTTAGCGTAGTTCTTAGTTATTTATTATTATATTATAGCGTTATATTTCATAGTTTCAGGCCCAGTATTATAAAAGATTATAAAAGTAAAGCACTAGCAAAGTAAAATTTACTCCTGAAGTAAAATAGTTTATTCCAGAGATTTTCGTCAAAACAAGAATAAACATACTAGCTAAGTAAATCTACAAAATAAATTACTCCACCGATGTTCGAGGAAGTAAATTTTATTGTGTAAAATAAATTTGACAAATGTCAACATTAATTAAATTAAATTCATTATAAATTTAGTCACATATATTATTTTTACATTTATTTATCTCCAACATGTTTTCTTTGACTATTTCTGAGTAATTTTGCCCCGTTCTCTCTTTTTTCCATTTTAGTTGACACCTGACACTTTATGACACACACACTTTATTTTCTATTTTGACTTTTGGATTTATTTCGTGTCAGGAACATACAGAATACAATATTATTAAAACATATATAAAACATATTCCAGCGACACATTGTTTGGAATAGATCCTTTTCAGTTGGAGATTGACATTATCGTCAGTAGTGGTCTTAAGCAATACCGTCTAATAATATTTTATCCTGGATTTATCAATCTCTCTTATGGTCCAATAGTGCAAAGATTAGCCGGTATAAGAAACCGTAGCCAGCTAAAAAAATAAATGTATTCAATAGTTCTTATTTAATTATAAAAATATTTATATTTACATCAAAATGATCTTTACAACAAAGAAGTTTTGATTTTATGTTTTTATCTTTACTTGCGACAACCATTTGATTCTTCTTTCTTCGTTTTGAGGCACTATGTTTTATGTTTCCCTATTATCATTTCTATTTCGGCACACTGCACAAAACATTTTTTTACAACCATGTTTGATTATTTTCAAATACATAGTAGTTGACTGATGTCATGACTGTCACTTGTTTAAATTCCGTCGGAGGCAAATGTAAGCCACACCCTCATTGGTTAGGTTTATTCTGACGTCATCAGGCGAAAGGGGAAGCGGAAATTCAAACATTATAATTTCAAAGACAATTTTCTCATGAATACAGAATAATACGAAAAAAATAAAAAATAGGGGCTAAATATTTTTTCTTATTCTTTTGATTAAAGCAAAGAAAAACAAACCGTGCAACACCTCATTATTAATTTGAAATGCTTAGTTCTTTGACAGTGACATTTATCTGTCAGTTACAGACATTTGAGATCTGAAGCAAGGAGTTGTGTTCAAAGCGTAGGCTCCGGGATTTAAATTATAGATAATTTTAATATAAATTTATCTATAAAATATATAGGAAAAGTATTAATGCCAACCTGTAAAAAATTCAATAATTTTGAGTTTAAAGAAATGTGCCATTTACGGTTATCTGATTTACGCCAAAATCTAATGGCTTCTTTCCATTAGAATAAGGTAGAAATATAAGGTTTCAAAATTTTCTGAATGATAGTATTTGAGTTAGAGTAGAGGATCCACATATACATACACAAATACACACAGACATCATCCAGAAAATGTTAAAATTGGATTCTAAGGGCCTTAAAAAGTGGTTATTTATTTATACCAAAATCTCGATATGCGATTTTTAACATGATCCCTATACCTCCTTTACCAAGGGTAACGGGAGGTAAACACCAGTATTCAAACCGCTTTTTTATACCGTTGAGAACATGTCATCCAATATTCAAAAAGTAGAAAGCTAAACAGCCAGTCCACATAAATAGGTTAATTTTATTTGTTTCATTTTTCCTGCAATTAACTTAAAATTCCTGCAGCTTTCGTAAACAGAAACTATGTTGGCATTGCTACAGATCTCAATAAAAGTTTCCGACTTCTCTGCTCTCGCGGGAACCAGATCAAGAGAGTCTGTGGTCCTCAATAGTTGAGGCTGACCCTTCTTCTTCCATGAGTGAAAAAGTTTGCATTTGCTATGAATATTTAGCGCGCACAGCTGGATATGTGCACCCTCCAAGTGCAGAACAGTGTAGGCAACTTCCAGAATAAGAGCACCGGAGTTTTAAAAGCTTTCGCCGGATTTAGAATGGAAGTTTCAAGTTCTGCGGTATTAGCCATTCAGCTAAAACCATCCTATCGAAGCGAGGCGGTCAAGTCACGAAGGAAAATTACTAAATTTTATATTAAGCAAAATGAAGTCTGCGGCAAACTAAACAAGAAAGAGACGTGATGAAAATTTAAAAATTTTATGCTGCCCTGACCGCGAGAAAGTCGTTTAGCTGAGTCGTGAAGTTTGGGAATTTTTAATTCTTTGTTCAAATAAAATGCGAAGTTGAATTTGAACTAAACGCGGACTTCAAGGTTTAACTCTTTTTAAAAGTTTAATTTCATCTGATATTCTACTTCATTGGTAAATTTAAAGAAAAAAAAATGTAAAACTGTACCGCTGGTGACCTCCTATCTACCATATTCAGTAAAAATAAGTTGTTAGTATATTTGGACTTGTATCGCTATTTACATTGTAATTTAAGGCTTTATTTACATTAGCGGTACAATGGCGGTACAATAACGGTACGATACTTCTTAGACCTTGTATTTTAATGGATCCATTTTCATCTACGTTCTAAGTACGATGACGGTACGATGACGGCCCAGTGATATTTACTGATTTACATTAGCGATACGATCAGGGTACAGTATAGTTTTGTTTCTATTGAAAAAATGTTGTATATCATAGTAACAGCGTAGTATTTCCATGCAAGGGGGAGTGGAAGGTTGCGTTTGAAAAGTACGTGCACTTCAAGTTGAGCCGAGTGAAAGTAAACATATGCTAGTAGGTGATTGACATTTGACATGTTTTTAACTTTTTCATATTTGTCTTTTAGTTAAACAAAAATGTATTCAAAATGAGCTAGATATGATAAATGATTATACATACAGGCTGTCTCAGAACTCGCGTCCCAGAGCGAATGAGGAAACGCGAGACTGCATTCGGATGTATAATTTCGAAGAAAAAAAATGTAGCTTAAAAGATATTCGAGAAAAGACGTCTTAAAATTGACCAATCAGAGACCTACACCTTTAACGTGTGTTTGTTGTAATTTTACGTTACTAGGGTTTTATACAGATCAAATCTTCTTTAAAATGTGTGGGCGACTGTAGTTTTCTAAAAATGTCAGTGTCAAATTAAATTCGTTTTAATCTGAAAGAATTCAAATGACAATATTTTCATTTAACACATTTTACACAGCTGCTACAACACGTTGCACTGTACGATATAAATGATGATCTCGGATGACACCTTCGCTAACCTAAATTTGTTAACAGTGAAAAGTCAACTCTAAAGTGTCAAAATTACAGTAAGTCAAACAAATTTTGTAACTCACTAGTAGTATTTTTAAAACCTAGCAACCAGTTTTATTTTGTAATAATATCATCACACCTCAAGATATCCTTCCGGGACTGGTGGATTAAAAAGTCTTGTAACTCCGTTATGCAAGCAGCCGCAAATTATTTTCTTCTATTTGTTGGCAACCTATTGTCGTCGGTAAGTGTCAGTTTCGTCTGGGGCGCGAGTTGTGAGACACTCTGTATACATTTATTCAACAAAAGTTCTCTGCTTATAAGAAAAACGTGAAATATACACTACAGATTATTATAGAAAGTACATAAAAAATAGTATCGTTTTGTAAAATTTTCTGGATTTTCTTCTTCTTCGACAAGAGTAAGGACAGTTATAGCCACGGTTATAGCCAAATCGGCATTTGAGAAATTCTTAAACATCTTGTCATGATATTTTATTATGTTCGTACCGTCGTGGTACCGTTTAATGTAAATGCCTCGTGTAATTGACATACCATCATTGTACCGTTATTATACCGTCATTGTACCGCTAATGTAAATCAAGCCTAATAGTTCCCTGTAATAGCAACAAAGACAGCTCTGTAAACCATTTTTGGATTTGTTATCAGCTTTAATAATTTTAGTCATTCTTTGTGTTAGTTTTTATAAAACATTACGAGAAACTGATTACTAAATGTTTTCCAAATTCTTCCACAGTTGATTAACATTAGTTAATTTGGCTTTGATAAATTGTCTCTTCTTTTCATTCTATACAAATTCGACAGGGTTCAAAGGAAACAAAGTAAAATAAGATAAAATGTTTAGTTGTACCGTATTTCGCAATTTTCAGTAGGAATTACGAGTACTTGTATGACAAATCAGGAGATGAACCCATATTTTTGGATGGTATTATTTGTCTTACGTTTTTTTTATTTCCCATGAGAACTTTAATACGAGGGGGTCTCCTAAGATGATGAAAATACTGCTTATTTGCTTTCCAACGATGATATTTTTTAACTGACTGATGGACGCTTGGATGACAGGCGTCCATGACTTGATAAAAAGGAAGAAAACACACACTTACACTTTTCACTCATTTGTTGACTAATGAGGGATGCTGACGAACACTTACATTATCGATCACGGGCAATACTTGAGATTTAAACTACTATTTTATATTTAATGTTATTATTTATATTTACAATACAGATTTGAACTTAATTAAACAAATAATAATTATATATATATATATTTGTTGAAGATTGATTTTATACAAAGGATTGGCTATTACACTTTTGTTGATAAGTACGTGAAACAGAGTAAATATATCATAAATTTAGTATGAAACATTTTAATTTTGGGTCATTAATCATATATATATATATATATATATATATATATATATATATATATATATATATATATATATATATATATATATCATACATTTTAGTTAGGGGCAATTTAGAAAACAGGGCTCTGAAGTGGTCTCTTGGATTGACGTTTAATTAATTAAACAAATACTAAATAGTTACATATTACATGTTACATTGTAACTCAGTGGCTTGGCGATTAGACAACGCACAAAACTAAAACACTCTACATGTATCGACCACAAACGTATTCACGACGTGACAAACTAATGCAGACTCTTTCAAAAACAAAGCGATTTATTATGCGAATGAAAACTGGCAGTTCCAAAAATTATTTCAAACAAAAATGGCATTTATTAAAGGAACAGTAAGATTATTTTACTATACACATCAGGCCTGCTCGGTGGGTATAAGGCGCCTTTGTGCTATGTTATATTTTAGCGCCCCTTCCCCTCATGATATAAAATGTGCAAATTAAAGTTTAAACTATACTTTTTTTTCTTCAAAAATGCTAGATTTAATATGGCAATGAAATTTTCTTAGATTTATTCTTGTAATCAATAGGTTATAATCAAAATCGTTTGTTGTACTCAACAATTTTACAACAGATTTCAGAATTGTATGTGCATTTACTGCATTTGATTCTTTGCAAAATAATAGTAAGCATTTAAATATTGGATTCATTGTAGGATTCATTTTTGTAATCAATATTCTTGAATTATAATCAATATATTCATTGTTGTAATCAACATTTTCATATTTATTATTTCAATATAACAAATGCTAGAATAATAACGAACCGATTGGTACGATAATTATTTTACTTATAACTAAAGCTCTAATGCAAACAAATTAAAAAATATAATGTTCACTTCTATCACCTTAATTTGTAAGTTTTATAGTAATTTTGACTTTATGAATAAGAGCATTTTATAAAAATTTACTATTATTTACTTTACTGTCTTGAAACGGCGCCCCTTAAAGTCAGGCGCCTTTGTATCCGTACGGAGCGGCCCTGATACACATTGGCAAGGAATCCATTCAACGCATGTCGTCATTTCAACAGAGCGGCACAATAATAGCTTGTTGTTCAATGTAAAAGCAAGCAGTGACAGTTATGTGCCGCTTTGCCATAATCACAATATTTTTAGTTATATTGCTTGACTCATGTGTCTTTATTTATGCCATCAGCTAGCTACATTTTGTTGTATGTAAAACTAGGTCATACACTTATCACAGAGTTAATGGTATACATAAACACAATACTACAATGTTTATGTTTTCTAATGGAATGAAAATGAGTTTTAAAACTGCAGTAAAACTTACATATCCTTTAGTACATTTCTAACTTGTTATTGAAAAACGATAACATCAAAGCAGTTACTAAATGACATTTCAAAGGCACTCTTCCAGATTAGGAGAAATTTTGGAGTCATAAAAGAGGCATAACCATGGTCCAAATCGATTTTCAATTCCACAATCGTTTTTATCAACAACCTTCAGGAGAAATAAAAAAAAATACATTTATATGTACCACAATGAATCGATACAAAGTAATATTCAATTAACGATAATATAAATGATGGACATGCATTTATATTCTTTCAATAAAACTTTAAACTAAATGTCAGACGTTTAATACAACAAAATAGATGTGATGAAATTATAAAATTGATCAATATTGCAGTAAAATTTTCTTGTCATTCACCACAAATATCAATATAAGATAACACCAGGTTTCCTTTCAGTCAAGGTTATATTCCTTGCACGCGAATCAGAAATTTACTTCTTGATGGTCGCTATAAATTATCAAAGAAGAATAATAAAGATATTTCACCCGTGAAATATGCTTTCTTCGTGTTAGTTTCGCTAAGGAATTTTTCAAAAGCTTTTCATAAAACTTTACAAAATTGAATTATATCGCGCTGAAGAATATCTTGTCTGTGATACTTTAAAATTCTTTCAGAAACTTATGCGCACACGGAAATAGTTTTACAAATAGCTGGTTACCTTTTTTAATAGAATTATCTTATATTTCACAGAATAATAGCAAGTACGCACCTTGAAAACTTTTATAAAAATATTTCGTCAACACAGAAATAATAAGAAGAAAATATTTGTTTACATAACAGTCAGGAAAATGATACATTACTGACGAGTATTTTATGGCCCCGAATTGAGTACAGACACTTTACTGACGAATCAAGTATTTAGTAATGTGCTTCTCTCGTTTCTAAGATGGCAGTAAAAATTTGGCAAATAAACGCAAGCCAATAAATTACTGTCAGTTTTGCATTTTTGTGCGTGCGTTTCTGTTCATTTGCAATGTCTTGTGAAGCAAATAATTGCGACGAGGTTCCTTTGAATGTTTTAGTAATTAGTTAGTGAAATACAACTTTCGCGCCGCATTTTTGGCGCGAAAATAGTACTTTTGCTGCGGTTTCTGAAAAAAAACATTTACACTATTTCTTTACAGGCGGTGTGCAGCGGACATAAATGGCAAAATGGTTACTCACTGAAACATAGCAAGGTTATGATTTATGTCAGAATAATTTTGCAATTTCTATTTTATAAAATATTTGCAATAAATGCGAATGATAGGATGTCAAATTTTATGCGATGCATTGGGGGATGTAATAATTCTCACAAAATTACCGATTGAAATATCAAATTTTATAAATTTCCTAGAAGATTATATGAGGAACAGATGTTTTAGAAAATAACTTTTTCTTCTACTAACATGAAAAATTCTTTTAAGTATACATATTTTCTCATTGTAAAAAATGCTTATCGTATGAATAAAATTCCAACAATAGTCGTCTGGTTACAATAATGAATTATATAAAAATGTGTTTCGTAAGTTAATATTTGAACAAAATATAATACAAGAAGCAGAAAATTGTCATAAAATTATATAGGACTTGCAGTTGTATGAAATAGAAGTCTATTTTTGACATAATTCGCCTATTTATTATAGATTTTGTACATGTTAAAGGTAGAAATTCACATGGTTCGTATTTTTCGTTTATTTTCTTTTCCGACCTAGTGCAACTGATTCCACTTAGAGCCTGGTATATTTTCAATGAAGAATCTTCTTCATTTATTGCGAATATAAAAGAAAGATGCTAACATCTTACACTGATAACGTGATATGTAGAAATATTCTTCTTTCCAATCATTTATGTTTTCCATGTATTGTGCATCTTGTAACATTTAATTAATATTATAAATTATAATTTAAGATTAAATATGATAAAATGGTTTACAGAAATCACACATTATCATATTTTCTGCCACAGTATCTTCGCTGGTATTTTGACTTTTTTGAATTAGTCACATCACATATATAGCATTTTAAATATTTTCTTTATTCATTTCAATGTACTATGGTGTATAATATTCATATACAATAGCAACAACTCAAAATAAAATTGTAAATTGTATCACTTTCTCGAAATGTCAAAATGTGCACATCGCCTATAACAATATTTGACAATTTCCACTAAGGGAAACTTTTGACAAAATAGTTAGGTTGTTAGAGTGATTTGTGTTTATTCTTTTCGTTGCCAAGATATTTTGTGTATTTATAGCAGTCATACCAATCCCAAATAACAAAATGTCACCAAATATTAATAAGCGTGCTAGAATATTCATTCTAATTCCGAAACAGAGAAATTAATATAATTTTATAATTTATCTTTATCTCTAAAACACAATACCAAAATTTGTCAGTATCACCAAGCTAGTAGCTCCAATTTATTATCTCGTTCCATTATCCATAGCCTGAAATGGAAGCAATTTTTCAAGAGCATACTAGTACGAATTTTATTATATCAATTTATTAAGTCTTTATATCGTTTACGCAGGAGGTTGAATAACGCGTCCTTATTTTCCGCTCTTGCTGAAAAGAATAAGGAAGTTATATGTTACTGTCATTCTTCCTTTCTTACAAATGAGATGAATTTGAAGTACGCCGACCACGCAGTGGTTAGCAATCTCATAAGTCACAAAGCTAATAGAAGCTGAAAGCAACTGAATACAAATTTTGGAGAAGTAAAATGAAAGTTTCATTGAGAATTTTCTGTTGATTTAACACGTTGGATGCCGCTGACGCTTACAAGCGACAGCTGGTACTTTGCGAAGATGCTGCTGACGCTTATAAGCGTTTTAGACGCATTGATGCAGGCGCTCGAGTAAAGGTAAATAAAATTTTGGGATCAGGAAAAGAATGTCTAAATTAAAGCTGCATCAAACATGTTAACAGCAAATTAAGCGATTGTAGATACAATGCCGGCCCGAGACTTTTGAGCGCCCTAGGTGAAAATTGTAAATTGATCCCCTCATTACAATTTGGTTTAGATTATATAGGTATAAAAATTAGAAAAGAGGCGATTTGTGTCCATAACTCGCAAACAATCACAGAATCTTAATCTGAGTGAAATTTTTTAAAAATATTTTGAATATTTAAAATGCAGAGAATATTTTTTTTCGGGTTCTACAGAGTCGCTTTATTTTTGTCTAATACAATATACAGGATTAGTCACGGGAGAGTTACTTTCAAAGTCCGTTTGTGTACAACTCGAAATACAATTTACAACAGCGTTTAGCTTCCTCTCTTAAAAAAAAAAAAAATAGAATATTTAATTTACGATTGCTTTGCCTGTCGAGTAATGGTTCTGTTATTTTGACATTAAACAATTAAATATGGTCTGTTGTCATTAGTATTTTGGGTTGCAAACAAACGGACTTTCAAAATAACTCTTCCGTGACTAACCCTGTACATAGGGAAAGAAAAATATTTCTCAGTGTAGGTATGTCTCGGTATAAATACTTTTCGTTATTTTTCAATTCGGAAAATCTAATTTAACTTTTTAATGGTTCATTCTAGGTAAATAATATAAGAATCTTGTTTTGTATAAAATTTCGATACGGATCACAGTTTTCAAGAAAAATGTCAAAAACCAAAATATGTCGCCTTTTTCCAAATTGGCGAGAGGATGTTGCATCAGTGTATTTTTCTGTACAGAATGCCGTATAAAAGCTTTTATTGCATTTTTTTTATGTTGGGGGTATTTTTCTGTTGATTTCCTGAACAACAATTACTTCTTCAGTATTTGATATGACAATGTTTTTAATTGATATAATCGCCAACGAATTTAACCTTTCTTCTTTCTTAGCATAACATAAAAAAATATAAATACATTTAATTAATATACGTTTGCTGCAACTGGAATTGCCAGCATTATGATTAAAGCTACACATTAAACGAGTCAATAAACTTATAATTTGATTTTTAATTTATTTTGCAAAAAATAGTCTTAAAAAATGTCGCCCTAAAATCAATTTCGCCCCAGGCGGTCGCCTGGCTTGCCTGTAGCCGGCCTTGAGTAGATATAAACAATGGAATTCATTTGATAGTACAGACGGTAAATTGCAAGCACCGAGGGAAAAATAATATTCTCTCCTATTCACCATATCACAAAAATCCAAATTTTTAAGAATTAAAAGCTTTTGATAAATTTGTCTGGCATATGTAAAAAATCAATGAATATAAAAGTTCAATGTCTTTTTTTTCTAAAATGGAATACCAAGAACAACAGTGAAAAACGCTTGAAAGAAACCTATAAGAAGTTGTTGATGCAGCTTCTGCAGTTATTCTGAATTTATTATGAACGAAATCTACAAAGTTGAATGATGCACCTTATACTTTAGGTCGTATTTATTTGGGAATCTCAAGTCTAATCTTTATAACCTAATCTAAGCTAACTAACTTGGGTTACTTCCAAATAAATGATACAGTTCCGAGATTTGGGGTTAATTCGAATTCATGTCATTTAAATCCATCATTGCTATTACAATTGGGTCTTTTTAACCTGATTTTATTTGTATACAAATCAATCCACATCTATCTGTTTTAAGAAATAAAGTACGCAACTGTTTAGAAACAGATAGTAGAATGGTTGGCTTGGATCTACTAACCCAGTGTATCTGCTGGAGTGCTGGGTGTCTCGGGTCAGTTCAGGAACAGTTCTGGGTTACTTAAAATGTGCCAACTACACAAAACTAACCCACCAAGTTACTCGAAAAGTCCCAAATAAATACAGCCTTAGACAAGTGAAAATGTCAAAATAATATAAACTTTCGAACGTTTATTTTATTTTTTATTTGCCTAGAGGTAAAATATTTTACGTCTGTCATAATTTTGACGTCAGAGATATCGATTTGTATTCTTAGCGGGGAAAAATAGTATATTAGTCACCAAGGGAGAGAAGTATCTGATTTTATCTTAAGTACATAGTAAAACTGTGGTACGAGGCAAAGAAATAATTAACTCAAAGGTATCTTAAAATTTGCATTTGCATTGGAAGGACAAGTGCATTTTGTTGATTTATGTTTATCATTTATTTGAATATGAAATAATTAGCGACCGCCTACTCAAATAAAGGTTAAAGAAGATGTATCCTTTGCCCTTTGAAAGTTGCCAACCATATGACCATCACCACCTCCAGGTGGAATTTGCATAATAATTCATACCGTAATCAAAGTTGCCTCTGACCTGTGAACTACATCTAACACATTTGCCAAACAAACAAAACACCAGCAAACAAACGCCAAGCGGCCACAAGCACCTTCGATCGGTATAATCACACCCGAACACCAGTGTCGGCGTCAGTGTTGCGCGAAATCTCCGGCTCTAAGCTCGCTGCTATCTCACACCTTTCCTGCCCAATAAACCGTCGCAAATTCACAAAGACCGCCGACTAATATCGATCGCATTCCTCCAGGGAACCACCAGGGTGGACCGCGACCACCTGAAACAAATGCGAGGATGCGGCCAAAGCTAGAGGTTTTAGTGGTTCTATGGAAATTTCGGTACTAAATATGTCTACAATAAACTATAGGATAAGAGTTGTAAGCTTCCTAAGAAAATAAGATAGTGTACGAGTACCTCGTTAGTAAAATTCGTACGGTTTTAAAATAAAGTGATATATATTCTTTAGATTTTTTTCCAAATGTGCTAATTCATATATTAATCATTGTAATTTCGTTGTCAATTATACTATAAAAATAATGACCCTAGTATGACCAATTGATGAAGGGCGATTACCGAACAGTTGACTAGCATTATTTTTTCTCTTTTATCATCTATTAGTGATGCACGCAAGGCGAGACGAGGCGAGAAATAGAAAATATCGATCTCGTCTAGTTTTTGCATCCGTAATTTCGATCTCGTTCTCGCACATTTTTTTGGGTCTCGTCTCGTTCACGCACGAGACTCTCACGAGAGTCTCGCTATAAAAATAAGCGCTTGCGCACTACATATATACGTAACAGTTTAACTACAAGACACAAGTTTGCAACAATCGAATCGTTTTCCGTGTATTTGCAGTCGTATTAAGTGTACCAATTAATAAAGAGGCGAAACACTAAATTCTTGTTACCAGATTTTCAATACGAACATTATATACCTATATTCATTTACGGTCACCAGAAAATGTGATAAGTTAGTAAATAATTTAATTCACATCCAAAATATCCAATTTATCACCAAATTGTGATCTGTAAATTATTTCAATACGAACATCTGTTAATACGTTCTGTCATCAGTAAAATGAATTAAACATATATATATATTTTTTTTTTTGTTAGTAAATGTACCTACAAATTATCATTAAATATATGCCACTATTTAAGTAAGATTTAGTCATAAAACACCGCTACACTGGTAACCCGCCGACAACCAATCACTCAGCTTCTCTCCGAATTGGCTCCCATCGACCCTTAATATAACATCCTTTACTTTTCAGGAGCGGCAAGAATTTCATTAGCCGTGGTTTTAACTGGGGTGAATTAGACACTGTGGAGGTCGATAGGCGGACAGTTAAGTGGTTAAATATATAAATAGTCGAAATAAATAATCAGTAAGTTCGTATAAATAATAGTCGTGTTATTTGTTTAAATAAATAGTGTTAGTGTTCTCTAGTTAATTATTGGTCATAATTAGTTTAATATTAGTAATCGTCAATATTTAATACCCTTTTAATATTTAGTTATAGTTTAATCAACCTTAATTTTAATAAATAATAATTGTCTAATATTTACACTTCACCCAAATAAATTAAAAAACGTTACAATATTATATTTTATTTAATATTATTTTTGTGAAAAAATTAATTTTCTTTGGGTTTTAAGCGACTTTAATATATTTCATATTTTAAATTAATTTTAAAATAAAGAATGTTTTGGGTTCACGATGTTATGTTTGTTTCACACAAGTAAAGCATTATTAAAAAAAAAAATGTTGGCTGAAGTGTTGAACTGTATATTAAAAACGCTGCTAGAAATATGAAAAATTGTTAAGATATTGTTATAAAGCAAATAATTAAAAAATTGCTTCAGGCCATAAAAAAAAAATGCAAAGGAAAAACTGTTAAATATGTAAGAGGTTCATTAAAATATTCCACATTAATATTTAAAATGCCTCTCATTATCGTCATGAATATGAAGTGTAGAATGAACTTCTCTTTTACATCCAACCTTTACCCTTTCAGAGTTACTGGGGCAAATGTTTAGAAGAATTAAAGGCTTTGGTGAGATCGTATTTGGATTATTTGATTGAATCGCAACTATTTTGGGCCGCAAACATTTCGTTAAGGGGGTAAATGTAAAATATAATGGTTATTATGTGAAATAATTATCCTGGTGTAATTTTCATTTTGTTTGTGTTTCAAACTTTTATGTTTTGTTGAATTATGCAAATTTGTTTTACTAAATTTTGGGGGTTTCATTTTGCGAATTTAAATTAGTATTATAGGTAAACATAAAAGCGAATTTATATTCCATTTGTGCTGTCATTAATAGTTTAATTTTGCTTTGTATGTTAATGGCGAAAGATGAAAATGATAAAGTTTATTCTTATGCTAATGTGACCCAATTTAGCAAATGAAAACAAGGTTATTATTTATACAAATTAAAATTTTATACCACCTTTAATAAATGCAATTATGTTTTGTAAAATATACAGGTGTAATTTTTAAAACTGTTTTTCTATGCAGGGCCGCTCCGTGGGTATTAGGCGCCTTTGTGCTATGTTACATTTTAGCTCCCCTTCCCCTCATGGTGTAAAATTTGCAAAATAAAGTTTAAACTATATTTTTGTTCTTCAAAAATGCTACATTTATTTATATTGATGAATTTTTCCTAGATTCATTCTTGTAATCAATAGGTTATAATCAAAATCGTTTATTGTAATCAACAATTTTACAACTGATTTCGGAATTGTATATGCATTTGATTCTTTGCAAAATAAGGTATTTAATTATTGGATTCATTGTGGGATTCATTCTTGTAATCAATATTCTTGAGTTATAATCAATATATTCATTGTTATAATCAACATTTTCATAGTTATTATTTCAATATAACAATACTAGAATAATAACGAACCGAATGATACGATAATTATTTTACTTATATCTAGAGCTCTAATGCAAACAAATTAAAAAATATATTGTTCACTTCTATCACGTTAATTTGTAAATTTTATAGTAATTTTGTCTTTACGAATAAGAGTATTTTATAAAAATTTACTAGCATACATTACAGCCACAACGGCACAACCCTGATCGCAATACAAGATTTCTTGATTCTGGAAATTTTAATTGATATGAATAAAATAAACGAAATAATAAACAAAAAATAACTTATGTTTCAAAAGTCCATTACCAGCAATCCATTAGCTTTGTTGTTTTGTTTCCTGCCTCAATAAAGTTCTTGAAATTAAAATGAAAGTCTAATGCTGATTGTACATTTAATACAAATTCCATGAAAACATTTACTTTGTTGTAATTGAATTTATTTCAAATAATTAAATGTCTGTACAATTAACTAATGGAAATTTTATTTTATCACTTGGGATTTATACTTCATTATTTCAGACTAATAATAAAAATCATGTAGAAATGAAATGAATTAAAAATAGTACATTAAAGAACGTGTTTTATAAGACATGTTTTTTTCGCACGCGTCAAAATTTAGAAAACGAGCGTTAGCGAGTTTTCTAATTGACAAGTGCGAAAGAAAGTCTTATAAAATGAGTTCTTTATACTATTTTTTATATTTTGCGCCTTCTACAATAACATTGACTTACTCAATTTGTGATTATATTTGTAACCATTTGTACATTTTCATGTAAATAATCTTCCCTAAATAACAAAAATTATAATAATTTCGACATTATATTATTAAAATGAATTGTCAATGAAATAAAAATAAATTAGGTAAAAATGGGTTAAAGAAACGTCATCTAGGACTAACCATCTAAAACAAAAAATTGCGTATCGTAATGACTTCATTATGAACGCAAAATATAAAAACGATATTATAACATTGAAATATTAGCCGCCTACTTTTTTCGTTCTTAATCAGTTCAAGGTGGCTACATATTTGCATATTTGGTCACATCAGAAAATTTGTTATGGGCGTATAAACGTGTATAATATTCACTGAAATTTGAAATAAACTAATAATTCAGCAAAGCTTTTTTCGTTTCATCAAACTTGTTACTCTTATAGCTTCTGAGTCTGAAATTCGTGTCAGCGTATCCCCGACACAGCATGCTTATCTGGAACATTATGTATACAGATGTATACTACATGTCACATTTACAATTTAAAGCAGTTTTAGCTACATACATTCAAACTTTACACAATGTAGACTTAATATTTAATCCAAAATTCAATACAAAAAGGTATAATAAACTTTTTTTATATTAAAAACCAGCATATACTATACGAAGGTTCACAGTGTATAATCTATTCTCCTAAAAATTTCCTCTTTTTCAGAAATTTCAAACGATAATCCACCCTGATGAACCAGCATAATAAATAGGGCAATTTGATGCTTTTATTCATTTGTTGAAACACAATTCAAAGCAAATATTCATTTCATTGTTGAGCGTTGGAACGCGAAGAAAGCAAAAGTCAGATCTTTGTGGCGAAATAATAAAAAAACGATTCGTTACGGAAATTTTACACCAGGGGGTTGCTGTATTCAAAATGATGTGGCTCACTAATTTCATAAAAAATTGGATTTCAGTTAAATGTGAATTTATCAAGTTGCATATACCTTAAAGGTTGTTTTGGTTTGTTTGCTACCCTTTTTATATGGATAATTTAAAAATTTTGTTAATTACAGGATTTACGAAATATTATTTACTAAAACTATTTATATACGATTCAAGCAAAGCCTAGATTTCTTAAGGTAATGCAATATCTCTGTGAGAGTTACCCCTATTTTTTATATTATGTAATGTGATACGCTATGCGCTATACGAGAATTTACCTTTATTATGGAAGATAATTTACTCTCAGCATTAATTAAATATGTACGCATTATACGCTACTACCTACGTAAGTGCATAAGGTAATATGTCTATATGAGTATATTTATAAAAGCGAAGCTATTTTTGATTACCGTTAAATTTGTTTAAAAACATTGTGATAAGGCGAGGGTAAGAGTAATAACAGATAAATAACTTTTTATAAATTTTTCTAAATTTTAGTTTCAATAATCATATTTTAACTCTGTTTAAAATTCAGTTCAGAAATTTTTATCGTATTATGATAGTCACGACATTTATTTGTTGATCATTAAATCTACAAATTATTATGTATACGTGCGTGACTTTGAATGCTCTAGCCTGTGCACACTGTACCCCTAATATAATCCTGTCCTGAAGATAGCACTTTGTTTTGGAGAGTCTAGATTAGTTCGTCGCGTCGTGAAGACGTTTATTGTCGGAACATGTAGTGTTTTTGGGTGTTGGCTCTTTGCCAGCCCACTGTGTAACAATGTAATTTGCTTATCTTTAGTTTAAATGTATTAATAATGTTTAGTTTCATCAATAGTTAATAATAAGTTACAATAATAATGTAAATAAAACGTTTAGTTTAGTTAATCAGCAAACATCAAGTATTGTCCATGTCATAATGTAAGTGTTCAGAAAGTGTGTGTGTGTGTGTGTGCGTGTGTGTGTGGGTGTGCGTGCGTGTGTGCGCGTGCGTGTGTGTGTGTTGTGTGTGTGTGTGTGTGTGTGTGTGTGTGTGTGTGTGTGTGTGTGTGTGTGTGTGTGTGTGTGTGTGTGTTTGTTCTTCCTTCTCACGAAGTCATGGACGCTAACCATCCAATTTTAATATTTGTAAACTGCAAAAATATATAAACATATAATAAAAGTTGCGTACAAATAATTTTTCTACAACTGTTATTTGAAGTTTTTTTTCTCTAAACAAAGCAGATTGGCACATCCAGCAATGGGTAATATGCCGTGATGATATATATATTTATTTATTTTCTCTAAATAAACCATAAACGATTGACAGAATTAAAACATTGCTAGTCATCTCCTCCCTAGTCATTTTCTAATCATATGTCATGCTACCACCCAAAGTTTAATGACAAAAGCAATTATCATTTTTGTCACAGATACATATCTTTCACCTGTTTCATTCAAGCGTTCACCACGTAAAAGTAATTAATTTTTACTTTTGCTTCCATAAATTTTGGTGAAATGTAGACCACTGACAACCTAAATTATCGAACAAATAATTGATTTCCTACAAATTCCACGTTTTGGCAACTGTTCACATTGCAAAATTTATTTGATATGCGCAATAGCGCAATTGGAAGCTTTGCCAATAAATTTTCCCTTGGCTACAATTCCAAGTCGATTTTAAATTCGACAAGCTCTGAAATACAAAAAGGCAAAAACAACTTTGTGCAAATTCTTTGAGGAGAACTAACGTAATGTTTTATGGATAGAAGTAGGTCAGTAGATTATGAATGCAGATTGAATTTAGAATTTATTTCATTACGATATTCAACCATTGGTTAACTTCCTTTGAATTGAATATAAATATGAAGATGGATGGAGTCGCGGCACGCAACTAGATCTAATTTCATTATCTGCCAATCAGTGAATCATGGTAAATATCGCATTTGTAAACCTTCAGATACATATTTACATAAGCATGTAACCATTTCTGCACAGAAAACAGTTAGTTTTATTTGCAATTTATATATATATATATATATATATATATATATATATATATATATATATATATATATATTTATTTATTTTATTGTGTAAGAGAAACAACAGTACATACATACTAATAACAGTTTCTCGCAGATAAGTTATACAGTACCTTAGTGCTTATAAGAATAATAATTAGTGTACATAGTATGATTATAGATAAAGTTGGTTTTTACAGTTCTTTTAAAATAGTTGTTACATTTTTTTAAAATAGCTGTAATGAGCTATGAAATAAATCAATATCTATGAATCTAGGGTGATTGTACGTCGACTTCATTCTGTTTATGGGTGAATTGTTGTAATTATTTGTATTGCAGTGGGGTAAACAAAATATTTTTTTTGATCTTGTATTTTTTTGGTTTACAGAGAGTTTAAAATGCGAAATAAATGAGACACTATCAAAAAAATTATTAAATGTTTTATACATAAACATCATATTAGTTAAGATTCTTCTGTTTTCCAAAGACATCATATTAAAATATTTTAATCTGGCATCGTAATCGTTACAGTCAATTTTAAATTTTTTACACAAAATGGAAATAAATTTACGTTGGACATTTTCTATAAACATGGAATATTTTTATAGCTACATTTTATACAACACTCGCATATTCTAATTTAGAACGAACTATTGCATTAAACAAACAAATAAGGGACTGTGGATCATGAAAATGTTTACAGTTGCGTACAATGAATCCCAGCATCCTATATGATTGTTCATTAATAATTTAGAGTCAAACAGTATTCCCAAATCCTTAATTAGAGTTTTACGTTGAATAATTGTGTTATTTATGGAATAGTTATAGTGAATTATGTTAGAATTCCGAGTGAAGCTCACGGTATAACATTTTGAGGTATTTAAATATAAGGAATTATCATCACAAAATTTTTGTAACTCTTGTAAATCACTTTATATTAATAAATTGTCACCGTGGGTCTTAATTACTTTGAAATTTTTTAAATCGTCAGCATATAAGACAAATTTTGAATGTTGAAAACATTTGTTTATATCATTGATAAACAAGTTAAAAAGTAAGGGACCAAGGTGAGACCCTTGAGGTACTCCGGAAGTAACAGAAATTATTCGTGATTTGAATCCATTATATATATATATATATATATATATATATATATATATATATATATATATATATACATATATAGGTTAAGTGTAATCGTCACTGTGTCAATTAGTTAAGGAGAAATGTTAGTGGGTAGTTCAGTGTTTTAATTTAGGCCTAAATTCTCAAAGAATCAACATTTTTATTTAAAATTAAAACACTGAACTACCCACTAACATTTCTCCTTATATATATATATATATATATATATATATATATATATATATATATATATATATATATATATATATATATGTATACAGGGTGTTATATTTTTATGGACCCAGCAAATATCTCGCTTATTTATGAACTTGGTAATTTCTTTCATATAACATGATTTATACAGCAACATGTGAGCTACTTGATGACAGATGTACATTCCTGATACCACTTCCTATTTTTTTTTACAAATTTGAAAAGTACATCAAATTTAAGATACTTTTTGCTATTAAAGTAAGTAGGAAGTGCTATTGCACATAAAGGGAGTTTAGGCGGAGGATCAAGAGATAAAGAAGAAGATTTTCACGTTAAAGTTTCTGAATTTCGAATAAGAAACTGTGCTATAATGCAAAAATTATGTACGAAAAGTAGACTGTTTAACAACAATTTTTTCCCTTAGGAATTAAAAGTTTTCTGCCGGCATAAAATTAAACATACAAAATCCATTATAAAAATAAATTAAATATACATGACATGGCCGTAAATTGCTGAAAAAACATCGTTATTTCTTGTTGAAAATTCACAAAAAGTTTGTGAAGTATAATGTTTATATAACATTTACATTCCGCATGAATTTCAAAAGTACAAATGTTAAACTAACATAATAAAAATGTATAAAACGACGGTAATATACATATTTACTCGTACCAGCAATAGTATGAATAAATTTCGGGTAATAATTAGTACAGTACGAAGCGAATGTAAATATTATAATCCCAAATATTTGCGTTTGCTATTAGTGAAGTTCTAATGGGTCAGGAGTCAAACTCAGTCGATTTGCATATTATAGCCAGCTCGGTAGAGGAAACAGCAATTCTTAGCGATAATGAAGTTCTCATTTTGCTGCAACTTTGCTTTAAATTCTTCCAATTTAATTTTAATTACTCGATGTTTAAGTTTAGCAAATCTTTATGCAAATGTATTGGGATTTTGCAGCGCATACTTTCATTATATTACTGGTAATCCATATATTTGAGTTATACATATTAATTATCTTAAACCTTAAATTTTAACTTATCCTTTAATATTTATTTATTACTCATATATTTTCCTACAACTTAGTTTTTGCTAAATATTCATGTGGCCAGAACAACTAACATGCTCCTAATCAAATAATGTTGGTATTATGGCGTATGTGTAGGGTTCTTTCGCATTTAGAGAAATGGCTTGAAAGATCTTATTATACTGTATTTCAGATAATAGACTTCGAAGTAAGATAGAGCTTACGATTCCACCTTTCTGATTGGTCTAAACACAAACCAAGTTTACAATAACAATATGTAAGCAGGTATATTATTTATTCTATTTTGACTTTATAATCTATTTAACAATTTTAATTAACTGTATATTTACTAAATAATTAAATTTTGACGTTTCGAGCTGTCAAGTACGACATACACGAAATAAAACTAATTCATAAGTTTTATCAAATATACGGGCCTATTCTGTAACTCAGTGGTTAATTTTTAACCACTGGTTAAAATTTTTGGCTGGATTGCAGTTTATCCAGAATAGTAGAAATTGCAATTTTTTTGTTGTAATGTCTTATTTTAGCTAAAATATAATAAGGTAACATAAAATTGGAGTGCGGAAACGGGTATTTATATATTTTTGGAAAAATATTCTTTTTTAAAAAATCTTGACAAAAACAATACCTAACGCACACCAGGCACACACATTCGACATCGTTTGGCCCACTATCTTCATGTTAGTTTACAATAGTTCGACAAATGAACGCAAAATTATAAATAAAAATTGTTTTGTATTATTCGTATGAAACCGTAAGTCCCTACTTAAACATGGAAATATATGTAGTTCATCTAACCTAAATTTTTTCAGAAAAAACCCAATTTTTAGCGGTATTTAGTGTTTTTAATGGTTTACCAAGTATATATAACCATTAATATAAAAATCTTGAATTCTGGATAAACTGAAATTTAGCCAAATTTTTATCCAACAGATATTGATTTGACAAATAAAAATCACTTTTTTATGTGTCAATATACTTGATTAGTTAAAAAAATTAACTAGTGGTTAAAAATTAACCACTGAGTTACAGAATAGGCCCGATTATATATGTGGTAAATTTTTGCCAAAAAAATTGTGATTATTACGAGAGCTTGTTGCCTAGCAATTTATTGAGTGGCACTGACAAAAAAATCACGAGTTGTTAAACGAGTGATTTTTGATCAATGTCACGAGATAAATTGGCAATATACATTTCGACGAATTTAGGATGCGAAAAAGTTATAGTCATAATTTCTATAAACCATGTAATCAAAAATCTAATCCCAAGATGTATGAACTAAATTGGAATATTTTATAAATCAATACTTTTAATTCACTATCTGAAATATTTTAACAATATATTATAATATTACCTAGGTACTTTATGTTTGAAGCTGTCATCGGCCTTCTTAAGGGATGGTTATGAAGGAATTTATGTATAGTTAACACATACAGTTTATTTGAACGTTTCGGGGAACAATTTCTCCCATCTTCAGCATTAAATTAGTTTAAAAAACCTATTGGTCCGCTTACATATTTTTCATTCTATATGGGATTGAAAATATGTAAGCAGACCAATTGTTCCCCGAAACGTCCAAATAAACTGTATATGTTATATTATACATATCAGTATATATTAATAATAATTATATGTTTATACAATGATCAATTTAATATCTCGATAAATTCTACCCTATTAAAAGATGAATACGAAGTTTCCCTGTCGATGTTGTTGGGGTGGCTTTGCTTTACTTCTCGCGATCAGTAGAAAGTTTAGAGAAAGCTCCGGGTGAATTCTGGCGCTTTCGCGAATTCTGAAGGAACACTTTAGCTTTTTATAGGGGTCATCTGATCCGTGCCGTGATAAAACGCGTATTATACGATAGCGCAAATTGCGAGCGTGATTTCAGATGTGGAAAGAATAATTAATGAACTTTCTTCCCTAAGGAGTAGAGAGTATTAATTTTTCAAAAGATGCTAAATTGTTATTTTTTTAACGGGCAAAGTGTATTCTTAGCTTCTTCATCTTTATAATTACCTAAATGAATCCTTGTCTAAATACATATTATATTCTAATAATAATCTTTTGTACGTAGGAAATTTTATAGATGAGAACTGGAGATCCCTCGTGCTTTGTAATTTATGTTTGAAGCTGTCATTGGCCTTCTTAAGGGATGGTTATTAAGGAATTTATGTAACCAATAATACCAAGCGAATGACAGTTTCACGGCACATAGGTGTCTTGTTGAGTACTCCTCTACCGATATTTTAATCTTGTTTCTGGAGCATTTACATAGATGTCTGTACATATCAAAACTAATTTTCAGGTAATTTAAACTTACATTTCTGAATGACTTACTTAAACCTAAACAAAAACTATAAACCTAATTTTCATTTATGAATGCACCTTTAAGGTACATTCACAAATGAAAATTAGGTTTAGATTTATGTTTTATACTTTAGATTTAAAGACCTTGGCCGCATATTATGTTATGACTCCATTCACACTTTACAATTTAGTGTATCTAAATCCAAATCATTAAGCTAAACATTGCAAGGTCCAAACTTTAGCTTTGCTTTATGATTTAGTTTGACGTCACAAACTTCACCAATGAGAACGAGTCCAAAACGATATAGAAATATATATCCATATTTATTTAGTATTCACTTGGTAGACCAAATGCGAGAATAACAAGGAGACTGGCAAAACTTAATTGCTGAAATATAACGATAATGCTAAGCGCACGGGTATCTATTAAGTATTGCTCTACCGATATTTTAATCTTGTATTTGAAGCATATACGTAGATGTCAGTACGGTCAAAACTAAATTAGAGTTAAATTAAACTTGCATTTGTGAATGATTTACTTAAATCTAAACAAAAACCATAAACATAATTTTCATTTGTGAATGCACCTGAAGTAATTTCAGTTTATGAAACTTTCCAAAATAAAAATAATAAAACCCATCCTGGTTTGATCTTTGAACAGAGGTCTTTTGTTCGCGCTCGTATTTCTTGCCGATCGTGCTCCCAGATGTCTTCCGTTACGATCCAACGTCAAGTTAGGTTACGAGCACCCCGTGAAATATGCTACGTGAGTTAGGGGTGAAAGGGTGCAATTTCTCTTTTCTTTTAAAACTAAAATTTATGTAAAACTTGAACTGATATGTCGTTCCGCAGGAATTTGGCTCCAATAGGAAAATTTTCATTGTTTTGTTTTTAATAGTGGAGTATTGCCATGCCAACATGAATTCATTATAATAAAAAGCTAATATGCGGGATATTGTTGGTCGGGATGATATATGTAGTTTTAATTCATAATCGATGGTTATGCATTAATGTTTCGTAAAAGGACATCAATTATTCATGAAAATGTATTAGGGAAATTTTGTGGAAACATATTTGTATATGTATTATGGTTTTCATTCATTATGGATATAAAATTCATTGTACTGATGAAATATTATCGATAAGATATTACGGAATGGACGTAATACATAGGGGTGAAATGAATTTCATTATCCTAAAAAAGAAAAAATCTGATGTGGCCAGCACATTACCTTCCGTCAGTTGTATGTATTTTGGAGAAATGTCATACAGAAAGTTCCGTGCAAAAGATTCTATTTCTTGTACATTACCTTAAGGCAGCTGTATGTATTTTATACAAATTCCATACAGAACAAAGGACCCTATATTTCCAGTAGTAAAATTATAACACAAACATACTGTCAACTGCACTTGACATTGACACCTTTCAATCAGAATTTTCTTAATATAGCAGCTGTTTCCAGAGTTATAACATAGCTAACTAATATATATGATATTTGATTTCTTTATAATTTTTTAACTCTATATCCATTTAATATGAAGTATAAAATGCATTCAAATCGTATAGAGAATAAAATATTCTTTAATATTTATAATAACATTAAACGTGAAAAAATGATATTTAACATCGTTTTTTCAAGAAAAACTGTTAAAATCTTCAAATGAGGGTACTTCCGGTTGACCAATTCTAACCAAAATCTAATCAGCTCTTCACATGGATATAACGAAGAGGAATTTGAAAGAATTATAATTTTTGGAATTGTAGTATTAGAGTTATCGCATTAGAAAGTTTTTGTCACACACAGACACACACATACATACACACACACACACACACACACACACACATACAGACATCATCGTAAAAATAGTAAAATCGTATTCTAGAGACCCTAAAACGTGTTTATTCATCAAAAACTCACCACCGATTTTTTTGACCAAAGACAATACCTTCCTTACCTAAAGGTGACGGAAGGTAAAAATGAATAAATATACTGGTAAGATTCTGTAGAAGAAAATATTGATGGGTTTCTTTTAACAAAAATGTTCTATAAAAGTGGTTTTGTAATAAAAGCCTAAGTATTTATTTAGAAAAGGGGATGACAAAGTTATAAGAGGATATGGAGAATGTAACTATTTATGAATAACGAATAAATTAGTAAAGATTAACAACGAGGGAAAAGAAATAGTTGAAATACTAGACAAGATAAAAAAGCTATAAGAAAGTTAAATAGTTTATGGCGAAGCAAAGACATTTCAAAGAAACGGAATTTAAATAAGGTTACAGGGAAAAGCCCGTGCCAAACATCATGAGCTGTTGCGCAGAAATCAAAAATCTTTCTTTCTTTTTCTCTCTCTCCTATTGCCTGTCATTTCTCTAGCTGTCTTTCTTCTTGATCCACATATTTCATAGCTCAAGAAATTTGGGACCACCTCTACAGGTACAAACAGAAGATGATGAGAAACAAATTAGTGCACTTGTAATGGACGTACCACAGACAAACGATTGTCTGTGGACGTACTAAAGCGTTTAGAATGTCACAAAGAGAAAAAATTAAAAAAGAAATAACAATTTTGGCTGAAAGGAATTTACAAGATGACCAATATCAAGATCGTAAAGCATGGAGGCAAAACTTAAAAAATATGATGTGGCCAACACAATACTTCCCGTCATTTAATTATCACTAATTGAAATATATATCCTTACATATTTACTTATGCTGAAAACTGTATTAAGTCCCATTCCATATAACTATAGTTCTATTTACTATTTTTAATTTGAAATGATTAGCTCTTTGACAACGACATTTATCTGTCAGTTACATACATTTGAGATATGAACTGTCTATTCAAGAAGTTGTGTTTGTTTAAAGCATAGGCTCTGTGATTTAAATTATAGATAATTTTATAAATTTATCCATAAAATATATATGCTCTGTTCAATTTAAGCTATTTAGCAGATGGCGCTGATTTCAACGCCAATTTCAAGTAGCTGAAATTACATTGGGTAAACGTATCTCTTGTCTTCAATTTCAGCCAATCATAGAGTTCAAGACTACGCTCTACTCTTTACAATACCGAATGGCTTAAATGGAACAAGGTATAGAAACAGTATTAATGCAGACCTGTAGAAAAGTTAATAATCTTTAATTATCATAATAAAATAAATCTCGAAAAAATAATATTTAAAGGTATTTTTCGGAGAAAAAATTATGAGCTTCATTTGCCATTTCCGGTTATCTGATTTACACCAAAATCTAAGGGCGTCTTTCCATAATAGAATAAGGTAGAAATGCAAGGTTTCAAAATTTTCTGAATGATGGTATTTGAGTTAGAGCGTAAACAGGAACCACACACATACACACACACACACGCACACACACACACATGTATATATATATATATATATATATATATATATATATATATATATATATACAGACATCACCGTGAAAATGTTAAAATTGGTTTCTAGGGACCTTAAAGCGTGGTCATTAATCAAAATCTCGATATGCGATTTTTAGCACGATCCCTATACCTCTCTTACCAAGGGTGGCGGGAGGTAAAAATAAATAGACAATTTCGGGAGGATAGATTAGCAGTTATGGGTAACTGTAAAGTGAAAGTGTAGATATAAGATAAATTCAAATTCTGCAGAATATGATTCGTGATCGTACTATTGCATACACCAATATAGATTGCTGAATGTTGTCATGAATGAAAGCATCGAATTTCGTCAAGATTCACCGACCCATAGCAATTCCAACAACCCTTGACCATGAATTTAAAATGAACAAACACACAGGCCGTAGATTCACATCACGGTTCTATCAGTACAGATAACACCTTCCTACCCTTTTCACTGCACGCCGTAAAATCTCGTCGATTCATGAATAGAAAGCAACCGCGTTTTCGGACCGTTAATTTTAAAAACGCTCTCGAACCCAATGTATATTTAAATCAAAAAAGCACTCATGCCCAACGTAAAAACGATCTGATATTCGAAACAGCCCATTTGAAATATTACATTTGCACTGAATTATCGGCGGTGAACGTTTATTTCAGGGTCTATTTTATTTGTTAGGGTTTAAAGAAACGCATGTTACCTGAATTTAAATTAGAAGATAGTGGTGTTTTACTGAATATAAAATATGTTTCATGTGGATATACAGAGTGAGCAAAAATGGCTGAAGTGTGCCGCTCCACACAATTTTGACATTTGCCGCTTACTTAATACGACAGCATTACTATTTTCATGGGCATACTTTTGGAATTTTGTTAGTTTGTCATAAGAAAACCATCTTCTTTACTTTCACACTTCGGGCTACGTGGCTAAACTTTTTCTATCGTGAGTAATATTATACATTCCACACTCATATAATATATTACTATTACTCATAATCGGTTAATAATGTGACGATATCTAAAAAGTTTGGAAGTTAGTAATTGTTAAACTCATTTTCCAAGAGTTTGGAAAATAGCTGCCCCCCGCTTTGAGAGATTAATGCGTATCAGTGATGGGTATATACATATAAACAAAGCTTCTTTACAATTTATATGATAAAAATCTGATGTGGCCAACACAACACCTCCCGCTATTTAATTTTCATTAATTTAAATATACATACTTTCATATTTAGTTATACTAGAAATTGCATTAAAATCCATTTCATGTAACTATGGTTCTATTTACTATTTTCTTTTTAAAACGTTACTATTATTAATTTGAAATGATTAGTTCTTTGACAGTGACATTTATCTGTTAGTTTCATAGAATAAAGTATAAATACAAGGTTTAAAATTTTTCTGAAGATAGTATTTGAGTTAGAGCGTAAACAGGATCCAGCGGGAGGTAAAAAATGGAATAAAATTATGAATAATAGAAGTAATCAACGAAATGAAATCAATATTTAAGGTTAGAAATCAAACTGACAGTTCATGTGACAAATGAACATTCTCAGACCATTCGTTTATTTATGTTAGGTTGATTGGTGAATAAAATAGTACATAAACCTCGGAGAAAAGTTTCATTTTCCACCTCGGTTAGTAATATACTATTATTAAGAGTATGACGCATAGTGTAGGATGCAACTGTAATTTAAAAATATTACATCTCTATTCCTCGTTTAATACTTTTGAAAAGCAAAATAAAAATAACTTGTTTACTACACCGCAAAGCATAAACAAATATTTTCCAGTAGTAGAATTTCAGACAACACAATAAGTTGCAAAGCATAAAAGAAAAATTGCATGAAGTAATATAAACATTCATTTGAATTGCTTCTGTGGTTTACTTGACACAGAAAGCCTAACAATACAACGGTTGAAAACACATACATTTTCTTTAAAATGTTTTTGTTCCTTTATACTTCTCACTTTGCACGAACAATCAAATTAACCTGAACAAAGTGAGATTTACAGTAGTTGCAAACTCTACTCTATCCCTATGGAAAAGTTTTGTATTTGTTCTCTGTAAAGTAAAATATATTGATAGCGTGATACGATTAATTGTTTCCATTTCGCTAGTCAATAATATTTTTGCAGTATTTTTACAAATAATTAAATTAATAGCTGACACGTGAAACATATTGTAAAGTAACATTTCAATTTAAAATAAAACAAATTCAAATAAAGTGGAGTGTTTAATTTAAATTTTAATAGGTATAGCTCTTTCGTCCATATAAATTGAATTCGTTTCCGAAAACAATCAAATTTTCAGTTTTAATTAATATATAATCCATGAAATAGAATAATTTCAATTGCAATTTCTATTTTACTGACTTATATTTGTTTTCAATTAATGTCTAATCCCTCAGAAATGAAATATTGACTAGTATTCTCTGCAAAAACTATAGTTGTGAATGTTAATTTCTGTCATCAAATATACAATACATCTCAAACTTATACGATAGGTCATTTACAAAACGGGGCACTGTATGCCAATGGGTCCGTCCAAGTCTTTGGCTTTTTAAAATTACATGTCGCATATGAATTTTGAATATGAATAAAGGAAAACGAAATAAAAATTGCTATATATTTTGTATTTTTACCTCCCGTTACCCTTGGTAAGGGAGGTATAGGGATCGTGCTAAAAATCGCATATCGAGCAGCTAACTCCAACTTCTCAAATTAACAGATGACAAGTGCACGCAAGTGTTCATCTGTCATGCGTCAGAATGTAACCGCAGCACAGCCGCCGATTTTGCGCGGTTAGTTACCAGAAGTTTCAGTAACCGCGTTTCGGAAATACAATCGGTTACTGAAAAAATAATCGCGGTTAGCATGGTTCAATTTCGGAATACATTATTAATGGACGTTCAAATCTATTCCTCAGTATTTTACAATTGAAACCAATGAAGGTTTTAAAATAAATAAATGAATGAAAGGTGGATTTAAAAATAAAAATAAAATTTAATTCACAAAATTGAGTGAAATGTTATTATAATTTAAAAATAATGTAGGGCAAATTAAAAATTTATGAAACAGTGAAATTCAATTATATTATTTTAAAATGACAACTGTGTCCTGATTTTAAACTAGGAGGAGTAAATTAAAAAATCTGATTAAATGTCAGTTTAAAGGAAAATATCGATATTATATATCACATGTAAAAATTACGAATATATCAATTTACCGATGCGAGATTTTTCTTATAACTGACAGTGAAGTTAACAGACAAGCAGAAGGTTTAACCAGCTCGCCAATTTCATTATATCTTACAAAATTATTGTTTGAAATATTTCCAGGGGTTCCAACTGGCATATTCTGTAAGAATATCGTTATACCATAACGTATTGTTATGATGAAAAAGTTGTTAAATAACTATAATTTTCAGAAAGCGTAGTCTGTAAAACCAATGTCGTTATATTGAAATCGTATTGTCGTTATTTTAAGTAGTTCGTGAACGATAAGGGTTCACTTGTCGTTATTCAGTCTGTCAAATGTTAGCAAATGGAAGAGTTAATTAATTTATTATTTATATTTGCGCAGGAAGAAATTGAAACTATTTTCAAAAAAAGTTTTAAATGCAATGTTGATATGTACGCAAGTTTTTTATTTATTTATTGTAATTTTGACGAAAGTTTCGACCTTAAAAACTTTTTCATTTTCGTGTTTTCAAAATGTTATCCTTAAACGTTACCCTGATTATGATCAAATTGTGATCGAAACGTTGGTATATGTTTAATTTTCAATAAAATTTCAACAAGAAGTGACTGCAGCTCCGTTATTTTTCCCTATATTAATTATTATTATTGTTACACTCCAAAAACTATGACTAAAATTAGAAATTCTGTTTTTTTAACATACCAATATATTAAATAGTAGCTATGATAACTTATTGAGTGAAAGATTGACAAATGATTTTAGTACGAATAAGCGACTGTTTTGGTTGAGTGTGAAGAGACTGCGGAGTGGAAGTGGTCGAGTTGTGAAAGCTGTGAGAAGTACGAATGGTGAGTTATTGTGGGATGAATCAGATGTGAGGAATAGGTGGTGCGAGTATTTTTTTTTTTGGATGATGTTACTGTTATTATTTCGGGTTTGTGCTAACCTACTAAGTGGGAAATGGGTGATTTTATGTATGTATGTATGTATGTATGTATGTATGTATGTATGTATGTATGTATGTATGTATGTATGTATGTATGTATGTATGTATGTATGTATGTATGTATGTATGTATGTATGTATGTATGTATGTATGTATGTATGTATGTATGTATGTATGTATGTATGTATGTATGTATGTATGTATGTATGTATGTATGTATGTATGTATGTATGTATGTATGTATGTATGTATGTATGTATGTATGTATGTATGTATGTATGTATGTATGTATGTATGTATGTATGTATGTATGTATGTATGTATGTATGTATGTATGTATGTATGTATGTATGTATGTATGTATGTATGTATGTATGTATGTATGTATGTATGTATGTATGTATGTATGTATGTATGTATGTATGTATGTATGTATGTATGTATGTATGTATGTATGTATGTATGTATGTATGTATGTATGTATGTATGTATGTATGTATGTATGTATGTATGTATGTATGTATGTATGTATGTATGTATGTATGTATGTATGTATGTATGTATGTATGTATGTATGTATGTATGTATGTATGTATGTATGTATGTATGTATGTATGTATGTATGTATGTATGTATGTATGTATGTATGTATGTATGTATGTATGTATGTATGTATGTATGTATGTATGTATGTATGTATGTATGTATGTATGTATGTATGTATGTATGTATGTATGTATGTATGTATGTATGTATGTATGTATGTATGTATGTATGTATGTATGTATGTATGTATGTATGTATGTATGTATGTATGTATGTATGTATGTATGTATGTATGTATGTATGTATGTATGTATGTATGTATGTATGTATGTATGTATGTATGTATGTATGTATGTATGTATGTATGTATGTATGTATGTATGTATGTATGTATGTATGTATGTATGTATGTATGTATGTATGTATGTATGTATGTATGTATGTATGTATGTATGTATGTATGTATGTATGTATGTATGTATGTATGTATGTATGTATGTATGTATGTATGTATGTATGTATGTATGTATGTATGTATGTATGTATGTATGTATGTATGTATGTATGTATGTATGTATGTATGTATGTATGTATGTATGTATGTATGTATGTATGTATGTATGTATGTATGTATGTATGTATGTATGTATGTATGTATGTATGTATGTATGTATGTATGTATGTATGTATGTATGTATGTATGTATGTATGTATGTATGTATGTATGTATGTATGTATGTATGTATGTATGTATGTATGTATGTATGTATGTATGTATGTATGTATGTATGTATGTATGTATGTATGTATGTATGTATGTATGTATGTATGTATGTATGTATGTATGTATGTATGTATGTATGTATGTATGTATGTATGTATGTATGTATGTATGTATGTATGTATGTATGTATGTATGTATGTATGTATGTATGTATGTATGTATGTATGTATGTATGTATGTATGTATGTATGTATGTATGTATGTATGTATGTATGTATGTATGTATGTATGTATGTATGTATGTATGTATGTATGTATGTATGTATGTATGTATGTATGTATGTATGTATGTATGTATGTATGTATGTATGTATGTATGTATGTATGTATGTATGTATGTATGTATGTATGTATGTATGTATGTATGTATGTATGTATGTATGTATGTATGTATGTATGTATGTATGTATGTATGTATGTATGTATGTATGTATGTATGTATGTATGTATGTATGTATGTATGTATGTATGTATGTATGTATGTATGTATGTATGTATGTATGTATGTATGTATGTATGTATGTATGTATGTATGTATGTATGTATGTATGTATGTATGTATGTATGTATGTATGTATGTATGTATGTATGTATGTATGTATGTATGTATGTATGTATGTATGTATGTATGTATGTATGTATGTATGTATGTATGTATGTATGTATGTATGTATGTATGTATGTATGTATGTATGTATGTATGTATGTATGTATGTATGTATGTATGTATGTATGTATGTATGTATGTATGTATGTATGTATGTATGTATGTATGTATGTATGTATGTATGTATGTATGTATGTATGTATGTATGTATGTATGTATGTATGTATGTATGTATGTATGTATGTATGTATGTATGTATGTATGTATGTATGTATGTATGTATGTATGTATGTATGTATGTATGTATGTATGTATGTATGTATGTATGTATGTATGTATGTATGTATGTATGTATGTATGTATGTATGTATGTATGTATGTATGTATGTATGTATGTATGTATGTATGTATGTATGTATGTATGTATGTATGTATGTATGTATGTATGTATGTATGTATGTATGTATGTATGTATGTATGTATGTATGTATGTATGTATGTATGTATGTATGTATGTATGTATGTATGTATGTATGTATGTATGTATGTATGTATGTATGTATGTATGTACGTATGTATGTACGTATGTACGTACGTACGTACGTACGTACGTATGTACGTATGTACGTATGTACGTATGTACGTATGTACGTATGTACGTATGTATGTATGTATGTATGTATGTATGTATGTATGTATGTATGTATGTATGTATGTATGTATGTATGTATGTATGTATGTATGTATGTATGTATGTATGTATGTATGTATGTATGTATGTATGTATGTATGTATGTATGTATGTATGTATGTATGTATGTATGTATGTATGTATGTATGTATGTATGTATGTATGTATGTATGTATGTATGTATGTATGTATGTATGTATGTATGTATGTATGTATGTATGTATGTATGTATGTATGTATGTATGTATGTATGTATGTATGTATGTATGTATGTATGTATGTATGTATGTATGTATGTATGTATGTATGTATGTATGTATGTATGTATGTATGTATGTATGTATGTATGTATGTATGTATGTATGTATGTATGTATGTATGTATGTATGTATGTATGTATGTATGTATGTATGTATGTATGTATGTATGTATGTATGTATGTATGTATGTATGTATGTATGTATGTATGTATGTATGTATGTATGTATGTATGTATGTATGTATGTATGTATGTATGTATGTATGTATGTATGTATGTATGTATGTATGTATGAATGTATGATAATTAGTTTGTTAGGGTAACTAAAATTTTGAGTAAATACCGCCCCGATAAAATCCACACAACCATGTACCCACCCACACACGCGCATACCCACACAGTTGCAAATGATCCTTTGATTAAAATACAAAAATACTAAAATCTGAATTAACATTTATCGCAGTCAATTTGTCACAAAACCTATAAAAAGAAATAATGAAGCAACGCAACGGAAATAAATAAAAAAAACTATAAGCTTAGAAGGGGCAGCGGAGCTTTTGCGTATGAATTGCAGCGCAGAAGCTCCCTCCGACGCGCCGAGTTTTAAAAGCTTCGGAATATAAAAAGGCGAAGCATTTCAGCACAAGCATAAGAACTCAACTGCTGTGATATATTATGTTGTTTCAGCTTTTTGAGCTTTATTCGAACTTTGCTCTGAATAGAAATGACTGTTTTGTGCTTGTGAAGATGAGATTGTTATTAACGGATTCAGTATATTTTTTGTAGGATTATTTTGAGAGTTGTTATGAGTCACTTGTTTTCAACCGTCATATTTTTTTTTGTAAATAATGAGGAAGAAAAAAGAAAAACAATTTAAAGTAGACTTAAAAAAACAAAAATGAGAACGTAACTTTTGTTGTAAACAAAATAATCACAGAGTTCTGACGAAATATATTTAAAATTTTCATCAAAGAATATTTTAAAACTATAATTATGTTGCTAGGCAACGAACGATTGTTATTCTTAAAAAAATTAATGAAGAAAAAGATGAAAGCGGATTTTTAAAAAGAATAAATGAGCCTACTTAATTCCGAAACTATTTTCTGGAAACGAGAAATTTTTAATGAACATAATTCTGAAAGTAGCTTACAGCGAACATAAAACAAAAGAACTTGTACCTACCTTTAGTTTGACTGAATAGTCTTTTATTTTCATAAGCTCTCTGGCAGAAAATTTCAAAAACCTTTAACGCGAAAGCATTATTCTTTTAACACAGAACTGCAAGATTTATGCACTATACATTTGTTCTTTGTAATCTGTCATTTTTTGCATTACGAACTATGAAAATTATATAAATGCGTTAGTATTTTCTTTGTAATTACTGGTAAAAAGGATTTTGTAAACTGTATTCAAGGAAAATTTAATTCTCGTGTTATAATACAATTCTTTTTACACTTTGTTCATCCATCCATCGATTCCGGTACAACTGGTTTTACTGTTTTAAAACTCTTAGTTACCTAGCCATGGGGTGTATTCTGTATTTTGTCATGTTGATATTAACATTCTATTTCGTCAATAACAGGCTGCTAAATCCCTAGGCTAGTAAAAAGTAGGGAGTTTTATGGTTTTAAGTCGGCATTACTGTAGTAGTAGTCAATTATTGTGTATTTGCAACACACCAATTAGCAAAATATTTACATTGAAGAAGAATGGAAAAACTATGTCAAAAAATCTAGTGTGGCCAACACAATACCTCCCGCCATTTTTGGATTAGCGAATTTTACTCTAATTTTGACAGTTTATTTCTTAAAATATAGTCTAATCTAATCCAAGTAACTACATTTTCTTTAAACCCATTAAATCGCAATTAAAGAGTGGGTTCATATTCACACACAGCCATGCCTTAGTGAGATTCGAACCCAGAGCTCCGAGGGCACTCATGACATGAGGCGTTGCTCTAACCATTGAGCCATTGTATAGAATAGAATTCACTAATCCAAAAATGAGGAGTAGCTTAAACATTTTTGTGAATCATTAATTTTTATTAATCTAAATACATACCTACATATTTACTTATGCTGGAAACTATTGAAATCCTTTTCTACTGTTCTATTTACTTTTTTCTTTTTAAAACGTTACTAATATTATTTTGAAATGATTAGTGACATTTATCTATCAGTTACATACATTTGAATAACTGCGTTTTGTTTGTTTAAAGCGGAGGCTCTGGGATTTAAATTATAGATAATTTTATAAATTCATCCATAAAATATATAGAAAAAGTATTAATTTCCGGTTATCCGATTTTCACCAAAATCTAATGAGCTCTTTCTATTACAGAAAAAGTTCTAAATACAAGGTTTCAAAATTTTCTGAATGATAGCATTTGAGTTAGAGTAGAGGATCCACACAAACACACATACACAAAGACACCATCGTGAAAATGTTAAAATTGTATTCTAGGGAGCTTAAAACGTGGCCATTTACCAAAATCTCGATATGAGATTTTTAGCACGATCCCTATACCTTCCTTACCAAAGGTAGCAGGAGGTAAAAAATGGACCAAATAGCATACCAGCTCTTAGACTACAGACCTAAAGGAAAAAGAAGATCCCGCCATCAAAGGAAAAGATGAAAAGATCAATAATTCAGTCTAAATTTCTAAATCGTAGAGAATGATGATGATAATTTATAAATTTTAGACTACTATCGTTAATTGTAATTTAAATGTACACAGCATAAATATTAATGGAGTCTCGTGGCCGCGTGCCTGAGTGTCTGATCGCGAATCTGGGGAACCGGGTTGGATCAAGACTGACGTCAAATATTTCGAATTTTAAATGGCACAAAATTAACTCCTGTGGTGTACTTTCCACGCCTGGTGAACACCCTTACGGTACAAATATGTTATCATCATTACCAAAATATGTGTACAGACAAGATTTTCATACCCACCAATGGGAAAGATGCCTCGTAATATGTTGTGAAGATATATTTATTTATTTTTTATATAATATTTGAACACAAATTCATTTAATAAATTAATGGATAAATAGGTGAAAAAGATATGTGTATTGTGCAGAAACATTCTATCAAGTCCTTGCAAAAGCGCAGTTCCTACACTAGTGATACAAATAACTTCTCTTATATCTATATCAATAATTCCTGGAAGCAGTTCGAATAGATGAGCTTGATACATATTGCAGCTTCCTGCTCAAAGTAAATCGCTTGAATGTCATGAAGATGACTTCTAAATTGAATAGATTCTACTACCTTACTACCAGATAGTTTCTGGTTTAATATGTGTTCATTTAGTGGAATCGAAATGTTTTCACATACTCTAGAGTTTAACTGCGCTCGAGTGAGACTTGAATGGTCCTCGTTGCACCGTAAAGTGACACAGTTTCTAAATTAAAGGATTAGTAGTAGTAGTTGAGTATGTGTACGAGTGTACCGGTAAGAGGAATTAGCGTAGATGTAAAGAGTAACTGCCAAGCAAGGGATTTTCCAAAGAAACTTGTAATTACAAAAAAAAAAGAATGTAGGTCTCTCAAGTGTCACCTGTTTTTTCAAATTGTAATCCTGAGGATTTTATAGCGTTTTTCATTTATATATTTAGTGCGAACTTTTTTGCACCGAGTGCATAACTTCGTTTTCCATTTATATAATTAGTATACGCACTTACGGAGTTTTACGTGTTTCATTTATACTTTTGAGTGAACTGTACCTTATTGAGTGCAAAAATTCTTGCACTTATTGCACGATCGTGAGTTCTTGCCAGTGCAGTCTGCCAAATTCATATATTTTTAGTTGTAAAGAATACCTGTACAAGTACAATGGATGTAAAAAGTTTGTACATAATAAAATAATTATTGGAAACGTACGTTTCTAAAGATATGTATATACAGGGTGTAAATGAAATAAGTACATTAAATTTAACCAATAATGTAACTCGTCGAGAGCAACAATTTTTCTTAATAATTTTTTTTCTAAATCTTCTAGTTTTTGAGTTAAAATTCTTTAAAGATTTGTTTAAAATTTCGTTACCCGCCACTGGCAAGATCTCTGTTGCCCTCAGCTGTCTGAATCAAAGTTCGATGTACACAGCACAAAAATTGTCGGGTGGTGGTTGCATACTTGTAGACACAGTAATTAATAAACGATCAACGGAAAACATATTTATTATTAATAAATTCGTAACAGTACAATTTTTAAAATAAAGAAATTTAAAATTTGGATAACAAAATTATAAAATTATGTATTAACATAAATTTCTGAACTTGGGTGAATAGAGTAAGAGCGTGGGAAGAGCATACTAGTTATGGAGGTTATGAAATGAATTTTCGTGTGTCAACACGGTAAATCATAATAGTTTAAATATGTTGTTCAAAAAATGTAAGTAGATATTTTTGTCCATTTAAACGAGGTGTATTATATGAGGACCAATGACTCGTCAATTTATTCCCGCCCAAACAATTAATGATATTTTTGTTGAAAATTGTGTTTCCTTCTTACAGTATGAGGATTTTTGTGACCAGATAAGTGTATTTTGCATTATTAAAGACACTTTCTCTAACATATACAGCCCTATCAGTGAACAATACTACTCATTCGCAAAATTGAAATGCTGGAAACGAAGATGATGATTTTCGTGTAACTTCATTAACCTTGAGAACTTCACCATAAGTAATTACAATGTCTGTGTATCCGCTAGTCGTAAACATAAGCATTTTACCAGAATTATACCTTATAAACAAGTTTATTGCTAATGTTAAAATTTAATTGCAACAACTGACAGGACTGTCAATTACTAAAACAAAATTTTTCATAGCTATTGCTACTGCATTCAATTATTACAAAAATATTTGGAACGACTCGTCAATTTACGGGGTGGTAAAAATACTAAAAAAATATGCGATTCCGAGAAAAAGTTATAAAGAAATATTGTTGCTCTCGACGAGTTATATTACTGGTTAAATTTAATGCACTTATTTCTCTGTATATATATATATATATATATATATATATATATATATATATATATATGTATGTATATATATATATATATATATATATATATATATATATATATATATATATATATATATATATATATATATATATATATATATATTGGTATGGACACAAAGAAGGGGAAGAGGTAGACATGGGTATAACAAAACTTGTAAATTAAAGCTATTACATTGGAAGAAAAGAAAAGATGGCAAAAGAAACAAAAGTGGAAGGAATTGAGAAAAGGAAATCCTACTCGACTATGTGTGTCAAAATAAGGACAAGAAGAAAAAGAACCCGCATCATTAAAATGAAAATATAATTACGAAAATAAAAAAATAAAACATTTTTTTTATGTTTCAGAGTGGAACATTTTATTTAATTAACGACATTATTGTTTTAACTTTAGTATAATTGTATCCCTGTATTAATTTTGAGCATACCAAAAGTAAGAGTCTTCTTTAAAGTATTTGAGCATAAATTATTTGACCTAGTTGCAATTCTCAAAAGTAATGACAAAGCTTCAACTTTCATCATAAATCTCTAGAGTACACGTTGTCAATTTCCTGGAAAATCTCGCAGATAAAACATGATTGCAATAAAAATGTAACATTGAGTAATTTATCACTCGTAAGTCGATTATATAAAAAAATAAAATAAAAACAAGATATGAAAGTAATTTTATCACTGTATTCTAAATTCTGAATTCTATTTTTTAAGGTCTGAAATTTTTTTCTCTGATTAATCTGTCTGTCTAATTAATCACCAATTAAAAGAAAAAAATTAACATCAATATGCATAAGTGTCAATTTTTAGATAAGACATTTTTCTTCTAACTAAAATTTAAGTTAATAGACAGTTAACCAGAGATGAAAATATCGGGCCTTAATCTGCTTACGCCCATTTACACCAACGAGGCTTAAAGTCTAAGCGTCCCTTAAAAAAAATGTAAACTGGTATTTTGGCAGCAATGTACTTATAATAATTCATTTTACCGGTTTTAGGTTATTAAACCCCTGTTTACATGTACAAAAGTAGGCTGGTAACTAAGTAATAACTGTATCTGTATGGTAATATTATTACCATACCGACTTGTCAACAATAGTCTACAAAATGAAAATAAAATCAAATGAAATTATAATGCTT
The DNA here is from genome assembly GCA_963082715.1 of Harpalus rubripes. Taxonomy (NCBI): domain Eukaryota; kingdom Metazoa; phylum Arthropoda; class Insecta; order Coleoptera; family Carabidae; genus Harpalus; species Harpalus rubripes. Next base: position 22,811,862 of record OY720460.1, on the reverse strand, counting down.
TTCATTAATACATACAGATAAAGTTAATGTATCGTTCTTCACATAGTTTACTTTATTCTAAAATAATAAACACTAGGAATAAATCACATAATTTGAATATTTGTCATATTGACATAAATGTCAAAATAATTGTTCTGTTTATCATGGCATTCTCAAAGTAGCATTAATGAGAGAATTTGAAAATATCTTTTTTTCAAACGTCCTAGAAATGGCATTTTTTGTGACTTGATTCAAAAGGTAGAAGTTTCATTTCTATGCCGCTGGAAATTTCTACGCCGCCAGCGTAGAAATGAAATAAATAAATATCCATAGAAACTACATGGAACTAGCGAAAAAAAGAAAAGTAGAGCGTTTGAAAAAAAAATTAATGTGTCATTCGGAATAAAAGTGTCTTTGTGTGCCTCGCATGCAATTGTCCGACTCGCTTCGCTCGGCGTGCTAACTTCCATGCTCGCCACACAAAGTATCACTTTTAATCCTAATAACTCAATATACTATCATTAATATTGTCTTCATTTTCTGAAAATGATAAACTATTGAACAAACCACGGATGTTTATGAATCATAACAAATGAAAATTAGGTTTAGATTTACGGTTTATACTTTAGATTTAATGACTCCATTCACACTTCAGAATTTAGGTCTCTAAATCCAAATTATAAAGCTAAACATTGCGAGACCCAAACTTTAGGTTTATGATTTAGTTTAACGTCACAAACTTCACCAATGAGAACGAGTTTAAAATGATATAGATATATACACCCATCTTTATTTAGTATTCACTTGGTGGATTCGGCTTTTTAAATAAATGCGAGAAGAACACGGAAACTGTCATAACTTAGTTGCTGCAATATAACCAATAATGCCAAGCGAATGACAGTTTCACGGCGCACAGGTGTCTTGTTGAGTTGCTCTACCGATGTTTTAATCTTGTTTTTGAAGCATTGACACAGGTGTCCGTACATATCAAAACTAATTTTCAGGTAATTTAAACTTACATTTATGAATGACTTATTTAAACCTAAACTAAAACCATAAACCTAATTTTCATTTGTGAATGCACCTTTAGATGTCTTAAAATCCTCGCTCTACAAGCTCGGAATTCAAACTTACATCTGCGGCAGTTATGATAGCCATAATAATCCTAGATATGTTAATAGCTACAACATTTTATTTCTATATAATATTGTCATTTAAGGAACGCTTATAATTTAAATTACGTTGGTGCAACCAACTGCTAGTTCAAGGGAAAAGTTAAAAATTTTACAGAAAAAGTCAGTCTAAAGCATAATTGATAATGATTGAGGTCTTGGCACAATCCAAATCCAATTATAAAGGGTCTCTTGTGGATGTGATTTTCAATAATCAAATTATTCCGATATTTCATGCCTGACAGTTTTTGTAAAATTAAAATCCTAAAAAACGTATAGGTAGCCTGGGTAAATGTGTATACGTGGGCAGTTTGATAAATGTTACACGTTTGTAAATGATTGCAGGGCGTAGTTGTCAAATATTTGAAATTAATTACACTATCTGATTGTCATTACACGGGACTCACAAACAAATGTCTTTCACAGCTTTTAACTATAATGAAACGTTTGTCAAGTGCAAAATACTATTTTCAAATTAATGAAATGAATGGGAGTAGTCGACACTTTTAAATACATAAATTTTAACGTATCAAACCACTTTAACTCTTTGCATGCAGTGTATCATACTTGAATGTGATCCAAAATCGCTGAACTGAAACGCCTTTACATCATGTAGATATCATGTGCGACACGACATATATTCAAAGCATCGATCTTCTGAAATAGTAGGTACATATACTTATATAAAACATGATTAAAAGCTAAAATTTTGTGTGAATTATGGGCGCCAGCTGCACGGAGGCACCGGGCGTCCCTAAGGGTAATCCTTCCTTAGCGCAACAATATTTTGAAATAAGTAAAATGTTTATTTAGTGTATGAGTAAGATAAAAAAATATTTAAAATAATATTAAGTGTACATTAAAGATAATCAAATTAATTTAAAATAATTTTTATCGAAACTTAGGTTTTTAGTTTCCCTTCATCCCGTTCCAATATTTTTTACCTCTCGATACCCTTGTTCCTTCTTGTAATGTATTAATGGGAAATTTTATTTTTTGTGCACTCAAGGAAAATTTGAAAAGTCGGCGCCTGTAATGGACAACGTTTCGTAGTATCGTGTAGAAGTTTTTCTTTTCAAGCGACTTGAAAAGTGTCTTTATAAGTGATCTTACAAGTATATTTAAATACACGTTCAAGTTTTACGTGAATTAAAATATCCAAGTGTCAAATATATATATATATATATATATATATATATATATATATATATATATATATAGATATCCATAAAGATTTCAGGTACATCTCTACTCCATTTTGCCATTTTTGTATTAATAAATACCTCCCGCAATTTATTTTTTATTAATTTAAATATACTTACATATTTAGTTATTGCGGAAACTGTATCCATTCCATATAACTATGGTTCTATTTATTATTTTCTTTTTAAAACGTTACTATTATTAATTTGAAAAGATTAGAGATTTGAGATATGAACTGTGTAACCAAGGAGTTTTGCTTGTTTATAGCGTAGGCTCCGGGATTAAAATTATAGATAATTTTATAAATTTATTCACAAAATATAGAAAAAGTATTTATGCAAATCTGTAGAAAATTTAATAATCTTTAATTTTTATAATGACACAAATCTCGAAAAAATAACATAAATAACATGCATAAAGGTATTTTTCGGAGAAAAACTATTTTGAGCTTCAAGTAAAGTGCCATTTCCGGTTATCTGATTTACATTATAATTTAATGGTTTCTTTCCATATTAGAATAAAGTATAAGTACAATACAATATAAATACAAGGTTTCAAAATTTTATGAATGATAGTATTTCAGTTAAAACGTAAACAGGATATATATATATATATATATATATATATATATATATATATATATATATATATATATATATATATATATATATATATATATATACATACATACATACACACATACACATAGACATCATCGTGAAAATGTTATAATTGGATAAAACGTGGTCATTTACCAAAATCTCGATATGCGATTTTTAGCACGATACCTATACCTCCCTTACCAAGGGTAGCGGAAGGTAAAAAACTAGATATTAATATCTGTAAACAAATGTGCTTTATGCGGTCTTTCTAAAATAAACATGCTAAATATTTTATGAATTCCGACGCAGCCTGTATACAACAATAAGAACGGCACAAACCTCATCACCTAAAAACACATAAAACACAAGATTTAAAATGTACGTGGTTTCATATATTCCAACATAAACCACAAAACAACATTTTATACCCAAGTTTATAAATAAATTCACGTGATAACAAACGTAGCTCCGTATATTTCTCGACAGAGTTGTAAGTCTAGTAACACAATATGCATTCGCTCATGAGCTTATATGAGAAGGAATCTGCTGTGATAAAGGAACAACCTCATATCGTCTGACGTTTGTGTAATGTACACAATTCCCGTTTTCACCTACTTTGTTATTTATTCATCTCGAAACACCAATAACATTTGTCTGTTTGTTCTGTTGCCAAGGAAACCTGATTCCGAATGCTAAATGGGTTTGTAATTAAACACATCTTACGGGGTAGTATGTTACCAAATCAGGAAGTGAAGACAACATCATACCTGTCGAAATTATAATTTAATAAAAAGTTTTCACATTAAATATTTATGGTAAGAAACTTGTAATTTATGCAAAGTTTTGTTAATTTATACTCAACATACCCTGAATATTGATTATTTGTGAAAATTGAATTAAAAAGTTTTTGTAAGCTACTTAATTTTCGCCTGAAGGGAAAAGTAGGTAGTTGAAAATTATTACACTTACCGAAAATAAACAAAAAGTAAACCGATTTTGATAAAAAAATATCACAATATTTTAATCTTTATTAAAAATAATACAACTAAATAATTGTTTTGTACCTCCGTCCATTTTGAGTAGTATAACAGTACTCAAAATCGTCCAGAAATGCGCTGTTGCTGCCCTAGGCCGGCAAAAGGAGTTGGCATTACTGTTCTGTTGATATGTCAATTTAATATTGTTTTCAACACAAGAATTAGCAAAATGTTTACAAAATTTTAGGGTTAAATCTTTAATTGTTGTAACTTAAATAACTAAATTTTGTCATAAAAATAATAATATGCTGTCATTACTGACATCTTGTATAGATTAATTATAAGTTCCAAGTTTAGGACTAGTTTGTTTTGTGATACCATTGAGTTTCCGCCTTCTGTCATTAAAAATATGCGAAAGTATATAAAATATATATATATATATATATATATATATATATATATATATATATATATATATATATAACTTATTTTGTATATTATAATTACGCATTTTAAGCTCAAATGTATGTAATTATAATTCAACTTGCAATGCAAAACCTATAAAAACATATGTTCATTTTTTTAGCTTATGTAACATAGAATAAAGTGTAGAGATATATACGAAGAATTTATGGAGAAGTCGGTATACAAAATCTTGTGTATCACACGCCCAGAAAATGTCAAAATTAACTCGGTCTCGCAAATGTTCAGTTTCTGGCCTAATGATACAAATGAAAATGTTTCATTGCAGACGAGGAGGCTTGTTTGAAGAATGCGAGGATGCGCAGCGTCCGAGCATTTCTTCAAAGCCTCCGAGTCAAGCAGACATTTTTATGACGCGTGATGTATTCTTTTTTTTAAATCGGCAATTATAGAAGCTTAAAATTATAGAAAAAATTAAGTTTGTATAAATCATCAGAGCTGTGACAAATTTTAGAAAACGTTGTCATGACAAGTAAACAAAGTGACAAATGCTCAAAATACAAACATTATCATTAATATATATATATATATATATATATATATATATATATATATATATATATATATATATATATATATATATACAGGGTGTTATATTTTGATGGACTCAGCAAATATCTCGCTTATTTATTAAGTTGGCAATTTTTTTTTCATATAACATGATTTATACAGCAACATGTAAGCTATTTGATGACGGATGTACATTCCTGATACCACTTCCGGTTTATGAGTAATTAATATCTACTTTGAAATTTGAAATGGAACATACTATATTTTTTTACAAATTTGAAAAGTACATCAAATTTGCTTTACAATCATGTAAAATAATACATATGTTACATTATTAAAAAGTAAAATGGCGGGCACTTTTTTATACACCTAATTGGAAAGAGAATAGTGAGCCATGACTGGCTTGTGTTCCTTATTCTTATTTTCTGTATTATTATGACAAAAAAATATAATTTCGTTTAATAATAATAGTTACAATTGTTTTAGTTAATTGTTTTATTTCAAGCCACAGTCATGGCTCACTATTCTCTTTCCAATTAGGTGTATAAAAAAGTGCCCGCCATTCTACTTTTTAATAATATATATATATATATATATATATATATATATATATATATATATATATATATATATATATATTTTCAAGACTCAAATTAGTCCGAAAATGAGGATTTTCATGCCGATTTAAAAAAAATAACTATTTGTGCAACCGAACGCGAAATAAATATTTCCCAACCGTAATACAGGCCGCGAAATTGGATTTTGTGACCGTTGTCACAATCATTTTGACACTTGAGAATAAAATAAAATTTGTAATTCCATATTTTTTACGATTGCACAAAAAATATTGTGTGCACCGCGAAATTCTTTAGCGCCCTCGCGATTGTCTTTATTTTATAGAAATTAATTGAAGCATTATACAAATAATTATTAACTATTAATAAAATATTCTACAGTATCTCTGTGGTTTAGGTATAGGTTGAAAATTTCAGTAATTTTTTTTTAGATTTTTAATTTATTCGGGGGATTCGTTTCGTGCATAGTGGACAAAAGATTTGCATACAAATGTAGCGTCAAATCCAAACAATGCAGCTACAAATGTCGGATGTAAAAATAACAATAATAGCATTAGGGATTAAACTGGATCAGGTCTGAGTGCAGCATCAGTATTTTCATGAATTATAGGTCCACGTTAAATCCTACAATCCGTATACCACAACACATAATGATATTGATATTGAATAGGTAAATGTAGTACAATACCCAAAGAAACAATATCATAATTAAATTGTCGTATTATGTTATTAGCTACTACATATGGAATATAATCCAAACCAAAATTATACTCCGCATGATTACATTCTGAATTCAATTATGTATTTGGAAATTCTTAATACATACATTATAATGTATTTAATTATTTTGGAAAACAAACTGTTAGGTTTAGATTATTATATATGTCATGAAAACAAACTACATACATTTGAATACATGTATAGGGTAGGGCCTAGAAACTTTTTTTTGAAGGCGATTAAAATAAAAAGTATGACTGATAGACAAAATTTATTATTGGAAATGGATGAACATAATTTTAAGTTTTAAATTATGAAGTTTTGAACAAAACACCTTGAAGGTGGCCACTGTTCTCTATGCAACGGATTTCTGTCGCTCCTCTCTACATGTTCCAACATTCGTGCTATTTTCTGCCCAATAAGATTCTATAGCTGAAGAAGGGTTTATTAATTTAAAATTAAGTTCCAAAATTAAATTAATTTTTTATCGTTGTTAGTGAAATTAGGAATTAACCAGACAGCATTTTTTATTCGCGATTTATAATGTGACCGGAAATTAGTTTCGAATCTTTCCATTTAAGAAATGAAAGGAAAGAATGGTGAAGCGAATGTAGAAATCTATTTTGAACATATTCACAAGCACTCAAAGTTTCGAAACAGCTCGTTGCAATTTTTAGCAAATATAATAAAATACATTTCGACTTTTCTTTCAGTGTCGACTGTTTTTACTGGACATATATTATAACGAGCAGTTTAAAACTGCATAAAAATCATTTGTATACATCTTAACTACAATAGCGGAAACTAAAAGATTACATCCTGCAGGCGGTAAAGTAACACATGCGAGCGGTAAAGTAACCATTCGCCATGCGGGCGGTAAAATAAAAGCCCGGAGACTGGTAAATAAAACGTCAAAAATACAATTTGAAATGTATTTAAAAAATAAATGATAAAAAAAAATTTAAAAAATTGCAAAAAATATTAAATTTAATTAATAATTTAAACCCACACATTAAATTCACAATTGCAATGGAGGTCAATAAATCTATAAACTTTTTGGACATCAAATTAAACACCATAAATAATAAATTCAAGTTTGTCATTTATCGCAAAAATATGTTTACAGATGTTATTATCCCAGCCCATTCCAATCATCCTCTAAATATAAAACTTTCTGTCTTTCACAGTTAGTTTGACTGCCTCTTATGAAAATATCCATGGACCCCGTTGGTCATAATAAAGAACCGAGTAAAGAACCTAATACTATACTTAACATTGCACATTCAAACGGCTAATAAAGATGTTATTTATAAACTGTACAAGAAAAAACAATATAAATCTATCATTTCGTTATTATATTCTAGTAACTATGCAGATAATAAAAGAAAAGTGTACAGTAAACTTCCATTTTTGAATGGCATAAGCTATAGTCTTACGAATAAAAAAAATAACATTATAGCAGGTTTTTCTACACAACATACCTTAAAGAATATATTTGTAAATAACAAACTAATAAACAAAAACCCATTAAGTAATTCAGGAGTGTATAAAATAAAATGTTCTAATTGCAGTTTTGTATATATTGGAAAAACAGGTAGAAACTTCAACATTAGATATAAGTAACACATGTCTGCCTATAAAAATTATAGATTGCATTCTAATTCAGCTCAACATCTGTTAAAGAGCAATCATACATGTTAACAAGATAACCTTAATATTCTGCCCAAAGAGAGGAAATGCCAGAGATTAACTCTCCTAGAATCATTTGAAATAAAGAAACATCTGCATAAAGGAATTTCCCTTATGAACGAGCAATTGGACTTAGTCGACCATCTATTCTTGTATTGCGTGATCTCTACCTTTTCTCCAAACCGATCAATTGTAATACCATAAAACTTAAGCGTTTGTCATTTCTTTCTTCTGTACTTCTGATGATGCCGTAACTGGCAGTAGTTCGAAAAACGCTGTACATACCTCAGGCCGAAAGAAATTTACACCCTTGGACTAATATATCATCAGATCAAATTTCGTCCGTAGGCGTAAATCTTTTCTTTCGACCCTCTATGCGTAAATAATTATTACTAGTGTTTGTGCGAATATGGCCATAAATCTCATTAATTCTTTCGTAGCCTTCATATAAATTTGCATACATATGTTCATTAGTCATTCCTGTAATTTACTAATTATTCATTACACAATTTCTGTATCAACTATTATTAATCATGATAAAGTGAACACCTTCATTTGTATGACACTTATACATTACTAAAATTTATTAACCAAGTGCAAAATCAAATCACCTCTGGCTTTGGATAATCCATCACTCGTGCTGAAGATCCTTTAGACAGTGATCAGATTCCAATAATGCAATATCGTTAATATATTTAGAGTATGTGATTATCATGCCCTGCAATCTACAATGCACTTAAGGGTGCTAATAATTAAACTCGACTTTACGGACCGAAGCACATTACTGTCCGCTCGTGCGTTCATTCGTAATGCATCGAGCAGTTAGCTGATTACCACACCACACTCACCGCAGTCATCAGTCAAGAAGGGTCAAAATGAAGATGATTAATGAGAAAAATAAATAAATAAATTTCTTGTATATACTCTCGTGGATAAAAAATCGTACTTAAATGAATTTGTAACAATAGTTATTTTTAAGAAAAAATCTCTCGCCTGGGGCCCGATTCTTGAAATTTTTCGCATACATAAGTGGGAGAGATGCGCATGCGAACTGCATATTGGTATTCTTGAAACGAAATCGGGTGGTCGTAGACGAATATTCCGTGCGCAATTACATCGCACGGGTATAAATTTGAAAGTATCATTCGCACACGAAACTGTGTCTGTCAGTGTTACTTGTGTTTGGTGTATCAGTACTTAGATGATATAAATCAAATTATAAATCTAGAATCTCTATACACTTGAGTATCGTTATAATCTTCGACAAATGTATGCTCGTGCATTAATAGAAAGATGCAATGGATTGTTAGAACGGAATTTTAGGTGCCTCTTAACGAGCTTTGCATTCCAAATCTGAAATGGTTATCAAAATTACAGTATTATTACAAAACACTTTCATATTAATATTGCCATATTATGTACGTATATGTATACTGTAAACTAAGAAAAATAATACCTACTATATCAAATATATTATGTATATATAATAAATTTTGAATATTAAAATTACAACACTTATGGCTTATGACAGCGTCGTTTTTTCGTTTTATCGAATAAAGAATTTACCGTTCTTTAATATAAGTATTTACATAAATTTTCGATAAATAATATTTAGATGATTTTTTTTTCTTGTAACTACTACTTCCGATTGTGCAGTTGTTGCCAAAACTTAATCAACTTTTCCCATTATTGTTAGATTGAGGAATCCGTAGTTTAAATTGTCTTAAGTCTTATAGTATTTGAGAAATCGTGGATCCAACATTTACACACACACATCCACACACACACACACACACACACACTCACCCACACCTACACCTACACCCACACCCACACACACCCACACACACACACACACTCACACACACACACACACAGACACACACACACACACACACACACACATACATACGGACATCATCGCAAAAATATTATAATTGGATTCTAGGAACCTTAAAACATGCTTATTCACTAAAATCTGGATATGCGATTTTTAGCATGAATTCAATCCCTCTCTTAGCGAGAGGTAAAAAGGAAAGAAAATTATTGATTAAAAAGTACAGGCCCTAAAATCGAGCCCTGTGGCACTCCAATTTTGTAATAAAATACGTAAATAGGTACAAATTCTGGCAAATACATAAAGGAAAGAAATTTAATAAAGACGAAGTGTAACAAAATATCTTCTTCATTTAAAAGAATCTTTCCTCTTCTGTTCTTTTGGCTTTAATTATTTCATACCCGAAAGGATCTATACAGAAAAATCGCAGCACGCGTCTGTAATACAATACTACAAATTTAATTTCAACCGGGATTTCTTTCACAGATTTATCCACAATTCCTATCTACCATTCCAGATCCGTTTACTTCATATTCTTTTTATCCCTGATTGAATTTGGTGGACCAATTCGCTTGACACGAAATATTGGAGAATGTAATACAAGGCTTTACGAAATGAGACAGAATGTTGTATTGGGCGGCTGTTAATTCTTTCATTCACTGAAAGAATAAAATATTTAAAAAAGAATAAGGTGGAATATTTCTGAAATAAAAATATATATAGTCGTACAAGAAAATGAAATTAAAATATTAATATTTAAAGATTTTGTCAATGGAAATTTTAGAAAAGTAAAAAAATATGCTTAAAAGATTTATTTTTTTTCTTTACGATTTTATAGTTAGTAGTAGTAGTAGTTAAATGAAGACACAAAATTGTAATTAATAAAATTATATAATTTTCTCCGGTAACACCCTTGTCAATAGAAACATAGCGGAACTTCTTTGAAGCAACGCAGAATTTTATTTTACATTGAATTCATTCCGTTAATTAGAATCTTGGTAATCACTTTAGTTAGTTACTTTTGATCTCTTTTAATTGAATCATACACTTTTTATGAACTGTTAAGTAGGACACTATATCGATCTCTAATTAAGTTGGAATGGTGCCTTGATTGCATTATCAAGATGCGATGAAAATGTCTTTTTTATCATTTCGCTTCGTGAAATTTTAAATATTTTCATCCAACAGTAAGTATATTGCCTGGAAGAATGGTCTGAAAGTTGAAAGGCGTCACTCAAAAATAAGTGTGTATTAGAAATTTATTTTATTTTACTATAATTCTGGCCCTTGTCCCAATATTAACCTGACAAACCTGAAGAAAAATAATTGCGTAGGCTTCCACAGTCTGAGGCATGAGAAATATTCGTTTTCCGGGAATGGACTGTGTCATATTTTGAGTCAGAGCTCAACGTTTCGCCCGTAGTCGAAGGGGCATCTTCAGGAGCAAGGGGGATAGTGCTGTCTTAAACAAGGTTACCCGACGCGTCAACCACGCTAGAGGCCGAGTTTAAGCAACAAGAATGGGGAGACTCAGTTTACAAGGTTACCCGATGTGTAAACCACGCTAGAGGCCAAATAAACCAAGTGACGAAAGGAAGGCCGAGAAGACAGTTATATACTAATCTAAAAATACGGTAGATGAGTAAAGCTAATGAGGACCAATGGGAATCGAGTTCGTAATGGTAGATTGGGCGTGCCGTGTTCCGAGAATCACCGGTTTCCACATGTGGCTCAAGAAATAGCCATCATCCCGATTGATGTTATTAGGATGTTTCCATATTTCTAAAGTTTCCCTGTATTTACGTCTGTAAAACTCAGGGACAGGAGCTAAAATGCGGGAATTTTCAAATAAGATGTTATGTCCTGTATCTTATGTTGTTGTCAAGGGCAGACATTTTTATTGTTGTGGATTGATTTGATTATTTCTTTTATTTAGTGCCAAATAAATCTAGTGACTTTTTTGGTGTATTTCGACAGTGTAAAAGTAACTTCACCATTCAATGTTTGTTGTTTAAAAACAGACTAAAGACCAAAGACGAAGTAATATTCCTCAACTCGCGAATTGTCCCGATGTTTACTGATTCGCCCAGCAGCCGGCATTCAATAGGCATTCACTATCATAGTAGGTATGCGCGTTCCAGTCTGTGATAATATATCAGTGGTTTTGTCTTTCGCATGGCAGCATTTGGGGTACATCTTTCATTACTTTATATTTACTAAATAGATTACTTAGAAATACTTTAAATGCGATTTTGACATCGTCTTTCCCTCGTTCATTTCTTCGGCAAATCTAAGTAAATATTTCCTTAATCCAGTTGACAATTTAGAACAGTAAAAAGTGTAAAATACAGATCCATCTAAAAAAGTTGAAAGCGCCAGCCGTTAAGGACGATTTGTCGTAAGTGTGCATTAACAAGAGGGAACATTTGTTAAGTTTTCATCCTTCGACTAGGGAGGTGGCATATTGCGTTTTTCGCCAATTTCTCCCCTCCCCTTTCTTGGGACGCCAGTGGTGGAAGGGAAAGTTTTCCAATAGCACTTGTTCCAGCAGCATTTAAAGTCATGAGGCCGCTTGATTCTTTATACTTTTTCCTCTCTTTTGAGACTTTTTTTCTTATTCACTGGCTGACTTCATGTATATAAAGCTTTCACGTGTTCTTAAGTATGAAAAGTTTGTACGTAAGAATTTTTCACTTTTCTGCACTCTAAATGTAAATCTGTAAGTTTTCTTTTTCGTTGAACGATTTTTGACATTGCCAAGCAAATGTGGTGGAAGCAATTTTATATGTGTTTATAAATGTCACATCTTTTCGCTACTTTAATACATTATAGCAAATTTCCTTTTGCTAGTACACTACGAAAACAGAAAACGTAGTAAACGTATTTGTTTTCGTAGTTATTTTTTATTCCTACATCTTCTGACGTTACACTTTTATCACCATAATACACAAATCTATTTAGGATTTAACCCAGCAATGGGTAATATGCCGTGGTATAATCTTATCATCAATAACTTATTGTTTTGTATATATTTTAATCTCTCCTTGTACGATATGAGCATCAAAAAGTACACAAGTAAGTTATTGCATTTGGGTAAAAAAATAGTTATTTATGTAACAAGTGTGTAAAGTAGTACTTTTTTGGTCGAGTGCGCGGAAATTATAGCACGAGACAAAAAATACTATTTTACACACTTGTTGCATACAACATTTTTCCTACAACCGAAATGGTATTGATGTTTCTCATAATACGCAGTGTACAGGCATCCAGCAGCTTCAAACACTGTTAGTACTCTTTCTCATAATACTGTACAAAATGAAACTTAAACACTTGGAAGAATCTCAGACAGACGATGATTAGTCTTTTATAATGTACAAATTCTACATTTAATATTAATATTAAAAATTAGGTTAGGTCAGAATACATGTCAAAAAAATGTTAATGTTTTTAAAAATTAGATTAGTACTCAATCTGTTAAAAAAATTAGATTTGTTTCATTTACAGTGTATATTCATATTTCTTAATAAATTTTATTACTTTCATTATTATTTACTACCGAATTATATACTTGACAGATAAATTAACCGAATTTTAATGTTGCCAAGCAACGTTTATTTACTTTTCAAGCACTAGTGCGTGAAAAGTACTTTTCACGCACTAGTGCTTGAAAAGTGACACTTTACACACTGTAATGAGTGCGTGAAAAGTACTATTCACGCACGGTTGTAGGAAAAATAGTTTTTTTTAAGAATAAACAAGTTTTAAGATCCCCAGAATACGATATAACTATTTTTACTATAACTAATATCCATTATCTTGGACAATAAAGTATGTACAAGTAATAAAACGATGTAATAAAATATTTTATTTTGTATTTCCTAATAAAAATAAAACGAAGAATTTGATTTTAAATTAACTTAGATTGGCTTTTAGCTAAACTAAAATAATGACCATATATACAGTGCTCTTTACACGGATTAAATGAAAGTTTTAAACGAGTGCCGGCTGTAAATACCACTTTATAGTGATATGCTTTCTATGTAATTGAATTTTATGTTCGTACTTTATATTTTAGCTGTGCTAAAATTTTCCTTTGTTATGCAGTATTACTCGGCAATATGGGATATTCTATGTTAACGATCAATTATTCCTAAAAGCACGCATGAAACTATGAAAGTTGTTTATTTCAGGAAAACCATTAAAAATATTCAAAAATGTTTACTATTGAGATTAAAAACATATACAGTTGTTCATAGCCTACTCCGAGTTTGGAATTTTTTTTGAACACACTGTTTTTCTTTTTTACTTCCTTGTACCTTAAAGGAAGTATTGTCATTACAAAATATTTCGGTTTTCAGATTTCAGCGAAATATCCTTTTTGACCATCCCTGAATCCATTTTGACTAATTTCATCGTGACGTCTATACGTACGTACGTATTTATCTCGCATAACTCAAAACCGTTAAGCCGTAGAAAGAAATTTTATATTTAGGACTATTATGACATCTAGTTGTGCACTTCTCTTTTTGATCATTACATAATTTCCAGAAGTGGTAATTTACTTGAAGCATATAATAGATTTTAATGAGAAACTATTTTAAAATATAATCCAAAACTTTTAAAATTTGGTATGTAAGACTTTTATGTCATTGGGAATAACATAATAGATTATGGGTAAAATAGGCTAACCGAAAGTGACATATTACCTGAAGTTATGAACAGTTTTTCTTGAATAAAATAGTTTTATTTTAATTTTAGAAATAAATGCTCCAAATAATAGTTTTAGAGAATTAAATTCTGCGTCTAGCACAACCAATATTATTAAATTAGCCCTTTGTATATGCGAGGTATGTAATTTTAAAAATTATATACTTTATGGGGTCTTGTAGCCGCGTGCCTGAGTGTCAGGTCGCGAATCTGGGGAACCGGGTTCGATCCCGACCGACGCCAAATATTTCCAATTTTAAATGGCATAAAATTGACCCCTGCGATGCACTCTCCACCCCAGCAATAAATACCCGTGAGGTGACACCTGGTAAGCGCCCGCACGGTGCAAATATTTCATCATTTCCGATACCTGTATACAAAGCAGATTGGCACACCCAGCAATGTCAAATTACGTCAAATACGTGCAATTTTATAATTGGGTCTATATTTCATGTTGGTCTTGCGTACAAAGAAGTCGTGAGGTATTCACATCAGATTTTTTGTTTTTAACAACTACCTACTTACTCATGTTTTGAAAATGTTCTTAAGGTACATTCACAAACGAAAATTAGGTTTAGATTTATGGTTTATAATTTAGATATAAAGACTTTGGCCGCATATTATGTAATGACTCTATTCACACTTCAGAATTTAAGGTCTCTAAATCCAAATCATAAAGCTAAACATTGCAAGGTCCAAATTTTAGGTTTATGATTTAGTTGACGTTACAAACTTCACCAATGAGAACGAGTCTGAAATGATATAGATATATACACCCATCCTTATTTAGTATCTACTTGGTGGATTCAGCTTTTTAAACAAATACGAGAAGAAGATGGAGACTGTCATAACTTAATTGCTGAAATATAACCAATAATGCCAAGTGAATGACAGTTTCACGGCGCAAAGGTGTCTTCTTGAGTACTGTTCTACCGATATTTTAATCTTGTTTTTGAAGCATTTACACAGATGTCTGTACATATCAAAACTAATTTTCAGGTAATTTAAACTTACATTTATGAATGACTTACTTAAACCTAAACAAAAACAATAAACCTAATTTTCGTTTGTGAATGCACCTTTATAATGCAAAAATTCTCATGAACATCAGAAAATACATGTCTTAAAATATAATTAATAATTATTAGTCTTTAGATATACCCACAATGCGTTGTGGCTGTTTGTCTGGTTAAGGAATTTTCATGACTTCAAAACAAGTTCTGAACAAATTATTTGGACAATGCCCGAAGTCGCGTATAGAGTGTAATATATACACTCCCAAAATTTGGGACTTTGCTTCTGACACAGCCTGTAGTTTTGTATTTATAACCAAATGGGGAACAAATAAAGTTTTGGAACTACAATCTAACAGATACCACATGCCACTTCATAATCCATCATCTTCACCTTTTCAAATTTCTCACAGAATATGGAATGAATTTGATATATTGATTCATCGTGAAAGAGCTTCACACAAATCTTTAACTATTTACTACGGCGTAGAACTTGTTACCGCAATATATCATGGTCACGTTCCTTTAATATACGGATTATATTACGTTAGTCTTGACTTATCGAAAGTCATTTTTTAGGTCTTCCAAATAATTTTCCCATAAATCTTCTGAAATCCAACTCATGTGATAAATATGGAAATAAAAGTAAAATATGAAATATTCTAGAATATTTTTGTTTTTCAAATGTATTTTGAATACAAGATGATTTGGATGGGATTCAGGTTCAGATCAGATAAAAGATAAGTCACCACGTGGTGCATTTTCCACAAGGCTACAGATGCCCACAATATCATATTGAAAAATAATGGATATATTTTTATATATTTAGCCCATTTTCAATTGCGAATTGAAAAAACGTAATAATAGACCAATTTCTGTAGCTGTTATAGTATTTTATGTACTAAGGGCGTTACTATGATGATAATGCCAGCAGGGCGACGAGGATCTAGCCCGAGGGATAGATGTTGCCCGATGGGCATTATCATCTAGTAACGCTCGTGGTGCATACAAGATTTTATGTCTCACTAGATTATGTGAAATAAGTTTTCATTTATAATAATTTTAATTACAATAATGCTTAAGCTTTGACGATGCTAAGGATGTTGTTTAATTGTTTTATTATTAACATTTATTTATTTTTAAAACACCAACGTTTTAAATCGTTGGAGATGGTGGAATGAGTGAATTTGATGTTTCGGAAGATATTTTGTCGAAACGGTGTAAAGAATTTATTTTGAATATTTATGTATACTTTGAGGAAGACAAACGTATAAATGATCTCCATATTATTCCATTCTCGTCTGTAAAAGATGTAAGTATTATATTTTGAGGTTCGTTATCACTTAACAGATCTCAGTTTTTTAAATTTCTTATGCACTTATTTGTGAATATTATTACATTTTAGAGAGCTTGTACGGCTTTGGATGTGTCACATGTGGCGGTAAATAATATAAAAAATGAATTCAAACGTGGATAAATATCGTCCCCAAAAAAAATAGTGACCCGTCATCTGTCAAAAATGAATGCGAAACATTACAGTCTGTAATTCGACGGACTTATTTCATGTGTGGTGAAAATAAATGGCTTTTTAAGGTTTTTTTGATAATCAATTTTAAGTATTATAATTAAAATAAAATTCATGTCTGTGTTGTGCTTTCAAAGCTGTTTTCTTATATTAATTGTTGTAATCAATTAATGTATTAATTGTTGTAATCAATCCTTATTATTATTGTAATGAATTATAATTAAAAAGAAAATTCATTATATACCGTTCATATTATTTTTAATTTAAAGTCCATACACGATGATCGGATTTTAATGAGGGCATAATGAAATATTATGCCCTCCCATTATGCCCCGGTTGTTATAGATATATTTATATACACTTTATCCTAGTTCATAATACTTTAGTGAGACATAAAATACTTTTAGATTTTCTTTTCCAATTTGTGAAAATTTAAAAGATCAAATAAATTTCGTCTTTCTCTGCAGTGACATGTATAAGAATGAAACATAAAGCTAATAAACAAAAAAGTACAAGAATTTGTCTTGGAATTTAAATAGTTGAATACATTCTATTGTAAGACATTTTGTAGTCGTCCAACGTACAATGGGTAAAGAATTTTATGCTAGGCTGAAATTTTATATACTTTTTGGATACGTGGAACTACGTCCAAAATAACATTTTAAATTTAGATTTACGTACGTTTCGTACATATAAATATCAGATGCCTTTTTTTTCATTCTTTAAAAGTTGTTACTCTATTAATACTACAGGATAAGTCATTAATTTGTAATGAAAATGAAATAATTTTTTTGGTAATATGTGCATTTGAAGGATATTTTCGATGTTTAAAATTCCCGCTGTTTTGCCGATTATTAATTGTATTTATAGTTGGAGGAAGGAAGCTATGATTCTCATTATAGAATCGGCTATGTGCCCGTGATAAATTTTTATGGGACTTGTGGTAAAGATTACTAGAGCCAGGTAGAATTTCTATCCTGGACCGTATCGGAAATTTGCGTTCAAGACATTTCCTAATTATATAGTTTTAAATCTGTATTAAATAATAATAATGAGTCTTAAATTTACTTCTAACATCAATTTGTAAATAGTAAAGAGATGAAAATATTAAAAAATGTTTCCTAATTATGTACTTTTAAATTTGTATTCAAATAGCAATGCGTTTGATATATCCTTCTTCTAACTGCAATTTGTAAATTGAGAAGAGATTAAAATATTATAGGGATTATAATAAATTCAAACATAACTTTGAATACAAACAGTTATTGGCAATTTATTATAATGTAATATTTTTTTGTTATATGTAAATATTTTTTCTAAATCTGACTGCATTGTACTATGTACTCTGTATTTATTATGTGTTATTTTTTTGTTATATGTAAATATTTTTTCTGAATCTGACTGCACCGTACTGTACATGTGCTCTGTACGAAATCTCTATTTAAGTGTAATGTGTTGTTTTTTTGTTATTTGTATTTTTTTAATCTGACTGCACGGTACTGTACATATATGTACTTTGAACTGAATCTCTATTGTATTATATCTTGTTTTTTATATGTACATATTTTTTCCCAGTTAAAAAACTAAAATTTTGTTTTATTGTCTTATTTATTATATAGTTTCAATTTATAAATTTTTTACAAAAATTGAGTATGATTTTTTTTAATAATGCCCATTTCTTACCCTAAAAGTGATGGATTCAAATTCGAATAATTTATGAGTCATGACCGCAAAGAAGCCCATCCGTCCATAAAAGGTTGTAAACCCTTGCATAATCATTTTCATAGATACCTCGTCCAGCTATATATATATATATATATAACGATATAGCGACACTCTCTCAAAATCCCGCTAATTAATGTACCTGTTTTTATTTATAATTTGTGAAAATTTGGAGTAATGTCATATTCTTTGTTTTGTATTTCTTAAAATTCAAGTGAAATATTAAATTCCACACAAATATTTCGTGTGCTGGATTTCAAATATTTTGTTACAACCCTGTCATGTTACCCATCAAGCACATTTAAGAAGCCACCCGCTTCGTAAGTCGAGGCTGGTACGTTTGCAAATATCTTGAAACAAACTATAAAAGAATAGGTATTTAAATCAGGAACATGATTCTATCTTATCCTGTATTTTTTGTAAACAAGCTTCCAGATTTAATTTGCGAAGGTATTGAACAAAGCAATGACATTTACTGTGTCAGAATTCTTCTTGTTTCGCCGTCCTTGACTTGATCCATTGTAACTCCAAGAATTTATATTGACCCCTGGCAATGTCTTTGACAACATTCTCGCTAAATTTCTTTGTACGGCACGACCCACTATTCCAGGAAAACTTAACAAAACCACACAATGCTTCTCTGACACTGCAACTATTTTCATTAGTTCATCGCTACTAAGAATCGCATGCTTGAGAATATATTAAGAACTTTAGCGGTAATAAATATTTAGAGTTTCTAACTATACAAAAGATAGAATTCGCCTAGCTCAAAATGCATATTAACGATACACTTCTTAGACTTTGAAACTGAACCGTTCAGTTTCTCCCTACATGTTTTAAAAGTTTCCTTTTAAATGTAATCTTTTATAATAATAATGTCTGTTTCTTAATAAATGATATTCATTTCTTGTGGCTTCGTAAAATTCATATTAAAGCAAAAAATAAAATACAATTACTTTTTACCTTCCGTCACCTTTAGCTAAGGAAGGTATTGTCTTAGCTATTGTGTGCGTGTGTGCATGTGGGCGTGTGTGCGTGTGTGTGTGTGTGTGTGTGTGTGTGTGTGTGTGTGTGTGTGCGTGCGTGCGTGCGTGCGTGCGTGCGTTTGTGTGTGTGTGTGTGTGTATGTGTGTATGTAACAAAATCTTCGTCTCTCTGATACTACAATTCCAAAAATTATAATTCTTTCCTATTCCTCTTTGTTGCATCCATATGAAGAGCTGATTAGATTTTGATTATAATTGGTCAACCGGAAGTACCCTCATTTGAAAATTTTAGCTGTTTCTCTTGAAAAAACGATGTTAAATATCATTTTTTCACATTTAATGTTATTATAAATATTAAAGAACATTGTATTCTCTATACGATTTGACTGCATTTTATACTTCATATTAAATGGATATAGAGTTATGAAATTATAAAGAAATTAAATTTTATAAATTAGCCAGCTATATGCTAGAAACAGCTACTATATTAAGAAAATTCTGATTGAAAGATGTCAGTGTCAAGTGCAATTGATATATTCGTAGTATATTTGTGTTATAATTTTAATCGAAATATAGGATATTTTTGCTCGAAACTTTCTGCATGGAATTTGTATAAAATACATTCAACTGTCGAAAGGTAATGTACATACAAAATATTTAGAATCTTTTGCAAGGAACTTTCTGTATGGATTTTATAGAAAATACATAGGCATTTACGAAAATTCTACCGGTAGATACAGCATCTACAGACTGTGTTCGAAAACACGAGTGGTAAAAAGTTACCGTGTTCGAAAATTGTACAATATCTACAATCTACCAGATCCATCTACCGGATTCATGAATAATCTAATCTCAAAAAAAAGGTAGAGATGCAAAGCGAAGCGCGCGCGTTAAAAGTTTGTTAACTATATCAAATTTTCAATTTTTTTTATAGGTTATGGATCTACCCTGTTTACCACTTGCGTTCTTAAAATATCGATTCCGGTAGCCATAACCCAATAAACAGCTGTTTACCGGTAACAATTCACCGGTAGAATTTCGTAAATGCCTCATATAACTGACGGAAGGTAATGTGCTAGCCACATCAGATCTTTTTAGTAAATAATGCGAAATGAAATAATGATTCTCTGCTATTTCAAAAAGTTTATTTATATTAATTGTGATATACGAGACTAAAGTCTAAAATTCAGCTTCTATAAATTAAACTTCTCTTTGTCAAAAGCTAAAAATATCACTCCCAGATGTATATTTAATTATCCAATTACACTCTTCGCATAAGTTAGGCCCCTGACAATAAAAAAGGTTTAAAATTCTCATTTTGCTAATTTCATCCCTCTTCATCAAAGAGCAGAAACTGTGGTACACGCATTGGGAACCGGATGCGTCAAGAAGGAAATTATTAAAACACAAATTAACTCTGGACACTGGACCAACGACAGCGTCAATGTTCAATGCTTCTGCCACGAGAGGACTGGTGTTAAGGAAAGTTTCCAATGGCTCTAATTGCAACTATTGTGTATTTCCGCAGCTTCATGCATTATACAACGCGACCACTTTGCCAAGTGCTCTAAATTGTCACTTGTTTGCAGGTAATTCCGCAAATTCTGTGCTTGAATTTTAATAAGTTTTGCAATAACTTCTGGTTCGACGCTATATTTTCAGTGTTCCTTTTATTCTGGCTGGTATATTGCAATATTTTATAACCCAAACTTATTAGTTCAGTATTTTATATTTCCTTCAATATTTATAAAGCCAACGTCTGTTTCAAAGTTTCAGGTAATTAGAAAATTTTCTTTAAATATTTTTTACCTTCCCGTCACCTTTAGGTAAGGAAGGTATTGTCTTTGGTCAAAAAATTCGGTGGTGAGTTTTTGATGAATAAGCACGTTTGCGTCCCTAGAATACGATTTTACTATTTTTACGATGCTGTATATATATATATATATATATATATATATATATATATATGTGTGTGTGTGTGTGTGTGTGTGTGTGTGTGTGTGTGTGTGTGTGTGTGTGTGTGTGTGTGTGTGTGTGTGTGTGTGTGTGTATGTGACAAAATTTTCTAATGCGATTACTCTAATGCTACAATTCCAAAAATTATAATTCTTTCGTATTCCTCTTCATTACATCCATGTGAGGAGCTAATTAGATTTTGGTTATAATTGGTCAACCGGAAGTACCCTCATTTGAAGATTTTAACAGTTTTTCTTAAAAAAAACCATGTTAAATATCATTTTTTCATATTTAATGTTATTATAAATATTAAAGAATATTTTACTGTCTATACAATTTGAATGCATTTTATACTTCATATTAAATGGATATAGAGTTAAAAAATTATAAAGAAATTAAATAACATATATTAGCCAACTATGCTATAACAGCTGCTATATTAAGAAAATTCTGATTGAAAGGTGTCAGTGTCAGGTACAGGTATGTTTGTATTATAATTTTACTGGAAATATAGGATATTTTGCTAGAAACTTTCTGTACGGAATTCGTATAAAATACATACAACTGCCTTAAGGTAATGTACAAGAAATAGAATCTTTTACAAGGAACTTTCTGTATGACATTTATACAAAAAACATAGAACTAACGGAAGATAATGCCCTGGCCACATCAGTTTTTTTTACGTAATTCTTGAAATGAATTATAGTATTTGGCTCAATCGTATATGTCGTTATTTCTTTTATAGTTTATACATAGTAGGTAATTGTTTCTTCTTGAAAAATATGTGACTTTTCCTTTATTGAATTTTATTTTTCACGAATATCTACTCAAAAATCTATAATATATATATATATATATATATATATATATATATATATATATATATATATATATATAATAAATGAAATTGTATAAACATATAATCATTATTTATATATACTGATATGTATAATATTTACGGTAGTATAAAATAGACAAATAGAGTTACGTTGTAACTTATTTCTAAAGATGCAGTGGTTCCCTGCTTTACCGACACAAATTAACCAATTCGAATCACAACCACTATTCAATAACCATAACCTGACCACGTGAACCACAAGAAAACCATAACCACGGTCGTGGTTAAGTTACGGAATATACTACATATAATAACTATTATTTTAGATGTATGACAACATTATTTATATTTATTATATTGTTGGTTGTTTTATTATTACCATTAAATGTAATAAAATATCGTTGTGATATTCAACATTATCATTCATTTGGGTAATTTTTATTTTTGTTAGGTTGTATCAATTTTAAATGTCAGTCTGTCTCAAAATAGATGAAAATATTCAGGAACCATGGTGTACCAGGAATCAAGATACTGGTTTTTATGGTTGCTTACGGAACATAGTATAAGTCAAATATAATTACAATAATTGTTGAATATATCTGATGAATTGTACTGACATATACTTACACATGCGGTGGAATAAATATCTATCTATCTAGGGCTTGCATACAGCTTTTCGCCGTTTATCTTTTCCAACAAAATTTTGGTGTATAAGTGGTTAGCTTATAATATCCGAGTGTGATAAATACATGTAGCTGTAGTTATTTTTTACGACAAATCACAGATTGTCGGTCGATGGAAATCGAACGCACGGAACATGGATTGGGTGATGTCAATGCGAGCTTGATGTGCGCTAATCCGCTCGACCACCAAACCGACTTGGGATAAATATTCTCATACGTTATTATATTGTAACAATGTTAAACTACTAGAATTAATTTGGAGTATTCGAAAATCGAATCCAAAAAATAATAGAGTATAATCAGCGAGTAGAGCATAGTGCTGAAAGGGAAACTTTAGAGGACTGTAATGTAAAATGAATTCTAGTGCCTACTTCCAATCTTAAACGGAGGAGTAAAGAGTGAAGTTCTATAAAATAATTATGTAGGTTTGAGCTGCAACTCTGACTTTTTTAACCTAACTTATTTGATCTCTCAGCTAACTAACCACCAGATAGAATTAAATCTATTCAACAGTTCATCTCGGACCACATTTATCTGCGAGTGAATCGAGCCATGAATTAGAATCAAGAATAAAGTTAGATAGTCCAGAAAGATAAAGCTTGGAAATACAAACGCTTTTCCGTGAAATTAACACTCGCAAAGCACGGCAAAGCGGGGGCCGTTATCAAGGCGACTCCAAGGGGTAGGGCTTCCATTCCTTAATAAACTCTTGGACGCTTCACTGCGGGTCACTACGCGATAAATATACCCGGTAATGGAACGGGATGAAAGCAAGGATTCCAAGTAGTTGGGATGTGGTTATTGATTTATATCGGAAGGAGGAATGTTTCTAACTTAATTCAAATAGTTTAAGCCGGCAGAGATTTAGCGATAAAGTGCCGCGGTGAAATCACTTTCCCTTTTGAAAATTAACTTACTGATAAAATGGCGAGACCATAAAGTTCCCGGTTATATTTATTTGAAACATTACTTTACATTGGACTATAACGAGTGTTATGCAAGTAATGTGCTATAGTACATAGTAGGAAAAGGGGAACTGAAAGAAGTTGTAATTTGAAGGAAATTACACAAGCTGTCAATTCTAAAAGTTAAGGGACTGCAAAGCCGATCAATAAGGGACTACGGCGCAATTGATTTAAGAGAAATTAGGAAAAAAATATTGAAAGTATAGGCTTAATAATAAATATTAATAAAGAAATAAAACGACATAATTGAAATACTTCGGAAATAAGGAGATTTTTGCTATAGCAGCTCGTCACTTATATGAAATCCATATATATATATATATTATTTTGATTGGCGACTCAAAGACGGTCTATAAATATATAACGCATACCCAATTAGGGGCGGAGCCTACTACCAATGGAAGTAGAGAAATTCAAATAGCGGAGGCGTGGCTATCAGTCCAGTAGTGCAATTCTCAAACAGTTTTTATTTGAATATAAATATTTTGCATTAAACTTAATTATTTAAATACATTTCCAATTATAAATCATTTAGACTTGTACAGTATAATCATATTCATTTATTTTTTATAAATATAATTTAGAAATAGCATATATTTCAAGGACATTTAGGTCCACGAAGAAAATAGTTTGATATAAAAACTTATATTCGTGACGTCGCATCTATGTTTTAAATTTTCGGAGGACTATAACTCGCTTATGAATAGGAATTTTTCACCGGATTTTCACTGACAGTCTTAGTTTTACTTATACGTGCCAAAAACAATATTTGTTGGTTGTCATAAATGACGTTGAATTTGCAATCAGTACTTAGATATTCAGAAATGTTTGTTAGTTTTACTAATCAAGAATACACCGACATACATTTGGTTTACGAATAAGTGCGCCAAAACATTTGCCATTAATAAAAAGTGTCTTATCCATGCTTCATCTCTCACTTAAAACCATCAAAAATGTTGTTATTTTCACTCAAACTAGTGTGATTTTTAAATATTTCTTTATTCAAATAAATAATTATGTCAAAAATAGACTTCTATTTCATACAACTGCAAGTATTATACAATTTTAAGACAATTTTCTGCTTCTTGTTTTATATCTTGTTCAAATATTAACTTTATTTATATAATTCATTATTGCAATCAAACGACCATTGTTGGAATTTTATTCATACGATAAGTATCTTTTACAATGAGAAAATATGTATCCCTAAATGAATTTTTTATGTTAGTAGAATATATCTGTTGAAAAGTTATTTTCTTTACGCATCTATTCCTTATATAATCTTTTAGGAAATTTATAAAATTTGATACTTCAATCGGTAATTTTGTGAGAATTATTACATCCCCCAATGCATCACATAATATATGACATCCTATCATTCGCATTTATTGCAAATATTTTATAAAATAGAAATTGCAAAATTATTTTAACATAAAACATAACCTTGCTATGTTTCAATGAGTAACCACTTTGTCATTTTTGCTCACTGTCGGCGCTGACTACTTTTGTGCACACCGCCTATATTTTGATGAAAATTGGTATACTTATGTTTTTTGGTACGAGGAACTTATTGGGTATGAGGATGGTGTGGTTTAAAAAAGGGTGGAAATTTAAAAAAAAAAAATCTGAAAATTTGTATTTAAGTAGTTTGAAGAGTGTAGATTTAAGATTTTAAAACCACAGGTCGATATCTCTTTTCGTGTCCGAGATATTATTTTATTATTTTTTTTTTTATTTAGGGAAGATTATTTACATGAAAATGTACAAATAGTTGCAAATATAAACACAAATTGAGTAAATAAATGTTATTGTAGAAGACGCAAAATATAAAAAATAGTATAAAGAACTCATTTTATAAGACTTTCTTTCGCACTTGTCAATTAGAAAACTTGCTAACGCTCGTTTTCTAAATTTTGACGCGTGCGAAAAAAACATGTCTCATAAAACACGTTCTTTAATATACTATTAATCAAAATAACTCTTTTATTTATAATTATTTTTTCATTTTCTGGATATTTGATAAACAAAATCATGCAATTCTCAAGTGTCAAAGTGATTGTTTACCTAATTTCACGGCCGCTACTATGACAACGGCCGCGAAACTCATTTCGCGGCCGTTACCATAACAACGATCGCAAAATTTAATTTCGCGGCTTGTATTGCGGCTGCGAAATGCTTATTTCGCGTTCGGTTGCACAAAAAAGAAATTATTGCAGATATTAAGTAGTAACGTGTATGACACGTTACTTGCATAACACCCTATGTGGCGTTGTCTGTTAAGTACTCAATGTTCCAAAAGAAGGGTGTGCTTGTATCAGACTAGCAATAAAACTCAAGTACACAAAGATTGATTATGATAGTATGTCGTCAAACAGTATATGTACAGAACTTATTTGACAACAAAAAGCTTTCAGGAAGTTGTTAGCGACAGCATGTTCTAAATTAATGTTAAAGGAAACCTGTGTTATACAATGAAAAAATTAAAATGACATGTAATTATTTCCTTCTGAAATATATGATGATAAATCTCATAAAATTAATTAAAACAAAGATTATTTCTTCTGTTCGTATGTTATGAAAAAAGATGTCAAGTTGTCATTTATCTTTGCTTTCATAAAGCAAAAAGAGACAAATGGGAGGATTCTGTGTTTCATTTCAATGCTGCAATGCGGATTTTCGATTCCAAATAGACTGTCACTACATTTATGGATTGTGGAAGGCAAAGAGTATTGGAATATTCACTTATTCAAATAGGATTTCTAAAAATCAATATAATTCAAAAATAGGTACAGATACAGACTAGGTACCTATTAGCAATTTATTTTTTATATTTTGCGTTCATAATGAAGTCATTACGATACGCAATCGCGGTTGGTACTAGATGACGTTTCTTTGATCCATTTTTACCTAATTTATTTTTAGTTAATTGACAATTCATTTTAATAATATAATGTCGAAAATTTTTTTTTTTTATTTAGGGACAATTTTAAGGAATGTTTAATAATTAATGTATCCGTTGGAATATTTTGATGAAAATTGGTATACGTATGTTTTTTGGTACGAGGAATTTACTGGTGAGGTCGTTGAAGGTGTACCACACACCCATTTTTGGGTATGAGGATGGTGTGGTTTAAAAAAGGGTGGAAATTTTATAAAAATTAAAAATTCTGAAAATTTGTATTTGAGTAGTTTGAAGGGTGTAGATTTAAGATTTTAAAACCACAGGTCGATATCTCTTTTCGTGTCCGAGATATTCGGCCTCAAAACTTTGCTCAAAAATGCCCATTTTTGGGTCATATCCCAAAAATGGTCAATTATACACCGCTGGCGATATCACAATTAGATTCTACGAGCAAAATTACATAAGAATACCAATTTTCATAATTTTTGAACAACTATTACAATCTCCAGAAGGAAAAGTCTGAAAATGACCGAAAATCGCAAAAAATCTAAGGTGTACCCCTTGCGATTTTTTCAGTTTTTGACAATTTTAAGGAATGTTTAATAATTAATGTATCCGTTGGAATATTTTGATGAAAATTGGTATACGTATGTTTTTTGGTACGAGGAATTTACTGGTGAGGTCGTTGAAGGTGTACCACACACCCAATTTTGGGTATGAGGATGGTGTGGTTTAAAAAAGGGTGGAAATTTTTAAAAAATTAAAAATTCTGAAAATTTGTATTTAAGTAGTTTGAAGGGTGTAGATTTAAGATTTTGAAACCACAGGTCGATATCTCTTTTCGTGTCCGAGATATTCGGCCTCAAAACTTTGCTCAAAAATGCCCATTTTTGGGTCATATCCCAAAAATGGTCAATTATACACCGCTGGCGATATCACCATTAGATTCTACGAGCAAAATTACATAAGCATACCAATTTTCATAATTTTTGAACAAGTATTACAATCTCCAGAAGGAAAAGTCTGAAAATGACCAAAAATCGCAAAAAATTGCGATTTTTTGAGTTTTTGACAATTTTAAGGAATGTTTAATGATTAATGTATCCGTTGGTATATTTTGATGAAAATTGGTATACTTATGTTTTTTGGTACGAGGAATTTACTGGTGAGGTCGTTGAAGGTGTACCACACAC
Source organism: Harpalus rubripes (assembly GCA_963082715.1). Taxonomy (NCBI): domain Eukaryota; kingdom Metazoa; phylum Arthropoda; class Insecta; order Coleoptera; family Carabidae; genus Harpalus; species Harpalus rubripes. The sequence continues at coordinate 22,783,628 of OY720460.1, read as the reverse complement.
CCATTTTTGGTTTGAGGATGGTGTGCTTTAAAAAAGGGTGGAAATTTTTAAAAAATTAAAAATTCTGAAAATTTGTATTTAAGTAGTTTGAAGGGTGTAGATTTAAGATTTTAAAACCACAGGTCGATATCTCTTTTCGTGTCCGAGATATTATTATTTTTTTTATTTTTTTATTTAGGGAAGATTATTTACATGAAAATGTACAAATGGTTGCAAATATAAACACAAATTGAGTAAGTAAATGTTATTGTAGAAGACGCAAAATATAAAAAATAGTATAAAGAACTCATTTTATAAGACTTTCTTTCGCACTTGTCAATTAGAAAAGTCGCTAACGCTCGTTTTCTAAATTTTGACGAGTGCGAAAAAAACATGTCTTACAAAACACGTTCTTTAATATACTATTAATCAAAATAACTCTTTTATTTATAATTATTTTTTCATTTTCTGGATATTTTTGTAATCTTAAGGGATCACCAATCATGGTATTTGACTTGATGGTACCGCTTCCGGTTTAAGCGGAAGTGACATTAACTTTCATATTTCAAATGGGAAACGTATATATTTTTATATAATTGGAAACTACGTAAAATTACTAATTTAACGATATGCTTGAAATTCATATTTGTTGAAGGAATAAATTATAGAAACGTAAGAGAAAATTATTAAGTTATGATATCAGGCAGGCTGTGAAAACAGTTGAGGTAATATTGAGTAATATTTAAGTCAATTGTTTAAATAGTAATGGCGGGTCTCTGATGGATTTAATTTATAAATGTAGATTTACAAATTTAGACTTGAAATTTACGATTTACCTTGTTGGTTTATAGTGAATTTAAAGATATGAAATATGCCAAATCAACTTATATTGGGTCACGTGGTATGACACAGATGGGATGACAGTTATATGATATTTATCACTTTGATCATAATCAATCTGTATTGTCCTACAGATATTATTAATAATATATCCATATTTTCAGAATTCATTTGTTAAATCAAAATTAGAATGTTTTAACTGTCACTTGAAACTATCATTTTCTCCATCAAAATCATTGTTTGAAATACTGTGAAATGATTGGACGCATTTACAAATTTACATTTAGAATATAAAATATGGTGATATTTTAAATGTAAATTCTAAATCATAAATTTCTTAAATTCATTATGAACCAGTAAAAGCAGATATGTACAATTTATATTTATAAATGCAAATTCGTAAATCTCAATTTAATCCAACAAAAACCAGCTATAAGTTATTTTTGTATATTCTATATTTAGTTACAAAAAAATTATCAATTAGTTGTCACAGCCTACGTGATATGGCTTACGATTATGAAGTTCATTATTCATAATTTTCTTTTACTTCTCTTCCGGTCATACATCGGGAGCGCTTCCATCATGTCAAATACCATGATTTGCGAGTCCTTAAGTCTAACGTACAAATATATCAAAACAATAAGAAATAATAAATATAAAAGTTATTTTGAGTGGCCCTTTTTTGTGTCACCTGTATAAATTCGAGCCTGGTTATAAAGTGGTAACCTGGCAAACAAGAAAAAAAATTGATGTGGCAACACATGACCTCCCGTCAATTCCATGTTTGAAATAGCAATGAACTTTAAATAAAGTATCACTTCTAGTTGATCGTTCGTAAACAAAATCTAATTTGTTGTTCTAATAAATAGAAAAGCCTGTAATACCAAATTTTGGATTATATTTTATTATGTTTTTCTTCGATAATCTGGTAAAGAGCTCCAAATTAAGTTCAACTTCCGGTTTATCATATAGGTATAGTCAAAATCTAATGTTTCAAATTATACACGTGTTTTAAATACCAAATTTGAGAAGTTTTGGATCATGTTTTTAAACATATTTTTTCAAGAAAATCTGTAAAGTAGTACTTCCAGTTTACCAATATTAGAAAACATCTAATATGTCGTTCTCAAATATAAAAGTCTTAAATACCAAATTTGAAAAGTTTTCGATTTTATCAATATATTTTTTACGAAAATCTGTTCAGAGCTTCAAATAAAGTATCATTTCCGGTTTATCAATTGTATCCAAAATCTAATATGTTATTCCACTTCATATAAAAGTCATAAATACTAAATTTGAGTATATCATTATAAATTTTTCACGAGTTCTGTTCAGAGCTTCAAGTAAAGTATCACTTCTGGTTGATTTGTTTTAGCCAAAACTAATACGTTGTTTCCTATGATATAAAAGTCATAAATACTACAATTTAAATGTTTTGGATTATATTTTAATATAGTTTTTCATTAAAAACTGTTATGGGCTTCAAGTATAGCATCACTTCCATTTATCCAATTTTACCCAAAATCTAATCAACTCGTTATATGAATGTAGGAAGCTCAAATACGGAAAATAGATATATTTGGAAGTTTGTTATAAGAGTTATCGTGGACGAAAAAATCGTCACACACACACACACACACACACACACACATACATACACACATACACACACGCACACACACACACAAACACACACACACACACACACACATGCATCATCGTAAAAATAGTAAAAACATGTTGTTGGGACCCCTTACCTACGGTATGACGGGAGGTAAAAAATGTGTCCAAAGGATTAAATTTTAATTTTTACTTTTCACAAAAAGACTATAGTTGTATATTATCATTACTGTGTTATTTAATTATAAAAACAACAGTTTTAACTATGTATAATCTTAAGCAACACGCCTCTGCACTATGCCAGATAATATACTCTAGTTATTAATGCGATGCAGTCGGATTAACTGTGTTTGTAGATGACAGCTGCGTCTAATTTTGAACTTTATGAACATAAATTTAAATAAGAAGATTAAATTTGCAAGAAGGGTAATAAAACGACTAGAAAATTAAAACAATACGAGCAAGGCGATATAATCTTCCCAACTAGTATAGGAAAATATTAAAAGCACTAAAATACCCCAAGCAGAAATATGCTAATTCATATACTTCTACCATAATTGTGTTTACACAAAAGTAATAAATTTCATTATCCTTCGTCACACAAAAACTAATTACTACTTAACACGAAAACGACCGCAGTTAAATAAAACAACTTGGAATCAACCCCGTATTTTCACATTCTCGTTTGACGTGCGAAAGCAAATACGACTAATTTGTTTTGAAATTCAAATTACAAAACGTAAATGTAATTACTTCTGCTGCGCTAATTATAAATGAAATAGTTTCTGCGTTAAATTGCAGTTTCGATGAAACAAATTTTCAAATAGCTTTGCACAAAGATGAGATCTTTATTATTTTTCAATTACAAATCCATTTTAACGTGATTTTGCTACCTACACGGAATTAAATTGTCGACTAGGGATATATTTTGTCCGTTTGGATAATATAGTCAGATTTTAAATATTAAATTTATTGGCAAAAGCAAATTGATTTTTGGGTAAAACCGCAGAATTCAATATTGTTTTATTAACAAATAACTAAGCAAACTTCTACAATATTGTAAAATACCGAAACAAGCAATATTAAAATATAATCTGGGCTAGTATAATAATATATTTGACAACAATTGGAAATCAGACTTTTGAAAAAAATGTCCTGAAATACAGGGCGTTTCATAATTTCGGGTAAAAACTTTAAGCGCATTATAGTACTGACAAAAATAAGTAGAAAAACTTGGATTCAATCTTCAATGGTGTCAGAGATAAAAGGCAATGAAAAAAGAACTATAACTTAAAAAAAAAAGTATTGTTTTAAGAAAAATGTTGTGGCGACCTCAACCGATATTTAATTTCAAATAATTTCTTAACTATTAGAAATTGAGAAAAAGGTACCGGAGTTTCAGCTAAGATGAAACATTCTTGAATTACTATGGTTACTAGTTACACATTCATGAACTTCTTATAATGTTTTAAAGAAGTTTATTAAAGAAGAAAAATTCGAATGGTTACTTGGAATAATTCTGGTTATAGTTTGAGAATATTTACTAAATATAAGTGATGGATGTTTACATAAGAATCATATGAAAAGAGCAAGAACAAAAACTCCGCGAAGTGAAGCAAATAAAAATAATTTACCATAATGTGTAATAGAAGAAAATAATCAATTGTCTAAAATCAATCAAATATTACGTATTTAATTGTTAATGGTATGTTGTAATTTGTGATTTGAAATATATTAAGTTTTTATTGATACTGCTTATATTACTTTCTTAAGTTATTTAGAAATCAGGAAATTATGATGACAAGTTCATTTGATACTGACAACTTGGACATCCTATGTTGCATTTTATCTGGGCCTCTATTCTCGAATCTAAAGGTATACGTTTGCGGCGTTCGAAACGTATGAAATGAGATTTTGGTATTCTCCATTGTCCGTTTCATGAAAGTATATGTTTCTGACCGTACAACTTCTATACGTTTGACAACGGGCGGGGACTGACCATTCGTTCAATGAATTTTCCATACGTTTAAATAAGTGCAATAGTGTTATACAAAAAAAAAAAAACACTCTGTTATGGCTAATAATTCTATCACAAAATTATTTAGGGCCACTTTTACAATCATTAGATAAACCTCGTATATACCAGGTATAAAATTGAAAATTGTATTTTACAAACCTCGGATAGACCGCAGATAGAGTAAACACCAGTATTTCTTATCCCATGGAAATCGGTCGTATAAACCTCGGATAACTTTATCCCTTGTTCTTATGGATACTACGTAAACAGAAACGATTTGTTGTTATACGTTTGACAGATGACAATCAAGTATTTCGTCATCACTACAATAATCAAAAATATCATTTATATCATCTAGCATCGTGAAAAATGCAAATTAGAAGATAGAAATAATAAAAATGTTGAAGAAAAATAGTCTAATAAGAAGATAATTTTATTGTGTCAGTACCAACCTAAAGTGATTTAACGTAATGCCTGGTATAACTATCTGATAGATAAAAATGCATTGTAAAAGACAGTCTTGTTTATCGAAGGTATAATTGCTAGGAAAAAGTTATACCTCCGATAGCTATACCATAGTTTATCCATCAATTGTAAAAGTGGGCCTTAGTGATGAATTCTGTTATTATTTTTTTAGGCAAGTATATTTTGTAAAATATAAATTATAAATTCTTAATATAATATAATATGTATATGTATAATATAAATATGATAAAAGTATTCAACCCGACTGTAATTTATTATTCCTAGGTAAAAAATTAATATTTAACTTTCGTTTGCATTAGAGCTCCTTATAAGTAAAAGTAAAAGAAATATTCTGCCAAATGGAAATTTTTCTGGCATTCTTAATTGAAATAATAACTGTGAACATGGTTATTATAATAAATGAACAAGAATGAATCCAATAAAGCAAATTGTATGTTTAAGATTAATTTTTTGTAGTTCATAGAAAAAAAGGATATATATATATATATATATATATATATATATATATATATATATATATATATATATATATATATATATATATATATATTGTAAAAAGTACATAGTATCTTAAATATTTTTCTTATATGTTATATTTATTTGCGTAAACGCGCCTTTTACCCACAGAGCTTATCGTACCAAGTCTAAAATCACACAGTAAATATATTTCATATTTGGAGAATTGAGGCCCTGGAACGATGCAGTATGTGCAACTAGTATCCAGAGTAATACATTAATAACAGAATAGTAAATATTGCATTTTAAATCTTTAAATTAACCTAGTACGTACATATTGAACATTAGTTAATGGTCTATGATACTTGAATTAAGATGTAATTATGCTGCGTTTCTAAGTGCGTCAGTGTAATATTGAGCGTTTTTGTTCTGTTGCAGTTTATTCTCAGATCTCAGAAACCTTTCGGGCACGATCCTAATGAACATGCTGGCTGCCCTCTTCATGACGCAATTGCTTTACGTCATTGGGGTGGGTGGAGTACCGGTAAGTGACTTTTTATTGCAACTTTTCAAGAGCAGGAAGAAATAAAATAACTCTAATAAACTCACCAATTTGAAGCTGACCGCAGGATTATTATCCGTGTCTTCTTTTCCCATCTGTAACAAAAAAAAAATACTCGTTAAAATTGTTTTATACAAGAGATTATTGTGACTTCAATTAATAAAATATATTCTCAGAATAGCTATTAGTTTAACAAGGTATAAATTCATCAATATAACTTTAGCTCCTTGTAAAATAATATACTACGTTATCTGGATTAAATCGTATACAAAAATAAAAAACTCGTGTGTCTCATTATTATATGAGGGTCACGCTAGAATTGTTATGAATAAGAAAATTCTTTCGTATTCTTCTTTGTTATATCCATATAAAGAGCTGATTAGATTTTGGTTAGAATTGGTCAACCGGAAGTACCCTCATTTGAAGATTGTTAAATATCATTTTTTCACATTTAACGTTATTAAGAATATATTATTCTCTATACGATTCGACTGCATTTTATACTCCATATTAAATGGATATAAAGTTAAAAAATCTGATGTGGCCAACACAACACCTCCCGCTATTTAATTTTCATTAATTTAAATATACATACTTACATATTTAGTTATACTAGAAACTGTATTAAAATCCATTCCATATACCTATGGTTCTATTTACTATTTTCTTTTTAAAACGATACTATTATTAATTTGAAATGATTAGTTCTTTGATAGTGATATTTATGTCAGTTACACAAATTTGAGAACCAAACACACACACACACACACACACACACACACACACACACACACGCACATATATATAAATAAATATACACACACACACACACACACACACACACACACACACACACACACACACATACACGCAGACATCATCGTGAAAATGTTAAAATTGGATTCTAGGGACCTTAAAACGTGGTCATTTACAAAAATCTGGATATACGATTTTTATCACGATCCATATACCTCCCTTACCAAGGGTAGCGTGGAGTAAAAATTATAAAGAAATTAAATTTCATAAAATAGCCAGCTATGGAAACCGCTACTATATTAAGAAAATTCTGATTGAAAGATGTCAGTGTCAAGTACAATTGACATAGTATGTTTGTCTTATAATTTTATTGGAAATATAGGATCTTTTGCTAGAAACTTTCTGTATGGAATTTGTATAAAATACATACAACTGCCGGAAGGTAACGTACAAGAAATAGAATCTTTTACAAGGAACTTTCTGTATGAAATTTGTACAAAATACATAAAACTGACGAAAGGTAATGTGCTGGCCACATCAGATTTTTATTTTTGTGGGTCGATCGTGCACAAAATATTATAATCATCATGAAAATTAAGGAATTACCGATATTAGACAAAATTGGGACTGAGCGGTAAACTGTCCTACCCGTTCTTAATAGTAGGTTATGAACAAAGAAGCGTATGTCAATATAAAAATATTTAATTAACTATCAATTTGATATGAGATATTGTCAAAAATGTTATGCAAATAAATCAAAGCTTTTATTCTTGAATCTTATTTTAGAAATGGATACAAATTAGAAAACGACGAATGTCAATATACTGTATCCTTTATTGTCTTTTCTTTTTAAAATTACATTTCAAGATCAATTTTGACATCTTCACTTTTGAATTGAATAATGATCAGACATACGTTTCTCTGTTCATAGCCTACTCCGAGTTAGGAATTTTATTGAACACACTGTTCTATTTCATCCATGCTTTATCATTCAAATATATTTCATATTTAACTAGCTCTTTAAATCTAATCTCAAAAAAAGCATTATAATTTATTGATATATGTACATGTTCTTTTGATCTTGTTTAAGATAAATCCTGTAATATTTATGAACTCCATACTTCATTGTAGGTGTCTACAGGTAAAAAGATATACAGAATAATAATTTTGCTTTTATGTTCCTCGCCTTGATATGAAAATGCGAAGAGCTTCAAACATAACAAAAATGTTTAATATGTCGCATATTTTATCCCGTACAAGGAAAATGACTTAAGGAGGAACATGCTTCTAATATACAGACATCTTAAGAATTCTACAAACAAATATTTGAATAAAATATTTTGAAAATCCACTTTTAATTCCTTACCTTGAAGTCAAAGCACTTGAAAAATTCTCATTTCGATAAAGAGAATTACATATTTAGTAAACAAATTTTGAGATGATATTAGGAGTTATTCGGGAAAACAATGAACAAAGGTTGTAGTCTCGTCTTCATTCCTGAAGATTTCACCACTTAAATCATTTAATTCCTTATAAACGATTTAATTAAAATGGAGATTATAAAATATGAATATTCCAACCGTGGTTTAATTAGACGAATTCCGGAGTTTGTTTTCATAGCCTTCTTCGACCGTTTCCATCGATTTGTTCTTTGTTTTTAATTAAGATATGAGGCACTTTTCCCTAAACCGTAATTTGTACAAGTCATTTAATTAAAATGAGATTTATTATACATACCTAATTTAAACACGGGAATGTTTTAGGCTACTAAATGACGCGTTAAATTAATCTGATTCCTTCTCACTTTTTCTTAAGGCTGTTTATTTTAGTTTAGTAAATCGGTAATTAAATGGTCGATGGCGAAAAACTTCACTGCTCATATCGACAAAATAATAATTATGTGAGAAAAACAGCCTATAAGGATTATTTCAAGTGCAGTGAAAAGCCCGTTAATTTGAGATAATTATAATGTAATGTTTTTGTTTATTTGGGCGAAGTGTAAAAATCAAAAAAATATTACTGATTTATCCCAGTATACCAGTAACTTCTCGAGTATTCTCTCGACACTAAACTGCATACGCTCACCACGATACTGCTGTGGTACTCAACTCACTGACTTCTTAAAGTACATTCACAAATGAAAATTAGGTTTAAATTTATGGTTTATATTTTAGAATTAAAATCCTTGGCCGCATATTATGTTATGACTCCATTCTCTTTTCAGAATTTAGTGTCTCTAAATCCAAATCATAAAGCTAACATTGCAAGGTCCAAACTTTAGCTTATGATTTAGTTTGAGGTCACAAACTTCACCAATGAGAACGGGTCTAAAACGATATAGAAATATGCACCCATCTTATTATTTATTTAGTATTAACTTGGTGGATTCGGCCTTTAAACCAAATGCGATACAAGTAGACTGACAAAACTTAATTGCTGAAATGTAACCAATAATGCCAAGCAAATGGCAGTTTCCCGGCACACGGCTATCTGTTAAGTACCGCTCTAAGGATCTTGTTTTTGAAGCATTTACATAGCACAATCAAAACTAAATTTAGGTTAAATTAAACTTGCATTTATGAATGACTTACTTAAACCTAAACAAAAACCATAAACCTAATTTTCATTTGTGAATACACCTTTACTTCTTACTATCTATGTAAATGTCTTTCTGGCGGACTAACTCCAACTCTAACACAAATACTTCGCTTATATAGTGATATAATATTTACCAGAACATGCTGCAATGTCTCGATCGATATAACAATGCCGCGCGGTGCTAGATCTAGATCTAAGTTGTCGCTCTGTGACCTACAATTTGAAATGACAAGATAATTTTAATAAGCGATTTGAATTTTACCTTACATTTGCATATTTGAGTGAATCTGAAAAATATCTTTTATTATTTTTTCATAACCCCGAACTCAAACAACAATAAATATATATGGAAAATTGGGTAATGATCGGACACGCAGTCTAATATAAATAATTTATTTCCTGGCCTACGTTTCGACTGTACTACAGTCTTCCTCAGGGCTAGAAATGGTCAATGATTATAAACGGTAACGTGGACATCCCCCATATGACCCAATGGAGATAACAAATTGAAATGTATTAAATATAATGTATTTATATAATATATCAAGTCAAATAATTTTAAGCTGGAACTCAAAGAAAACTCAAACAACTTTACTAAAAATTTTAAAACGTTCTGAATTTGAGAAAAAAACGTGTACTCAAAGATGTAAGAAAAATTTTTCTTTTCTGAATTTGAGAAAAAACGTTTTAAAATTTTTAGTAAAGTTGTTTGAGTTTTCTTTGAGTTCCAGCTTAAAATTATTTGACTTGATATATTATATAAATACAATATATTTAATACATTTCAATTTGTTATCTCCATTGGGTCATATGGGGGATTTCCACGTTACCGTTTATAATCATTGACCATTTCTAGCCCTGAGGAAGACTGTAGTACAGTCGAAACGTATGCCAGGAAATAAATTATTTATATTAGGCTGCGTGTCCGATCATTTCCCAATTTTCCATTCTGCTACCAGTCGATCATCGTACTCCACAAATAAATATATATTTCTGTTTGTGCATCACCTCACGTAGCCACAGCGGCGCAGTAAGCAAGTTCGCAGTTCGCCAACCATGCAATATTTATCTGTCAAGTCAACTCGAGTTAATAAAATTCGGAAGACAAAAGGATACGCGGAACGGAGACAGAAATTTTATGATAAATATATTTTTTTAAATTTCGTCATTTCGTCAATAGCAATATTTACCATTGAAAAAACTCCGCCCATTCTCTTACTATTAGACTCTAGAGTTTCTATCATAGGCGTCGTCTTGCACGCACTGGCTGGGGGCTCGCGGATAAAATGTTATAGGTACCCTCTCATGTTACACTAGTACTGTTTTTTTATGAAATAAGTGTTTTGACTTATTGCATTTTACATTAATATATTTAGTGCATTTTTTTGTACTGAGTGCATAACTTGTTTTCTATTAATATAATCAGTGCGCACTAGATGAGTTTCATGTATACTTTTCGAGTGAACTGAACATTACTGACTGCGCATTTTCTTTCTCTCTGTCAAATTCATAAATTTGCAAAGTGCCTGTTTAAGTAAAATGGATATAAAAAAGTTTGTTAATAATAGAAAAATTATTTGCTACGTTCTGCCTATTTGACAGTGACAGTTAACAAACTTACACTGGGTCCTGGAATTTTGTAACATGCTCCGTTTAAAATGCACTACGCATGTGTATAAATGGAAACCGCTACCAGATTTAAAAGAAAAATGAAAACAGTGATGTAGAGATGAAATGTACAGCCCGTATTTGTCTAAGTATTTATTTTCGGCCCGTATTTAAAAATGAAATAAAATAAAAGCATGAATACACACTTTGTTTTTGGCCGGTATCATAAGTCCAAGTAAATTTACTTTCATATTAAATTTAATCAATTGAACAAATTTGATTCAGTTTTCATTTTGTCAAGCCAAGGTATTAAAATAATTGAAGTCAAAAGATTACGCAAAGAACAAGCATTGCAATTTAGAAATTTTAATACGTGTTTTTCATTCCGTGTAAATTGAACAAGATTTAAAGTGATTGTGAATTACTTTAAGGTTCTGGAAATGCGGAATCCATTTTAAAGTAAATGAATTCAGAAAACGAAACAAGAAAACAACAAAAGTAAACCGAGTAACACTTTTTTGAACTTATAAAGCCATGGTAGAGAGAAACCACGTGCATTTGTATTAAAATGAAAGATATATTGAATGATTGAATTTAGAAAAAAAAAAATTCTTTGAGTTTTTTTAATCAACCAAAATTGCTACATAGTGATTGCTTAAAGCAAGACGCTCAATACTCCTTTCTCATTCTCCTTTACATTTGTAACTATGTTTAATTGAGAGAAGATAAGCACCTGGGGCTTTGGGAATACAATCGGAATTATTTCCCGCAGGAATGTCAATGCCGGAGAGACTTAGGAATACCTAAGCGCTATGCGTCGCCTTTGGGGCTTCAGCAACTTTCTTCTTCACTTCGATATTCTGCGTTCACTTCGCAGCATACTAGTCTAATATTACAAGACGTGGAATTGTAAGTTTTGAGCGATATATATTCGCATATTGGTAGGGGAAGGTGGGAAGGATAATTATTAAATAATATATCTTAAGCATACAAGGAAGGATTAGAATGTTCGTAGAAAACTGAAGTTTGTAATATTATATAGATAAATTAATTAATTTAAACTTCTACAAGTATTTTATGTACCAAGGGCGTTACGATGATGATAATACCAGGAGGGCGACGAAGATTTAGCCCGAGGGTCTTAGGCCCATACAAGATTTTATGTCTCACTAGAATATGTGAAATAAGTTTTCATTTATAATAATTTTGAATACAATAATGCTGAAGCTTTGGCGTTGCTAGGGATGTTGTTTAATTGTTTTGTTTATTATTAACATTTATTTATTTTAATCAAAAAGCGGGCCATAGGCGTTTAACATTGGAAATCAGTTTTCCTTTGCGTAAAAGTGCCCACTTTTAGACAAAAATGTTTCAAATAAAACTTGTAGATGATTAAATTCTATGCCTAATTCATTAAATTGATTTTTAACATAGTATTAGATAAATAATTTTATTTCTAATTCATTGTATGCTATTGTTTAGAACTACGCTCTGTTCCATTTAAGCTTTTAAGCCATTCGGCAGTTTTAAGTAAACTTGTTTCTTGTCTTCAATTTCAGCCAGAGAGGTCAAAACTATTCCCTATTCTCTGCAATATGAATGGCTAAATACCTAAAAAAAAAATGAGGGGGGGGGGCGGCGAAATTTTTATATAAGAACAAAGGCGGCTGATAGGTTAGTATCGGCCCTGCAGTTAGTGCTAACCAACGGTGATGTTGCAAAATTCTACTTATTATCTTTGGTTGGAGCTAATTGGAACTTAAAACTGTTGTTCGCATCACTTCTAACCTTCAGTTTAATTCTTAGCTAATGGTTAATAAACTGTCACGGGCAATGTCATTTAAAAAAAATACACCCCGTACTCTTCTAAAATAGAAATTGTTTGCTAATTTAACCGACGTCGTAGCTCCTATACTTCTCGAGATAGCAATATCGTACCACTTAAAAAGAACACCCTGTATATATCAACAATACAACAAGACGATAATGTGTTCCTAATAATCCCAATACAAAATAAACCTCCCCAAGCATGTTTCGTATTTCCCATTGGCGTAATGAACATAATTTCCATGTTCCCTATATACCCCCTGGCATAGTTGGTTATTCATACATTCGATTTGACCGTAGGATTCGGAATTATGCATTGCGTTGGCGTTCGCCTTACAGTACATCCGACTCAGTGTGCTGTGTTGGATGCTATGTATGACAAGGCACATGTATCGCCAGTTCCAAAACAACGTCAACCTTCGACCAACCGTGGATTCCACGATATGTAGGGACTTTATCAAGTAAGCAATGGAAACAGTGAAGCAAGTCCATTTATTCGTACTTTTAGGTTTGATTTACATTAGCGGTACAATAACGGTATTATACTTCTTGGTCCAATGTATTTTAATGAACCCATTTATATTTACGTTCTCAGTACGATGACTGCCCAGTGCTATTTACTGATTTACATTAGCGATACGACCAGGGTTCACTATAGTTTTGTTTATATTGTAAAAATATTGTATATTATACTAACAGTGTAGTATTTCCATGCAAGGGAGAGTGGAAGGTTGCGTTTGAAGAGTACGTGCATTTCAAGTTGACGTTCATGCCAAAATCAGCCGAGTGAAAGTAAACGTATGCTAGTAACTGATTGACATTTGACATGTTTTTGACTTTTTCATATTTCTCTTTTAGTTAAACAAAAATGTAGTCAAAATGAGCTAGAAATGAGAAATGATTTTACATATAAATTTATCATTTACTGAACAAAAGTTCTCTGCTTATAACAAAAACGTAATTACAGATTATTACAGAAAGTACATAAAAAATAGTATCGTTTGAATTTTCTTCATTTTCTTCTTTGAGAAGACTAAGGACAGTTAAGCCTCATTTCCACCGAATGTTTTAATGCTGAATGCATAATAACTTGTGCATAAGGCTTAACGCATTATAACAATTTACTAGGATACCATTTTCAGCTACTTTGTTTAGTGACTAATGAGTCGATTCTGTTCACATCTGTAAGTCTTACAGATCTGTAAATCTGTAAAAGCCTGACAAAAACACATCTATTTTTGTTGATTATTATAAAATTGTACATAAGAGTGCAGGTTTCGTTGCGGTTTTGTTCATTATTTACAAATTTACAGATCTGTAAGATTTACAAATGTGAATAGAATCGACACATAATTCGACAGAAATGTCATATTTTTTTCCTTTTTATTCTTAACTCTAGCAGTTTGTTTGTTTTAATATGTCATATACTTATAAAATACACTGACAGTTGACAATTCAGATTACAAAATAAAGAAAGACAGATGACAGTTATATATGTCCATCTCACAATTATGCTTAGTCATTACGCCTTAAACCTTGGAGTTTGCAAACTTTTGTTCTTATGCATTGCTCTTAGTTCTTAAGCATTAAGCCTTACGCATAGCTGGAAATCGTAGTAAACTTTGCCATATGATAAACATTTTTACGCATTGCGCTTAGTTATTAATTATAGCTCTTACGCATTAAGACAATCGGTGGAAATGAGGCTTTAGCCAATTCGGTATTTGTGAAATTTTTAAACATTGCACGATATTTTCTACTTTTGATAAAGACATGACATATGCTCCACAAACAGTTATAATATATAAAAGTGAAAACTATATTGTCATGGTATTTTATTATGTTCGTACCATCGTGGTACCGTCTAATGTAAATGCCTCGTTTAATTGACACACCGTCATTGCACCGTCAATGTGCCGCTAATGTAAATCAAGGCTTAAAATTTCAATAAGTCCCCAACTTGATGTACTTGTTTAGATATTCCTTATTCGCTTGGGGACTTCCCGGAATTCTGCTGGGAGCCAGCGTTTTAGTCCAATACAGAGAAAAAGCTGGAAAGCTATGGGACACCAAATCCCTTTCCAGTCTCAATTGCTGGTGAGTAAAATTTCATTTATAGCTTCACAAAATATCATTCAGATAACACAATAACTGTAGCACTAAATATCATTACATTATTGGTACTTCGTACTATTGCAGTACGTACTTTCTTTCTGTTAGGTTTTTAGACCACAATGCATATATCTATGGTTTGCTGGTGCCGTCATCCGTTTTGGTATTCGTGACGCTGACGTATTTAGTGCGAGCAGCTGTGGTTGCTCGTTACGTGGCCAGTATGCAAATCGACAGACGAACTAGGGACAAGATGCGACGGAAAAGGACGTTGCAGCTTTTCCTTTTCACAAAGGTAGGTCATTGCAAGCTATCATATTAAATAGTAGTTCATATTACTCAATAAAAAGCATAGGCGTGCGCAGAACTATACTTTTGGGGGCGCCAAAATGAATATGTATAATTATTATTATTATTATTATTATTATTATTATTATTATTATTATTATTATTATTATTATTATTATTATTATTATTATTATTATTATTATAAATAAAGTAATAATAGTCGGCTTGGTGGCTGAGCGAGCTAGCGCACATCTCGTAACTCGCAGTGACGTCACCCGAACCATGGTCCGTGCGTTCGATTCCCGTCGACCGACAATGTGTGATTTGTCGTAAAAAAATAAATACAGCTACTTGTATTTATCACACTCGGATGCTATAAGCTGGCCACTTATACATCTTAAATAAATGTAGCAATGGCTGAAATCCAACCGGCAGTACGGCAATGGTAAAACACTGCGGCTCGGTGAGCCCGTTTGGAAGGGTAAACGGCGACAGCTGTATTCAAGCCCTAAATAGATAGAATAAAGTAATAAATGTAAATGGAGTAATTTATTTTACCATTATTACTTCAAAATATTGAGAAAAAATAACAAATAAAATATATATTATAGCAATATGAACAAAATAATAATATAAAAACTTTGTTCTCTTTCCGCTGAGCCTAGTAAAGTAATACACAATTTACTTGCAAAACACATTTATTTATAATTTTTCAAGGCATTCCCCTCCACAATCATTACATTTTTGCATCCGTGAAAACCAATCTCTAAAGCATTTTCTCCAATCTTTTGCATTTGTTTCTTTATTTAATTTTTAAATACGTCAACAGCTTCTTCGGTCAATGTAAAACGTAAACCCCGTAACTTATCCTTTACACGTGGAAATAAAAAGAAATCATTAGGTACCAGATGTGGACTATACGGCAAATGTCCAATTATTTCAATGTTTTGGGCATTCAAATAATCAGTCGTTCGAGCAGCAGCGTGCGGCCGAGCGTTGTCTTGATGCAAGATAATCCTTCCCCGTTGACGTTTTTCGCAAACATTTTGGAGAATTTAAGGCAAACAAACGGTAGTGTACCATTCATTCAACATTAACAGTTCGACGATCCTCCAGTGATACAATGCAAACATGTCCAATAATTCCAAAAAATGTGGCGACCATCTTTTGTTTCGGTTTTTTCGCGAATAACTTTTGTTGAAGCTGACTCATTCTCAAAGACCCAAACTGCGGACTGTTGCTTTTTTGAGATCATAGCAGTATACCTATGTTTTGTCACCTCTAATGAAATTGTACACCAAATGAAACGATCCACTGTCAAAGCGATCTAGTGTAAATCTGCACCATCTCAAACAGTTGTCTTTTTGACTGGAGTCAAATTGTGGGGAATCTAACGAGAACAAAACTTATGTACCATCAAATGTTGGTCTAAAATGATTTCAATTGCTTTCACACTAATCTTTTATTTAGAAACCGTCACTATAATTAACCTTGTAAACAAATATATTAAAATGTCAAACTAAATTTGTTTCAAAATATTGTAGCCTGCTAGATAAGCTCAGTGGAAAGAGAACAGCTTTCATATTAATATATTAGGGGGTGCCGGGCGCACGCCTATTATAAAAAGGGAATAAGCAGCGTTTAGATTCTCGAAACTACTAGATAAATAAATTGGAACCTGCAAGATCCCGAAAAAGAAAATTGTAATCAAATAAGGACATTATGAAGTGAGGATGAGACAAAACAATTGCGAGTGTGACAACAAACAAACGCAAATGACACATCACCAGTTCAGAACCAAATAATTTCAAATCCCAATTTGAATTTCTTCTTTGTAATTTTTACTTCGAATTCCGCGTGCATATATTGTGTTTCTTGTCCACATTTCTGCACACATTTGTTTACATCGAGACTTTTGACATAAGATAACTGAAGTTGAAAAGCTTTTTTTGTTAATATTTCACAAAAACCTCCAAGACAATAACAAAATAATAACAGCTGAGCTTAACATGTGACTTTCAGCAACACTATGCCCATACGTAACTTGAAAATGAAATTGAAAAATTTGGACCTTGTTAGCTTGTAAGGTTAGAATTGGAAATTGAATCAAAGAAATTGTAAAAAGAATGCTAGCCGGTGGGATTTGAACCCGCACCCCTACATGTAGTGGTTAGAATACCCCACACCTGCATGTGATGCGGATCTCATACAAGCCTATGTGTTTAACTAACGAAAAGACTGTATAAGCCAGCGGATTTACAGCCCGGCCGTGGTGCAATTGGTAGCACGCAATAGTATAAATGTTGAGGATGCGGGTTCAAATTCCGCCGGCTAGCACACAATTTCTTTGATTTAATATCATTTAAAAATACTACATATTTCTACTATTTACTATTTAGAACTTGAAATTGGAGAATGAAATTATGATGTTGTTGATTCAGGCACACGTTCCAAGCTTTGACGCAAAGTAGAAATTCAAATTGGAAATTGAAATTAAATGATTATGAACGCCGCTTTATATTTAAAAATTGATTAATTCTTTTGCTTAGCTTACAATTTTGATTCAACATGAAATTATGCTGGTTTCATATTTGATTTTGAATGTACCCTAATGCTCGGCAGTTGTTATCCGAGATATGAGTTTTTCTCCAGCGAAAATTCTGTGGTTTCCAGCTTTCAAGATTAAATTCTATAATAGAACATATGTGTAGACGGATGCAAATGATTTATGTGAAAGGTATTATAAACGTAGCAGAGACCTTGAGGGTATAGCAAGCTTGAATATGAACGTGTGACACAGATAAATTGTTGAAGGAATGATAAGTGTTTACGCTAAAACACTCTCTTTCGATTTAATGAACAGTCTTTACTGTTTTCCCTAACACATACGATTCACAAGTACGCACGTCAAGTGTAGACAGAATAAAACACTCAGTTAAAAGCAAAAAGAAAAACATTTCATCAGACACATTTCAGGATTATTTTTAAAGCAATATTTGACAGGAGTTCTCAAAATAATCAGAGACAGAGGAGGCTCAAGTAAATTTTAATTTGTAAAATTAAAATTTACTTGAGCCTTGATATATGTATATATATATATATATATATATATATATATATATATATATATATATATATATATATATATATATATATATATATATATAGAATCGAGAGTGTCCAAAGAAAATTTATTTCTATTTTGAATTTTAGGTATCCACATAATTCGATTCTGTTACTTTCGTTACAAAAAAGACGAATACTTTTGGATCTATCTTTCTTATTTAAAATTTTAAATGATTTTATAGTAATCCTGTTATTTTAAATAAATTTTCTTTACGGATATCTTATCATTCTACTCGATTACCTGATTTATTTTTTATTAAGCACTGTAGAACAAACTCTGCAATGAATTCACCGCTAGTTAGATTAGTACATGCTTACAATAATTTCGCTTCTGCACTGTTATTGGGACTTGTCTTGTTGTGTATCCCTTTTTTGTAAAAAATAAAGAAAAAATAAAAAAGATTTTAAGAGAAAAAGGATTTGTACGTGCTCTATGAATTTTTTGTATGATGTGCTAAGACTGAATGTTTAAATGTACGAATGAATCTATTCTGTGCACACGAAATATAATAATTTATTAACACCTTATACAAAAATGTTCTGAATTAAAAACTGCATCAAATTAATAACCGAAGCCATACAAAAATTAAAACACGTACGATATCCTCTAAATCTTTTTTTTTTCAGATAACCCTCCTTCTTGGGTCAGTCATCGCCCTTGGCGCTCTGGCCAAACTCCACAAAACCTCCACAACGTGGATAGCCTTCAACGTCGGTCAAGGTCTTCAAGGCATCCTGGTGGCCATGCTAGTAACCTGCAACTGCCAGGTCCTTAAGATCTACACCAGATCCATCAAGTCTCGAGGAGCAAGGCTCATCACAGCAGCCACCACCAGTAGCGGAGGTTTAGGGGTTGTTCGAGGGGGCAACGTAGAAATGAGTAAGTCTACGAGTCTACAGTTATTGACATGGGAACCGACTCCGGATCCGGTGTAGAAATGTGTAATTTTTTGGTGGTTTGAGTTTTTAAAATAATAGTGTCATTGTAAGTAAATTTTGATAGTATAGCTGTTAATAGTAGCATTCGATTTACTAAAAATCTCAACTGAGCAGAGAGAACGGCTATTAAACTGAAGTGACCTGAGATTTGTTGCAAATCGAATGCTACTAATATCTCGGGGATCTTTCAAGGTCACCATTGCGCATGCAAAACGGAATACAAAAGTATTTTGTCGCGAGATATTAGCAGAGTTATAACATGAAAACAATAATCATCAACAGGATTTTTAACCTTATTAAGGTCCGCTCCTATCACCTCTAGTTAAAGTGACCAAACCAAAAAATTCTTCTTATCATCTTTGCTCAGAGCTAATAGACCATATTAATATCTCAATGCGCATGCTCAGAATGCACCAATCATATGCTTGGGAGTACAGCGAAAATGAAACCAATGTTATCTTATGGGAAAAATTGTATTTTTAAAGCAAATTATTATTTTATGTGGACGTAAATGAACGATAATTTTTTCTTACAAGTTTTATTTAATGTTTAACTACTGGATTCTGCCCTTAATATATATAAATAATCAATAAAATAAACATTAAAGTTTTAAAATTTTAAGCTCCTGTTTACTCTTCTGTCACTGACAGATAACCCCAAACTAATGTTTTGTAGTTGTGAGTCTTTTGTAAAGTGCGAAATATATATTTTTTAATTATGCCTGAGTACAGAGAAAATAAGTTAGTATTGCCAACTTAAATGGAAAAATTAAAACATTGTCTGTCACCCTGGCACGTTTTTTTCATTTCATAAATCTGCCGGCAGAGGCGCTATAGTTAATAATATGGTCTATTGGAAATTAAAACTGTTGCATCGCTTCTAATCTTCAGTTTAATTCTTAACTAATGGTTAATAAACTGTCATTTTAACTCGAGGCGGTAAGATAGGCCCTAATTAAAAAGAAACAGTGTTAAGTAAAAAAAACCAATTCATTCCAAATAAGCACTTTAAAAAATACCGCAAAATTCATGTTTTCAATATGACATATTTGAATATTGACTGATTTTTAATATTATACAATAATTTTAAATTTTTGTCGTCAATTTTTGCCGAACACAATCAATTTTGTTCGTACCAAACTATCTTATCCCATAAAGTGGTCTATATAAAAATATATTTTGTCTCATATTTTGATATACTTCTTGAAATCTTATGTACAATACAGAATACAGAGCGAGAATCAGATGTCTAGATTGCTAGATTTTATTCGGATTGAATAAATCTACTCCAGATTGCTCACTCTATCATTTTCAATTTACACGTATCGGAAACCAGTTCAGCAATATTCTCTCCAATGTATTTTTGATGATTTGATGGAATATATGATGTGTTGAAGTTTATTGGTAAAACCGATAGTTACAAATGTAAAATAAGCATATTTTTTATAATCTTTCATTTCTATTTGTCTCAGGATTATTTCGGTAACAAATTGTACCTACATGAATTTTTGTTTGTCTTATTATTGAATATTAGGGTGGTCCATAAAAAAAGGAAACATGTGAATATATAAAGGAGAAACATGGAAGTTAGTTCTTTATTTTTTCTTTTGTATTTATATCAGAAACGGTTTATTTTGCAAATTTTAATTGATTATAGAAAAAAATTACTTATTACTAAACCATCTCAAACCAACGTGAAAGATTCGCGTGTATCCACACCAAAGCCTCAGTTCTGGGTTAGGATTTGCGACAATGAAGCGGCACTTTTATTGATGGCTTTCTTTAGACTTTAGACGAACATAAAGACAGGTTTCTATTAACTATAATTTATCAGGAGAAAGAAAAGATGGTGGAATAAGGATTTCGGAGAATTTAACAAAATAAAACAACGGTTTATATTTACATTACAAAAATGGACACAAATTGGTATTTTATTACCTTATTCATCTATTTTTTACTTCCTTGTACATAGTAAAGGAAATATTGTAATCGCGAAAAATTTCGGTTTTCAGATCTCAATAGAAATATCCATTTTGACCATCTCTGAAACCATTTTGACTAATTTCGTCGTGACGTTTGTACGTACGTACGTATATATCTCGCATATCTGAAAAACAGTAAGCCATAGAAATTTGAAATTTTGTATTTAGGACTTCTATAACATCTAGTTGTGCACCTTCCTTTTTGGTCATTACATAATTTCTAGAAGTGGTACTTTACTTAAAACCTATAATAGATTTTAATGAAAAACTATTTTAAAATATAATCCAAAACTTTTCAAATTTGGTCGATGGGAATAACATAGTAGCTTTTGGTTAAAATAGGCTAACCGGAAGTGCTATATTACCTGAAGTTGTTAACAGTATTACTTCAATATAATGGTTTTATTTTGATTTTAGAAATAAATAAATAAATATATCATCACGGATTATTACCCATTGCTGGGTGTGCCAATCTGCTTTGTACACAGATATCGGTAATGATGAAATATTTGCACCGTGAAGGCGCTTATCAGGCGATACCTCACGGGCACTCATTGCTGGCGTGGAGAGTGCACCACAGTCAATTTTGTGTCATTTAAAATTCGAAATATTTGGCGTCGGTCGGGATCGAATCCGGTTCCCTAGATTCGTGACCTGACACTCCTGCACGCGGCCACGAGACCCCATTTTAGAAATAAATGCTTCAAATAAGAGTTTTAGAGAATTCTGAATGTAGCACATCAAGTATTATTAAATTAGCCCTTTGTATAAGCGAGATATATAAATTTAAAAATGATATACTTTTTGGTTTTTGTAATAAAGCTTGCTATGGATTAGGAAAAATATAAGAAAAAAAAACAAAATCATGTTAATGTCAAGTTACGTCAAATACGTGCAATTTTATAATTGGGTTTATAATCCATGTTGGTCTTGCATAGGTACAAGGAACAACAGATTTTTGTAAAAGCGCCGGTGTGAGTGTGGTGTGGTGACTGTCACTTGTCGCTGTGTAATTTCAGTCGACGACAATTTGGAAAAGCGAAAGTTTCCTCAATGCTGCGCATATTTCGCTTTGGTTTGGGTGAGCTTTTATGGGACATATGCGCATTTTTTAACGACCACCTTAATAAATATTTTGTGTTAGGTGTTTTACTGTATATATATATATATATATATATATATATATATATATATATATATATATATATACATTTTTCATTTGAAATGTCTTGTATATCACCTGTAAGGCGCCGTTATATTACAGAAAGTGTAAACTTTAAGAATGTAGAGTAATATTTCAGTTAGTTGTTTGTCACTTTTTTAAAATTTTCTTTGCGATACATACTTGAAATACTTTCATGTTTCCAGTAAACTTATCTGTTTTATTTTTGCAATAACTAGTTTCGAACTTTAAAATTTCTTTCATTTCATTTTCTAAATTCCATAAATCATTAATTAAAATAAGAAAGTTTATTCCTTATATATTTTTTACTGTTCTAATTTGCTGAATTAGTTTTTCTCCTTTTACATTTCTTTTCCATTTTGTGTAATTAGCACGCCTTTCCCAACTTTGGTCATAATTCAGAAATGAAATATTTTTTGCGTGACAAGAATAACAATTTAATTAAATCCCGGATCAAGGCCTACGTGTCGCTTGTAATTATCAATGACAAAAATATATCACCATTGATGCTGGCCTTACGTTTTTGTACAATATAAAAAGCTTAAATCCATGTTTGTAAATAGGTACGCTAAATAGATTTTGTAATGATATATTCTTAGAATGGAGCTATTCCAGAGTATATATACTTAGTGCAGAGATGACCAAAATGTCTAAAAAAAACTTAACATAACATAATGTTTGTTGAACTGATTTGAAATTTAAACAAGAATGTAAAAATTCTAAAATGGGTGCGATCGATCGAAAATCTTTAGATCGTGATCGTGATCTACTTGTTGGTCATCTTTGTTTTAGCAGAATTGTATATTATCATGTAATTACATTATTTGTTAAAAATACTAATGCGAAATATATTTTGACGACTGTTATTTTTTCAAAATGTGTAAATAAATTTTTATTAAAATAATGGCGTGGCTTTATTACTTGAATCCCTATAAGTTTCTTAAAGCATATATTAAACAATCTATGAGAGAATTATTGAACATAAAAATTCTATAAAAAGCACACATTTTATTGGCTGATTAATGTCTTGAACAAAAATTTTGGCGGTAAATTCAAAATTATTCTCAGACGTAGTCAGATCGGGTTACATCGTTTGTTACAGGCAAAAATAAAATTTTGACCATTATAGATTTTATTTAGGTACTCGTATAGAGATGCCATTATTACAACTAACATATTGAAGACAATTTCCTTAGTAAGTATGTCTAATTATTCCATATGTACATTTAATTCATACCCAAAGATAAATTTCACAAGGTAAGTACGTGCCCAAACTCAGATTAGTTTTACAAATTTCTTTCGACTAGTATAAAATGTAGATTTTAAATTTACAAAAACTGAATTTGTTATTCAAATATTCCGCCATTTAATATTGGGTTACATCGCCTTTATTAGTAACACCAGCTGTAATTCTATTAGATATTGGATCTCTAAGTCCTGCACATTTTCCTGTTAGTATTGTCCCACATGTCTTGCAAGGTAGATTTTACTGCACGCACTGAATTTTTACGAAGTTGCTTTTAATTGTGCCAAAAATAAACGGTCTCGATAGAAGATGACCCTTAAAATACCGGTCGAACTATTATCACCAGTCATTCGGCCCACAGTTTTTTACCTCCCGCTACCATTGGTAAGAGAGGTCTAGGGATCGAGATTTTGGTAAATGACCACGTTTTAAGGTCCCTAGAATCCAATTTTAACATATTGTGTGTGTGTGTGTGTGTGTGTGTGTGTGTGTGTGTGTATGTGTGTGTGTTTGTGTGTGTGTGTGTGTTTGTGTGTGTGTGTGTATGTGTAAGCATAAGTAAATATGCAGGTATGTATTTAAATTAATAAAAATTAACGATTCACAAAAATATTTAAGCTAATCCTCATTTTTGGATAAGTGAATTCTATTCTATCCCGGTATTTAAAATTTAATCTTCATTTTATTACAGTTCCGGTGGCTCAATAGTTAGAGCAACGCCTCATGTCATGAGTGCCCTCGGGGCTCTAGGTTCAAATCCCACTAAGGCACTCTGTAATTGGGATTTAATCCTATTGAGGGGTAGTTACTTGGGTTAGATTAGACTATATTTTAAGAAATAAACTGTCAAAATTAGAGTAAAATTCGCTAATCCAAAAAAAAGCCGATATAATTTTGTAGAATTTTCTAATTATTTATGTAGATTTTATAATTTGTTGAAAATGTAAACCGGCCCAACTAATATGAGTTTGGGCTCGTATATTTAGTGTCTTCTTCTTTCTATCTTCTTTAAGAAGGATTATTATGTAGCCAAGAATTCATATGGGACCAGGAACAAAGACTGCAAGCTGATGACATCGTATCCACTGAAATAAAAAGCGGATCCACTCTGGTAAGATTATTGATAACCTCACCCTCTGAGAAAAGAACGAAAGATAATCCCGAATTGTAGTATATTCCTTGGGAATAGTGTAATCCCAAAATAATTATTTGTCCGGGTTCCATGCGCAGAGAAATGAAAAATTAGGTATTGCATGTAATTTTCGATGACAAATATTTATGTTTATCTTTGGCTTGGTATTTTGTTCTCTAGTTAAACTGTCTCTTAATATAACTGTCAGTTCAAACGACATTATAGCATAAGTTGTAAAAATAACACGTGTCAATTTTTCGATGTGACATTTTTCGTTTTAATTGACAGTTATGTAAGTTAACCGGGCTATAATAAATATCTCTATCAAAATTCAAACGAAAAAACTGCCAGTTGTCAATAAAAATCGACAGTAATAACTGAAAATTAACCATGTTTCTGATTTTTTCTTTGTAAGTTTTAAAATAGGGGTAGTGTACATTTTTACAAACAAAAATATGTAGTATGAAAAAAATGGTTTTAGGAATTTAAATTATTTGTTTAAAATAAGCTCTCAAGCGCCACGTACTCTGTTTTAATTGAAATGATACACAAATATATTTTGCGGCCGTTAGAAGTACAAATACAAGACACGGTGAGCTACAGCTAGTCTCTATTGGAGACGGGAGTGGATATAATCATTTGGCGCCAGCTAATCACAGTAATAGAATTCTGCTTACAAGTCGAGTGCGCACTGGTGCGCACCTTTTTGCACTCAGCGTTTTCTTCTTGTCATTGAGTGCAAAATTTAGTCAGCTGATGCGTTTTTAGCTTAAGAAAAAGTTGCATCGTGCACTGGCTCAGTGCGATTTTTGTGCACTGACTCCCTAGGCAAGTGCAATAGTGTTAATGTAAATATGGCGGTTAAACAAATTCGTTTTCAGCTTAAACCGCACTGCTACTGAGGGTAGAACTCGTTCAGTGTGGACACGTGATATGTTGCACTCAGTGCGCACTTGCACTGTGTAAGCTGAAAACGCCATAACTCACAGGTTTGACGATAAACCACGATTGGAGGATCTTACCGCGGAGCCGCGTGCAAGACTTTATTACTCTCGGAGTCATATTTACCAATTGTATCTCCAAATGTCTTTCTTCATTTTATACTACAGGCAAATATCCATAATGTATGTTGACTTATTTTCTTCCAACGTAACGCAATATTCCGACGAGTATTACACAAAGGAACCAGGTACATACATACAACCGAAGGGTAATTTCTCTTCTTCGAGACAAATTACCTCTTTCACTTGTTACAGCTGAGTTAACAGACTTCCATAATATGCTCTATCGATTTTATACAAAGAGGAAGAAACACGACCATCGAGAGTTAATTTTGCAAAGTTAATTAATTCATGAATTGTTGGGAGATCATCCAGATTTTATTGGTTTGTAAAGTAGCTTTTTATTTATTACATTCAATCACCCCAATTCTTTAACAATGTTATTAACTCTTAGCATCATTGTTATTGTAAATAATCTATAATAATTGGCTTTATATTTGTTTTTGTTGATCACAATTTTGATAAGTTTTAAGCGT
This sequence comes from Harpalus rubripes, assembly GCA_963082715.1. Lineage (NCBI taxonomy): Eukaryota > Metazoa > Arthropoda > Insecta > Coleoptera > Carabidae > Harpalus > Harpalus rubripes. The sequence goes on along the minus strand of OY720460.1, from coordinate 22,757,335 downwards.
TTTTGTCACTGCAACCTGTACGATCCTTAGTAACATAACCCTAACTTAGTTTTCTAGAAGTAGTGTCCTGATCCCATTAGTCAAGCGGTACATACATCTTTCTTAGTTTAAGTCTCTGAGGGCTAAAGTTGGACATATTATAACAGTAATGTGTTCTAAAGTTTCTTCGTCTTTTTCACAGAGTTGACAGACACCATTTTCAGCTATACTAATCTTACATACATGTAGGTACATATATCAGAGGACAATGACTAGTAGGGATACTTACCATAATTGTAACGTTCTTTTTGGTGATAGCTATAAACTGTTTAGCGATTGTCGACGATGGTAAAATCAATTAAATTCGTGTGAACAATGCGTTGAATGGCATTCCAAAATAAGTCTATGGCTTATTCCTTATCCTTATTCTTCATATGGCTTTTCAAGAATCTATATAAAAATTCAGACTGGTAAAACGATAATAGGGGATTTCACCACTTTTTTTATAATTTAATCAGAAAGTATAAGTAAAACTAAGGCTATTGGTGAAAATCCGGTGAAAAATTCCTATTAATAAGCGAGTTATGGACCCCCGAAGTTTGAAAATATAGACGTGACGTCACGAATATAAGTTTTTATATAAAACTGTTTTCTTCGTGGATCTAAAATGTTTTTGAAATGTATGCTATTTTTAAATTATATTTATAAAAAACAAATTAATATTGTAACACTGTACAAGTATACATGCTTTATAATTCCAAGTGTATAAAAATTATTAAGTTTAATGCAAGAAATTTATATTCAAATAAAAACTGCTGTACAGGACTGGTATAGCCACGTGTCCGCTGTTTGAATTTGTCTACTTCCATTTGTAGTAGACTCCACCCCCTAACTCGGTATTCGTTATATATTTATAGGTGGTCTTTTAGTTGCCAATCAAAATAATATATATGGATTTCAAATGATTAACGAGCTGCTAAAACAAAAACCGCCTTATTTCCGAAGTATTTCAATTATATCATTTTATTTCTTTATTAATATTCATTATTCAGCATCTAATTTCACTATTTTTTACTAATTTGTCTTAATTCGATAGAGATGTAATTCCCTATATAGATCCTTTTTTGCACGCTAATCTGTGAGCTTTTTCATTGTCTAAAATTCCTTCGATCCCTGGTGGTAGGGTTTCCAAATGCCCTACATTCCTACAATTATTGCTGCTATGTGACCCACGTCCTACATTTATTTTCAAAAAGTCTACATCCATTAACAAAATGTTCTAGTTTAGGGTGACTAAAATTTGATAGGATTATAATTCCAGACTTAATGCTTTTAAAGCAGCCTGGTTGTTTGACATTATTTTGATTCTTGCTCCAACAAAACCTTTATTTAAACCATAGCTAACTTGATTATTAATTGGAACGAAAACTTTAATCCACAATTTTATGTTTCTAGGTAGTTTGACTATTGACCGCTTGTTAAGTCAAACTGGGACATTTTTCAATTAATCACAAGAAAATAGTAGTTCTAATTACAATAATTTCTGTAGTCGTTCACGGAAGAAAAACATATTAATGATTAACTATTTCACATTTTTCTTACATTATATTAAAGTTTTTATTATAGCAATCCACTCAAGAAAATAAAAACCATAAGTATTTATTTTTGTCAACCTGAACTGAGCGAAAAAACTATTTGCGTTATCTTGAGCTACCAGCAAGCCATTTCACTAGATTAATTCGTCCATGTGCGAAGTAGACATCCTTCTAAGTTAAAATAAATTTCTAGAGCCCCATTAGCGAAAGAGAAAGTGTAGTGCAGTGTTATTATTTTTAATTTCATGTGTTTTACTGCCTAAAAATTATAAAATATTACTCGTAACATTTTAGCAATTCAAAATTAAAATAAGTCAAAACATTGGTCTTGTCAACATGACATTGTTCTTGTCAAAATGACATGCGCACACAAATCAGCTGATTCTAAGCACGTCAAGGTCCCTCGAGTCACGTGTCTGCTAGCGCCCTATACGTAAATTAATGTATATGAGTCATAGAATTTTGTTTAAATATTAATTAGTCCGCAAACTACAAGTGACTGAAGCCGATTAATAATTCGAATGTAGTATCCGGTCTGCAATTTATATTATTTATTCTAAAGGTGTATTCACAAATGAAAATTAGGTTTATAGTTTTTGTTTAGGTTTAAGTAAGTAATTCATAAATGTAAGTTCAAATTAGGTACCTGAAAATTAGTTTTTATATGTACAGACATCTGTGTAAATGCTTAAAAAAACAGATTAAAATATAGGTAAAGCACTACTCAACAAGACACCTGTGCGCCGTGAAACTGTCATTCCCTTGGCATTATTGGTTATATTTCAGCAGTTAAGTTATGACAGTCTCCATGTTCTTCTCGCATTTGTTTAAAAAGCCGAATCCACCAAGTGGATACTAAATAAAGATGGGTGTATATATCTACGAGTATATTATTTCAGACTCGTTCTCATTGGTGAAGTTTGTGACATTAAACTAAATCATAAATCTAAAGTTTGGACCTTGCAATGTTTAGCTTTATGATTTGGATTTAGAGATCCTAAATTCTGAAGTGTGAATGGATTCATTACATAATATGCGGCCAAAGTCTTCAAATCTAAAGTATAAACCATAAATCAAAACCTAATTTTCATTTGTGAATCCACTTTAATAATTTGTCGACCACTGCTACGTCACGCACCAAATTCTGAATTTTAAAAATGCATTTCTCGCTTATTACGTAAAATGTTTAAGTTGCGTTTGCACCAAAATTCTTGGTCCGTTTCCCAGAGAAAAAAAAATTTGGCTTAGGACCCCAATGAATGTAGTGGATAGGCTAAATTTCCTTAAATTTATTGTTTATTTTAAAATGATCAGAGAAAGAAATTGAAACTAGTAAAACCATGTTCCGTAAGTCAACCAAAAAACCAGTATCTTGATTCCGGGTACACCATGGTTCCTGAATATTTTTATCTATTTCGGGACAGATAGCATGTAAAATTGACACAATCTACCAAAAATAAAAATTAACCAAATGAATGATAACGTTGAATATGACAACGAAATTGAACATTTTATTACATTTAATGCCAATAATAATAATAATAATAATAATAATAATAATAATAATAATAATAATAATAATAATAATAATACAACCAACGATACAACAAATATAAATAATGTTTTCATACTTACATCTAATAATTATTAGTAATATCACTACTACTGCTGTTTAAAAATTTGACATTGACGTATATCATTTGATTTTGTTATGATGATGTTTGAAGGTATCGGTAGTGGGGATAAAAAACCAGAGCCGTGGTCCGACATTTTACCAACCTTTTTCAGGAACCGAGTTCCGAATAGAAACCGGTAAATAATTTCAGGACTTACGGAACACTAAACCGTAAACCTGACGTTTTATACGACTCTTAAACAAAAACGGCATAATAATTCCATTGATATTTCATTTCGATGCAATATTGTCAATGTAGCATGTAATGAATAAGCTCGGGAATAAGCCACAATTATTATTTTGTTCAATTAATGTTTAATTCAATGTTATCACCTCAATTTTCCTTAAATAACTAATGTCTGTTCCTTTATGAGGTACATTGAACTTACAATTTAATTAATTAAAAAACTAATAAAGATAGATAAGGTAAGTAAAAAAATTCAATTACACCACATAGCAAATAATAAACTATCCACTATAACATTTTGACCCTTAATGCGCTGTCAATAAAATCCGTAATCCCGTATCGTAATGGCGCAGGCGTTAGGATTAAAGTAGCTATATAGCTCTACCCTCATGAAAAGCTCTAGTGGCATGCCGACGCCTACTGCGAAGGTTTGTGCCGCGTGTTGTTTTGTTTTGCGTTGCTTTTTTTCAGGAAAGGATCTTAGTTGTGATTTGTTTCATTAAGTGACTTGATTCTTTTATATTTATTATTTAAACTACTAGTTTATTATGTAAGTTATGAGTAGATTGAGAAGTAAAATCACTTTTCACGCTTTCAGGCACTGTATATCATGCTGAAATGCTTTCCATGCACAATCAATGAATACCTGTACCACAATGTAACTGATGAAACGTAATAGCACAAAAGGAGATGCAAGAATTTATTTCCGAATGAATATATAAACAAATATTTATAAGAATTTATTTAGGGAATTCGACTCAACAAAAAAAATATTGATTTATGTTTAGTTTAGATTTATTTTCTTATTATTTGTTCAAGTTGTTTATATACTTCTCTAGCGAATATTTGTTTAAGTTGTTTATATACTTCTGTAGCGAATAAGTACACATTCATTAGTACCAACCATGTAAATAAAAATGAATCTACAAACTACAATGAGTATTATCATATAAATTTAAACCAGATCAACCAACTGAAAAAAATATTAATTAAAGATTAATCGAAATCAGAAATAAAAAAAACAAACAAGTAGTACAAAATAATCAAAATTATAAATAGTTTTCTCTAATGCTTTAGTTCAAAAAATATTAATAATCTTTAATCTTTAAATAACCAATTATCAAAAACTTTACTAACATTTTCTTTGTTTCGTAATAGACCTTTTCAATTTACCGGCTATCTCTATCGCTGCAAATAGTAAGAAAATGGCGCGAACAACTACCAGTTGGGCTGTCAAACGAAACGTCAAAAATATTGCAGTCATTAAAATACCTTTATTCTCAGTGAAAATTTGCATTGTTAGATATTTTAACTTCAATAAAAGCTTTTGTAACTCCTTTCGATAAGATTTTTTAAAGTTATCTGAGATATTCTCACATTTTACGTCGAAATCTTTTAGAAACAAACGTCATAGATCTCAGTTGTTCTTACAATGCGCAGATCCCCGTGCGCACATCTTCTATCTCTTTAAATTGAAAAGTCTATCAGAATGTCACATTTTAGTAGGCATATTGTTCGAAGGAGCTTCATTCTTAAACCATATTCTATCTAAAAAATCCCTTATTGGAAATTGGCAAATATTTTTATAAAGAAATAATATAAAAGACAGCCTCAGCAGAAGGCAATTCAAGCACTCGTTCGTTCGCCCACTCGCCGCTGCGCGCTTGTCAGCGAATTTGTAACTCATTGCCTTCTATAACTTATGTTTTATTATACTATTATTCGAAACTCCAATTTCTTGTTCGATTTAAGAAATTTGTATAATGATTTCATTTGATCCAGTTACTGGTAATAAACAAACAATTGAAAAATTATAAATCTACAGTTGTTTAAACATTAAAAACTATAAAATATAAGTATATAACCCATTTTAAAAGTTAAATAATACATTATTTAAATTATTGCAGACGCGTTGGTGGTTCTACACAATTCCTAAACTTCATTCTTGATGAAAATTTCACTTCCTTGTAAAATGTTTTCTTAGAATACTTTTTATCGACTGATTTTAAATTAAATTGAAATAAAATATTAACACACCAAGAAAAATCAATAGCCAGGTTTAGATGTAGTCCCCATTTAATTGGACAGAACAAACATACATCAACTTTAATTTACCGAAATGAAATGAAACCACAAACATTTATACTTCATATTTGTACAAGAATGACAAATATGAATTTCATTTCCAACCAAATTAAAAATCATTTAACTGATGAAAATTTAAATAGTTATTTGAGAACCACAACACCGACAGAATTTGTAATTGAATGGAGAACTATATTGCACTGTGTTTATCAAATGTCGGTTACCGTGGTTGTCTACATCTACCAATTAAAAAGTGAATAACAGTAGTTTTACAAAAAATGTAGAAAGATACATTTATAAATCAAAGTTTTTGTAAGGGGCATATTTAAAAAAAAAACTTTATAAGATTTATTCCTTTATTAATATTTTCTTTCTTGAAATTAGTTCCGCATATCTGACAGGATCAGCACTGTCTCAGACAGATGCACGATTAAAATGAGATAGAAATACTGCAAATTCTTTTAAGAAGTGTAGAGACTTCGAAAAACACGATTGAAACATCTAAGATATTAAGTTTCAGATTCCAGTATTACAATTACACAAACTAGAACATTATTTAGAAACAACCTAAATAAAGGAAAAGACATAAATGCTCAAAATATTCAGCTGAGCATCTAGAAAGAATACCGAGGCGCTGAAGAGCTATTAGGTGTCGACTTTTTCACTCTTTCTAATTCAGAAAATGGAAAATTTTTGGCTACTGATGGATAGGAAAATTTATACGATTATTTTTTGACATTTCTTACCACCAATTGAATGTTCCATTTTGTGCCACGTGTTTTAACCAATCGTGTCATTATTATATTGAGAATAAAGCTCTAGAGATTATTCCCGGGGAATAATCTCTGTAACTTTTGTTTTTGTTGGCATATGTCCGATAGTAAGTAAAATGAGCGAAAAAAACCAATTCTGTGCCATTTCTGATCATGAAATAAACCAAAAAAATATAGAATCCATTTCTAGAAATACCATAAGTGTGTTCTAGTGGTCAAAACAGACTTACCAACTGACGACAGTAGATAGCGCTAGAATAGCACGACAGCTTGATTCCGTTGTTTGAAACTTGCAGATTAAAAAATCTGATGTGGTCAACACCAAACCTCCCGCTATTTAATATTTATTAATTTATATATATATATATATATATATATATATATATATATATATATATATATATATATATATATAAATTATTACTATTTTATATCATTGTAAAGCTAAAAAAATTCTCTTTTCAACGGCGTAACTTTCCAATATGGCGTCCATATAAAAATTAAAAGTTTGACATCAATCCTCGAAAACCAACATTGATAAAAAAAATTGAGCATCGCCAGTCGAAAGAACATACAAAAGTGCCCTAAAGATGTGCAAACCAAAATCCAGTATAATTTCACACTTCCAAGTTATTTGCAAAAATAAAAAACTGCAAAATTTACATTTTCGCCTATATCTAGTGACCTATGCATTTTTTCGCAAATAACAAAATACCATTAAAATGGTATCCTAATGGGGCAACTTTTGTCTAATTTAACCAACCTCGTAGCTCTTACGGTTCTCGAGATCCCAATGCATTCGTACCTTAAATGGGACACTCTGTATATATATATATATATATATATATATATATATATATATATATATATATATATATATATATATATATATATATATATATAGATATACTTACATATTTAGTTATTGCGGAAACTGTATTAAGATCCATTCCATATAACTAGGGTTCTATTTACTATTTTCTTTTTAAAACGTTACTGTTATTAATTTGAAATGATTAGTTCTTTGACAGTGACATTTATCTGTCAGTTACATACATTTAAGATATGAACTGTGTATCCAAGGAGATTTGCTTTTTTAAAGCGTAGGCTCCGGGATTAAATTTATAGATAATTTTATGAATTTATCCATAAAATATATAGAAAAGGTATTAATGCAAATCTGTAGAAAATTTAATAATCTTTAATTTTTATAATAACATTAATGAGCTTCTAGGAAAGTGCCATTTCCGGTTATCCGATTTACACCAAAATCTAATGGGTTCTTTCCATTACAGAAAAAGTTCGAAATACAAGGTTTCAAAATTTTCTGAATGATAGTATTTGAGTTAGAGTGGAGGATCCATACACACATACATACACACAGACATCATCGTGAAAATGTTAAAATTGGATTCTAGGGACCTTAAAACGTGGTCATTTAGCAAAATCTCGATATGCGATTTTTAGCACGATCCCTATACATCCCTTACCAAGGGTAGCGGGAGGTAAAAATAATCTAATTAAATATATTTCGAGAGTTTTTCTCAAACTTGATGCCATTGGCAATAGCCAATACCCTACGGGCTTTCGTGACTATTCTCACTCTCTTGTCATATTATTACTGATAATATGCAAACAACGCATGTTATTGCCTATGAATAGATACCACAGAGCATCGACGTAGGTCAGCTACACATCACCTCTGTGTATGTATATCCAACCGATAACTGCGGTTTTCATTGTGTGGTATCTACAAACACCATATTGCTATATGGATCAGGATATACTCAGGATTAATGACAGATGAGGTTAATTTGCTAGGAATAAATGATGTGTGACAGTGTTTTTGTTCGTTAAATGTAAGAGATAATTTGCACTGTTTCTGGAGTACCGCAAGGCGCTAATCTTGGTCCGTTATTATATTTCATTTTTAATGATAATACAACAAATGTAATTAATAATAAAATAATAATTTTCGCATTTCAAATATGGAGGCTAAATTGTGCTTTTTGAAGGGTACCGCAAGTCATTCTATTTGGTCCATTATTATTATTGATTTTTATAAATGATTCAACACTGTAATTAATAATTAAAAAATAATTTAAACTGATAGCTTGATAGAGAGGCTCAATTATGTTGTTTGAGGGATATCGCAAGGTTTTAAATTTAGTCCATTACTTATATTATTATTATTATTCTTCAATTTTAGCAATTGTCGTTAATAATAAAAACAATAATTTTCACAAATGGTTGATTACATTGATGTCGCTCTGATCGCCGTCAACATGGCAGCTGAGAAACATATCAAAATTACTAATAATTCGTAATTTATTATTTTTATTACCTATAAATAAAAACATAGTAAGTAATGTATGTGAAAACTGAATTTTTATCAGCTGTTATAATAGGGTCATACCACAAGTTCTAGTTTTACAGAAATATTTTTTTAAAGTTTATATAAAATTGGCACACCCAGCAATGGGTAATAAGCTGTGATGATATATTTATTTATATAGAATTTTAAATGACGTAATAATTTTGCGACCGTATTGTCACCTACCGAGTAAAAATGGAACTACATTTGACGTTTATGTCATTGAAACTTTTGGAGTATTGCCTTATACCATCTTTCTTTGACATCTTGAGGCATAGTATGAACAAAAAATTATTTTTACTTCTCATCGAGTTGTTCTCGCAGGACGTCACAGAACAATATTGTACAACCATTGTAATATCTAAATCAACATAAATTGTATTTATTTATAATTTTTATGTAGCATATTTCGTTATTTGTACTAATTAAAAAAAACAATTTGTTGCAAGAATGTTGACGTTACTTTCAAAATATTGGTTATGTAAGGTTATGTTAGAAAAGTGACAGATCTGATTCATGTACAGTACAGGGACGAGTACGTGTGTGCCTCACTATCGTGTATTTGTGTACAAAATTATGACGTCACAAAATCAGACTCAGAACCTTTATAAAGAAAACCATGAATTTAAAGTATAATATTATTTGATGTATATATGCATAATATTAAGTAAGTTTTTCTTTTATGGAAGAAAAATCAATATTTTTTTTCTTTTTGTTATGACCCCATTGGCCTAAGTGGACCGCCATCTGATGTTAACAAAGCTGAATTTTGACGGTGTTTAGCACATTTGAAACACTAAACCAATATTCTATTTCTTATAATTTGCAATAACTGGTTAATGGGGCAACCGTTTAACCGAATATTTTGGACAACACTAGAAGAACTTATTAAAAAGTTATACTTAACGACATTTTAACACTTGTTTATTCGATTCAAAATAAAAGATGTAGGTATTATTTTTCTTTAATAGTCATTGTGAAAATTACAAATCATCGAAATAAAAATAAAAAATGGTTAGTATAAGAACGAATTAATGTATATAGCAATCTACATAAGTAAAAATGGTATTGCGAAATACTTCATATTTCGTTTGTAAGTATTTCAGAAATATTTCATTCGATATATAATATAATCTGTGTTGACACATACTAGGAAAGTATCTGTTTCTTTTACAAACATAATGTAATTTCTACAACGGGTCTAAAAATACTCCATGAAATTTTATGTTATTTTTCGTCGTCATTGATTTTAGCTTGTTATAATGTAGTATTGTGAACCATTGATGTTTTCATAGAAGGAAAGACGGTGGAAATATGTTTATCAATCAAGTTTGGATATTGATCACTATCGTAATGGAACTTTAATGTCCTGAATAGTTGCTTTGTCATCATATAGTGAAGGTTAATAATTTTCTGTTATTAGCAAATAAAGGTTTAAGTAATACTCGACATGTTTAAATTAACAACTTTTTCTATTATGACTATGTAGTATGTTAAATATATGAATATTAAACTTCTCTCTTTGATATTTTTAATACACTTCTGCGGTTTATGTTCTCTGAACCTTTATTAATATTTAATATTTTAAAGTTTTCCTTTGAAAGTTTCTATGTTTTTTTTTCTAATTTCGTTGAAGTTAGCACACGTGGGAATAATGTAAAATATTACCTACGTTGAGATATTTGAAATATCATATAAAATAGCTGAAATATACTAGGCAACGAAAGCAACGAGAAATACGTAAAGAAGCATTTAAGTTTTATCGAAAAAGCAATGAAACTTTTTTAATTTATCAACTTTAGATAAGTTCAAGTTATTCAATGAAGTAAAAACGTTATTAAGTGTATTGCAGCGATAATCAATAAGGCATATGATCTTAATCAAAATAATAATAATAATAATAATAATAATAATAATAATAATAATAATAATAATAATAATAATAATAATAATAATAATAATAATAATAATAATAATAATAATAATAATAATGTATTTATTTGTTATGTTATTTTACATACAAATTTTACAGAGATATATCTGTTACATGCAAAGTAGTTTAGTGACCTATGCTGCCACTCGGATTCATCGAGGTGTATAGATTTTTATTAGAAAATGACTCGTATGAGATTCGAACGCGGTCCCACACGAACTACTTGCTATGCCAGGCGAGCACTCTTGACCACACGACCCTTGATGACCGTCTTAATGAAAATTCGAGAAAATAAAACTGAAATATGACCATTTTCTCCAAATCTTCTAAATTTTAAGATTTAATTTTTATACAGTTATACACATTTCAACGCACTGATTCCAAATTTATTTACAAACTTTATGCATTTCTAGGTTATAACCTAAAAATGGGTGGAGATACGAGCCTGGTGGGGACTGCACCATTCGATTCTACGGACAAAATTACATAAGTACACCAGTTTTCATGAAATTTGTCTCATTAATTGAGTTTGCACAGCCAAATAACTGAAATCCCAGATAATGATCAAAATCGTTAAAAATCGCAATTTTTACGATTTTTCGCCAATTTTATATTGCACTAAAAATTGTGCATATTCTTTACATATTTTGAAAATTTGTATATTTATGTAATTTGAGTCTACGTAAATTTAATTTTTTATATCCAAATTTGAACGCAAATATTCCAGTGCCTAAAAGAGATATTAATTTTTGGTTTGACAATTGCATCTATAAAGACCTTATCACACTACAATCATATATCTGACTTTTTTTGCTGACTTATTTTGTATGACCAATTCGATCTATCACACTGCAATTTCAAACAACAGTTTTCTCTGACTTTTATTGGATTTTCATTCTTGAAGTTGGTTATGATACGGTTTCTTTAATGACAACATATTTCAAATTTGAAAACAATAGAAACATAATGCAATTGTCGACAACCATAATAATATTATGCGCATCAAACAAAAAAATGTCAATTTCTGACGTTTCTGCCGTGTAGAGAAGTCAGAGATAAATAGTCAGATGAAATTAAACAGATTCCATTTCATCGTCAGATACCAATTCTTGAAATATGAGAATTTTCTCACAAGGTGACATAAAATTTCATCTCACTCTCATCTCATTTCATATTCTCTCACTTTTTTAATTCCCGAAACAAAGTGAGATATATTTCACCTATATAAATGGCCATGATTTAGTAAGTGAAAAATTAGACATAAAAGTGTAATTTTTGACATTGACAGTACTACATTGCACTCTTCTTTGATTACCTTTACATATTTACCGTGATATTCTTATTTTCATTTTAGCTGGTATTGATAATGTTGCCATACGCAACTACTTTTTCTAGATTCATTGAATTTTGAGTCCATAGGTCTCCGTAGTCCGTGTCCGTAGTGTAGTGGTCTGTGTTAGGAAGCCCACGGACCAAATTTTCTCCGCCCCTACGCTTACGAGTGACTAACGTATAGCTAAATTTTCTATATTAACTATATTATTATTACCGTAATCGAACAACTACAAATAAAATGTGTTTTACTACGTATAAACGTATTTGTATATTATAAGTATATGTAAAATATTTAAATCGGGCTGTAGTTATAATAGCTAAATGTATGTCATTTCCCACACCAAGCTGAATGAATACCCACGAATCAAAAAACTTTTTGTTGGACTCCCTAATGCTGATCTAGGACTTAGTTGGTTTGTTTAAATTGTCACCCAAGCGATTCACAAAATTTTTATTTAGCCAAAATAATATTTCAAAACTTTGGTTTGAAAAGTAATTTCTGTATTTTCCAAATGCTTTAAAGCGGCAGCTACTTCTCTTTCGTCAACCATGATATTTGTAATAATTTTATTTATAATATTAGTTAATATAATTTAGTATTAAGCAAATTTCTATTTAACATTAGCGAGTGACATTAATTCTCACAACCAAAAAAGTGGGGAGATAAGTTTCACGTAGTGAGATGAAATGTAAAGTAGTGAGACGACAAAATTATTTCAAGAATTAAAGAAAAAATCTCACTACGTGACATGTTAAATCTCACTGACATCTCACTTTTCAAGAATTGCCCCTCAGGATCCATGACTTCCTTGTAGTTATCACATTGGAGTAAGTTAACCATATGAACCGAAGTCATGGACAATGCGTGAAAAGTCAGAGATACTACTTCTTGTGTGATAAGGCCTTAAGATGTTATTGTAAATTTCATGAAATGGACATCCACTTCATGAACTAAAATCTCATCCATTTCAAGTAACTATTCACTTACTTTTAAAAAAATACCAACATTACTTAACGCACAGAACTCATCAGGAATAACCTTCCCGAGTTTTCCTAAAGTTCTGTGCGTTACATGACGTTATTGTTGGTATTTTTTTGTCAAGGTGGCAGATAATTTTGACATTACGCTGTGAGTAGCCGCGTCATGAAGTGGATCTCCTTTTCATGAAATGGTTGTCCATTTCATGAAATGTACAATTACCTACACCTTATGTATACCACATATATAAAATTATAAAAAGATTTTTAATAATTTTACCTAAAATTGGATATATCGAGTTTTGGGGGCATAACGCAAAAAAAGTTAGATAGTTGCGAATAGCAGCAATTTATTTTATAGAAGGGGGAACTTCGTTACTATATGTAAATCCGGCCTCGGTTGCATTCGAATATTCTTTACTAACTAAAAATAACTAAACTAAGTCAAAATAAACTCCTGGCAATAAATTATAACTTTTCGTATGCTCTCACCAACTTCTATTTATACTGAAACACTTATTTTTCTTTGAAATTCTCACATTGTCCCATATACATATATAAAAAATCTTTTTCCATAATTCATCGCGAAATGTCAGATATATTTCGCTTTTTGCTTTCTATATTTTGTTCTTAATCCGTGAGTTGTCGCAGACACGTTTAGCATCAAACTAGGACCATAAATAACAATAATTACGCAGTGTGTAGAGAGTACAAAGCAAGGATAATGTTATCCTTCACCCACATCCTGCGAGTGCCACATTTGTAGCATATATAATGAGAAGTTACGCAGTATGTACAGGGGCAGAGAAATAATACATTCAAAAGGGTTAGATTTAAATGTTCCTGCATGTAAAATGTGGTAGACATTACGCCAAGGTGTTATATTTAGAAATGTATTACTCTTCCCCTACTTCTTGTTTGTTTTATAATATTTGTGCATTAAGGCTGTAAAAGTGATTTTTTGGCCGATATGTAGTTTGCACCCGAGGCTAAAATCGAGGCCAGAAAATCAGATGAAGCTTAAAAAATATATGTATATTATTTTATTCCCATTCATGCCTTTTTTAAGTAAGGTAATCTTCATAAAAAATTCTATCCGTGGGGTAGAAGCGTACACCAAGTTTGCATTTTTAGTATTTGCCTTTCGTCTTCGATGAAATACTATTGGTATAATAAAAAAACATTCTTCCCAGAAATATACGATGTAATAAGAAATCCTCCTCTACGTCTATATTATGTTATACTCGTAACTAGCAAATATATTTAAAATTCTATGAATTTCTAAAGCTGGAGTCTTCATACATTTTTAAGAAACATATAATGGAACGATAAATGGCATTTTCTTCTATAGGACTTATTATAGTTTCCTTCTTTATTTAAAAGCAAGTTCCTTTCATATGACTTTGAATGGAAATTCTATTATGTACACGCCATTACAGTTAACGAAGGAAATGTATAAAAAATTCCTTTTATTAGAAATTTATTACTCACCATTTCAGAAGAAAATGTTAGCTAATTGCGGAATGTAGACCTGAAAATAAAAGAAAAATATTTTGAAAACGATTTGTTAAAAATGGGATACTTCGTTTCGCGTAAAATAAATAATAAATTATTGATTTAGATAAGGAAATATATTGTACATAATCGAAAATATCACCTGTCAATTGTCAATTGTATTACTCTTCCCCTACTGCTTGTCAGTCAAATTTGTATTCTGGAAATAAAAGTATATGGCCTCCGAAATATTCAGTTCAAAAAAGAAACAGAAAGTATTTAACTGAGTGTATATAAAGATGATAAATCATGTATTACTTTTCCCCTACTGCTTGTCACTCAAATTTGTATTCTGAAAATAAAAGTATATGGGTGCCTAAATATTCAGTTCAAATAAGAGACAGAAATTATTTAACTGAGTGTATAAAAAGATGAAAAATAATCTATTACTCTTCCCCTACTGCTTGTCACTCAATTTTGTATTCTGGAAATAAAAATATATGGTCTCCTAAATATTCTGTCCAAAAAAGAAACAGAAAGTATTTCACTGAGTGTATATAAAGATGAAAAATAATGTATTACTCTTCCCCTACTGCTTGTCACTCAAATTTGTATTCTGGAAATAAAAGTGTATGGTCTCCTAAATATTCAGGTCAACTAAAAACAGAAAGTATTTAACTGATTGTACATAAAGATGAAAATAGCAAATAAAATCGATAGATTAAAATGATTCTTAACAATGTTTTTGATTTCAACTTCGTAATTTTTAATATTATAATAATGTAGGTAATGGTATATTTTTACAAATTAAATATTTAATGGGGAATCGGGCTCTATCCTGACCGAGTTCAAATAAATATTTCGAATTTTAAATGACACGAAAGTAACCCCTGTGGAACAATCTCCACGCTAGCAATGAGTGCTCGTGAGGTGATGTCTGCTAAGCGCCCGCACGGTACAAATATGTCATCAACATTAGCGAAATCTTTGTACAAAAGCGGATTAGCACACCCAGTAATGGGTAATATGCCATAATATTTAAAATACTCGTATTTAATATTGACAATTTGTCAGAACAGTCGGCTATTTTCTGTTTGGAACGCAGTTGTCAGCATTAGTAAATATGTAGATACGTATATATTTAAGTTATTTAACAAAAATTAAATGGCGGGAGGTACTGCAACAGTAATACCTATACGAATACAATTTTATCCATTATTGGCGTTTGTAATACTGATATTTCATTAGTGATAATATAAAAGATTACCAGAATTTCTTGTTACACGTCATTAACCAAACCTAAAGGAAAAGATGTTGGTTCGAAGAAAAAGGTTCAATATCATCTATCATTTTTATAAGATACCTGTGTAAAGTGTTCCGAAGGATCGTAAAATAATAATCAATCTTCATCTACCACCAAAGGTGATGAATGTATGTTGAAATATATTGTACATACCACATTATTTATAAAGTTTACATCCTACATAAAAAGGAAAGTTTGCCATTATTTTGATTGAAAAGGGAAGTTTCTCTAAATCGGCCTCTCTGTAATTTGAATTTTTCTCTAAATTGGTGTATTTAATTTGAACTTTTTATTAAACGAATTAAATTATTGCACATTTGTCATCAATTTCAATGAAATTCATCTCTCTATAAATCAAATTTAGGTTCAATTCTTACACACGTTCGTCCTCTTTTTTAGAGCCTCTACCGATACCGTTTACAGATTTAATTTTCATTTGAAAACTGTGACTGAAGCATCTTCGGTTGTTTGTGGGACGAATTTAGAAGGACCAAAATCAATTTCGAAAAAAAAAATTAATTCAAAAAGTCTGATGTGGCCAGCACATTACCTTCCGTTCTATGTTCTATGTATTTTGTACAAATTCCATACAGAAACATTGCAGTAAAATTATAACACAAACAATCGCACTTCACATTGATATTTCTCTATGAAAATTTTTAAAATTATATTATCTGTTTCCAATGTTATTGCATAGCTGGCTGCATTATGAAATTTAATTTCTTTATAATTTTTTAACTCAATATCCATTGAATATGAAGTAGGTATCAAATGCAGTCAAATCGTATAGAGAATAAAATATTCTTTAATAATAACATTGAATGTGAAAAAATGATATTTAACAGCGTTTTTTCAAGAAAAACTGTTAAAATCTTCAAATGAGGTTACTTCCGGTCGGGCAATTATAACCAAAATCTAATCAGCTCTTAAAATAAAAATTATTATGAGAAATAAAAGTTAAATGTCATGTCAATCATTTTGCTGCTGGTTGGTTCCGAACTCAGGCTCTCTAAGTTTTGTTTATTACCAAGCGCACACGCTACCACTATGCTATTTAAGCTGTTAATTGGTAACAATTTTTTTCAGGTTATGAATAACAATCATA
Organism: Harpalus rubripes; assembly: GCA_963082715.1. Classification (NCBI taxonomy): domain Eukaryota; kingdom Metazoa; phylum Arthropoda; class Insecta; order Coleoptera; family Carabidae; genus Harpalus; species Harpalus rubripes. Next base: position 22,740,519 of record OY720460.1, on the reverse strand, counting down.
AAATTCTACAAATTTCCTTATTTTTCTGATATTCTTTAATTAATTTTACTAATTTGGAATATAATCCGTAGAATTAGTACCCTCCTATAAGTACACTAATTTTCAACTTAAAATCTTGCACTGGGGAGATACATACTCTTTTTAATTTATGCAATTGTTTATTTAATTTGATTTTACTTTTTCAATTCGAATTCTCTATAATTCGAACAATTTCAAATACTTCTTGCGAATTTGATTTATAAAGTCGACTGTATTCCCAACACAATTTTCTTAAAATCCAAATAATAAATTAAATATATATATATATATATATATATATATATATATATATATATATATATATATATATATATATATATATATATATATATATTTTATGATGAACATGTAACATCAATTTGAACCCCCATTGTTTGAACAACAGCATAAATGTTGATCCAGTAAATTTGATGGTGAGGTACGGTCTTCTCTGCTCATATAATTATAATAGGACGTTATTGGGGAATACATAAATATTTAACAACCTATGTCGTAGTAAAGGTTATTAGTAGACCTTCAAGGCGATACAAACCTACAAAACATAAAGTGTTGGACGGTACATATGAGCTTATGTATTATTTATCAGTTTTCATCTGTTTACCACGATATTCAATTTATAATATGCGTTATTCACATTGGTTTGTGGAAGCATGGTGAATCATATCGTAGCAAACATATATAAATAATTTTGAATTGATGAAATTAAACTCAAATTTTTGCAAGAAGTACTATTTACTGAGTTCATTATTTCATTATGGACCTGGCTAAAGTCCCGAAGTGTAACAAACAAAAATAAGCTCACCTAACGCACAAAACTAGGAACGAGTTCCCGAGCGTGATTTTGTGAATAAGGTTAAGTAATGTTGTCTTTAAAGATTTTGTATAAACCATGCTTCATCGATACTTTAATGTTTTTACCTCCCGCTACCCTTGGTAAGGGAGGTTATAGGGATCTTGCTAAAAATCGCATATCGAGATTTTGGTAAATGACCACGTTTTAAGGCCCCTGGAATCCAATTTTAACAATTTCACGATGATGTCTGTATATATATATATATATATATATATATATATATATATATATATATATATATATATATATATATATATGTATGTGTGTGTGTGTGTTTGTCTGTGTGTGTGTGTGTCTGTATGTGTGTGTGTGTGTTTATGCGTGTGTGTATGTGTGTGTATATATGTGTGTGTATGTGTGTGTATATATATATGTGTGTGTATGTGTGTGTGTGTGTATGTGTGGATCCTTCACTCTAACTCAAATACTAACATTCAAACAATTTTGAAACCTTGTGTGTATGTGTGTGTGTGTGTGTGTGTGTGTGTGTGTGTGTGTGTGTGTGTGTACGTGTGTGCGTGTGTGTGTGTGTGTGTGTGTGTGCGTGTGTGTGTATGTATATATATATGTGTGTGTGTGTGTGAGTGTATGTATGTGTGTGTATGTGTGTGTGTGTGTATATGTGGATCCTCCACTCTAACTCAAATACTATCATTCACAAAATTTTGAAACCTTGCATTTCGAACTTTTTCTGTAATGGAAAAAGCCCATTAGATCTTAGTGTAAATCGGATAACCGGAAATGGTACTTTACTAGAATCTCAAAATAGTTTTTCTTATATAAAATTATCTATAATTTAAAGCCCGGAGCCTATGCTTTAAACAAACAAAACTCCTTGGTTGCGCAGTTATTCAAATATATGTAACAGACAGATAAATGTCACTGTCAAAGAACTAATCATTTCAAATTAATGATAGTAACGTTTTTAAAAGAAAAAAGTAAATACAACAATAGGAAAGGAAATCAATACAGTTTCCAGCATAAGTAAATATGTAGGTATATATTCAGATTAATAAAAAATAAACGATTCGCAAAAAAGCTAATTCTCATTTTTGGATTAGTGAATTCTATTTTATCCCGGTATTTAAAATTAATCTTCATTTTATTATCAAAAAAGGTAGTTACTTGGATCAGATTAGACTATATTTTAAGAAATAAACTGCCAAAAAGCGTAAAATTCGCTATTCCAAAAGTAAGGATTAGCTTAATTTTTTTTGTGACTTGGGCGGTAATGGCCGGTAGTATTGTGTTGGCCACACCAGATTTTTTAAAACGATCCTACGTTCGAGATTTTCTACTCTTTCTTTCATTATACGAGCGTCGTCCTAAAATTAAAGAAACATATTTCGTATAGTAATTGCTACTACTCTCCTGAATAACATTGTGTATATTTGTTTAAATATTCAGGGGCCGAGGTATACATTTTTGAGAGTTTAGCGTTTTAGAGAAACCAAAACACAATTATTGTACTGTTCCGCATTTGACCTTTTCCTCATATAATGCCAACATAACGCACGGTCGATTAATTAGACTCATCGTAAAATCAATTTATTATAAATAATGGATTTCCGCAATCGCTATAATGGCACTGTTATTGGACCGGAAGGGTCTGCGTAACTGCGTATAACCCTAATATACAAATTCAATAGCATTATTTACGTTAAATTAACAAAACTATTACCGAGGGTCTAAGGTTTCAAATTTCTGGTAGCAATTATTTTGAAAATCATTATTTATAATTAAATATGTTACAAATTTTACATCAATTAGACGTCGCTTTAAACATGACATATCAAGTGTATACAGCGTGTTTCACAACTTCGGATATAACTTTACTTTAAGGATCTTACAGATTGTTCATTTTATTTAGTCCACTCTTGCTATCTCGACTATTTTAATGAGCGTAAAATTATTTTTTTCAATTAGTGGTTTTCAAACTTTGGGTGTCAATTTTGTTATTTTCTCGAAAACTCCTTTTTTTGCCAGTACTATATGCTATTAAATTTTGTACCTGAAGTTGTGAAACACCTTGTATACAAGTGTCCCTGAAAACGAGCCCTACTTGAAAAACTGCAGAACGAGATACGAAATCAGTTCTTAGAGAAAATGCAAAAGTCACTAGTCTGTAGGTACAGACAAAAATTGAATTTTGTTTTTGTAACTTGTTTGATGCACGGTTTGACGTATAGTACGTGAATGACATATTTTAATTTGTATAAAAAGTTACTAATGTAGTATAATAATAAGTTGTTTTGGACAGTCCTTTTTACCTTCCGTCATTTTAGGTAAGGAAGGTATTGTTTTTGGTCAAAAAATTCGATGGTGAGTTTTTAATGAATTAGCACGTGTTAGAGTCCCTAGAATACGATTTTACTATTTTTGCGATCATGTCTGTGTGTGTGACGATTTTTTTTCTACGTCGATAACTCCAACACAACAATTCTAAAAATTATAATTCTTTCGCATTCCTCTTCGTTACATCCATATGAAGAGCTGATTAAATTTTTGTTATAATTGGTCGACCGAAAGTATTTATAAATATAAATAAAAAGTCATTATAAATATTAAAGAATATTTTATTCTCTATACGATTTGATTACATTTTATACTTCATATTCAATGGATATTGAGTTAAAAATTATAAAGAAGCCAGCTATGCAATAATACTGGAAACAGCTAATATAAATTTAAAAAATTCTGATAGACAGATGTCAATGTCAAGTGCGATTGACATAGTGTTTGTGTTATGATTTTACTGAAAATATAGAATCAATTCTAACTTTCTGTATGGAATTTGTACAAAATACATAGAACTGAGGGAAGGTAATCTCTTGGAAAATACATAGAACTGACGGAGGTAATGTGCTGGCCACATCAGATTTTTTAACTCGAATACTTGATTATATTTCCAAAGTATTTAATTAATTTGTTTGCTGTGTACGCGTTGAACACCCAAACATATATTTTATGTTTAATTGTTTAACTGAATAAAAGTTTCAATTCTCATTCACTTAACTTGCTCATATTTCATATAGGTAATAAAAACCATGCCGACGAACGACTAGACAGATTTTATAATTAAATAAGTTTCCAGACATGAAAAGGTATGCTCGTATAAAACAATAACTAAAACCATCAAAGATAATGATATAACTTATATGAAGATATTCACTAAAAATGTACAATAAATTCAGACTACGTATTTTAATTAATAAACCGCGGTCGTAGGAATTTTTTATTTACTATCTCCTATGGTTACCACCGCAGACAGATATTATACGAGTATGAATCCATGATTATTTTATGGCGGTCCTGAACCACACTCATATTGCACGAACTTGTAAGTGACGAGTGATCAATCAGGAATTGTATTACTAATGTAGACCAGATCACAAATTTCTGCTTTACATTTACCAATTACACTATGTACTTTCGCAAATATCATGAAGCCTTCATTGTTAAATATTCATTGCGATTGCGGTATTCATTTCATACTGTCATACGAAATGAGTAGTATAACAAGTCCGGATCTGGACCAACATAAAAGACAACTTTTCTTTTATTTATTTCTTTTTTTGTTGCATCATAAATAGTTATTTTTGTTCCTCTGTCCGGAATAAGTTGTTTTACATATCTCTAAATCGTCCCGAAACACTTTTTTTTAGATTAAGGCCGACAAAAAGTTTGGGTCTTTTATGGTTATAAGTTAGGATTATTCTGGTAAAATGTCAACTTATAAGTATTTCCAAAACAAGAATTAGCAAAAATTATACAACTTTTAATACTAAATTATTAATTGATTTTGCAATGCAAAACTAGTAAAAAAAGCTTGCTGATTATGCAGGTTATGTTTGTAAATTCATGTAATTTAAAATTGTAACCACACGAAAATTCCTAGTATATCAGATTTCAACATAAATCAAATTCATATGTTGCCACAGTTTTTTTTTTTTGTGTATTATACGTCCAAAAACTGTTTTACGAGTACTCATAATTAAAGGCCTCGCCTCATACTCGCACTCGAAAAGGTACAGTTTCTAGACTAGCGATACACATAATTATTTTTATACAAGACGACAAATTTCTATTTTATCAACGACGAACGGAAAATGTTAATTATTTTTCGCAAGGAGATAATTAATCTTTATCGTTGCATTACCTCCCCAATTTGTCGCTGCTTTCGTGCACTAGTTGGAGTAGCAGGGGCCTGGATATGTCGTTATGTACAGCCTCCCTTGCCATTTCATTCGTCATTACAGTGTGGAGTAGTGAGCACAGTGCGTTCGTTATTGTGATGTATTTAAAAAATAATGACTTTGTCGTCATTACCCAGCGGTCATTACGAACGCAATGGGCCCGTCCAAGTCTTCGACTTTTTAAAAATTACATGTCGCATATGAATTTTGAATATAAATAAATGAAAACGAAATAAAAATTGCTATATATTTTGTATACCTATAATAATGTAGTTAAAGTTTTTAGCGTAAAATGGTCGCCATGTTGTGACGTCAGCATCATTACAGTAGTCCAGTTCCCTGTGAAAATATTACTATAAACTAGACCATGTATATTTTGCTCATAAATTCGCGATTGGCTTTACACATACTCTAAAAAACATATATTTAATACATCCGAGTAATAAAAATAATAAAAATAAAGAAGCATAGTTAAAATCTGCAATAGAAAAAAAGGAAATTTGTTTCATCTACAGTAGAAATATAGTAAATAGTTGACAATTAGTTTTGCTTTCTATTGTTGCTGCTACTCTGACCATTCATTAAAATATTAAAGGTGCTCTTGCTATATGAGATATCCTTCTAGAATCATTCTAGTAGATAGGTAATCTATCTGATCCACTCTCATTTCTTATGTGGACAGTTACAGGTGATCTATCATGGCTGTGGTTTCCGAGGTGGACGCTCTGGCATCAGCAACCCGTATGCACGGCTTTTTGAACCTCTCCCGAGGTGTTTCCAGTCAACCTGAGATCGGCATGTCCGAAGAAGGAGTCTTGTCTTTGTTGATTGTCTTGGGGAGCAGTGTGTCTCTTGTAGGGTTGGTCTTCGCCTTTATCACGTACAGGTAGGAAAGAATTTATGTATTAAACACGTTTATTACTACTACTAAAACTTTTATGTCTCAGCAAAAATACATATACCAATTGTATAGTATTATCAGGTTGTCAAAATGTGTTAATGCAGCAATATAACTTTTACAGACATTCATAGTTATTTTAAGTCGTAAAAAGTAAATGCCTACCTGAAGAAGCCATTCAATATCGAAATAAATTAATCTATTTATGCAAATCTCATTATAAGGCGTGTTGCTTCAATAATTAAATGATAGTGGACAATAATTGCATAAAGCATTTAATGCATTTATTCACGATGTAGAAAATTTGGAATTAAAACATTTTCTGAGGCGTTTGAAAGCTTTTATCGGATTTACAGTTTAAGTTGTAAAAGTTTTGCGGGGTATTTACCAGTCGCCTGAACATTTATGTGAACTACAACGTTAAAGTTAATAGTTGACTTCACCTCATTTTATTTCCATTCAATCTTCTTCTTTCCTGTTTTTTTTTTTTTACCTTCCGTCACCTTTAGGTAAGAAAGGTATTTTCTTTGGTCAAATATTTGGTGATGGGTTTTTAATCAGTAAGCACGTTTTATAGGGTCTCTAGGTACGATTTTACTATTTTTACAATGGTGTGTGTGTGTGCGGGCGCGCGTGCGTGCGTGCGTGTGTGTGTGTGTGTGTGACAAAAGTTTGCTCTGCGGCAACTCTAATACTACAATTCCAAAAATTATAATTCTTTCGTATTTCTCTTCGTTACATCCATATGAAGAGCTGATTAGATTTTGCTTATAATTGGTCAACCGGAAGTACCCACATTTGAAGATTTTAACAGTTCTTGAAAAAACAATGATAAATAACATTTTTTCACATTTAATGTTATTATAAATATTAAAGAATATTTTATTCTCTATACGATTTGACTGCATTTTATACTTCATATTAGATGGATATAGAGTTAAAAATTATAAAGAAATTAAATTTCATAAATTAGCCAGCTATGCTAGAAACAGCTACTATATTAAGAAAATCCTGATTGAAAGATGTCAGTGCCAAGTGCAATTGACAGAGTATGTTTGTGTTATAATAATTTTACTGGAAATATAGGATCTTTTGCTAGAAACTTTCTATATGGAATTTGTATAAAACACATACAACTGCCTGCAAGTAATGCACAAAAAATAGAATCTTTTGCAAGAAATTTTCTGTATGAAATTTGTACAGAATACATAAACTGACGGAAGGTAATGTGCTGGCCACATCAGATTTTTTCAACTTCAATTTCAGAAAAATAAATTAAATTTTATCATCTACTTTACTTGACCACAGTTAATCTCAAATATTTAAAGCATATACAATGACTTTCACTTTTATGTGTACACTGCATCTAATATTTATATAAAAATACTTTCTAAAACTAGATTTAGTTTTTTTTAAATTAAATTTACTTATTCCAATAATGAATTTACCTTTTCTTAATTTGAATTTACCTTTTCTGATAATTGAATTTACATTTTCTGAAAAATGTGTTACTCTTCTGAAATTGAAGTTGAAAAGATATAGTATTCATTCTGCTAAATTACCAGCGTGCGCTAAAAACATACAATGTTTTAAGTCGTAAAATAGATCTATGACGTCATATTTCTATATAAGTTGAAGTTTACAATAGCAATATCCATTATCGTAAACTATTTCACCGCGACATTGTAACAAAGCCACGAACCTGCACAAAGTTCCATGTTATATCGCATAATATGTATTTATATGTAAAAAATTGATGTAAAACTTGCGTGCGACCTTCGCCCATGACATTCAACATGCAATAGGGGCAGCAGGGCGACGAAGACGACAGTTTAAAGTAGACCTAGGGCACGAAATCGATTTACCTAGCGCTACATTTCGCTGGAATTTGATTTATAGTGAGCAGATAGCAGTCGCATTAACTTTTAACAAAAGGAAAAATATAATATTTGTGTAAAAGCTAAAATGATTGAATATCGTGCTTTCTGTCAATAAAATGACAAACGTGTAATTCAGAATTCATTTGTAATATGAATGATAAGATAAAATTTTAATAATTTAACAAGAACAGCGACAATTGTATACGGTTTTGTGTAAATAAATAAATAAATAAATAAATATTAGTTAAAAGTATCAGTAATCTAGAAACTGCACTTTTGCAAGTGGGAGTATATTTTGACATTTTAGATATGGTGTGTTTCAAGATATTTGCAGATCTACCTGCCTTCGTAATGACACGGTACACCGCAAAACAGCATGGTATTTATGGTCCTATGCGTCAGAGGAGGATTAACAAAATTTGGGAAAACGATGTAGTGGCATTTTCTCAAAATCCCGCCAATTAATATACATGCTTTTATTTATAATTTGTGAAAATTTGGTGTAATGTCATATTCTTTTTTTGTATTTCTTAAAATTCAAGTGAAACGTTAAATTCCACACAAATATTTCGTGTGCTGGATTTATATTTTGTTATAACCCTGTCATGTTACCCGTCAAGCCCATTTAAGAAGCCAGCCGCTATGTAAGTCGAGGCAGGTACATTTGCAAATATCTGGAAACAAACTAAACATGCAATCGCAAAGCAGTTTCTGAACACAAGATTTTATGTGCCGAATTCTCCCTAAATCTATTAAATGAGTTTGATTTATTGTCAAAATATAAAATACTAGGTTGGTAACATCAACAAATGACAAGTATTTACAAACATAACCCGAAAACATTTTTAAATCGGTATAGGATTGCAATTTCTTACATTACAATACATTTTATATTAAAAGTTATAAAAAATTCTAATTCTTGTATCCTAAATTGACATATCACCAGAACAGTAATGCCAACTTCTTTTGTCGGCCTAGATTTGTAAATAAATATTTCCAGGCGATTTGGGGTAATGTGCCTGAGTGTCAGGTCGCGAATCTGAAGAACCGGGTTCGATTCCGACCGACGCCAAATATTTCAAATTTTAAATGGCACAAAATTGACCCCTGTGGTGCACTCTCCACGTCAGCAGTGCCCGTGAGGTGTCGCCTGGTAAGCGCCCGCACGGTGCAAATATGTCATCATCAGTAGGGATAGATGATGCGTTCTTAAACAACCAACCAACCACCCAATCTTATAAGGGTACGTTTATATATGAGGAAGGGTGGTAGCTTAAGCCAAACAGAGCACGAAACAGCTTTAAAAACAGGTTCTAAACAGCTTAGAATCAGCTTGGAAACAGCTATAAACAGCTTAGAAACAGCTTACAACAGCTATAAGCAGCTTGGAAACAGCTATAAACTGCTTAGAAACAGCTTCATAACAGCTATAAACAGCTTAGAAACAGCTTGATATATATATATATATATATATATATATATATATATATATATATATATATATATATTTATATATATATATTTATATATATATATATTTATATATATATATATATATATATATATATATATATATATATATATATATATCATCTATCCCTACTATCATCATTACCGAAATCTGCGTACAAAGCAGATTGGCACCCCCAGCAATGGGTAATAAGCCGTGATTATATATAAATATATATAAAATATATAACGCTTTTCATTAGAAAAGCAGTAGAAAAATTTGTTGTATATCAATTCGTCATTAAAACGCACAAAAATTGTTATTGAAGTCCAAAAATCGGCACTACGAAGGTTTCATGCAAATGCAATGTTGCAGACCTTATGATAATTATTGTACATGTAAGATAATTTGGGCAGCTGTACGATGTAAAATAGTAAATTACTATAAATAATATAAACTAATTTATTCCGATGTAGAAGTTTGAGATGAAACGCATAATTTTGAGTGTTCTTTGCGATAACTTCAATGTCCGACACTGACAGATATGTAAACATAACCTATAAAAATAAATAAACATGCATCTCGGCACTGAAGTTCCTTTTTATCACTGATATGGTAAAAAGTAAAACTTCATTGCCTTGATATATAAATAACTACCAATTGTCTACATTACTAAACTACAATACATCCTAGCTTAAACTATGAATTGTCATATCAAATTATCGCAGTCGTGAACAGACTTCATTTGCTTGAGACTGTACAATACTTAATAGAAATTAAATCTTTAATGTAAATAACTGGCATTTGTCTTCGACAAATGCAATCCCAAAATTGTAAACAAACCTTATCTCTCAATGAATTGCTTCCAAGTTATTAAGTGAATACCGGAGTTGTATTTCGCAACAGACAATTGTGTAATATAAACCAGGGTCGGGAAAAGGAATTAGTTTTCTCTGAATTAAAATTACATGACCTTCCAAATACGAGGGAACGTGAATCAGGCGGGAAATTAGATCTATGTAAATGGAGCAGTTTGTTGGAGTGAAACATTTATATATAGCGTACGAGTATATCACATTAGATGTTTCTGTTTATTATCTCCGAAAGAGTAGTCAGATTTGTCTGATGACGTCATCAGATAGTTTAGATTGTTTTCGGAGTATTAGTGGAAAAAACGGGGCAAAATCGTTTTATAGTGGGAATTTCAATATTCTAATATTTATTTAAGATTTCATGTTTGGTATCAACTGCTTAATTGCGAATGAATTATTAAGAAAATTTTAAAGATAAAATAGAAGAAATCATTTTGAAAAAAAAAATGAAATGTATTAATTGTATAATTAATAATTCTTTATTGTATATCAAGGTATTACAACCATATTACAATTGACAGATGGGGGTGAGTCAGTTTTTTTCTATTTTTATAACCTTACACTTGTATTTGTGGTGTTAACGAAGATGTAATTCACTGGTTAAAAATTAACCAGTGGTTAATTATTTGACCAATTATGAATGTTAACATACAACAAAAAAGGGACTTTTAGTTGTCAAATCAATATCTATTGCATAAAAATTTTAACCAGTGGTTACAAATTAACTACTGAGTTACAAAATAGGCCCGAGCGAGTCAGATGAATAACTTGTTAAAATGAGCGTCAGTATTACTTTTATATATATATATATATATATATATATATATATATATATATATATATATATATATATTTTATTTAGCGTATGGCTTACACAAAAATCACATATTACAATGAACAGTGGCGACTTGTCAGGTTAGGCAGGTGAGGCAGTGCCGCACCAGAAAAGAAACAAAGCTGTAAATAATGTAAAGTAGTATGTACATTAAATTTCAACTTATTCCATTAATGCTTGTCTTTATAAATATCAAAAAAATAATTTAAGCCACCATTATAACTAATCTGTAATGCAGTTCACTAAATTTGAAATGTTTCTCGAAATGAGTAGACAACGCTGTTCGAGGCAGTGCTTCAAATACAAAATGCAATTAGTAGTTTAATGCTTAATATTGCCTAATGTTTTTGATACGGCTTTCATTCATACGTGCGCTAGACAGTGCTTTTCGAGGCATTGCTTCAAATACAAAATGCAATGAGGGGATAAAAGATAGTTACTTTACTTTCCACACGATCCTAAAGACGCCGAGACCGTACATGAATACAATCTGGCTTGCGGCATGCTGACAAATTTTGTAAATAATTTATGACATCTACTGTACATGCTGCAAGCCAGATTAAATAACATTAACGACATAAACATGACATAACCTGTCTACCATTTTTATTATAATAGGCCCTGGTTTGCGACTTTGATACGTATGGCAGTAAGTATTTAATTCTTTTATTTTTCTCGTAGTTTTTATAGTTTACGTAGGGTTTTTTATTTTGAATTTTAGTTGAAAACAAAACAAGTGTAATGGCTTCGACTGGGGCTTTAAAAGATAAGAACTTCGAATTAAATGATAATAATATAAGGAATAATTCTGAAGATATTATTTTTTTAATTAACAAAAATCCATTTCATCGACTGTCTTATGAAGATAAACTGTTTGTCAAAGAATTAAAATAAACAGACCATCTCTGCTTTGTTCTGATCTTAGTACATCATTAATAAATATTGGAGAAGGAGGCAAGATGCAACTAACACCTGCTATAATAAATATAACTGGCTTGTCGGCAGTAAAGTACTTAATAAATTATTTTGTTGGCCGTGCATACTTTTTACTAGTACTACTAACATACGTAAAGATCATATTTCTTCAACTTGTAAATTAGTACTTTTAAGGAAGCAAAATATTTCTACCGAAATTGATAGTGCAAGAAAAATTGAAATTCAAAATTTTAATTCGAAGGTGGAAGAAATGTTTTGTGGTCTGGCACTTTATTTTTGTACATGAAAGGGGAAAAACATGCAGCTGCACATCCCTAAAAATATAACTTTCAATTATAAGGCATTTCTCTAGATGCCATGCCTCACCAAAGTTTTGATGCACAAGCCGCCACTGACAATGAACCTGTTATAACAACAAATGCTTGTATTATTGGCTTTTATTTTAATAGTGACCAATACAGGAATACTATTTCACCACTTACAATTTAACAACCAATAATGAAACCATCGTGAAATCCACACTTCATAACCGCAAAACCCAAACAAACCGTGCATACGTTGTAGATTCGCAGATTACGTTAATAGTTAACAGTCGTGCTAATTTTGAATTGATGGTGCAACATTCACAATGTACAGTGGCTGACAGTCACTGATAATTGGAAATACGAAATACTGATTGCGTACGTAGCTGCTGATACAGAGAGATAAATTGTGGTGCTGACAGGAATCAAATCATCTCGCGTGAATATGCTTTGTGACGGTGTGGACGCAATAATAGCGATTGGCCAGTGTTCGGTGTATTTTTTCAATATAAAAACTATGTAGATGAGATTAAATTCATTCGGTGAGCCAATGTTGTTGTGTAAAACTGTTCCATTTAATAGTGAAATAACCAAATAACCCTTAGGGTTAGTTTATGATGGATTTAATTTACAAATTTAGATTTATGAATTTAGACATAATTTAGATTTAATGCACGGGTTCATAATGAATTTAGATTTATAAATTAATCCAATCAAATAAATGATAATCTGCAATGATGTGCTTTTCCAGCAAAAGATCATATATTTCCAGTAAAATTATAACACAAACATACTATGTCAATTGCACTTGACACTGACATCTTTCAATAATAATTTTCTTAATATAGTATCTGTTTCCTTAATTATAACATAGCGGGCTAATTTATGAAATTTAATTTCTTTATAATGTTTTAGTTCTATATCCATTTAATATGAAATATAAAAATAAAATAAATGGGAAAAAATTATATTTGGCATTGTTTTTTCAAGAAAAACTGTTAAATTCTTCAAATGTGTGTACCTCCGGTTGACCAATTATGATTCAAATCTAATCAGCTCTTTATATGGATGAAACGAAGAGAAATATGAAAGAATTATAATTTTTGAAATTGTAGTATGACATATATATATATATATATATATATATATATATATATATATATATATATATATATATATATATATATATATACACATATTCATACATACATACACAAATACAGACATCTTCGTAAAAATAGTAAAATCGTATTCTAGGGGCCCTAAAACGTGCTTATACCTTCCTTACCTAAAGGTGACGGAAGGTAAAATGAATTCCATACCTAATTTATATTGTATATCCATTATCAATTACATTTACTATATAAATTACCTACTTTTCAAATATAAAACTTTGTAAATCTAGATTACAAATCTATCATGAACCAGCAAATGCATTTATGAACATTTTATATTTGTAAATTGAAATTTATAAATCTAAATTTATAAATTAAATCCATCATAAACAAGCCCTTACTGTAAAGATACAGGTACATACGACTAAATAAATTTAGACATTTTAAGAGCAAATATATAAAGGAATTCTTATGAGGGGTTAAATTTGTGGTTATGTTAACAATGTTATAAAGGTAATCCTATACAAATAAATTAATACCTAAAGTGACAGAATAACTATGACTTAAATAATATTTGTAAATAAATTTACAAAATTCATACGACCTCACATAACATTTTATCATTTCACTAATGTACCAAAAACAATTGTGCTGTGAGGGTCTTGTTGGAATGAATTTCTAATTTTTTTAAAGCTTTATTAAAGTGGTAAAAAATAGTATATTATTACGCGCTTCATTTGCAATTATACTACATATTTTCATGCACAAAATATATGAAGTTATTAACACGCGCAAGTAAAAAAAAACATTAATTGTCAAAATGCTATTAAGTGCATATCCATGTTAAATTAGAGAAATGAGTTAATTTGCAAGTACATGTATTAAAGAGTATTAATGTTATATATTTTAATGATTAATGTAAAATGTAATACGAGTGCATTCTAATCATAATGAAGAATTATAGTTGTTAGTGTTCGAAATTTAGGTTAAAATATAGATACCTATTTGCAAATTATGCTGGGTTTTTGCAGACAATTAAATTAAATTGTAAAACTAAACTAAACCAGCAGAAACAATTGAAACTTAATTAGGAAGTTGGCTGTTTTCAACTTTTATGCCCGTATTCATAACAGTCCGTAAGAAGGGCAACGCTTCGTTATATTGAAAACGCCCGTAATATAGCATTTTTTTATTTATTTGTTATCTATAACAACCGTAAAATCCATCGTAATATTTTTTTCGGCAATACGTATAACGGGGCGTTAAATAAGAATATTTTCATTTGCTGATATTAGGTGCGTCATTTTTGACATTAACATGTCAAGTGTACAGTCTTATAATTGTCATAAGATACGTTTAATTATAATATTATTTAAGGATATTATTAAATTACTTAAATACAAGTATTGAAAAATGTCATCTGTCTTATCGATATCATCATAATCATCTGCTGCTTCAATATTATTAACATCACATTGACTTTAAATTTTACATGAATTTTTGTATGATTTTTTTCCCCAGATATCTCTTTACTATTTCATATTTTCTGTATTTCACATTGTCTATTAAAAATATATTTTCCTTTTGTCCTTTTCTTCACCTGATTCATCTTTACAACCACAAAATGTACAAAATATTGTCAAACCAGATCATTTAAACAAATGTCAGTGTCAAAGTTGAAATTTTCACACATAACTTTTTGTATTTGTTTGACCTGTTGTTAGTATTTAATATGAAATATCACTAGAAATTATTGAAGCGTTATATTTTGTTTTTATTTTTTGTGAATACTCTGTTATATTTAACAACTGTTCAATTATTACGGTTCGTTTTATTACGAAGAGTTATATTGATTTTTATGAATACGGACAGTAGTTTAATTTTATAATTACGTAGTCTGGCGCCGCGCTTTTATTATATGCCTAACCTAACCTAACTTATGAAAATGTGCGTCGACAACAAAGTTTCTACAGAGAAGAGCGACGAAATACTAATTCGACTTATTCAACAATTTACGAAACGATTTATATACATTTGTTAAGTGAGCTGAAAAATAATTTATTTGGATAAAGATTTATAAGATTAATTAAAAAATTTAAATAAAGGGCATTTTATAAGCTCATTTTATGCTGCGACTTTTCTGTAGAATTTTCATGCATCTAATCCGAGAGTAACTCTGTATGGAATAGTAAAAACCGCATCAAAATCCGTTCAGTGGTTCTTGAGATTAAGTCTAACAAACTATCACAGACAAATAGAACATTTCCGCTAACTTTATTTTATGCTATGTAGCGATTTATATATTTTTGTCATTGATAAATTTTAACATTCTTCAGACAAGTAAATATTTCGGATTTCTTCGCTAAATCACGGCAATCAGTCGCATGTTCGTTGTTGTTGAAAATTCACTGCCGCATACTTTGTAGAGCGCGAGCAACTTAACAACTGAACAAGGAGCAAGGCAAAGGCGACTTGATCAATATGCTCCCGTGTGGCACTGAAACATGACACCATGATACCGCACCATGTACAGTGTTCCAGTCCATGTACTTGTCACTGGTGCGAGAGATGACAATGAAGGCTCACACTTAATATAATAGAATAAATTTTGTAAACTGAATAAAACTCCAAAAAGGAATAAAGGTATCTAATTTCTGTTTGTTGATACTTTCTTATTATTTGATAGGCTATATATAACACACTAGAAAATATGATCTATACGGGTGTCCCAGGATGAGCTTACGCTATCGTTATTTTAAAAACTATTCAATATTATTTTACGAAATTTGGTATCTAGGGATTTTCCAACATGCCCGTTTCAGCTAAAATATTTTGCAAAACAGTAGCGCTTCCGGTTTTACCGAAAGTAGACCCTAACTCTCTTATTTTAAATCGAATGTTATATTTTTTATTTTACCATTGAATTTTGCAGAAAATTTTACATAAGAAACCATAAAAAAATTACTCATGATCAACCACTTCCGGCGTAATTACACTTTTTTGATTTTTTTACTTTAAACGGCCACTTTTTTATAACTTTATATCTTGAGAATTGAAGCGAATTTCTATAATCTGCAAAAACAGTTTTATAAAGTAATCTTTTGTTTACAACAATATAAAATAATAATCGACAATTTTTGATAATTGTAATTTCTACGTGAACGTAAAGTTGAAGTTCACAAAATTCAAAGAACTCATTTTTTTTAAATGGCCTTCCGTCACCTTTAAGTAAGGAAGGTATTGTCTTTGATCAAAAAATTCGATGATGAGTTTTTAATCAATAAACACGTTTTAGGGTCCCTAAAATACGATTTTACCATTTGTACGATGATTTCTGTATATATGCATGTGTGTGTATGTGTGTGTGCGTGTGTGTATGTGCGTGTATGTATGTGCGTGTGTGTGTATGTGTAAAACAAAAATTCCATCTGCGAAAACTCTAATACTACAATTTCAAAAAATATAATTATTTCATCTTCTTTACATCCATATGAAGAGCTGATTAGATTTTGGTTACAATTGGTCAACCGGAAGTACCCTCAATTGAAGATTTTAACAGTTTTCTTGAAAAAACTATGTTAAATGTAATTTTTCTCCATTTAATATTATTATAAATATTAAAGAATATTTTATTCCCTATACGGTTTGACTGCATTTTATACTTAATATTAAACGGATATAGAATTAAAAAATTATAAAGAAATTAAATTTTATAAAGTAGTCATAGCTATGGAAACAGCTACTGTATTAAGAAAATTCTGATTGAAAAATGTCAGTGGTACAAGGGTCAAGTGAAATTGACATAGTGTGTTTGTCTTATAATTTTACTGCAAATATAGGATCTTTTGCTAGAAATTTTCTGTAGGGAATGTGTATAAAATACATACAACTGCCAGAAGATAATGTACAAAAAATATAATCTTTTGCAAGGAACTATCTGTATGAAATTTGTATAAAATACATAGAACTGACGGAAGGTAATGTGCTGGTTACATCAGATTTTTTATTATTTAAATAAATTCTTCGTTAAAATAAAGGTAGTCTGTGTAGCATGTCCTATGTTGAAAGTTGATAGATTTTTAGTAAAATGGAAAATATTTAAATTGTATGCGTGAAGTGGATTGTCACAAATGCTACTACAAAACTGACGCTTTGGTGTAAATACATACGCTAATTTCGACCTTTTAATAATGAAGTCATTATAATGGATGATTAAAAATACTTCACTCTTTCTATAAACAATGATATAATTTACTTAACATAAATTACGTGTCCATTGCTCGTTAAAATCAATAGAAAAACGTTGGTATTTAAAAAGCTCACCATTCCAGTCAGTTATATATCGGCAACATTATATTAATGTTTTTTTTTTCTACAACACTAAATAACTATAATTTGTATCTACATTTAATACATTTTCTTATAAGAGTTACGATTTACAATATACAGGAAGTATAATATCCATATAGCGTGTTCGTAAAATTTTATATCTGGTCTGATATTTTTCAAATCAATGGATACCACCAATAAATGTATATAGAAGAAATAAAACATGAAACTTTCTAAGTGCTTTCTACAACTGATTGGAATCTATTTTTACTACTGCGAATAAAAGTTCAAGCTTTCAGTTAGAATTCATCTGAATGCGTAGTTTTTACTATTAAACTTCAAACGTCAACCTTGTCTAATGTTCTTTAGCATTCTGAATTATTAAGATAAATAGTTCAGTCGAGTCTGTGAAATGTTGTGAAGTAGTGAACACAATTCCTCTTTTGTAGATTATATAAAAGTCTTTGATTTAAAACACAAAGGCAGTACAATTATAATCATAGATTTCTTACAAAAGCTCCGGTAAGATAATTTGTAGTTTGGAATGACTGGATTTTTTTCTGAAAATGCAGAATGGAAGATATCATGGAACAATGAATGTAAATACAAGAGAAAGATAAACTGACATACCCCAAAGGATTATAAGATGTATGATATTTAGCGAACTGTGGTTTTCAAAGCTAACATCTAATGTCTAAGTTAACTTAGCAATTGCGGTTTTCTGCACATATTTGCAATAGTATAATCTGTAACTAAACAGTGTGCGGCAATAAATTTCCTTATAAATAAGACAAAATCACAATTTATTTCTCAATATACATTCCTTCTTAATCCACACAGCGCTTGGCGCGATTTTCTAGTCCATTCGCTACCTTCTGGAAGACTAAAAATCTGGTGTGGCCAACACAATACCTCCCGCAATTAACTGCCCGAGTCACAAAAAAGATTAAGCTAATCCTTATTTTTGGATTAGCGAATTTTATTCTAATTTTGGCAGTTTATTTCTTAAAATATAGTTTAATCTAATCCAAGTAACTACTTTTTTTGATAATAAAATGAAGATTAAATTTTAAATACCGGGATAAAATAGAATTCACTAATCCAAAAATTAGAATTAGCTTAATCTTTTTTGCGAATCGTAAATTTTTATTAATCTAAATACATACCTTCATATCTACATATGCTGGAAACTGTATTGATTTCCTTTCCTATTGTTCTATTTGCTTTTATCTTTTTAAAGTTACTATTATTAATTTGAAATGATTAGTCCTTTGACAGTGACATTTACCTGTCAGTTACATACATTTGAATAACTGCGTAACCAAGGAATTTGTTCGTTTCAAGCACAGGCTTCAGGATTAAATTATAGTTAATTTTATAAATTTATCTATAAAATATGAAGGAAAAGTATTAATGCAAATCTGTAGAAAATTTAATAATATAAATAAAAAATAAATATATCATCACGGCATATTACCCATTGCAGAGTGTGCCCATAATAATTTAATAATATAATTTTTATAATAACATTAATCTCGAATAAATAACATTTAAGGCTATTTTTTGAAGAAAAACTATTTTGAGCTACAAGTAAACTGCCATTTCCGGTTATCCGATTTACACCAAAATCTAATGGGCTCTTTCCATAATAGAAAAAGGTCGAAATACAAGGTTTCTAAATTTTCTGATTGATAGTATTTGAGTTAGAGTGGAGGATCCACAGATACCCACACACACACACACACACACACACACACACACACACACACACACACACACACACATATATATATATATATATATATATATATATATATATATATATATATATATATACGCGTATCATCGTGAAAATGTTAAAATTGAATTTTAGGGACCTTAAATCGTGGTCACTTACCAAAATCTCGATATGCAATTTTTAGCACGATCCCTATAATTCCTTTATCAAGAGTAGCGGGGAGTAAAAAAGGTGAAATTCCAATTCTGTGAATAACGAAAAAGAAAATGGATCTCCTGTAAAAGAAAACTGCATTCAGGCCGCTTTCTCATTCATGAAATGAGGAAAAACAAATGGGAAAAATATTCGTATTCGAAGTGGAAGAAGAAAATAGAATAAAGGAAACTTAATTGTTATTAAACTTGAAATTCAATCGTGGAAAAACAATAAAGAAGTCAAAACTAATTTAAGTTTAAATGGAACTAAATCCGTAATATCATTCCACTGTTGATGCAGGTTTCGTAGTGGTGTTTGTCTTGTATATCGAATATTGTGTACGTTTCAATATTATTGTTTATCTATGGTAAGATTCCAGGAATTACATTGGCATTTATAGACCACTGGTTAATTATTAATATTGCTAATTAAACTGTTAATTTCAATAAACATTTACCTATTTATTTATTCATAGAATATGTTTAATTGAAACGTTTAATAATTTCAATGGAATTTCTCTCAGTACAGAATAATATCTGGAATATCTACAATATGCCAGAAAAATATAATAGAGGTCGAGTGCCCATGTGCCTGAATGTCTGGTTCGATCCCGACCGACGCCATAATTATTTCGAATTTTAAATGGTCTCCAGGCTAACAATGAGTGCCTGCGAGGTGACGCCTGGTAAACACCAGCACGGTACGAACAAGTCATCCATGATCATCATTACCGATATCAGCTAACAAAACAGATTGGCACACCCAGTAATGGGTATATGCTGTGATGATATACAGGTGTCTCTCAACTCGCGTCCCAGAGCGAATTAGGAAACACGAGACTGGACTCGGATGTGTAATTTCGAAGAAAAAAAAATCTAGCTTAAAAGATATTCGAGAAAAGACGTCTTAAAATTGACCAATCAGAGACCTACACCTTTAACGTGTGTTTGCCGTAATTTTACGTTACTATGGTTTTATACAAATCAAATCTTCTTTAAAATGTGGGCGACTGTAGTTTTCGAAAAATGTCAGTGTCAAATTAAATTTGACAAGGTGAATAAAAAAAGGCAAATTCTTACCATGTATTCAGCCGCTGATTACTTAGAAATGATTATAATTTTCGCAGAATGTGGACGTAACGCCAGAGGGGGAGCACGAGTCTATTCGGAACGTTTTCCGGATAGAAATCTTGTGGATAATAAACCACAATTTGTTGTTTTAATCTCACAGAATTCAAATGACAATAATATTTTCGTTTAACACATTTTACACAGCTGCTACAACACGTTGTACTGTACGATATAAATGATGATCTCGGATGACACCTTCGCTAACCTAAGTTTGCTGACAGTGAAAAGTCAACTATAAAGTGTCAAAATTACAGTAAGTCAAACAAATTTTGTAACTCATTAGTAGTATTTTTAAAACCTAGCAACCAGTTTTATTTTGTAATAATATCATCACACTACAAGATAGCCTTCCGGGATTGGTGGATTAGAAAGTCTTGTAACTCCGTTATGCAAGCAGTCGTAAATTATTTTCTTCCATTTGTTGGCAACCTATTGTCGTCGGCAAGTGTCAGTTTCGTCTGGGACGCGAGTTGTGAGACATTCTGTATACATACGCACATATTATTGTTATTGTTATTATTATTAATATTATTATTAATAATAATAATAATAATAATAATAATAATAATATTAACATTATTATATTAAATTTCAAAAGGATTTTGTAACATTGAGAAATGTTGTATAATATAAAGACACGCAATTCAACTTAGGCGAGCCGTAAAGAGATGAGTTTTAGTAAAGTCAGCATTAATCGCTTAGGAACTCTTTCGTCGAAGTCTGATACTTTAGTACGCATTTATGCTGCTCCAAGAGAGGTTGCACTCGCTTGTACAGATAACACGTATTCGTACAAACTTAGCAAGTGGGCTAAAGTTTGACGCTGTACGAATATGTCGAAATTGTACGCTAAATGACATTGTACGTTGTCATAATCGCTTATTAGTTATTTACAAATGTTTAACCAAAATATATTTGTAATTGTATTTCAACATGTTTGGATATTTCAATATATTTAACCTTAAATTACATGGTGTTGGTATTAATTGTAACAAACCCCAAATAACAGTGAAAACTAGTGGAGTCAAATGTAGTGACTAAGAGGATTCCAGTCGACAAACTTAGCAGTTAGGGATGTCAACTGGCATGAATAGTAAGTACCTTTATGCCTATGTAAAATCGCTCCCAAATGGACACATTTCCTCCATATACGTGATTAGGGATGTGTAAACATTTGCCTGTATACATACCCCCGGAAAGAGGGGTTCGAATCATTTGGAACTTTCGATTAAAGGTTATATATCTATTAACATACACGTTATATATAGACAAAGGGCTATTTGTATCGTCATCGATTTTATATTCGGAAGTTCATAAGTTACAGTTGGCAGAAATTGTAAAAACACCGGCTGTCAGTAGAAATTGTGCGATTTGTCGCAAGTTGTATATAAATAATCGCTTAGTAGCCCGCCGAGAGGTAGAATAGAACGGTGATAATAAACGTATGTTTAGCATAACGGGAATCGAAATATGGATTCGAAGCCTACGTGTTACAATTTTTATAAATTTTAGTATTGAAGAAACTAAAATAACAACGAAGTATATCATAACGTTCTACGAAAATTTAATTACTGTGCGCACAGCTTGAAATGTATATTAGAGATTAGTTAGTCCGTAGAAGATTGATTTGATTGATATCTGAAAACTTCTCGTTCATCCCCGGCACTGAACAAGTTTGTAAACAATGGAATCAATTAAATTGAAATTTACATAGGATGAATTACCCGCTTAACAAGGAATTTGAAATTTCCCATTCTTGAGAGAGTAAACAAGTCATCAATCGCGAACATGTTAAAAACAAGGAAAGCGCCTGGCATGCGTGAGATTGGTTTCTCCACACATAATCTCCCTTCTGCTGCCGACTTTTTTAGTGTTCTTTGATACCAAAGCAACATTCAATGCATAACAAAAAATTACCTCAAAGTCTTGACAACATTGCTAAAAATTATAACCAATACAAACAAATGTAAAATCAGGGATTCTCATGTTTCACTCTGTGTTTGAAATTATTATTGTGATTTGGTAAGTATAGCAATGTTGCTAAGAGTTAGTATAGCTATTAACATACCTAGGAATGTTATGAATATCTTAACTGCCGCAGATGTCGCTTTAAAACCCGAGCTCGTAGAGCGAGGATTTTAAGACATCTAAGGCTTGTTATGATTCATAACATCCGTGGTTTGTTCAAGAGTTTATCGTTTCAGAAAATTAAGACATTATTGATAAATACAATTTTTTGAAATTCTCTCCTTAATGCTACTTTCAGATTGCTATGGTTAACAGAACAATTATTTTGGCATATGTCAATATGACAAATATTCAAATTATGTGCTTTGTTCCACATGTTTATTACTTTAGAATAAAATAGACCGTATTTAGAACGATAGGCTAACGTTATCTGTATGTATTAATGAAGAGCATTATATTTTCATTTTATTTTATTTTCATTTTGTAGACCGTTGTTGACAAGTCAGTATTGTAAAAATATTACCATACAGATACAGTTATTACTTAGTTACCAGCCTACTTTTGTACATGTAAACAATGGAATAATATCCTGAAACCGGTAAACATTTTTACAGAATTGAGGTGATTGTCAATTCGGTAAATGAATTTGAATATAACTATAAAGTGGGCTCAAAAGTATAATTAAATGATTTACTGGCACGAAATAGTTATTTACTATCAAACGTGTTAATGAGGGCAGTTAATGATTGAGACATTCTAATGCATGAGCACAGCGAGCGCGTTAATTGTAGAGATCATTAATCGCCAACTAACATACGTATTTTTTCGTTGACTTTATCTTACGGAATTGGAAAATCTAATTTTACGAAAACAGTCTTCAAAAGTTGATATTTACATGACAAATATTTATACGCGAAACGATAGTTTTTTGTTTACAGAATGTAAAATACTTTTACATCCTGCAATTTTTTGATAGAATAAAGGGGCACAATTTAATAAAATCTATCCCTTTATAGCTTCGGTCACCTTTAGGAAAGGAAGGTATTGTCTTTGGTCAAAAAATTCGATAATGAGTTTTTAAAGAATAAGCACGTTTTATAATCCCTAGAATACGATTTTACTATTTTTACGATGATGTTTGTCTGTATGTATGTATGTATGTATGTATGTATGTATGTATGTAAGTATGGATGGATGTATGGATTGATGGATGTACGGATGTATGTATGTATGTATGTATGTATGTGTGTGTGTGTGTGTGTGTGTGTGTGTGTGCGTGTGTGTGTGTGTGACGATTTTTTCGGATCGCATACCTCCAATACCACCTTTCCAAAAATTATAATTTTGCGTATTCCTTTTCTTTAGATCCATATGAAGAGCTGGTTAGATTTTGGTTGTAATTGGTCGACCGGAAGTACCCTAATTTTGAAAATTTAACAGTTTTTCTTGAAAAAAAAAATTAGGAAAAAATATTATCTATTTATTTAAATTTTAATTAATATAAATTTTTATAAAGTCGCTATTCATTTTTCCAGCATAAATATTATTTTGTTTTATGCGCTAGGATTATTCTTTATGACAAGTTATTAGAACAAAATTTATATCAGATATTAAACTTCCCAGTTGTTCTCTGTTGAAACCATCAGAAGCTTCTAGATTCCGTACCTTGCTCGAGTAGCACATAAATAATCAACACTGCATGCAGCTGACAAGAACTAGCTACTCGCTCTTTTTTGCATACAAGAAGTATCTACTAACTAAGATAGATTATAACACAAGCTGTAGAAGACGACGTTTATAATGCAACGATATTTTATAACAGAACATGAGATATATAAGTGGATTATGTATCCAACAGAGAAAGAATTCACTTGCTGTATTCATATGTACAGAAGCGTTTTACACACGAGAATGTGTTATATTCGTAAATGTATGCTAGCTACAGTGAATATATCTACATATATTTTAAGAGAAAAGAAATAAATGTAGAGTGCAGTCTTTTACTCAGTGAACAAGGTTAAAAGTTTTGGTGTTGCACTTAAATTTATTAGAATAATATGTAAAGTCAGAGCTTGAATAGGTTTGACTTTTTAAAGACCGTTCTTACAATCTCCAGTTAAAATTTAAATGCCAATTACGTAAACAAAACTTAAACAAAATGTTGTGCCAAATGACAAATTTATCATTAAATAAATATATCATCACGGCATATTACCCATTGCTGGATGTGCCAATCTGCTTTGTTCGCAGATATCGGTAATGATGATGATATATTTGTACCGTGCGGGCGTTTACCAGGCGCCACCTCACGGGCACTCATTGCTGGCGTGGAGAGTGCACCACAGGGGTCAATTATGTGCCATTTAAAATTGGAAATATTTGGCGTCGGTCGGGATTATTATTATTATTATTATTATTATTATTATTATTATTATTATTATTATTATTTATCATTGCTGTCAATAATCCGATTTAAATATTTATTATAATAAAAAGAAAAATGTATTATTCGGGACTAGAATATAATAACCTTGACAATACCAGCTGAGGTATATGAAATATTCTAAATATATGACATTCTGTTGTTCTGTACGAAAACCATCTGCGGAATTCGCTCATTAGAGTTATATTAAATTTTTTTCTAACCACAGCATCGTCGGACTATGATAACTATTCCATTAAATATTGCCGCAAAGTATGTTTGCAATGATGAAAATTTACACTGCTCTATGGAAATTTAAATGAATGGAACTATCAGGGATTTGTTAAATAATAAATCGGATGTAAAGCACAACCTCATAAAATTAACTATTCACAGAAGAAACTAGGATTGACGGCCCTGTAATCTCTGTCAACATGGCGGATAACAGATGAACATTATATTTAGGCATTTTAGAACGCTCAAACAGAAAACTGGCTCCTGCAACTGCCAGCTGGGTTGTTAAAGGAAACGTCAATAATATTGCAGTCACTAAAATACCTGTATCCTCGGTGAAAATTTGCATCGTTTCTCATTTTAGCTGAAATAAAAACTTTTGTAACTTCTTTTGCAAAAACAATCGCCATGGATTTCATATAACTATAAGCTGATCCCATTGGGCATATTTTCTATTTTTTTTTTATCGAAAAGGTTTATTACGTTTGGCACTAATTCAAAATTCAAAACCAAATGTTTCTTAATAATAAATCTACAATAAAGTATATTATTATGATAATTGATGAAATAAATATAAATAAATCCGCTTCGCTTCGGGCTAGCTCCCATCGATAAAGCCTAATCGTATAAGTTCGGTGATGAAAATTGATACATCGGCTAGACGCTAATTGAGAACTGTCATTTAACTGCTGGATGCCATTTAGATTCCCGGCTCCTGTTGTTAATTTTTTTGGGGACCCATGCCCGCTTCGCTTGGTAAGGAAGCTATAGGGATCGTGCTAAAAATTGCATATCGAGGTTTTGATAAATGAGCACGTTTTATGGTCCCTAGAATCCAATTTTAATATTTTCACGAGGATGTCTGTGTGTATGTATGTGTGAATCCTCTACTCTAGCTCAAATACTATCATTCAAAAAAATTTGAAACCTTGTATTCCGAATTTTTCTATTATGGAAGGAGCACATTAGTTTTTGGTGTAAATCGGATAAAAGGAAATGGCACTTTACTTGAATCTCTAAATAGTTTTTCTTCGAAAAATACTTTTAAATGTTTTTCGAGTTTAATGTAATAAAAATCAAAGATTATTAAATTTTCTACTAATTTTTCTACATATATTATGGACAAAATTATAAAATTATCTATAATTTAAATCCCGGAGCCTACGCTTTAAACAAAAAAACTTTTTGCTTATGTAGTTATTCCAATGTATGTAAATGACAGATAAATGTCACTGGCAAAGAACTAATTTCAAATTAATAATAGTAATGTGTTAAAAAGAAAAAAGTAAATAAAACAATAAGAAAGAAAATCAATACAGTTTCCAGCACAAATAATATGTAGGTATGTATTTAGATTAAGTAAAATTAACGATTCGCAAGAAAGTATAAGCTAATTCTCATTTTTGGATTAGTGAATTCTATTCTATCCCGGTATTTAAAATTTAATCTTCATTTTATTATCAAAAAGGTAGTTACTTGGATTAGATTAGACTATATTTTAAGAAATAAGCTGCCAAAATTAGAGTAAAGTTCGCTAATCGAAAAATAAGGATTTTTTGTGAGTCGGGCGGTAAATGGCGGGAGGTATTGTGTTGGCCTCACTAGATATTTTAATTACAGTAGGGACTGAGAGGAAAGTTTAATATATTATCTAAAAAATGCGTCTTCATTTGTCATTAATAAAGATTAATTCCATCTTACGTTTATTAAGAAAGTTTCAACAAAATTCAGTAAATATTAGTTAGCTAAATTCATTCGAGATAGCAATAAGAAATTCTTATCAATTCACCCCGACAAATCTTAAACTTACGACTTTCTTTATTCTTTGTGCTATCTCTTTGTCCATTCAACCCTAAAGAAATTGTTATTGACTCGGAGAAATAGAACGTGTGAATGTGAATGTCTTACTTGCAAGTAGGTCTTCTCTTCAATATTCACAAGACATCAGAGCAAAGATAAAAATTGCTCCGTTCAACCCAATGGAAATTTAATATCGGATGCTCTTTGCGTAATACCGCTTTTTATCAGGCGAGGAGAATTTATTCCCAAAATTAGAAAGAGGAAATATTACGGCTTGGATTATGCGGAAAATTTAATAAGGATTATAAATTTTAGGAAGCAGGTGCTGCTAGAATTCTATTATACAGGTGATCATAATAATTGATGGTCACGGGACAGAAAGAGATTAGTTATTGGCCGTAGCCTGGGCGTTTTATAAAATGCGAGTGAAACGCGGCCAGATTGTGACGTAGGAATATTTTACAATCTGGGCCTTTATTCTTGAGTATTCGTATTATCATATTTGCCTAGATTACTGGTATTCGCGCGAATACGAAAAATTTTTTCCATTCAGGGTCAAATACCTTATAATTGAAAGTTACATTTTTTCAAGGGATGTGAAGTTGCACGTTTTTCCCTTTCATGTACAAAAATAAATTTCCAAATCACTGAACATTTTAGAAAAGAGAATATATTTAACGGATTGTTGACTTAGAACAAGCAGATCACAAATACGTACGATCATACGTCGTATCACACAGAATATCAACGTCGTATCATACAAAATATCAATAATTGTAAACTGTCATAAAATTGAGATGAAATGATGCGCCATTTAATTTTGTAAAAAAATAACTTATTTTACTATTTATTCAAAAACAAGGACATGGTAACAATGTATTAATATTATGTAACTTTAATTAATCTAAACGTTAGATTAAAGTTGCATTCGCATTTGTTTATATTTGTCGGCAGAGCAAATCAGTTTCAAAATGTCGCATCTAGTTTTCAAAAAGGAATGGAGCTCATTACATGATTTGTTGATGTTACTCTTGGTAATCAAAATAAATCAAAAATCAAGGTATAATAAATTATCGTTTGGTCCGTTTGCAAAAGCGGGACATTTTTGCTCTCGCTGGGGACAACGGGACAGACAGCCTGAAAGCGGGACTGTCCCGCCCAAAGCAGTACGTATGGTCACGTTAGGTATATAGTTTGTTTCAAGATATTTGAAAACGTACCTGCCATGGCTTACGCCGCAGGTGGCTTCTAAATGTGATTGATGGGTAACAGGGTTGTAACAAAATATTTGAAATCCAGCACACGAAATATTAGTGTGGAATTTAATGTTTCACTTGAATTTTAAGAAATATTGTAGAATGAATCTGCTTTGTACAAAGATATCGGTAATGATGAAATATTTGCACCGTGCGGGCGCTTACCAGGCGTCACCTCACGGGCACTCATTGCTGGCGTAGAGAAGGCACCACAGGGGTCAATATTGTGCCATTTAAATAGCTTAATACTTATTTTTCACATTTTTGTATTATATTCTAAATAATACATTTTTATTTTGTTTTGAAGCTTTTGTTTTTCTTATTTATTTTCAAATTAGTTAATTTGAGATACATATATTTCAAATTCAACTGACAAAAGTTAAGTTTCTTGATATTTAAATGAAACGTTCATTGAAAGTTTCGATGATATTTTTATATGAAACTTTCATTGAAATTCATAGTGAAATATTTTGTGAAACTTTCAATAAAATTTTAGTGAAGCTTTCAAAAAAATAAGTTTCCGAAATTTGCACATCACTAGTCATACGTTAGCTTCCCTTGTCGAAGGAAGACAGCAAACCACGTTATTAAAATGGCTAAAAATATTGATGCTGACGTTCTAATATCTTTAATTCAAACTAGACCAGTGTTATGGGATGAAACCCTGCATGTTTTTAATAAATTTTCCCTGATAGCAACGACGTCAAGATAGGTACTGAACTCAAACAACGGCAAAAAATCGTTGTGTGTGAAAACAAGTACGCTACGATAAATTATCGTACGTTTTTTTAACGGGCGTCCAAAATCATTGCGTGTGAAACAAGTGTTACGGTATTCTTTACCATTCGTAATCTTCCGTTGTACTACTTTTGGACAGTTCTATAGTCTACTATTTACATATTTAAAAGTACTGTTTTCCTAACTTTTTCCACAATTCGACGTTGTCAATTTTAAGAGAAAACGGATTTGTACGATCTTACTACCCTGAAGAAGGTGTAAGTGTGCACCGAAACGTTGGTGTTCTGAGAATAAATGCTATTTGACTGAGATTTCGAGTAAATGTTAATACATTATCATAAATAGTTTATAAATTTTATATACATAATTTGAGTTTATTTTCTCAGTAAATATAGGGTATATCATTACCATAGTTACAAAATAATTGACGGCAATGTATTAAAGCGTTTATTTTAGAAGAATCTTCCCACCACTGAATAGTTAAAATGGATAGAGTATAAATCAGAATAATTAGTAACAAACAAATTGACTTACAATATCTGCATCTTCATCAATTTCAGGTTGTTATTGCACTATTTTTAATTGTTACTACCACACACTAAAACTAAAACACTAGAAATAATAGAAATATTTAATAACATTTAGGCACATTGCAAAAAAATGTTCTTTACACTGACAGAGATACTGATAACCTAAAGCTAAACACAATTCAATACTGCAATAAACGAACAGACAAGTTAAAACAAAAGTGCCGCCTAAGCTTATTGAATGAATTTCATTTGAAAGAAATCAGTTGTTTTTTTGTTGTTGAAGTGTTAATATCAAATTTTGTATGTGACTTTTTTAAATGTGAGCCCGAGAAGGTTTTAAATTATCTACATGAACTTTATTCCCCAGTTTTGGTGTTAGTTTTCTCCGCATAGTCTCTGGAACATTGTCTAAGGTAAAAATATTTTATTATTACATATTTTACTTGTGTATATAAACGTTTTCCCACCCTCACTGATATCTGTCAATATTCCAAACGCATTAGATATATATTTTTCTACTCCTGCTCTGAAAATACAATTTTCTGGTTTGTTTTTTTATGCTGAAAGCGACTCATTGCGGAACGCTGAATGTTGTGTACAATGTTGGTTGTCATAAATACGCATCACAAATACACAAATTGATAATAAATGTCAAATTATTTAATAGTATATTGTGTTATTAGGAGTAAAAGGGATACTTTGTGTGGCGAGCATGAAAGTTTGCACGACGAGCGAAGCGAGTCGGACAATTGCATGCGAGGCACACAAAGACACTTTTATTCCGAATAACACATTAAATTTTTTTTCAAACGCACTACTTTTCTTCTTATTTGCTAATTATATGTAGTTTCTATGGATATTTATTTATTTTATTTCTACGCCGGCGGCGTAGAAATTAGCTATTACTACTCCGGCGGCGTAGAAATTAGCTATTTATACGCAGCCGGCGTAGAAATTTCCAGCGGTGTAGAAATGAAACTTCTACCTTGTGAATCAAGTTACAAAAAATGCCATTTCTACGACGTTTGAAAAAAAAAATTGAGTTGATTTGACATATGTCATAACATAATGAATAATGTAGTGGTTATTTGAAATGCAAAGATACCAAATATAGATATTCGTCAAACGAATGCCATTCCGAATGACAATAACGAATGCTCAAAAATAAAGTTACAATCGTCGTTCGTTTCGATACGAATGCGAAAGTAGGCTAGTTGTCTAGGCGTTTTATAAAATGACACTTTACTTTGGGTATATATTTTATCTAAATACAGGTGTTATGTAAGTTATATGCCATACGTTACCCTAATCTATTAACAAGCAAGGTTACAATGTATCAGAATCTGCAATAATTTGTTTTATGATGTGCTTGTTGCAATTGTCGAAGCACTTCAAGGTGGGCCAATAACAATTATTTATTTGCATAAAAAATTGTACAGAGTAATCAAAAATTGCTGAAGCGTGCCGCTCTATACAATTTTGACATTTTCTGCTTACTTCAGCATTACTATTTCCATGGGCGTACCTTTCGCATTTTTCTAGCTGTCATAAGAATAAGCCTGTCTTCTTTACGTTCACTGTTCACCCGAACAAAAATATGCTTCAAGAACTTATCACACTCTTCATTAAAAACCACAATTAATAGAAATTAAAGATTTTTCACGAAGGAATGCGAAACAAATATCAAATGAATCAATGTACGGCAATGATATTAATTAAATGTCATGCATCTTTCATCATCTATCATATGAGGAATAAAGTTTTGATGAATTATAGAAATTTGAAAAATAATTTTGATATTATTTTGGAACAAAAGCAGTTATTTTTGATCACTCTGTATAAAAATCACAGTAGTTTGTGTGAAAATAACAACACATGTCATTTTGAAGGTTTAAAGTTAGAGGCTGGGCATGAATTAGGCACTTTTTTATTAATGACGAATGTTTTGGCGCATTTCTCTGTAAACCAAATGCATACTGGTGTATTCTTGATTAGTGAAAGTAACAGGTATTTCTACATATTGTTTTTTGGAACACTTGATTTCTAGATTTTAATTTTTAAAGAAACTTTACAGTCCCACAACTTTTACAATTTGACAGATTGTGCAGAATTTATTTCAAATTATAACTTCTTTCAGCTCTCTTTATCATACCATGAACTATGGCATATTATTTACATAACACCCTGAATAACAACATAAACAAAATTCTAAATGAGTATTTTTTGGAACGATAATTTTAATTTTAAAGTTCTTATTGTTACCAAAACTACGGCCTTATCATTTTCAGTTTGATTAAGAGCTAAAGATAAAATGCGGGCTCCTTTTTTTTAAACTCGAAACAAAGAGTAATCGCCTATTTATCTAATTATTTCTTAGATTAAACCGTTTTTCAAAGAACAAAGACGCTTACATTCCATTCCCCATCCCGTTATTAAAAATATGATGGTTTATTTTTCGCAATGAAAGAACCACCTTAATTAGCTTTTTAATTTTTTCATTAAATTAATGTTCGCTTCTTACCAGTTTTAAAAAATTAATTTCTTTTTCTTTCATGTTCTGAAATGACAGTGAGATGTCTAGGAAAAATTACAATTTTCGTCTTAATAAATTTTAATGGAGAAGCATTTATTTCATGTCGTAAATGTAATTTTAATCCCACGAAGAAATTCTTTGAAATTTAATTATTATTTCTTCTACATAATTAAATGCACATAAATCAAACAAATTTTATCACGTTTTCAAATACATTTCCATTTTTCTGTTATTGAAAATAATGCTGGTACGGTTTTTTGTACAAAAAAACTACGGGTACGATTGGAAAAGTTGGAACGGATGAAAAATGTCATGATAGGAAATGTTCGTGATGTAGATAATACTTTTTCGACATTACAATTGGCGGAACCTGAATAACGTATGTCTGTTCATCTTTCAATATGTCACATTGTAGCGAAATGTGGAATTTCGTACAAACGAGAAATGAATCGAAAATATCTATATAACTATGATTAAAAATTAATAACAGATTGAGCTAAGGTTAAATATAACTAAAACTATTATAATTACTCCTTATCCTTAAAATTAATTTTAATAAAAACTAAATACGTATTTCGAGAACTAAGTTCTCATCAGTAGTACAACAAGGGAAAGTTAAACAGAATAATCTTGACTACTCTGTTTAACTTTTCCCTTGTTGTACTACTGATGATGAAAACTTAGTTCTCAAAATACGTATTTAGTTTTTCTTAAAATTAATTTTAAGGTTAAGGGGTAATTATAATAGTTTTAGATAACTATTATTGTATAAAAAATTTTATATTCAATAAGATTAATAGCGTTTCCATTTATATATTTTGTGCGAACATTTTTGTACTCATTTTTCATTTATTTATTTATTTATTTTATTTATTTATTTAGACATACACTGTCCCACAGGAAAAAAAATCCCAATTGAGGACAGGAAAAAACATAATACATAAACTAGTATAACTTAACATAAATTAATATTGCTTAAAATAGAAAATATTGTATACTAAACATTCCGTATTACATTATAGAAAGATATAGGTTGCAAATGAAAAATGTCAACATCAGAATATTTAGTATTACAGGTTGAGCACATTCTGTATATGGGACAAGAATAATCTATGTTTGTACGAGGAGTAGGAAGGTAGAAGGTACTGAAGTTCCGAGAGTATATAATCAGTGCGCATTAGTTTCACGTTTTTCATTTATACTTCTCGAGTGAACTGAACCCTACTGAGTGCGCACTTTTTTGCACTTACTACGATCATCAGTTCTTGTCAGTGCAGTCTGCCAAATTCATATATGTTGAGTTGAAAAATGGCTGTGTAAGTACAATGCATGTAAAAAAAATCTTCACAATACGAATCTTGTGTAGTGATATCCATTTCTACGTAACACCTCTGTTTGACAGTGACAGCTAACAAACTTGCACTGGACTTTTGTAACATGTTTAATTTAAAATGCACTACGCATGTGTTGTATTAAGTTCAAAACTATATAGCAATGTAAAAAGCTATTAGTGAAAAAATATTTAAATTATTAAAAAAAACCCTTCAGAAGTTTGCAATATTCTTATTGTATTATAAGAATAATACAAACTTTTTTTCGGGTATTAAATAAAAATACAGAATATAAACATAAACTATAAATGGAAAAACGGAAAATAACCAGTGAAAATTATTTATTTCCTGGCCTACGTTTCGACTGTAACTACAGTCTTCTTCAAGGCTAGAAAAAAGACTGTAATTAGAGTAAAATTCACTAATCCAAAAATAAGGATTAGCTTAATCTTTTTTGTGACTCGGGCGGTACATGGCAGGAGGTATTGTGTTGGCCACACCAGATTTTTTTTATTAAATTTGCAATATTGATAGTTAAATTTTGTGTTAGGTATTTTCATAGGTTGGCGAAAACTTTTGCAATATAAAAACAAAATAGCGAACCAGTATTTTTAAACAAACTTTTATCTCCTCTAATGCGCTATGCCGCATGACACGAGCATAGAAGCAGCTTTTAAGCCCTAACGGAAAGCTCTGGTAGCAGTGAGCTTTCCCGGAAGCTTCCTAGCACCATTTCCGTTCAACAGCCGATGTTACAGAACGATCATTACACTACAAGAAGATTTTATTGTTTCTCTTGCACGGTTGGCTACACTGACTAGTTTCACCGGATGCGGAAATATGTGAAGATGTGCTGTACATCCGATTTAATTTCAACGTATGAGCTTTACTGACATTTCTTTTATTACTATTGCCTTGACTTGGATGTATAGTGGATCTTTAAATTTTGTTATTATGTATTTATATTTCTTTATTATTAATTCCAATTTTCATCTGAAATTAATTTTAGTTGTCTATTGAATTTGTAGTAGCTATGGCTACGACATTATGTCTGTTACAAATATAAAACGCAAGGTCAACCGTAGAGTATTACAACCCAAATGTCATTAACCATATTAATATTGACTTGGCAAATTATTAGAATTTTTCTTTCGGAAACCTGATCCCATGGTTAATTATAAAAATCCCTCGACAAGTACGTCTAACCTCAATTTGCGCACTTCTAAATACATGGATGTAAACTTAAAAACAAATAAACTTAATTTGCATTTATCCGCGGGGGTGTGTTGAATTGTTTTAATGAATGACATATGCGCTGACGTCCGAGCGACGTCAGCCTAATGAGAATTGAAATTAAAGGCTATTTAAAAAAATATATTTACAAAACAATGTACACAAATGGTGCGAAAACATTATTTACATCAGACTTCAGAAACTCATACGTAAAAGGACGAGACCATGTAGTAGCCTTTGGATAGTACTTTTCTTCCAACCGCTAGTTAGAGCCAGGTGCACTAGGGCCTACGCGATAAAATTTAAGAAATTACATATTTCGAACTAATCTATATAAAGCCGTGGAATTTCATTTTGTTTGACAAGTGCGACAAGTCAATATTAAACGATTTCTTATACGAGTTATGTATGTTAATTTCTATTCAGTTACGCAGCGTAAAGGTAATGGTCCGTCAAAATGTCTTTGTATTTTAATAACAATAATTTACAACAATTTAAATATTTTTTAGATGTTCAATATTATTATTATTTTGCTAATGTTTCACGGTTGTGCATTTGATAATGGGCATATGCAGCCAAATCGGTTTTGATGATTATGAATTATTGGAAATGATACAGACGAACACTAACATTCCTTCAAACCCGGAAATTTTGGATTGCTCCTACGATGTTCTGGTCGACTGTCAACATTATTATTCATTCTTTATTGCTCCGAACTATAAAGATTTCAAAAGTGCATTCAGTTATGTCATTTGCTCCAGATATGGTCTTCGCTAAACTGGACTACGTTGATCAAAGTTATTATAACAATCATTTCAATTATGTAAAAAAAAAATTGTTGAAACCAGAAAATACATTTTGCCCGTTAAATTGTGGTCAAATTTATTTAAACGTTTTTCTACATTAAAATATTTGTTACGTTCCAATCCAATATATTGCTGGTCCTCGTTGATATTGCCTATATACACACCAGGTTGTCTACTTCACAATTAGTTTTTCTTCCAAGCGCCAGACGGCGTTACGTGAAACATTTTCAATTGTTATAATGCTCGTCAGGCATCTATAAAGGGTATATATGATCCGTGATTTACATATTCTGTTATTGATATAGTGAAAATGAATAAGCAGAAGACTCACGTCATCAGTATAGTAGTTTTTCATGAAAAAAATAATACAGAAAATGTAGCATGATCCATTGTGGAATTTAGTTGCCGAGGCACTAGGGCCGAGGAAAATAAAACATATGAGTGATAAAAAGACAATTCAGCGCTGAGGTGTCTGTTAAATTTTTATTTGAACTACTTATTTTTTAGGTTATTTTGACATATTTATCAATTGCTATCAGTCAAACAAACCCAGTTATGTTCAATGTTGCAAACCTCAGGACATTGAAGTTATCGTAAAGAAAACTCAAAATTATTTGTGATTTCAAACTTTTTCATCGGATTTGTTTAATTTGTTCTTCTTGCACATATTTTTTTTTATTATTTCACTTACAAATTAACTATTGTCCACCCATACCCAAATTATCTTATATGTACAATACTTATTATAAGGTTGACAACACTACATTTGCATTAAATCGTTGTATAATTTCTTTAATTGAGCCGATTTCTGACGATGTTTGTGCACTTTAGTGACGATTTCAAATAAAATATATGCACTCATTATTTTTTTTACTAAAATAGCACAGACACAAAAGCGGATATTACCATTTCCATACTTTTCTATCAAATCAAAAATAGAACATTTCAATCTATATTGTATTACAAAGCACTTTTCTTTTTGCTTCTTACAGAACTGTTCCGGTTGACGTAAGAAATAAAAGATTCATCATAAATCAATAAAACTACATGTAAAGTAGCAGTTATTCCCATTTTGAAAGGCCGGAGGCCCAAACATTTCATTTATATTAAAATAACTCCCAGCATTCATAATTCCCTAGGCAGGACAGTCTAACACATAACCTCAATACTGTAATTGAACTTTTCCAAAGTTCAAAACCTCATTCAAATAGGGGAGAAAAATCCGCTCACCATACCAGGTGACAGATTATAGAATCGGAACCACAGAGGGAGTATCCAACACGTTTGCAAGAAAACTTTCCCGGTCCAATTTGGGAAACTAAATAAAAGTTCTACAACTTTTCGCGGAATTTATGTTACTCGGAACAATTCTGACGAAGATATAAATTGCCTCTTTTCATTCATTTGCTAAGAGTTTCGTTCTCTAATCAAAATTTATGAAAACTGGAAATAAAATGATCGCAGACCAATTCTCAAGTTTTCAACAATCTTCTTACTAATCAGAAATTATTATTTTCGAGCGTTTACCTTCCCTGCGAGAAGAGATGATACGCTGGAGATATTTAATGAAAAGTTGTTGTTTTGGTTTTATTGTACGAGAAATTTCAATTCCATAAAACTGTATCTAGGATTCATTATTGCGAGTAAGATATAAATATGCATTTTATTTCATTTTGTGTTTCATTTCACGTACTTGAAAAATATACAGTAGAAGATATTGCAGGAAAATATCTCGTTTGCTGTTTTATGCAATCTTCAAAATACATTCATTTTATTTCAATTCTACATCATATAAAGAGCCAGGAAAAAAGATATGCGTTTTTTCCGGGGAAAACAGCACATCGTTCGCCAAGGTATTTAAAGTTAGTACCAAGGGTCAGTATTTGGAATACCATGATACATTTTTCACATAGCACTAGCTCCCGATCTAATAGACTATTTATCTTTAATCTGTTAATAGGAGTTCAAAGTTAATTTTTCGTCGTATTCAAATTATGAACATCTTTATTTTGAATAAAATTATTTTTATTTTGGAATATGTGTAAAGAAGTTTCGTTAATAAAAGATTTTGTACTTAACAAAAATATTTCTGCACGATTCCTTCCTTTTTAATTTCATTCTACATCGTAACACTAGATTCAGCTTTAGCAACATCAATATACATATTATTTGAATGAGCAATATTAGAAATTTGACGCTGACGTTTTTCATTATAAATAAGTAATAAAGTAATAATGGCTAATATAAACTACACTCAAGCTAAGTACGACAGTTTACCGAAAGTCGGTAGCTGGATGGTGGCTGAATTTATATCAGAAATCGATTAATTTACTGTCGTCGAAATAAGGGGTGTTAAAGAGTTACGGTAAAATAAAATGTAAAATCCCCACCATCAGTTCTTCGACCTGCTGCTTCCAGCCACAATTTTCATTTCTTCGCATCTTTTGGCATACTTATAAATTCAATAGTAGGTTTGCCCCTAGCAGCATTTTTGCAAGAAGGCACAATACGATACTATAAATTACTCATTTTATATTGAATTTTTTATTATATAACACGATTTAAACTCATAAATTTGACACTTATTTGACAACTTTGATAATATATTTATTATCAGGGACCGGAAACCGAACCGAACCTGAACCGAAAACTGTTCCGAACCCACCTTTTTTGTGAACCTGAACCAGAACCCGAACCATAGTTAATTTGGCCGACGTGAACCCGAACCGGAACTAAACCCACTATTTATTACCTTTAAACAAAACCTACATTTTTATTATTTTATTTCATTGTTTGAAGATGAGGAAAATGTATTTGAAAGCTCGTGAAAGATAATAAAAAAGCCCAAGCAGAAATATTAAAATTAAAATAAACCCAACTTACAAATACACATTTTTTAAAAATTATGAAGATCCAAAGAATTTCAAATACTGCTAATTATTTTTGAGAGGAACAAAATTTGTTACACTCTGTGACGTTATGCAAATTGAGTCAGAAGTTAGGTACACAAGTTAGTCTGGAACGGGCATTTTCTTCACTGAAATTCTTTTTGTAACTTCTACGACCAAGTCTGAAGAAATATCAGATTAAATGAAAATTTATTTAGAAAACAAATTTATTGATACGAATATTTATAATGTAAACAACTGTTTTTGTTTTTCAGTTTTATTATTTACCATACTTACTAGTATGTAAAATTGTTTTATGTTAGACACATATTTTTTTTATTTTTCAAAACCGAAGCGGAACTGAATCGGTACCGAACCAGCTAAAAATACATTTTCTGAACCCGAACCGAACCTGAATCCAATTTTATTTTCATTTCTGAACCTGAACCCAAACCCAACCCATTTTTCTGCGGTTTCCGATCCCAGATTATAATACTTGTAACAAAACACAAAGAATTGACACTATAAAGGGACCAATTTGAGCCGATGAATATGTATGTGCGTCACATTTTGTTTCAGATCACGTGACTTTTTTCAAAATATTCAAATTTCAAAAATTATTTGTAAATTAGCTAATGGATATTTGGTAATATTTTCAAATTTGATGCTATTTAAATAATGATATCTTTTTAAATTTAATACTTAGAAGGCATATAAAAATTCTTGCAACAGCCTTATTATGATGAGTATGGAAGCGCATATAATTCGTTTTAGTTTGATATGGGTAAAGGAAATATACCATTTCAATCTTTTAGTAGAACCAATCATCTCATTTTGCTAGAAAATGGACATTCATCCCTTTTCTTCTTTGCCCTTCAATATAAAATTGTATTCGAAGTTTAAGCTGGCGACTAGAAGGTCATCTTAACTGATTCTTATCGCTAAATAATTTTAGTGTCAACTGGGTTATAAAAAAAAATTAGATACACTTAGGTTACATTTATTTTAATAACTAAAATATAATTCGAAATAATTTTCAAATTTGATATCGGACAGATTTGAACCTGGGCAGTCCGCACCACAACCATTCAAACATCAATTAAAAAATATACACAGAGAAATATATTCGCAACTATAAATTATTTTATAGAGATACCTACAATTCTTATTGTCATAAAATAACCAAACGAATAAAACTTTGATAAACTTTCTTTTCACTAACGTTCCTATCCTAACTGTATGAACTTCAACTGGCATCTGCTATCCTGTCTCGTTGTCAGCTTTTGGAACGATTTTCACCGCGTTAGCCATCTAGTTTCCAGACATCTGTCATATTACTAGCAGACAGATGGGATTCCCACAAAAAGTCGATACATAACGGATTTTGTAGCTTTGTTGAGTTTGACAAGAAATTAATAAGAGCAAAAGGTTCTACCTTAACATATGTAGGTCAGAAATAAAAGTCAGAAAAGATAAGTTTTTCTGCGGAAAGAAAAATTGGGATGATGTGGATTTGTTAATAGCTTTATTGGAAGGAAGCGGCGAAAGTTGATTAATATGAAAGGCATGGATTCGGAGTTTTTTCCTGGTACAGGAGTCAAGAAAGGCATAAATTTTTTAAGTTTCATTTGAGATGTTCCGGAAATAGACACGTTTTTCATCTTTTCATATTTAGGTAAATGTTTGACTATGAAAAATGTGTTTAAGTACAACGCCGAAATAAATTTGGTGCATTTCAAATGTTATATTAGTTAATGTTTAATTTTTGTGCTTGCTTGGATTTTAATGATTTCTAATC
The DNA here is from genome assembly GCA_963082715.1 of Harpalus rubripes. Lineage (NCBI taxonomy): Eukaryota > Metazoa > Arthropoda > Insecta > Coleoptera > Carabidae > Harpalus > Harpalus rubripes. The sequence continues at coordinate 22,700,214 of OY720460.1, read as the reverse complement.
CTTAATTTGTTCAGTTAAAATTGCAGCATATTTTGTATTTTAATAATATCAATATATTTTATATTTTATTTTATTTCGGAATCATAAACCTGTTTCAAAAGTGGGCACAATTTGGCTTTTATCGTCCGAGTCAAATCCTGGTTTATAGATAAATGTCAGACAACAAAATAAATTCGATAAATCACATTTTTTGAACTCCGCTATTCGCAAAACTTTTCGTATCCTTTCTCGTGTACGTCTTTTGACTTCTGTAGAACCAACTTGTCCTGTGCAGCCTCAAATTCATCTGATATTCCTTTTGAATAATTGATCTTCCATTTTCATTTGACACTAAATAGGGGAGTATTATAATTTTTGAATCTACATAAAAAAATAAAAGATACGTACTTTTTATTGTTTCTATAAAGTATCATTTACTGCATATTAAATATTAAACACCACCTGAAGTACGTATGCGGACTAAGTATGTTTCTGACAAAATAGAATTGAAGTAAAATATCATATTGGAATCTGTCATATGCCATTCAAACTGTCAGTTTACTGTATTTAACGTTTTAGTTTATCGTGAATCATTAAACGTGTATTCCAAATATATATATATATATATATATATATATATATATATATATATATATATATATATATATATATATATATATATGGAGTTCATTTATGGTAAGTTAAATATTCCCATTACAAGATAATATAAATTTCACTTTTATATTTACTATTAGGCTACTTATATGATATACAAACTTTCAGTATACATTATGTATGAATGGAATGTAACCAAAATATAATTTCAGGATCGAGGTTCCATTTCGGAATCTGGTTCCTGAAAGTTTTGGTTACTTTTGCGTGACCACAACGACCACAATTTTTTCCGCTGCAAGTCGAGTAATGTTTCACAAAATTCAAGATATACTCTTGATCTTGTCTTGATCTTGCCTTGAAGTCAAGACAAAACCAAGACAAGAAGAATGTTTTATTTCCCAAGACAAGACAAGAAAGTATCATCAAGAATCAAGATTTCTTGTCAAGAAATCTTGATTTGTAAATCTGCAAATCTGCATTTGTATGTTTTATGTGTCTTTTCTGACCGCTCAACTTAAATACTATTATTCAGAAAATTTCGAAACCATGTATATCTACCTTATTCTAATATGAATATGAAAAGAGAAAAGAAGCCATTAGATTTCAGTGCAAATTGATCTATTAAATTAAAAAAGAGAGATATTAATAAAAGTGTATTAGTTTTACACTGTTACCAATCAAAGGGCAGAGTTTATATCCCTATCTAAACCAACGCTATTTTCTTACGCAAAATGTAGTATGATTAAAATTAAATGACGAGAGGTATTGTGCTGTGCTGGCCACAACATATTTTTATTATATTTGAGAGAGAGAAATACTATTTTGGAATAAAACCAATTCCGACCCTGATTTATTTTTCTTTGAACACTCATTGTTAAAGAACGTAATATCGAAATAACAAAAAAAATAACTAATGACCAACAACTAGTAATACAATGCATGCGCAACCAACATTAAAGTAACATTCTATGATTATTTAACTAAAAGGGGCAAGGGCAGACACAGACGCCAACGCTACACTTGAGAGTTCGAATTGGATAAAGCGATAGAAAAAGGGGATTCCCCTAAAATATCAAGAAACAAGAAATATCAAGAATTCTTGAAACAAGACAAGAATTACGTCACCAGGAAATGAGTAAGACAAGAAATTTTTATTTTCTTGTCTTGAAAATCAAACCAAGACAAGAAATGATCATCAAGACAAGATGTCTTGATGAAACACTAAGTCGAGGTTTAAACATAACATAAATAACTATTATGATTCCAAAATAAAATAAATTTTTGAATTGTGCATCCCAAAACTACATACTCTCTGTACACAAAATACTTATGAGTATATAAATTTTAGTAATGCCTTTCTTACCCAGATGAAGGTATAAGAGTGTACCAAAACGTCGGGTGTGTAAGAAAATAAACGCTGTATTACTGAGAATTCGAATAACGTTAACACATCTAATCTATATCACAGTCGAGAAATTTCCCACATTTATATTTATTTATGTTGATGAATCCACTGTATAAATTTTCTCAACTAAACTTATTTCTCCATGAAACTATCCTTGACATCAACACCAAGGAAGCATCTAGTTCTAATTCCCTGTATGTGCCATGTCAGGACGGTAGAAGGACGGCAAGCATCAGAATGCCAAAGCTTGATTGCGGGCGACAGCAAATTCTCAATGCGTGACTCGCACACGCACGAACAGGCACACACAAGAACTCGACATGGAACGCTAGGCACCCACTCGTTACCCGCAAAGGGAGGACTATGTTTGTTCAGCATTCATCACCAAACAGCAACAGTGTAGGATTTTTTAGATTTTTGGCCAGTTAGTTTTTTCTGTTCTACAACCTGGAGCTCGTGGTGAATAATACTGTAAAATAAAGTAATAGAACAAACGAACAAAGGCTCGGTTTTGATATTGAATACCGATTTTTTAAAATGGTAATCTGTCAATAATTTTGTTGAATTATGACAATATCGACCTACATGTTGTATGCTTACGGTAAAACTGTTAAATAAATACATAAAATAAAACAAGTGCCATCAAAAAATTATTAGATATATGTAGTTCTTATGTAACAGATATGATTTTTTAAAGTTTTGCCATGATTTTGTGACGTTACCTGTGGCAGACCAGTGGCAGGCCAGTGGCATAGAAACAATATTTTTACATCCCGCTACCCTTGGTAAGGGAGGTATAAGGATCGTGCTAAAAATCGCAAATCGATATTTTGGTAAATGACCACGTTTTAAGGTCCCTAGAATCCAATTTTAACATTTTCACGATGATGTCTGTGTGTATGTGTGCATCCTTCACTCTAACTCAAATACTATCATTCAGAAAATTTTGAAACCTTGTATTTCGAACTATTTCTGTAATGGAAACAACTCGTTAGATTTTGGTGAAAATCGGATAACCGCAAATGACACTTTACTAGAAGCTCAAAATAGTTTTTCTTCGAAAAATACCTTTAAATGTTATTGTTTCGAGATTAATGTTATTATAAAAATTAAAGATTATAAAATTTACTATACATTTGCATAAATACTTTTTGTATATATAAATAAATATATAAAATTATCTATAATTTAAATCCCAGAGCCTATGCTTTAAACAAGCAAAACGCAGATAACAGATAAATGTCACTATAAAAGGAACTAATCATTTCTAAATAATATTAGTAACGTTTTAAAAAGAAAAAAGTAAATAGAGCAATAGAAATGGAATTCAATACAGATTCCAGCATAAGTAAATATGTAGGTATGTATTTAGATTAATAAAAATTAACAATTCACAAAAATGTTTAAGCTAATCCTCATTTTTGGATTAGTGAATTGTATTCTATCCTGGTAAAATTTAATCTTAATTTTATTATAGCTCCGGTGGCTTAATGGTTAGCGCAACGCCTCATGTTATGAGTGCCCTCGGGGCTCTGGGTTCGAATCCAACTAAGGCATGGATGTGTGTGAATGTGAACTCACTCTGTAATTGGGATTTAATCCTGTTGAGAGGTTTAAAAAAGGTAGTTACTATATTTTAAGAAGTAAACTGTCAAAATTAGAGTAAAATTCGCTTATCCAAAAATAAGGATTAACTTAATCTTTTTTGTGACTCGGGCTGTAAACGGCGGGAGGTTTTGTGTTGGCCATACCAGATTTTTTAATGAGTTTCAACATCCTTATCAGTGGAAACGGAAAATGGATAGTCTGTGAAAGTATAGGCGGGATTCTCCGCTTTCATATTTCCGGCCAATAGATTCAAATTTGTTACATTTCGATTACGGTTTATGGGCCCATTGAGAAATAAAAGTTCACTAGTGATATTTGTGTGGATCACATTATATACAAATTTCCTTTGAGATAAAAACATATTAGTAACAGAAAAGTTGTGGTGTAATTGCACTTGAGACATACATAAAAGATGAAGGAAAGATTGCGTAGGTGATTGCAAGTATATTGGCATACTAGTTGCTTTGGGAATAAAGGAGTAAATTTGAGTGCAGAATAAAAGAAAAATATATTTTCAAAACAAAATCTATTTGTATGAAGAATTGAAGTATAGCATTCAAGTATATAATATTAAAATAAAATATTGGAAATATTTCTAATAACAAAGAAGTTTTTAATTGAAAAAGTTAATATTAACGTAGAAATTAAAAATTCTAAAAGTAGATAACAATTTTGTATCGATTGAAATGAAGCCTGTAGGATAAAATTATAATCCTGCTTTTTTTATAACGCAAGCTTCTCATTTTTCCTGTCTCTGTTCCTTACATAAATAATAACCACTCGTATAAAAATTTGACCTGAAATCCTTTTTGCCCGTCACCTTTCATCCCAGTACCCCAACGTAAAACTGCTGATGATGTCATTTTGTTGTACGCTTTTGGCATCGTAAGAATGACACTTACAGGAACGGTTGACAGATAGGATCTTCAATTTTAGTAGAATGCGTTTCTAGAGTGTTCGTAAAATAAGAATATTTGAGGAATGTATCAGTCATACCCAGACAAAAAATATGTCAACATACCCACGGAAATAAACCGTTCCCCGTCCCATTGATATTTCAGGTAAAATTTGTGTCTTGTTCCAAGAAGCATAAACAAAACTTTCGTTTCAGACCGTGAAACTTTCAAATCAGGTGTAAAAACTGTTCTTTATAACGTATCTCCAAATCTCTTCAGGAGTCGTTTTCTAGGCGAAATACATCAGGGTATTCTGCAGTATCCTCCTTCTCTAAAAGGGGCACTTTAACTGTATGGCCGAGTGCACGGTTCCAAATAACCCCCGCTACAAAATAATTCTCTGGCCCAAAAATCGAATACGTAATTGGCAAAAAAAACATTAGTGAAACAGGATCTGTTGTCAGGAATGGATGTGAACTTCGAGCATATATTGACTAGAGAAGTGATTCCCTATGCTAACGTGCAGCTTGTTGTGATTGGAAGATATACGACAGGGGGGATTTGCGGGGCTGGAAGTCAGAGGCGATTTTTCGCGAGCATGAGTTAACTGTAGTTATGTGTGGTTAAGTATGGTTTGATATTTTCGCGAGGAAATCGATGACGTCAGACCCCAATATAGTAAAGTGTGGTTAGACAAATTCATTTACCCACCTCAGTAGCTGGTTTTGGACGAGTTAATATATCTAACTCTAACTAAACAAAACCCAAAGTTTTATTTGATTTTTTCAAATTGTTTATGTGATCTTTTGTATTGGAATAAAATCCAATATATAAACAATAAAATTAAATGTGATTACAAGTGATATTAGAGAATCTCTTTTACTACTACTACAATGGATATGGGCTAATATGCCACAAATTATTAATTTCATTTGAAATTTTACGGAATGAATCTTTATACATTCTAAAATGTAAATACAACTCATATGTACTATAAATATTTGGTAATCTATTCCTCATAAAAATGTAGAAAACGAATATGTTGGTCTCAGGTCTCTATGTATTTTCGAGTAATAATAAAATTATTGTGTCACGTTTAATTCTAATGAATGAATTAGTTATTATAGATGTCGAACATGTTACAACTGTTTCTTATTCATCCATTATAATGAAATATAAAACATTTTTTCATTGTTACTCAGATCCATTTTTAAATTTGGTAGCTACTTCGTTTAATGCTATTAACCATACAATCTATCTCGAACACTTTAACCATACATAACGTATGACGTCATTACCCTAAACGCTAGTAAACCACATTAACTGTGGTATTTGCCGCGAAAAATGTTTTATGGTGTATTGCCGGCAGCGTTTTGTTTTGCTATATGCCACTACTTGTCATTTTACTGTATATCCCAAGAAAAGCTCGAAATAGTTATGCGAAACTTCCAATGACGGACACCACTTTGCCGAAATTATTTTCTAAACCACATGAGATACTACTTCTATACCTTGTTCCATTTAAGCCATTCAGTATTGCGGAGCATAGAGAATAGTTTCGACCTCTCTGATTGGCTGAAATTAGAGATAAGAAAGAAGTTTATCCAATGTAATTTCGGCTACTTCAGATTTGCACTGTTGCCAGTGCCATATACTGAATGGCTTAAATGGAACAGAGCATAATGTTGTAAGTTCAGGATGTGAAATTTTTTTTTCGAGTATTTTTTATGTCCTTAAAACTACAGAGGTAGGTCTGCCGCACCGTGTACTTAATATTCATAGACTAGGTTTATAAATTAATAATCGTTTTGTTCTTGTCCTTCACGGATATCATCTTCATAACAATTTCATGAAGGATCAATATTTCTCCAAGAATATGAGTTTTATATTGTCCTGCTGGTCACGATCTCACGCGTTAAATTATAATGACAAAAACGTGTCTATAGTGTTCAATATCTGGTCTATTTCTTTATGCCCTAATATCCTTAGCACAAATTCATCACGCTGCACAAGAGTAATTTTCTCGCCGGAGTATTTTAAGTCAACCTTGTGCGAATTATATACCAATCCTGAAATTCTACTGCGAAAAGACAGTTTTAATTTAAAGCATTAAACACGGGAATGGGAAACTTTTCTAATTATAAGAATAAACTTTCAATTCAATAGACACAATAGTAGGTACTATTCGTTTAAATTAATTATTTTCTATATTTATTTTTCTTACAGTGACATGTTTCATCTTTCGGCAATGTTAGAAAATGATTAAAGTTCATAGTTCCAAACTTTCATTGTTTTCCACCCACATGCAGTATTCAATCACCTGAAAAAGTGACATGACCTTAAACCACACGAGAAACTTCTTACACTCTTATAACATATACCCCACTACATCAAACTATCAATAACTTTCCAACTCCTAACCTATTTCTTGCTCGGTTATTCAAGATGGTACTATCCAGTGACCTTCTATATTATAGACACCGCTCATCCTATTTTGCGTATGTTACAAAAATGTTCCAAGATAACGGTGCAGAAATATATCTCCATCCTTCAAGAGAACGGAAGTTATGTGTAAATGTACACTACGCATGCGTTGTGTACTATCGTATATCTCTTTCTTTCATGCTTAAAGCCGTATATATCTTCACAAAACTACACATTTTCATGTAAGTTTTTGAGTCTGACGTTTCGCATTTCGCATCTACGCCATTTTATTATACGTTTCGTTGGTTTGAGTTGTTTGTACTATAAGAATTATTTTGTGCAATTTGCTAGACGTAAGAGTTAATCATGGGAAAGCGTTGTATTTGTGCGGTGTCCAATATGTGCGCGGTATCTTTTCATAAGTAAGTTTTTATTCATTGTTATATATCATTATCTTTATAAATATACTTTTTCAGGCTTCCCAAAAATTGTATAATAAGAACTAGGTGGCTTCATGCATTGCGTATGCCGCAATTTTCATTAAAAAAATAATCTGTTGTTTGTTCCAATCATTTTTTCATTTTGCCGCGCCTTCCTAACTTCCGTTCTCTTAAAGGATATATATATATATATATATATATATATATATATATATATATATATATATATATATATATATATATATATATATATATATATATATCTGCACCGTTATGTTGGGACAAGAATGTCGCAAGTGCACTGCATCTATAGTTTAGAAGGTCGATGGTACTATCTTTCTACCGCCGTCTTGAGGTTCTCATACGGGACATACGTGAAGTTTGTACAAACAAAACATCAGGTTATCTATCTTCGCATCGGAAACTTCGGTGTTGAACGATGTTTCGACCGGCTGCTCGCAAACAAAAGGAAAACTTTGCTTGATAGTTCTTTTGTTGCTAGAAGAACGAGTAAAGTTTGATTTCGTTCATTGTTCGATGATCAGGTTCGTAATGTCAACGGAAGTTTTTTTTTTATTATAGTATTGCATTTAAAGTTAAATTAAATGGTTTTGGGGTAAATGTTTGAGATCTGTGAAGCATTAAATTGAATTCTAAATCAAGGAAGCTGTTTTCCTTAGTGTCGAGAGTAGCTGTTTAAGTTTTGTCTAAATTAGTAAGTAGTTACGAGGAAATAGAGAAAGTAAAATATAATCAATGTATACTCATAGTATTTGTGGAATCATCTTTAAGATATATCTTTAATTAGACAATATTGCTTACCGATCTCCCAAAATTTCACTAAAGTCTTATAATTGCTTCACCATATTAACGGCATTGTTATAAGCCTCAGGAATTTTCTTATTATTCAATAACTCTACTAGACTCTAATGTCACTTTATTCTCAAGAAGTAAGGTACAGTAGTTTACAAAAGATGACTATTCAAGGTCACTTGTACGAAGAAAGAATACACAGCACTTTATACAACAGTAGCTTAGCAACATTTCGTATAAGAAACCAAGAGAAAGGTCGTTTGACGTATATCTATTTAATTTATGTTGTGCGACAGATATACGTAAATATGGTAATATTACTATCTAACACACTACTACACTACACTACAAAATACTAGTGACGTATGTCATAGAGTTACAGATGTGTAATGATCTGTTACACTGATCTTTATATTACTTGGGTACGAAATAAAGTGAAATTATCGGCAAGTAATATTCAAACAGCTTACAAATGATCTTGAATTGTCAGTTTTCGTGAATAAAACCGTACCGTGAGTTTCAGCTAAGATGCAATATTTACTATTTTCTCATTAATGCATAACATAGATACTAGTTACACGTACTGTACTGTTCCAGATAAAATGAAACATAGGATGTTAATGTTAAATGAACTTGTTATCATTTTCTTCTTATCTAATCATGCGTGACTTAAATTTTGTAAATATACTCGAAACTGTAGAAGGAATTGATCTAGGTCTAGGACATTCAGGAGATAAATTCCTCAAACTATAACCAACACTGTACCAAGTAACCATTCGAATTTTTTTTAGTAATAGTTATTTATGCTACAAGAGATGTAGGTACCATTTACTAATCGAGGACGATTTGCGAGGGCTAGCAAATAAGTTCGAGAGTGGTCAAATGTACCTACATCTCGAGTTGCATATAAGATTTTTTCCACTCCCAATGAGTTATTTTTAATCTGTTCATTTTCATTGCTATATATGTCAATGCCTTCAAGAAATACAGTTGAATATTGATACATTAAAAAAAAGAATCTCAGTATTCCATGGAAAATTTAAGAAAAAAAAACGCATATGTCACGTCAACGGTAACTTTTGAATGGAAATATTTATGAAATGAGGGCAATTTGGTAGAAATTAAATTCAAAATTATAAATTATAAGAATGAACAAATATTTGACACAAGAGGGAGGTAAGTTCCGCTGTAGGGAAGTAAGGACAATCCTTACTTCTCGTCGCTACTATAAACCGTATCTTGACAGTAAAATACGCATACATCCCTACAAACAATATCCTAATAGCCTACATACGATATTGGCAATGAGAAAACATCTTTAACGCTTGTACAAGTTCTTTTGGCATTGACAATGTTGAAAACCTATGTTGCATTTTATTTGGAACGAGACAGTATGTACAATTAGTAACCGTAGTAATATATTAATGACAGGATAGTAAATATTGCATCTTAGCTGAAACTCACGATATAGGAGTTTCACATTGATAATGATTAGCTCTCCATTTTAAATATCTTCATTTTGGCTTTTACCATAAAATATTTATTACACGTCAAATTTACAGCATCGAATTATAGATGCTGTCTATTTTGACAAAACTATTTTTTTATAAATGCAATAAATAACCGTGCGAAGTCACTGAACATCCGAATAATAAAATGAAAAGCAATAAAATCTCTATTTACACATCCCTGCAGTGAAAAATCTGTCAAGAGAAGAAAAAGATTCAAAAACCTCAGCTCAATTCAAAATCACAAAGAGCCGTCACCTCTTAGCACCGCTTTGTGGCTTTGTGTATCTCTGGGGTCACATTTGGCTTCACTTTCCCGAGTGGAGCCGCCATCTTATCATTTGCACTTCTATTATACAGTCCGCTTGTCCCACCAAACCTAACTTTTAGCTTTTTCTTAGATGTGGTATTAACATCTTTATTGCCGGTAACTTCTCTCCAATATTGTTTGTATTATTTTTACTCTCGATACGTTTTTCGACTTTGTTTTGTTCGTGGCTTCTTTGTTTGTTTTGTGTCGGGGTTGAGGTATTTGTTTTGTTTTACAGAGTGATCGAAAATAACCTTATTTCCTTTTTGTTTGTTTAGATAAGTTTGAAGGAAAAGACATTTGTTTGAACATCTGAAGACAACTTTTACTCACTGTAAGATACTTTTGCAATATAAACAATTAAGTGTTTTCTTTATTTTTTGTCAAGAAAAAATAAATGAACTAATTTAATGACTTCATTGTAATAAGCTAGCAAGAAGCTCATTATATTTAAAATACAAAGATGTAAAAGAACAATTAATTCACGAACGGTCTAATATTGAACTTGCAAATGCAAATTTTTGTATAACGCAAAATAAACGAAAATCTATAGCATTTAATTAAACAATATATTTTATTCAGTGGATTGCAAATGAAATATTTATTCTCATGCAAATCGAATAAATTCAAATGAAAGATTTATATTTATCCATGCATTTAAAAATTAACAACGGCATATCGATTGTTAAATTTTTGATCAGTTATCTTCATCAATAACTACTACTTTATAGTAGTGTTTTAAAACTTTTATAAAACAGAATTTTACTGAAAAATTGAGAATTATAACTCCACTTTTTTAGCAGATTAAAGGTGCATTCACAAATGAAAATTAGGTTTATGGTTTTTGTTTAGGTTTAAGTAAGTCATTCATAAATGTAAGTTTAAATTAACTGTAATTTAGTTTTGATATGTACAGACATCTATGTAAATGCTTCAAAAACAATATTAAAATATCGGTAGAGCAGTATTTAACAGACCTGTACGCCATGAAACTTGGCATTATTGGTTAAATTTCAGCAATTAAGTTTTGACAGTCTCCTTGTTCTTCTCGCATTTGTTTAAAAAGTCGAATGCACCAAGTGAATACTAAATAAAGATGGATGTATATACCTATATCGTTTCAGACTCGTTCTCATTGGTAAAGTTTGTGACGTCAAACTAAATCATAAACCTAAAGTTTGGAGATTGCAATGTTTAGCTTTATGATTTGTATTTAGAGACACTAAATTCTGAAGTGTGAATGGAGTCATTACATAATATGCGGCCAGTCTTTAAATCTAAAATAAAAATCTAAACCTAATTTTCATTTGTGAATCATTGACCGTTTTTGAGATATGGCCCAAAAACGGAAAATTGAAAAAATTCAAAGGGGTACCCCTTACGATTTTTTCAATTTTTAGACTTTTCCTTCTGGAGACCGTAATAGTTGTTCAAACATTATGAAAATTGGTACACTTATGTAATTTTGCTCGTAGAATTTAATGGTGATATCGCTAGGGGTGTATCATTGACCGTTCTTGAGATATGGCCCAAAAACAGAAAATTGAAAAAATCCAAAGTGGTACCCCTTACGATTTTTTCAATTTTTAAACTTTTTCTTCTGGAGACCGTAATAGTTGTTCAAACATTATGAAAATTGGTATACTAATGTAATTTTGCTCGTAGAATTTAATGGTGATATCGCTAGGGGTGTATCATTGACCGTTTTTGAGATATGGCCAAAAAACGGAAAATTGAAAAAAAATATGGAGAAGCCGATACAAAAAATAAACTCGGTCTCGCAAATGTTCAGTTTCTGGCCTAGTGATACAAATAACTATTTCATATTAATAAACTTTTAAAAATACCGATCCTAAATAACGCTTCTGAAGATAATTCAAAGAAATAAAGGTACAATCAAATATTGTATATAAAAACAGGAATAATATATACAGACATAACAATAAAACCCAAAAACTCTACACTATCTGTTGGACAAATCTTTATTACATGAGATGCCTTATTCTTAAAATATATATTCTCCATTTCGTTTGTATCGTCTTCGATTTTTTACCGTTCTTACGTATAAACATATCGCTGAATTAGAGGATTTCAGCAAAGTACAAAACCTGCTGTAAGGCTACAACACGGTTATAGGGATATTCGGGATAGTGCTCCGAACATTCGGAGAGCCATAGACGAAGAATTCAATGTTCTGAGGAATTTATGTTTGTGATGTCCTGCTGAGAACGACGCAGGATAACAGGCGGGACACTTAGGGATAAGGACGGAGATCAATAGAAATAGGTTAATGGAAGCGGTAAATAAGAGAGTGATTTAGGATGTTATCTACCCAGCCATAAAAATAATAGAATGTGAAGCAATATTTTGAGCTTAAAACGAAGTAGGCTATTATTGAAATAAATGTAAATGTCAGTGACAGGAAATACATCTGCAATTTTTTTCTTGATAACAAATTGCACCGATCTCTAAGTCAGATTTACTTAAGTGAAGTGCCATTACTAGAAGAAATCTTGAGATAAGGAAATGGGCCCGTCCAACTTTTTTAAATTTTTTTATATATTACGGAGAATTTAAAAATAGAAATTCCGTATTTTTTGTTTTCTTGAAATTATGCTTAATAACGCTTAAAATAATTATTAAAGTTTTGGCGCGAAAGTTGTGACATTAGCGTCACTCCATCATAAGTAGAGAGATCCGACATACGTTACCATTAATATGGTAATATACACTAAATGTTGCACGAATTAAAATACGTATCCATTACAAACTGTGATCAAAAATCTTTAGAGCTAAGGGCAATAAAGTAAGCCAGGTAGTTATTATATTATTTCAAAATATATATTTGTTTGATTTACTTAGGTACATGAATAGGTATAGGAGTAGTGTTAAATGTTAATTTATATAAACTTATACATATTATACATAAATAAAAATCAGGTAAGCAAAATTAATAATTTTTGTTTGTTTTCATACTCAGGTTTATTATTCGCTTTAAGACTTTCTTTATTATAATATTGAAGGTTAACTCACCAAGTGCCATTATTACAATTAAAATAGTATTTAAACTATTTTATATTTATAATTAAATACAACAATGACAGTATTGATTACAATAATCAATGCATAGTTCACAATAAAAAGTAATCCAACATTTATATTCCTATTTACTAAATGATTATAACAATGATAAGCATTGAGATTACAATAATTAAAACAAATTATAATATAAATTTATTTAATAAGTAAATTTTTTTTTGATCTTAATAAAAAATTACTCGGATATATATATATATATATATATATATATATATATATATATATATATATATATATATATATAATATGTGTATGTTAGAGTATGTGTAAAGCCAATCGCGAATTTATGAGCAAAATATGCATGGTCTAGTATATATATATATATATATATATATATATATATATATATTCACAGAGTAAGTGGACGACTGTAATGACGCTGACGTCACAGCAAGGCGACCATTTTACGCTAAAAACTTTAATTACATTATTATAGGTATAAAAATACAAAATATATAGCAATTTTTATTTCGTTTTCATTTATTTACATTCAAAATTCATATGCGACATGTAATTTCTAAAAAGCCGAAGAGTTGGACTAAACTTAGAGCAAATTTATGACAATGTTAAAACCAACTCGAAATGTCACTGACAGTTCGTTTGTTTCAATAATAGACTAGGTACTTCGTTTTGAGCTGTTTATAAAATTATAAAGTTGTACTAGTTATATATGAATGGCAAATTTGGAAATTACTATTCACTTATTTTTCTATATAAATATTTGAAACATAAAAATTTAATATCGATATGTCAATGTATTCCGGAATTATGAAGTTTCAAAAATGATTCCTTTTTTAATAGCCTCCCGATAGAACGGAGTAGAATTGTTGTCGTAAGAAAATTTCCATGTATTTTAATTTTTCACTGAAAGTTGATTTAAGTGATTTTGATCTTACAGCATTCCATTGTAGTAAAATGTAAAAACATTCCAAAAATTTTCTGTAAAAAAAAATATATCATCATGGCATATTGCCGGAAGTGCCAACCTGCTTTGTACACAAATTTCGGTAATGACGACAACATATCGTACCGTGCGGGCGATTATCAGGCGTCACCTCAGAGACATTGATTGATGGCGTGCAGAGCACAAACCGTAACTAATATGTGCTGACCACTCTAACTTTGCTTCGCATCGCCATTATGGTTTCAGCAAGATGAATGCTCGACTGGAGTGTGGTAAATAACCGTTATATCCATTTTCAAGTGCGCTACTCTCCCTTCTCCCCTGGGGGTAGGGGGTGGTTAAGTGGGGTCAGGGTCGTCGCCCCAAGCGCTGGACCGAAGCGGGAATCTCTCCCTAATTACGCCTTCGAAATTCGATATAATGGAAAATGGAATATTTGCTCCAGCATGAAAAATGTTGACGGAACAAACTAAATATCTTCTAATGTTGGGAAAGATACTTACAAGTACACTAATAAAAATTGTAAGGAAGTAATGTAACTTGAAACTTTCTTAAGAGCTTTCATCAATTGATTGGATTTCATTAAAAGTTAAGAAATTTCTAGTATTCCACATAAATCTATACTTTTATAATTTGGGGGCAAGCCCAAATATGTTCATACTGTCTTTGATTACAATATAGGTAAATTTCGATTTGATAAAAACTCGTCGATGACGTAATCGTCGCGTGCAGGTGGCTTTTGTATTCGATGTTATTATCGTGTGGAATGTTCGAGAGTTCTCCAGAAGGTAACAGCAGATATATAAAATGAACGTAGCTACGCCGAGAAACAGTTACATAGATCATGCGTAAGACAGTTAGTAAGTTAAGTAACATAGCAGTATCGTGGTGAGCGTATGCAGTATAGTGTCGAGTGGAGTACTCGAAAAGTTACTGGTTTACTGGGATAGCTGTGTAAGTGATTACTAGTATTGATAAGTATACGGGGACAATAACGGCGAGTGGAAGTGGATATTCGGCATTAGTGTTGAAGAGTTGTGGCATATGGACAGTTGGTGATATTGGATTGGAAGTAAATCAGCTACTGGAGTTGAAGAGAGTTCAGAAAGAGAGTTGAAAGGAGTGAATTCTGTCCGGGCAGTTAAGTATACAGACGGTGTGCAGATCGGAAGTCGGACAGTGGAATGCGATACAAATAAATAATGACATAAATAGCGTGAAAATTGTTTAAATAAATAAATAATCTTAGTGTTAAAGTATTTAATAGTATTCTTTGTCTTTAATTTAGTATTTAGTATTTGTTTAAGTATAGTTATTATCTATTAATTATCGTTTTAATAATTATTTATAGTTTTATGTTATAATGAATCGTAAACGTCTTATTACAGAGCTCTATCTCTAGTAGTAAAGAATGATTTTATGGGCTGTTAAAACCATAGCAACATGTATACAGATTTATTTACTCATTATTTCGCTTCGCCATATGTTTCCAAAGACAATTTCGATCAAATAATTTAATGCATATTGCTGCTGGTCCCCATATTTTTTTTCAAATTACTTACTATTCAGTATATCATAAAACATTGTACAATGCTCAACCGTTACCCGAAATTTACGTGCTTGCACGAATAACAAGCCCGCTTCGCTCGCTCGTTAGGTACCGTGCACGCCCGTAAAGTTTTGAGTAACGATCTTGCAATGTAAATTTCTATTAATAAATACCTATTTTAATTAATAACAATTCTTTGATTTTTACTTGTCACCTATATGTATAGGCCTATTATAGGCAATACAAGCACACTGCACATTCTTTTGCTAGAGTATTGTCCCATATGTCTTACAAGGTTGGTTTTATTGTACGCACTGAATTTTTACGAAGTTTTACGTATTGTGTCAAAGGTAAAGGGTATCGGATAATCTGGAGTAGAAGATGGCCCTTTAAATCGGTCAAACTATTATCATCCGTCATTTAGCTCACATTTTTATATTTTTAAGTTTATATTTAAAGTATGCAGTCGTAAGAATTTTGTAGGTATTACAATCACTATTTGTGTAGGTTTTAAAATTTGTTGTACATATATGTATTAAATTGCTTTCGCTGTTATTTCTCATTATTTAGAGATATTTATAAATATATCCTTTTATTCTTTGAAACCTTTTATTTGCTGATATAATATTTTACGAGTTATGATTCACAAGATAGAACAAAAGATTAAATGATACATAAAAAGCAAATAAAAAAGAACAACAAAACAGCACAATTTAGCCGCAATTCTTTTTCGGTAAACAGTGTAAACAAACGTAAATTTAAGTTAAAATTTATGTTCTTTTTTTAGCACAACTTTTATAAAACATGCAAATAACGCATAAAGTCTTTCCGCATTTACCGCAAAGTGAAAAATGAGAATTCTTCAAACCTCCATGACTGTTTAGAAGAGGCCATCTGCTATCGACAGCTGTCACTTGAGACCTCAAATTCGCCCACTGGCTAGCTACATTACGTAAATGTTCGCTGGAGTGCACTTATAATAAATTCTGGAATTTGCAAACCACTCATCTACGCCTCCCTTGAATTGAACGTTCATCATTCCTGACAAATGATGGAAAAGTGATTTCAAACGGAAATTACTTCCAATTATTAATCTTGTCTCAAAATTGTTTCATGAAAAATGAAAGAGAACAATTGAAATGTATGAAACAAGATTAAAAAGTTCATATAACTTTGCGGAAAATGGAAAACTAATCTGGTTACTGCAGACAAAAATTAAAAAAGTTTTTGCCCAGTTGTGAATCAGTTCGCATAACACGGGGCTTCCATCAAACTGTCTTCAAAGTCTATTTCCGTAGCTTATTGCGTTTTATTTTTATTTTTTCAATTTCCACAAAGTTTTAATAAAAAATTTAACAATCCCCAATTGGTAAAATCCGCAATTTGGCATTATTATGTATCTTATTATATATTTCGTTTTTTAAATTAAATCAACCACTGGAAACAACGCAAGATAAAAAGTTTTAAAAGTGTTTTCAATGTAATTTAATATTACGAATGTTTTGAATTGAGCTTTTTTCTTGGAGTTAATATACATTTTTTCTTAAGAATGCTTATTATATTTGCTCAGAAATAAGAGAAATGGGATACTCAATTAAATTTGTTATACGATATATAAATTGCAAATATCATTTCCTAGAATATTAAAATATATACAATATCTACAATAATTTTAGAATTCTAAAGGTACATTCGCAAATGAAAATTAGGTTTAGATTTATGGTTTATACTTTAGTTTTAAGGACTTTTGCCGCATATAATGTAATGACTCCATTCACACTTCAGAATTGAGTTTCCCTAAATCCAAATCATAAAGTTAAATATTGCAAGGTCCAAACTTTAGGTTTATGATTTAGTTTGACGTCACAATCTTCACCAATGAGAACGAGTCTGAAACGATATAGATATATACAGCGATCTTTATTTAGTATTCACTTGGTGAATTCGGCTTCTTAAACAAATGCGAAAAGAACATGAAGACTGTCAAAACTTAATTGCTGAAATATAACCAGTAATGCCAAAAAAATGAGAGTTTCACAGCGCACTGGTATCTGTTGAGTACTGCTCTACCGATATTTTAATCTTGCTTTTGAAGCATTTTCATAGATGTAACTAAATTAAAGTTAATTTAAACTCTCATTTATGAATGACTTACTTAAACCTAAACAAAAACCATAAACCTAATTTTCATTTGTGAATGCACCTTAACTATATCATATATCCATACACACATAAAATAATAATAAAATAGCGGGTTAGCATAAACCCGAAAGTAAAAATAAGAACTCAACTGACTCACTCCATTCTCTTACCAACAATTCTTACTAATCGTAGCAAATATTCTGCTCTGACTATAATGACCGATTTTCGGTACGGAAATACCGCATCCGGACCACAATAATAGTTACGCAACAATCATTCCTGTCCAAATACAATTCTACCGCCTCGGCCACATTCATAATCTTATTCATATGGGCCCTTCTTCTCTTTCTACTTTGGAAGTTTCTCTCCTACGGAGCCTAACGGGACAATATGTCCCAAGCTATTTTATAAGAATACGACTGGGATATTTGCTCCTATACCTGTAATTCATATACTCTGATCTTGTCAAAGAATGAGCAATATATTTCGATTGTATTACTACGCATTTTTCAATAACATAAATAGACAGATAGTGAGGTGAAAGGTGTGAATTTTGTCCGAGCAGTTGAACATACAGAGGCTGTTGTCAGTTGAGTATATAGATGCTGTGGAGGTCGGTAGGTCGGACAGTTGAAGGTGAAGTGGAAATAAATAATTAGTAATATCGTGGAAAAATAGCCGTTGTTTAAATATTTACACGTGTACAGCCTTAATAATCTTTTCCAACTTTGCGGTAGTTAAACATTTACCTTTGCGCTTTTCTCATTATTATCCTTAACCTAAAGTTAGTTTCAAGTTTCGAAACATCCCTTGAGGGTCTCAATGAACTCTACACAACATGTTTTTATTTCTAACAAGCGATATTTACAGGCGAGACATGGCAACATAGTTGCATAACTGCTTGCATTATTCCACATGGTTGGTGGGTTTATCGTCATATGACTCCCGACCTGCGCGCTATTGCCAGTTTGCGAACAAACAAAGGGCGCGATTTGAAGCTGATTGCAACTGAATGCGCTCTAATCCCTCGCTTCGAGCTTGTGTTTATAAGAGATGCACAGAAATGATGGATTAACCTGGTGAATGGTGGCCAGACGGAAGCTCTTTGTTTTAACTTCACTTGAAAAGGGATTTAATTCGTTTATGCTGATTTCGAGGTATTTACAGAATGCAGCAGTTCAATTATTTGCTGGCGGAATTTAAATAAATTTTTACTTTCATTTTGTGGGTTAGTTGGTCTCGTATTTTTCAAGAATCATGAACAGTTTTTCTGTGAAATTTTTAAAATTCGAATCCTCAAACATTCTTTTTTGCATGATCAGTTTTTTTAATGTTTACCAATACACCAATAGTGTTTGTAAGATAGTAGATTTTATTTACAAATTACTGATCGGTAAGTGATTGCGATTACTTACCAATCAGGATGCGAGGCGGTAAGTAAATAAAAACAACGTTCAAAGCTTACTTTAAAAATCTGGTGTGGCCAACACAATACCTCCCGCCATTTACAGCCCGAATCACAAAAAAGATTAAGTTACTCTTTATTTTTGGATTAGCGAATTTTAGTCTAATTTTGACAGTTTATTTCTTAAAATATAGTCTAATCTAATGCAAGTAACTAATTATTTTTTAAACCCCTCAACAGGATTAAATCTCAATTACAGAGTGGGTTCACATTCGCACACATCCATGCCTTAGTGGGATTCGAATCCAGAGCCCCGAGGGCACTTTTGACATGAGGCGTTGCTCTAACCATTGAGCCACCGGAACTATCATAAAATGAAGATTAAATTTTAAATACCGGGATAGTATAGAATTCATTAATCCAAAAATGAGGATTAGCTTAAATATTTTTGCGAATCGTTAATTTTTATTAATCTAAATACGTACCTACATGTTTACTTATGCTGGAAACTGTATTGAATTCCTTTTCTATTATTCTATTTACTTCTTCCTTTTTAAAACGTTACTAATATTATTTTGAAATGATTAGTTCTTTCTTTGCTTTGTTTGTTTAAAGCGTAGGTTCTGAGATAGATATAGATAATTTTATAAATTTATCCATAAAATATATAGAAAAACTATTAATGCAAATCTATAGAAAATTTAATAATCTTTAATTTTTATAATAACATTAATGTCGAAAAAATAACATTTAAAGGTATTTTTCGAAGAAAAACTATTTTGAACTTCTAATAAAGTGCCATTTCCGGTTGTCCGATTTACACCAAAATCTAATGGACTCTTTCCATTCAGAAAAAGTTCGAAATACAAGATTTCAAAATTTTCTGAATGATAGTATTTGAGTTACATACACACATACACACAGACATCATCGTGAAAATGTTAAAATTGAATTCTAGGGACCTTAAAATGTGCTCATTTACCAAAATCTCGATATGCAATTTTTAGCACGATCCCTATACCTCCCTTTCCAAGGGTAGCGGGAGGTGAAAAGTTAGACTTCGTAACACACGAATAAAAGCACGGTCAGAATAAAAAAATTTACTTTGTAAACGCGACTTAGGCAAATATAATTTTGCGGTTTATATTTCTAAACTAGAACTAATTTACAATGTTATATTGTTGGATAAAAATAAAATCCACAGACATATACCCGCAGTAAATCAACAAAGAGATGAACCAATTGTTGATCCCAGTTCACGTTCGCAAAAGCCACCAATATATTAAGTTCAAAGTCGTAAAATTGGCGACACGGATTTACGAAGCAGCGGCAAATCCCGGAAAGTAAATCGTCAAATTTTGCGAAATCCCTAGCACTCACAGGGAATGTTTCATTTGATCCAGATAAATTGACGTGTTGCGGTTTTTGCGATACTTCACTGTGAAAATTGCTGAAAAATTGAGTAAAGCTGCGAGGAGCGCGAGACAAAATGAATAAAACACGCTTCCGCCCCAGACGGCTTAAACTAGTCGCTCGAACATGACGAAAATGAAAATGCTGATATTTTAATTCCGTTCACTAAGACGTGATTTAACGTTACAGGATTAGAAAACATAATGGACGAGACAAATCCTTTTAGCCCCTACGAATTAATGTCTGTATTTTACGCTTGGTAAAATATTAATAACACCATATTAATTTTTACAGAGATTATAAAAATGGTTTTTTTTTCGATATTTTATTTACGGAGTGTTGACAGCGACATTCGAATATACGACTTTAACTTTAACATGTAAACTCATTCTGCAACCCTAATAGGGTATTCTCTGAGGATTACTAATATTAAAAATTTATTAAAAATATTAGTGTTGATAGGTACACAACAGGGAAAAAACAAAAAATCATAATATAAATTGATTGTTACAAAAGATATAAAGCATTTAAATTTTGCTGATGTACTAGATGACCCTCCAATGGGAGACCAGTTGAAACCCCTACTCCATGTTCGAATGTGATAAGACGCCGCATGAACCACTGATAGCACACCGCTGCTACTGTACAACTAGTACGTCACTTTCACGTGACACAAGAAAATAAAATTTAAAAAATGAATATCTCGCTTATTAAAAGGAATTTTTTACTCGGGTTTTCACAGATACTCTTACATATAACTGTTCTTTAAGAAAAATAAATAAAAAAAATATGAGATAATACCCTATTATTTTAGGTAAAAAAGTTTTAAAGAAATGTTCTAGAGTATAAAATTCTATATTAGAATCAAAATTAATTTTTTCTAGAGCCTATATACAAAGTAGCCATTTGCGCTCTCTTTCATCAACGCAAAATGTCACTTTGCCGTTCATGCGCGACAAAGTAGAAAAAATGCTCGCTGTTCAAATTTCTAACTATACAATGTTGAGAAATGTCACTGTCTACATTCTTAATAGAGACGTTTAGTCAGGAACTAATGGCACTGTAGTTATACATTTACTAGGGTATCTTTATAACCAGGGTATGGTCATGGTTCAAGATCACTGCCATTGTCGGTAATTTATTTCCCTATTTATTTTTAATAAATGTGATATATTATAAAATAATATTAAATTATCACACTGTGAATTTATAAAGGTAATAAAAATTAATTTGCAAGATATACAATTATTATTAAGACATACATTTAGAGGTTATGTAGAATATATGATATGGGTTGTTATTATCACATCTAATTCAATATCTGTAGTTCTTATTTACATAATAATTGTATATTCTAAACTTACCTTTTAAAAATTTAAATGATTGTGCTTAATATTGGTAATTTATAGTTGTTTTCAATATGTCAGTAATCGTCGTGGGTATCTTAACAAACTACACAAGTAAATAAAATAAAATATATTACTTACACCTTAAATACATATTAAAATGATAATTAAATGTGTTTTTCATTAAAATAAAACAAATAGCCTATAAAATATATAATAATTTGCGCAAGAACAACACATACAACAGATGGTCCGGTAATGGCGGACGAAACGTGAGCCACGCCATGGCCATACCCTGGTTATAAAGGTACCCTAACATTTACCACCTTAACAAGTCAATCTGACATATAACTGCTCTGTCGGTATATTACATAACCAAACAAAATGCCGCACTGCTGTGAAAATAAAATAGGGCATTTATTTGCAAAAACAAAAGTATAAAATGCTTAGATTAGATTGAAGCAATAGCTCAAGAAGAATGGAAAATAACGATAAATTAAATATAAAATAAATTGTGTGGACAGTTGTGCTGCCACCTGCAAAAGTTTGGCGTGAACGCTCCCAATGGACATCCACTTTTTCACTGCACTATTTTAATGTACTTGAAACAAATAAAATATATAAAAAAACTTCATTCAATACAAAATTGGCTTAATTTTTTGAAAAAACGAAAGCCAAAACAATATCTTGAAATCATATTTAAAAACGTTCCTATCTTCACTGGAAAACTATTAAGTAGTACTGTAAGTACAAATTGTACATTTTATTATTTTTTGTTATCGTGGAGGACTGTAGAAAAAATATTGTGTGTTTCGAGCGCAAATGGACATTGTCGATTTCGAGACAATGTTCCATTTTGCGCTCTTAATACGTAATACTAAACTGCTATGGTGAATAAACGATTTTTTTCCAAAACAACTTTATTTCATATAGATGTGTGGTTTTCGACAATGCTATTACAAAAACTATCATTGCACATTAGTTTTTCTCTGACATGCAGTTTTGCAGTTTACATCGCACAAAATACATTAAAAACTAACGTTGTTTGATGTTCCAGTGGAAAAAGTTACATTTTTATTAAATAGTCAATATTAAAAAGAGGAAAGCTCGACGCTAACGAACAGAGTTTACTGCCGAGCGAGCAGTTGCTTTAATCGAGTTATAAACCAGGAACATGGCATTTTTTTCCGATTGCCGGTGGATTATTTCAGAGATATTTCACTCATAAAATGCTTCAGCCCACCCCGATTCATATAAATCGTGAAAATTTCTAAAAGCGGACGATTCGCTTAACTCGATTATTACATTTCGCGATGCACAAGGCTGATATCATCATTCGGAGCGGAGGAATCTGAATGGTAAATAAATTTTAATCGGTTGGGAGGTTTTACATCTTTATACCTATTAAATTTCGAATTTCACAAACCTGCATATTTTATTACATAAAATAAAAGGGTTTTTAGATGTTGTAAAATCGTGTCACTCTTTTTATACTTATTATTATATTACAAGAGGTAGTCTCCTGTGGATCCCTGTACTGCGACCTGTAGATCCATTGTATCCTCCAGATTTACTCCTATTCTAGGAGTCCTGTTTGTTTAATAAACTCCAGGGTTTTCTTCAGATCTAAATCTTTTAGCATATCCTGCTGGATCTTTTCTGCCCCTAGGATATTATATCTGCTGTTCGTAAAGGCTTCACAGTGACATATAAGGTGCTGAGGGGTTCCTTCCTCTTCACCACGCCCCCTGCATGTTGGTTCTTGTGTTAGTCCCATCGTGTGCAGGTGTTTGTTTAGTAGACAGTGTCCTGTTATTAATCTAACGTCTTGTTTGCTCGTTAGGAGAAAACGTTCCGTTCTTTTCTTGGTTGGTTCATTTGGGAAGAGCTTTGAGTGTCTCTACCCTGGTGACTCCAACCAGTGATTCTTGTGCCATTGATTCAGCAACGTTTTTATTTCCATCTTAACTGTCTCCGCTGAGATTCCGAAAGCCGGTTCTGGTCCTGTGAGAGGAAAACTTGTCCCCTTCTTAGCCAGACTATCTATTACCTGTTTTCCTTCGATCTCTGAATGCCCGGGTACCCATATTAATTTCAATTTGTTCCTCGCTCCTAGTGCATTTAATCTGTGGATGCACTCTAGCATAAGTCCAGATTCTGTCTCACAAGATTCTAGTGCTTTTAGTGCGGCTTGGCTATCTGTT
This sequence comes from Harpalus rubripes, assembly GCA_963082715.1. Lineage (NCBI taxonomy): Eukaryota > Metazoa > Arthropoda > Insecta > Coleoptera > Carabidae > Harpalus > Harpalus rubripes. The sequence goes on along the minus strand of OY720460.1, from coordinate 22,676,154 downwards.
ACTATAAAGATTCTTCTGTTGGTAAAGTGGCTCTTTAGTAAAATTTGGCGCAGGTAAAAATTGCGTACAATTCTGTATGGAATATACTTGGTTATTTTTATCTGAAGAATACTATAAGTAATTTTTTCAATTATTGCTATTGGTACCTAAAACTAGATCCTTTAAACCATATTTACGCATATATATATATATATATATATATATATATATATATATATATATATATATATATATATATATATATATATATATATATATATATATAGCTTTTGTTCTCATACAAAATTATGTATGTTGGGAGTCCGAATTTAACCCAAACGCAATAATTGAAAAAATCGATTTATGACTTTTTATTTCGGCAGTAGTGATTTAATAGTCTATGTGAATTTTTATTAAAACAAAAGCACATGTAAGATGGCCACTAAAGATGTACCAAAAATCAACTATTTAACAGAAGTTTTGCCTTATGAAGTATCCAAGAACCAATGGTGACCGTCGAAATCTGGACAGCTATGTACATTCAAATCGCCATTGTGTATACGTATATTATTACATTGCATATTATGGACAAATGATATATTTATTTTGCAAATTTTATTATTGAACTTGCAATAATGATGATGTTACTAATTGGCAAATATACATCAAATTAATAATTGTCAATTTGAAATAGTAGTTTACTATAATTCAATAACGTTTTAAATTGGAAAATTTTCAATTCGTTTTAATTAGTTTAGTTTGTTTACTATTCATTTTTCACTGTCTGCGTTGTACTATTCCAGATATAAATATGCCACAATACAAAGAATGAATCAGAATTATTTTCCACTGAAAATAAAATCTATCTATTTTCCAATGCATATATTTCCCACGTGAATACTTATTTTCCGCAGTCATCCCTTGTTCGATTAAGAGAAAGTTGAAAATGCAATTGAATTCTTCTTTGCTCAGATGCAATAATTATTAAATCACAAAATTGTTAGAGCACTTCAACTTTATGGAGACAGGTGGCAGGTGATAACTAATATAAATAAATATTTTCCTTTTGTTTTACGGTAATAAAATTGTTTCATAGCTTGCTATGTTCAATTTTGTATGAAATTTTATTAATATATATATATTTTGAGATGGTTAAAGTAAAACTATGATATTTTGGTATCACTGTGAAGCTAATTTTGTGTACATTCTGAAAAAATATATAAAAATACAGATTCTCTATATTGTACCCATTTCCGTTAAAACCAGAAGTGATGCAAAACTCCTACTATGGTTATCTGATGAGCCCCTTTGTCTAGTTTAAGTTTGCTTATTAACATTTCCTTGTATCTCTGAAGATAAAAGAAAGAAATTTGAACAGAAAACCATATTTAATGATACTGTAAAACGTACTTTGTACTTATTCGAATTTCAGAAGAAAAAATCTGATGTGGCCAGCACATTACCTTCCGTCAGTTCTATGTATTTTATAAAAAATCCATACAGACAGTTTCTTGAGAAAGACTTTTTATTTCCAGTACATTACCTTCGCTCATTTCTATGTATTTTGTACAAATTCCATACAGAGAGTTTCTTAGAATTGATTCCATATTTGCAGCAAAATTATAACGCAAACATACTATGTCAATCGCACTTGACATTCACATCTGTTTATCAGAATTTTTTTTATTTATATTAGCTTTTTACAGTGTTATTGCATATCTGGCTGCTTTATGAAATTTAATTTCGTTATAATATTTTAACTCAATTTCTATTGAATTTGAAATAAAAATGTAATAAAATCGTATAAAAGATAAATTATCCTTTAATATTTACAATAACATTAAATGTGAAAAAATGATATTTAACACCGTTTATGAAGATTTTTTAAAATCTTCAAATGAGGGTACTTCCGGTACACCAATTATAACCAAAATCTAATCAGCTCTTCATAATGATGGGAGGTATGGAAGAGGAATAAGAAAGAATTATAATTTTTAAAAATGTAGTATTGGAGTTATCGACGGGTATACACATATGCAAACATCATCGTAAAAATAGCGAAATCGTATTCAAAGGACCCTAAATCGTGCCCATTCCTAAAAAACTCACCACCGAATCTTTTGACCAATTACAATACCTTCCTTACCTAAAGGTAACGGAAGGTAAAATGATATCTTAATACTTTTGCAATACCTCATTGCTTCATTTTTATTTTGCATGTTCTCAGTGCTCTACTCGTAACGTAAAAATTTAACGATCGATATTTTCTTCCCTTGAGAATGGGTCATTATTGGACGAGAATATTGGAAATGGGAACATCAGGATATTAGCAATGAGAAGGACATTACAAACGACGATTAATATCAGTATGAATAATGAATGAATATATAATATAATGCGTAACAAGTTTTTTAAAAAAAAATTAGGCGTCATCAAATAGTGTAACACGAGGGAGTGTTTGGAAGAGGATGACTGCTACTCCTAAGCTGCTGATGATACTAATACTGCTTCTTACTGTTTACTCCAGCGATGACACTACTCTTAACGTGGATGCTTGGATGTTTGGCGTCCACGACATCGTGAGAAGGAAGAACACACATACACTTACACTTTACACTGGATGAACACTACGGACATGGACATTACTTGTTTGGAGATTTACTGAATAAATAACTACACTTTTTAACTAAATGATTACATTATTATTAATGAAACATAGCCTAACATGTTACATTCCGTAACCCAGCGGCGGGCGTTTAGCACGCGCCCTAGAACTAAGAACACTCTACATGTTCCGACAACTAATGTCTTTCCGACGCGACGAACTAATCTAGATTCTCTTTCATGTTTACTCCAGGAGTAACTAAAGTCGACTATCTAAAAATAAAGCGCTATCTTTAGGACAGGATTATCTTAGGGGTACAGGGTGCATAGGCTAGGGCATTCAAAGTCACACACGTATACATAACAATTTCTAGACTTAATGACCAACAAATAAATGTCGTGACTATCATAATACGATAAGAATTTCTGAACTGATTTTTGACATTTATAACTTAAATGGATACACAGAGTTAAAATATGGTTATTAAAACTATAATTTAGAAAAGTTTATAAAAAGTTATTTATCTGTTATTGCTCTTACCCTCGCCTTATTACAATAGAAGGAAATTTTTATTGACACAAATTGCCAATTGGGGTTGTTCCTATAAACTAAAGGGATAAGAAATCTAATTTTACAACATAGATAGGGGACCATTATTTCAATGCGACGCAGTTTTTTAATACCTTGTCTCATTGTCTCTGGACGATGTTAATCTACTTTTTAAGAGATTGAAAAACCAGGCCTTAAACAACTAAAATTTATTCATTTTGTGTTTCATATATTCATTTTTATATCCCAAGTTCTAATTTTCTATACCAACAAACTCTGACAAAGTCTTCCGAAATAAAAATCGACTTACCATAATCTCTTCCGATTGCCTACAGCTCCCATCCTGAAACAAAATCAAATCTATGTTCAATTTCAACAAACAACCACAAAATAAAAGAAAAACCAAATTGCCCTTGGATAAATTTCCAATTCAAAACAAAACACATCCATCACACAGCACAGATCCGTACTAACAAATCTTAGTCCTTAGTGACAACGGTCGTGCTCGTTTCCAAGACGGATTTCGAAGGATTCATGCGAGGGCGAGAAAAAGAGGACATCTTGTTACTTGACGCGTCACCATAGCAAAAACGAAAGCTCTAGAAATTCTTCGTCAAATTACGAAATAATGGCGGAGACAACTACATTAGAGACTAGAAAAAGTGTGAGGGCATTACCAAAGCACTAATGGCGATTTTTATGATTAATGGATTAAGTTGTTTTAATTTAATGGGGATTGTGGTAGAAGGAAAACATTTTTCATAACTTTTAGTTTCATATCATTTATTTTCCAAAAGTAATTAGTGTACTCTAGACGTGTTCTATATTAATTATAATATCTATAGTTTTTAACAGCAAGGCACCAAAATATGGTTTTTGTTTAAAAACCGGTTTATTCTATTATTTAGAATTTTAAATGCAACAAAAGCGACCCGTGTGGTGCACACCTATAAAGGCCGTATCACACTAGAAGTAGTATCTCTGACTTGTCACGCATTATTCATAACTTCGGTTCATATCGCTGACTTACTCCAGTGTTATAAAGCGCAGACAAACAGCTGTTTTAAGTGTCCTTGAAAACATATGTGCTGGAGCCCCACTTGTCAAAGTGACAATACAGCCATTTTGTTGTATGGTGTGCACTATTTATAATTTGGAAGGGGTCAGATAAAAATTATATTTTAAACATTTTAATATCTTAAATATATTATTATACTTTTTTTAATACAGTTTATAATACTTCGTATAAGTTTAAAAGAAGTTAAATTATTCAAACTTAAAAACAATTTTTATTTTAATGAAAAAAAATATGTTGAACTTTTCTGTATTTTGCGGTTGGGATACAAAGAATCTGGTCAATACTTACGCGGAATCAATATCAATTTCGAAAACAATCCTAAAAACGTATGCCATAAATAAACTTATCTACAGGCGAATCTATTGGAGATATAATCATTTTCCTGGTCTAAGTAAAGTTGATTTTTATTATTCTATAAAAAATTAAATTTTTTGCTAAGAGATTAAATTTTTGTGGAGAATGTGTAGCCTAGACTAGATTGCTTTTATGTCATACTTAATTCATGGAAAAATTACGTCAAATTCTTATGAAATAAAAATTAGATACTTTTTCCCCAAGCGATGAGTGGTTGATTTAATAATAAATTCATAAATATAGTTCCACTTTTTGTCAATGAATATATTTATATATTTTGATGACTATAAAACACTAAAAAATAAATATTAAATGAAATTTATTAATGTCTGGGTCAGGACCCTAAGATTAGGGGAGGTACGAACGTGCGACACAAAATTTGTGTCATTACTTCAATTTGTACAGCCAAAAAAAACACCTTAGATTTTTGCAATTTTTGTTCATTTTCAATTATTAGCTATAGAAATTGCATCTATTGTTCAAAATGTTTCAAAAATTTTGTTCTTATGTAAGTTTACCCGCAGCATCGAATGAAAAATCTGGTGTGGCCAACACAATACCTTCCGCCATTAACCCGAGTCACAAAAAAGATTAAGCTAATCCGTACTTTTGGATTAGCGAATTTTACTCAAATTTGGCAGTTTATTTGTTAAAATATAGTCTAATCTAATCCAAGTAACTACCTTTTTTGATAATAAAATGTAGATTAAATTTTAAATACCGGGGTAGAATAGAATTCACTAATCCAATAATGAGAATTAGCTTAAACTTTTTTGCGAATCCTTAATTTTTATTGATCTAAATACATACCTACATATTTACATATGGTGGAAACTGTAATGATTTCCTTTCCTATTGTTCTATTTACTTTTTCTTTTTAAACCGTTACTATTATTAATTTGACATGATGTTCTTTGACAGTGACATTTATCTGTCAGTTACATATATTTGAATAACTGCGCAACCAAAGAGTTTTGTTTATTTAAAGCGAAGGCTTTTTTTATTTTTTTTTTATTTATCCATAAAATATATAGAAAAAGTATTAACGCATAATCTGTAGAAAATTTAATAATCTTTAATTTTTATAATAACATTAATCTCGAAAAAATTACATTTAAAGGTATTTTTGGAAGAAAAACTATTTTGAGATTCTTGTAAAGTGCCATTTCCGGTTATCCGATTTACAACAAAATCTAATGGACTCGTTCCATTACAGAAAAAGTTCGAAATACAAGGTTTCAAATTTTCTGAATGCTAGTATTTGAGTTAGAGTGGAGGATCCACACATACACACATATATACACAGACATCATCGTGAAATTGTTAAAATGGGATTTTAGGGACCTTAAAACGTGGTCATTTACCAAAATCTCGATATGCGATTTTTAGCTCGATCCCTATACCTCCCTAACCAAGGGTAGCGGGAGATAAAAAAAACACCTTAGATATTTGCAATTATTATGCTATAGAAATTGCATCTATTGTTCAAAATGTTTCAAAATTTGTGTGCTTATGTAATTTTACCCGTAAAATCGAATGGAAAAGTCGACAGGCTACATGCCTGTCGACTTTTTTTGCGTTATTTTGAAATGTATGTAAATTATAAAAAATGGAGTTTTATAGTTTTTACCTAAAAGTATTTTGTTTGGGAAGCATAACGCATAATCTCAAAAACGGGCCAAAATACAGATTTGTGGGTATCACCAATTTTAATTTACATATTTTATTTCATTATTAAATACAGTGATGATGGTTTTATTTATTTTTTGATTATTTTATTAGATAATTGAATACATTCAGTGACAGAATGATTAATGATACTTCCACATCTTTATTTCGCTAAAATATTTCCGTAAACACGCAACTCTGATTTTTTCCGAAGAAAAACATCTTCGTTAATCTTGTTTGAAAGTTAAAAGCCTAAGCCTAATACTTAAAGTGTAACAAAATTTCCTATCTAAAAGTTTTAAAAATTGCTGTTGACACTCTATCAAGCACAATAAAATATTGTGACAAGCCAACCATAAAATTCGGAGCCTGCCGTAAAAGAATATTTGATATAATCCTCTTTGCATAAATCGAACCTGAAATATGAATACATCCCTATATTAAATTTAATAACGCCGTCCCGTCTAGCGATCATATATCATATGATGTCCATGAACGTCATTTTCTGGCTACGGAAATACATTTGTGGTAAGTAACGATCAGCAAAGCTTGTTGAATAAATAACTATTATATATATATATATATATATATATATATATATATATATATATATATATATATATATATATATATATATATATATCTGGGCTGCCCACTTTAGTTTCCGAACATAAGAAATTCAATGTTAAAATTTTGATTTGGCGATTGTCGATATCTCTTTACCTATTAATTTTAGAGAAAAAAGTGTAATGAAGAAAAACGTTCGAAATGAAAATGTGCATCGATGAGTACCAATATTGTTGTTCAATTGTTTCTTATGTACGAGTTAGAAGCAAAAGAAAATACTCTATTTAAGACAATTATCAGAATGCTACAAAAAATAAAACATTTTATATTTGATGTTTCTGGCATATCTGACAGATTTGACATTCCATTTTATTTTATTATTATTTAGATTTGTGATTATTTTTTTACTTCTAGATTGTCTTCCTATTATTCTAATAATAATAATAAAATCAAAATAAATGTCAAATCTGTCAGATATGTCAGAAACAGCAAACACAAATTATTGTCTTATTTTTCATAGCACTCTGATAATTGCCTTAATTCGTGTGTTTTCTTTTGCTTCTAACTCGTAAGAAACAATGAAACAATAAACAATGCACTTTTTTATTGTGAACATCTTTTGTATTTACACTTTTACTGTAAAATCAATAGATCAAAATTTAGGGCGCAATAAAAAATTAACATTGTATTTCTTATAGGTCAAAAAAAGTAGACACCCGGTATATTGCAGGACGATTTCCATGAAAATTTATGATGCAGAATTATACAGTTTTATCGATGCGTTTTAATACGTGATATTGATCCAAAGGTCTAGTATTTACGATGTCATTTATGAAAATCTGTTCGCTGTAAAATGTAAATCATTAAGTGATTTTATTACTCTATATTTCATGTTCAGGAAATATTTTCTAATATTTGAACCATAAATAATGAAAAATAAATCGTTTATCACGCAATAAAATGTACAGTAAACAAGACTAAGAAAATTGAATAATGAAAGGAGCATGTATTAAATTTTATCTTGTTATTAGTCTGTTCCTGCTGAATCGAATTAAGAGAAATTAGTAAAAAAGCAAATATATATATATATATATATATATATATATATATATATATATATATATATATATATATATATATAGGCTGTCTCTCAACTCGCGCCCCAGAGCGAATGAGGAAACACGAGACTGCACTCGGATGTGTAATTTCGAAGAAGAAAAAAAGCTTAAAAGATATTCGAGAAAAGACGTCTTAAAATTGACCAATCAGAGACCTACACCTTTAACGTGTGTTTGCCGTAATTTTACGTTATTAGGGTTTATACAAATCAAATCTTCTTTAAAATGTGTGGGCGACTGTAGTTTTCGAAAAACGTCAGAGTCAAATTAAATTTGACAAGGTGTATTAAAAAAGGCAAATTCTTACCATGTATTCAGCCGCTGATTACTTAGAAATGATTATAATTTTCGGAGAATGTGGACGTAACGCCAGAAAGGCAGCACGAGTCTATTCGGAACGTTTTCCGGATAAAAATCTTGTGGATCATAAAGTGATATTGAGAGCCATCGCAAGGACGCATGAGACCGGTCAAGTTATGCCAGATCGAAAAGAAACTGGTGGTGATCTCGGATGACACCTTCGCTAACCTAAATTTGTTGACAGTGAAAAGTCAGCTCTAAAATTACAGTAAGTCAAACAAATTTTGTAACTCACTAGTAGTATTTTTAAAACCTAGTAACCAGTTTAATTTTGTAATAATATCATCACATCTCAAGATATCCTCCCGAGATTGGTGGATTAAAAAGTCTTGTAACTCCGTTATGCAAGCAGCCGCAAATTATTTTCTTCTATTTGTTGGCAACCTATTGTCGTCGGGCTGCGTCAGTTTCGTCTAGGGCGCGAGTTGTGAGATATATATATACATATATATATATATATATATATATATATATATATATATATATATATATATATATATATATATAATTTTATAGAATGTTTATACAATTATATTGAATTGAAATATATGTACTAACTTTATTGACGTGGCATTACACTTAAAAATGCTGAGTTCGTCGGGTTGCTGAAATAAAATTCCAAAATGAGTAAACAAAAATTCAAGGTCAAATAAATTATTACTTTTATTTTTAAAAAATGGAAGGAAAGAACAATGGAGTATATTATTGTTGAATATTAAATTTTATAAAACATGAACCGTGTCTTATATTTAATAACTCTAGAGTAGCTTCGTATAGAACGTCATTATGTTATGACGAATTTTGTTTGATAACTTGTTGGCTTATCTTTGCACTTAATTGAATTAGTTTCTTAACTCTTTCGCGAGGCTAGTCGCAGGTTTCAGGAATACCACCTGTTTCTTGATTAAATTAACTTGATTAATAGTTCATACTAGCAACCTACATTTTAAAACCCCTCTTCAATTCCGCAGTGATTAAATATTCATAGAAACATTTGATTCCTCATATATGGCATCCCTGACACTGCTGTTATTTTTTATTTTCCATCTGCACGAGTGAACGTTCATAGCACGCTGGATGGTGAATATGAAATTTGAACACCGCAATGCCGTAATGCAGTAGTATGAGATATTTGTTCAGCATTTCTCTATTATTCGTAGACTAGCACGTGCCTCAGTTATGGAAATTCAATGTTTATGAAAAGTATGAAATTGCTTCTGTTTTTAAATAATGTTTAATGCATGATATTTTTGTAATATAAATTATAATAATGTTAATATAGTTTCCACATAATTCTTTTTATTACTAAGATAATATTTTTAAATTAAAATTACTTTATAAAAAACAAGCAGGTATTTTTACCTCCCGTCATATCGTAGGTTAGGGAGGTACTGTAATCGTGCCAAAAATTCGATGGTGACTTTTCAATAAATAAGCACGAATTAGGGTCCCCACAACACGTTTTTACTATTTTTACGATGATGATGATGATGATGTGTGTGTGTGTGTGTGTGTGTGTGTGTGTGTGTGTGTGTGTGTGTGTGTGTGTGTATGTGTGTGTGTCTGTGTGTGTGTGTGTGTGTATGTGTGTATATATATATATATATATATATATATATATATATATATATGTGTGTGTGTGTGTGTGTGTGTGTGTGTGTGTGTGTGACGATTTTTTCGTCCACGATAACTCTTATAACAAACTTCCAAATATATCTATTTTCCGTATTTAAGCTTCCTGCATTTATATAACGAGTTGATTAGATTTAGGGTAAAATTGGATAAATGGAAGTGATACTTTACTTGAAGCCCATAACAGTTTTTAATGAAAACTATATTAAAATATAATACAAAACTTTTCAATTTTAGTATTTAAGACTTTTATATCATGGGAAACAACATTAGATTTTAGATAAAATTAATTAACAAGAAGTGATATTGTACTTGAAGCTCTGAACAGATTCTCGTGAAAAATATATTGATGTATTCTAAAACTTGTCAAATTTAGTATTTAAGACTTTTATATAACGGGGAGCAACATATTAGATTTTGGCTAAAATTGATAAAACGGAAATGATACTTTATTTGAAGCTCTGAACAGATTTTCGTAGAAAATAAATTGATAAAATCCAAAACTTTTCAAATTTGGTATTTAAGACTTTTATATTAATGAGAACGATGTTTTCTAAAATTGATAAACCGGAAGTACTACTTTACAGGAAGCTATAAACAGATTTTCTTAAAAATAATATATATTAAAACATGATTCAAAACTTCTCAAATTTCTTATTTGAAACAACATTAGATTTTGACTATATCTATAAGATAAACCGGACGTGGTACTTAATTTGGAGCTCTTAACAAATTTTTGAGGAAAAGCATAATAAAATATAATCCAAAATTTGGTATTACAGACTTTTCTATTTATTGGAACAACAAATTAGATTTTGTTTACGAACAATCAACCGGAAGTGATACTTTACTTAAAGTTCATTGCTATTTCAAACATGGAATTGATGGGAGGTCATGTGTTGGCCACATCAGATTTTTTTTTGTTTGTTTATACGATGACCCATTTCTAAATTCTTTTTTAAAAGTAATGACCAATGTTTGTAGTTGTATTATAAAATGAAAAGTATTAAAATTCAGAGCAACATTTTAAAGAAATGTTCACAGTAAAAGTCCTCCTTCATATAAAGTGACATTTACTTAATAATCTCGCTGTCCAGAATACCAACTTAAACCCATTTCATTAGACATTTATCCGTGGCACTTGTAACTAATTTGGTCGTTAACTTAAACATTACACCACGTACCCAGATGAAGATGGGGAGAACAGAGGCGTGGACACTATCTGGGATATCGGGGTTACCTTCCTTGATAGATTAAGCTGGGTATTGTAAGACTATCAAAGGGACAAATTGGGTTGTAATTATAAACAGGATATTAGTTACGAAGGTGTGTTTAGGAAATTATTAAGGAGATGAATGTAGGAAACATTGGCGTGGAAAGGGAATATTAAATTGGGATGGAATTTATTTTCAAATGGGAAAATTGACGCTTGTCCGTAACAAATGAATTTAGCAGGGGGTAGCTGTTAAAATAAATTGCATACATATTTTAGTCAGTGATGGAGCCATGGAAAAAATTATGGTTTAATTTTATGAACTAATTGTATCAAAATAAAAATTGTTCTATATCTGTCATTAGTTAGTGAGGTTAAAATGTTGGATTGCCTAATACTGACAATGGGCTCATTCTGTATCTCAGTGATTAGGTTAAAATGTTGGATTGCCTAATACTGACAATGGGCTCATTCTGTATCTCAGTGATTAATATTTAACCACTGGTTAATTTTTTTTAACCAATCACGTATGTTGACATATAACAAAAAAAGGAATTTTTAGTAGCAAAATGAAGAGTCAACAATTTTGTAATGGCAAAATGTTAGAGTCAACATTACTCGACATTCTCTTCAGTTCTCCTTGCTGTCAAAACGGGTTTCTTGGGCGCCAATCGATCGGTCGATAACACAGCACATGAGAGGTGAAGGACACTGTTATAGCGTCGCTGAAAAGAGTGGCTTGAACGCCAAAAAGGCTCGGGTAGCTTAGTGGAGACAGAGTTCGGTTTTGACAATGAAATCATAATGAATTTTAATATTTTATTAAAATATATTAAAACGATAATAATAACAAACAAATGAAAGTAGCAATCGTTAGCCTACTATAAGATACTACAAATGAATCAGCGGTACTTGCAGGATTCGTTTATGAAGAGAAACGGTCAACAATGAACGGGTAACAATGGCACACACCAATGTTACGGGACCGCGGCACGAACGATAAACAATGGCAAACACCAAAGTTGAAACAAGCAAACGGTAACAGTATTGTTATTTTGGATAAAAAATTAACCAGTGGTTAAAATTTAACCACCGAGTTACAGAATAGGGCCCTATATCTTGTTTTTAAACTAGAAAGAGTAATTTCAAAAGTGAAATTTACAACATTAAAAAACTAGATCAAATATTTAATTAAATTTAAGTAATTCAATTTTCATTCTAAATTAATATGATATTATACACTTTGTTTTTGTAAAAACTGCCTGTTTTTGAGTTATGGGTTATGGGATAATGACTAAATATCAAAACGGAAAAATATATGTGTTTTGGTGTAAAATGGCTGGAATGCATGAAAGATTCTTGGCGGACGCCTCTGGTTGAAGTATCTCAGGTTCTCAGGATACAATGCGTTCCTGAGTGAATAGTGGCCTGGACACCTGCTCTACCCTAAGGATGATCCTTAGTGAAATTCGTCCTTCTACATAACAACGTAATGAGCTACTTGTACTCGGGTATTATTGTTAAATTACTTGCTCCAACTACAATGTATTAGCATGTCTCGGGCGATTATACGGAATTTAACATTGTTTCAGTAAAACAATACTTGATGACAGGCAGCAATTACATTTTCAATAAAACTATGGATAATGAGGAAAGTGACAGATAAAAATGTTATATTTTAATCTCGCTTGTCACATAAAAAATTAGTGTAATTTATAAGGATCCCAAAGAAATATTGCTGTAGTGAAGGTAGGGAAAATTAATGTTTGCATTGTTAACTTAGGTAGTCTACAGTTTTCAGATATTGATCAACTGAATACAATTCAAAGTTTACTTCTAAATGTAAATATTATTTTATCTGTCTGGCTGTTATTCAAATAATACTGTAATTTCGAACTTTTAATACTATATTTGCAATACGCTTATTTATAGTATATGCCGTAACTTAACCGCGGTGACCAAGGTACTGGTTATGCGTTCCGTAATGTAACCAAAACATAATTTCAGGATCGCGGTTCAATTTCGGAATGTGGTTCTTGAAAGTTTTGGTTACTTTTTCGTGACCACGACGACCACAATTTTTTTGTGGTTGTGGTGGTCATATTCTTATTTCTTATAATATAATAAATAATATTGTATAAACATATAATTACAATATACTATATATTTATATGTATAATATTTACGTTAGTATAAAGATAGACAAAAGTTATGTTGTCACTTATTTGTAATGACGCGGTGGTTCCCTGCGTTACCGACATAAATTAACCAAGATGTTCCGAATCACAATCACTTTTCAGTGACCATAACCTGACCACTTGAACCATAACCACGGTCGTGGTTAAGTTACATACTATGTCAATTGCACTTGACACTGACATTTGTCAACCAGAATTTTCTTAATGGAGGTAGTAGATGTTTCCATGGTTATATAGCACACAGCTGGCTGCTTTAGGAAATTTAATTTCTTTATAATTTCTTAAGTCTATATCTATTGAATATGAAGTATAAAATGTAATCAAATCGTATAGAGAATAAAATATTCTTTAATATTTATAATAACAGTAAATATGAAAAAATGATATCTAACAGTACTTTTCAAGAAAAACTGTTAAAATCTTCTAATTAGGGTACTTCCGGTCGACCAGTTAAAACCAAACTCTAATAAGCTCTTCATATGAATGTAAAGAAAAAGAATGCGCAAAAATTATAATTTATTGAAATTATGCGATCCGAAAAAATCGTCACACACATACATACATACATACATACATACTTCCATCCATACATACATACATACATACGTACATACATCATTGTAAAAATAATAAACTCGTATTCTAGGGACCGTAAAACAATATACCTTCCTTACCTAAAGGTAACGGAAGGTAAAAGTGCGACTTGGTGGTTTTTGTTTTGTTGGTAGCCCTTCCCGGTAAACAATTGAAATTTCACAGTTTGTCTCTCGTATGTTGTGAATTTTGTCTGATTGTATATATTAGTGCATTATGGCAAACAGTGCGTTTATAAATCTTCTAAACGATGTGTTTGCAGTGGTTTTATAGAATCGTAAGAACACCAAAATATAAAAAAAAATAATTGAATATTCATTTTTGAAGATAGTGAAAGTTGAAGGATAAAATAATAGTTATATTTACTTTATGTTTCATACTTTCAATTTAATTGTTGCATTCTAATTTATTTATTGAAAATATATCATTGTCAATTTGATTTTTGTAGTTTTTTCGCTTTAAAACGATTAATAATTTTCTACTTAGAGGTTTCTTCCACCTATACACAAAATGCGCAATATAATTTAATTTAAATGTTTAGATGACAAATATTTAACTTGTGTTCAGTTTCGTAAAGTTCGCTGGATGAATGACGACATAGGTCACTTCCCCAGGGCTTGGGTCTCGAAATTGTACATAATTTGTAGTAAATTTTCTTTCCACTTCCCACGATACTGCTGGCTTAGAAGGGAATTATAATTAATAATAATGCCAAAACGCGCTGACTACAATAAAGGTACAGCACCCTTAACCACTGCTTTAAATGTGGCTCATTTACTCATCTTGATTGCTCTGATTTATACCCAGCAGAGTTGGTTGAAATAGCAACGAATTTATATTTTCAATTTAATTAAAAGAATACAGTTCTCCTTTAAATTTATCGTTCATTAATAATTTTAATACTTACCTTGAACTTTAAGTGAACACTGAAATACTTCTTAAAATATTCAGATACACATTTTTTGACGAAAATAATTACAATTATAAAGTAATTATTGGGAAATATTTATTTATCAATCAATCAGTAGCAATTTACGAAAGCCGTTCACATTTCTCATCTGCAAAAAAAAAACTCCGCAATCTGCATTGGATTATCCTTTTTCTTGTAAAAAGTGTAAGCAAAAACTAACCTTTTTCTATAAAGTTTTTTGCGCGTATCTCAATGGTGTGATTTGTCAGCTTACAGTTCCTACAATGGACTTACAGAACAAAAAGTTGATTTTGTTTTTCAAACTTTTTATTATTATAGATACAAGAAAAGTTTTAATTTTATTTATATTATTTATGCAAGAAGTGCAAAAATTGATGCAATATGTTCAGAATAAATCCAAGCCATAAAATTTTGTTGCAATAATTAAATCGAAAAGTTCAATAAAATGAGGTACCGATGTGTGGATATTAACATTTTTTTTACAGTCTATATACAAAGTAGCCATTTTTGCTCTCTTTTGTCAACGTAAAATGTCACTTTGCCGCTCATGCGCGATAAAGTAGAAAAACGCTCGCTGTCCAAATTTCTAAGTATACAATGTTGAGATATGTCACTTGTCTATATTTTTAATGGAAACTTTTAGTCAAGACTTAATGGCACTGTTGTTACACATTTACCACCTTCACAAGACAATTTGACATATAACTCCTTCGTAGGTATATTACATAACCAAACAAAATGCCGCACTGCTGTGAAAATAAAATAGGGTAATCTCTTACAATAAAGAAAGTATAAAATGCGTAGATTAGATTGAGGAGATAGCTCAAGAAGATTGGAAAATAACTATAATAACTATAGAACGGGTCCTTCACTACTATAAATTCGACCCTGGTCTCAATAGTAATATGGTAAATAAGAAAAAAATACTTACATTTTACATTTAGCTTAATAGTACATTAAAACATAAGTTACAGGAGGCAAACGAATGAGTACATAAATAGGGGATTCTACCATTCTATGAATATGTCATCTGAACGTATAAGTAAAACTAAGACTGTCGGTGAAAATCCGGTGAAAAAATTTCTATTAATAAGCGAGTTATAGTCCCCCGAAGTTTGAAAATATAGATGTGACGTAACGAATATAAGTTTTTATATCAACCTGTTTTCTTCGTGGACCAAAATGCTATTTTTAAATTACATTTATAAAAAATAAATTAATAATATTATACTGTACAAGTCTACATGATTTATAATTGGAAGTGTATTAAAATTATTAAGTTTAATGCTAAGCATTTATATTCAAATAAAAACTGTTTGAGAATTGCAGGACTGATAGTCACGCCACCGCTATTTGAATTTCTCTACTTCCATTGGTAGTAGACTCCTTCCCCTAACTGGGTATTCTTTATATATTTATAGGCCGCCTTTGAGTCGCCACTCAAAATAATATATATGTAATTCATATGAGTGATGGGATTCTATAACAAAAAAACTCCTTATTTCCGAAGTATTTCAATTATATCGTTTTATTTATTCATTAATATTCATTATTAAGGATAAACTTTAAATATTTTTTCTTAATTTCTCTTAATTCAATTGTGCTGTAGTCCCCTATTGCCTTCTGTAACGCGTGTTTTATACTATTTTCTCTGTTGAGGCTTCCTTTTATATTATTTCTTTATAAAAATATTTGACAATTTACATAAGGGAAATTTTTGATAGAATTATTAGATTTGTGACAGTGATTTGTGTTTCTTATTCTCTCCGTTGCCTAGATATTTAGTGTATTTATTGCAGTAATTCCAATCTCAAATAACAAAATAACACCAAAAATCATTTAAGAATGAAACTCCTTCTAACATCAATTTGCGTGATAGAATGTGACATTTTAATTCAGAAACAGAGAAAATATATTCATCATTTATTCTAAAATTTGACAGTTCACCGGAAAGGTTCTGGACAATAGAGCCCATACTCATAAAAGTTTGGCCGGTCTATATTTTGAAGAAACAAATTATAAAACCTACGTAAATGGTGAGAAATTTCTATGAATTTCTTTCGATTAGTTTAAAATATAAATACAATATGTTATTCAAGCATTCCGTCATTTAATACAGTCGCAAGAATTATGAACAAATTATTTTTGGACTATTAGACGAGTATGTAAGTACTTCCAGAAGAACATGTCCGTTTTTCACTCCAAAATATTATTTCAAAGTAATTAAACTTGTCCATCTTCTTTATTCAGTTAATTTCTCCAGCTGTCAAGAGTTGCCTCTCTTGACAAGCTTGTCCTGTGTTTAGAGTTCGCATTGTTTCAACAGCTCCTTGACGAGTAAAGAATGTTGTTTTAATAAACGCTGGAACATTTGAAAACAATTCACTTTCTCGATTGTAATTACTCTTCCATCAAAATTCAAGCTTTGTGCTTCAACCTTTTACTGCAGGTCATGAACTTTTGTTTTCAGAAAGTTTTTTGTTTTTGACTTTACTTTTAATTAACATCAGGGGAATTGTTTCTTTTATAAAAAGTTTAAAAGCAATTTGAGAATGTTTAAATGTTCATGAATTATTTAAATTAGCACTTTAAAGGACAGATACCTCTTTATCAAGCTATGAATAGAAATTATTTTCTTTGTTTCGTAATATCGCTTAGATATTTTAAAACTAATTATTGAAATTTGTGTATTTCGAAAGTCATTTGATCTGAAACAGAATGTGATGTCAAAGTTCATACAGCTTAACATGTGACAAACTATCGCCTACATTTATGTATAAAAATAACATAGGTTTTCATGACTATTTCTGACGCCAATCTTATTAAATGATAGTATTTGAGTGAGGATGGAAAATCCACACACACATACACACAGACATAATCGAGAAAATGTTAAAATTGGATTCTAGGGACCTTAAAACGTGCTCATTTACCAAAATCTCGATATGCGATTTTTAGCACGATCCCTAGGTATACCTCTGTTACCAAGGGTAGCGGGAGGTAAAATAATATATTAAAGAACGTGTTTTATAAGACATGTTTTTTTCGCACGCGTCAAAATTTAGAAAACGAGCGTCAGTGAGTTTTCTAATTGACAAGTGCGAAAGAAAGTCTTATAAAACGAGTTCTTTATACTATTTTTTATATTTTGCGCCTTCTACAATTAAAATTTACTTACTCAATTTGTGATTATATTTGTGACCATTTGTACATTTTCATGTAAATAATCTTCCCTAAATAAAAAAAAAATAATAATAATTTCGACATTATATTATTAAAATGAATTGTCAATTAACTAAAAATAAATTAGGTAAATATGGGTTAAACTTAAAGAAACGTCATCTAGTACCAACCGTCTAAAACAAAAAATTGCGTATCGAAATGAACGCAAAATATAAAAAGCAAATTATAGCACGGTATTTTTGTGCAGCTTCCAACTGTAGAGAGAAAATATAAAAATAGATATGAGACATGTTTGCACTTTCAATCATACGAAAATAATGATATGCAAAGACAAGACCCCCTCCGTGGAAAACGCGTGCCTACTCTGTATCTTGAAACTGGTAGTAGTGTGACATTGTTTTTTATTCAACGCTATAATGAGTAATATATTTTAGAAATAGTTATTAAATTTTACAAACATAAAACTTATAGTTAACGTTTAAAAGATAAAAGAAAAATAAAATTGGGCCTCTTAGGTGCAGTCGCAGTTATAGGGTTAAATACTTTCATGAATGAAAGGCGATATAATATTATTTATATTGGACGCAGAAAAATATCTATTATAAATGAAATGATGATAGGTTTTCAAATTGACAAATGTGTGAACTTTCTCCCAAGAATAGACCCTCTAACAGATGTCTAAACGTCTAAAGATTCCAGAATTGTCTGGCAACTGAAAATAAATAATGTATAGTTCCATCCTAAACAAACAAAGATCTATTCCAACATTTGCGTTTCCATTCCATTGAAAAAAAACTTCCCTGAATTGAAACAACTGATCGAAAGTCAACAATCAACCTGAGTTCCATTCCCTTCACAAATTTGCGCGAATTGCCGGAGACAAACTGATGACAAAATAATTAAAACTCGTCTTCTTCCAATGAGTTCTAATCCCTGTTCCGTTGTTACTCGCCGATCTTATTATCAACTTTATTAATTATCAATCAGTGATTGGCCCGACGAAAGACGTAGGCTTTTGTTTGAGCTTGAAAGCATTTCTCAGGAAAAAATGAGAATCAAAAGCGTTCATGACGAAAATTGGTATTTTCGTGGAAATTGTTTCCGCTGTAGATTCAATTAACAGTTAAAATTTTAAGACAATTTATTTTTATGCATCTGTAGAATAATTTAATAAAGTCCAAATGTATTTTTCAGTACTGCTAGTATAATACCAAAGGTTTTGCGATGTGCAACTTAATTTATTTAATTTCGATTGACCGACGATGACATTTAAATACTTACGAGGGACGACACACCCATTTTTAAAATGTCGTAAGGAACTATATTTACACATTTTATATTAATACAAGCATAGCTGACATTTAAAATTAATAAAGTAATAATTAATAATATGAACCTCTGAGAATCCTGCTGACTGCGCCAAAAGTATCAAAACTTTATTACTAATAATAGGGCATAAAATAAATGCATACAAACCACAACAAATCAAGAAGCTAGTGCGAAGTGCGCTTAGTGACATTTCGAAAGCATTAAAATAAATAATAAAACAAGCGATAGAGAGAAAAGGAACTAAATCCTTTTTACCTCCCGCTACCCTTGGTAATGGAGGTATAGGGATCGTGTTAAAAATCGCATATCGAGATTTTGGGAAATGACCACGTTTTAAGGTCCATAGAATCCAATTTTAACGTTTTCATAATATCTGTATGTGTGTGTATGTGTGTGTGTGTGTGTGTGTGTGTGTGTGTGTGTGTGTGTGTGTGTGTGTGTTTGTGTGTGTGTATGTGTGTTTGTGTGTGTTTGTGTGTGTGTGTGTGAGTGTGCGTGTGTGCGTGTGTGTGTGTGTGTGTGTGTGTGTGTGTGTGTGTGTGTGTGTGTGGTTCCTGTTTACGCTCTAACTCAAATACTGGCAGATTAATGTCACTGTCAAGGAACTAATCATTTCAAATTAATAATAGTAACGTTTTAAAAAGAAAATAGTAAATAGAACCATAGTTATATGGACTAGGACTTAATACAGTTTTCAGCATAAGTATTATGTAAGTATGTATATTTGAATTAATAAAAATTAAATGCAGGGAGGTTTTGTGTTGGCCACATCAGATTTTATACATTTGTCATATCTAGCACCATCTTTATATAATGCTTTACCTGAAAATTTAAAATCTCGTGCTTATGGTTCTTTCAAATAGCATGTGAAAAATTTGTACAATCCATATGTTTTGTTTGTAATGGCTTTCCGATTTCATAACACCTATACGACCTGTGCCTTTTTCCTTTTTCTTTTTCTATGCGTTTTATTTTTTGTTAATCTTTGTTTCAATTTAATTTTTTGTAAATAAAATACTTTGTTGACTTATAAACATCTGTTATAATTATTGTACGGGTTAGGTGGAAGAACAGCCCTTGGCTGAACCTCGCCTTTGACGTACGGTCAATAAAGATTTTATTATTATTATTATTATTATTATTATTATTATTATTATTATTATATATATATATATATATATATATATATATATATATATATATATATATATAACTGCAATAAGGCACTAAACGCCTAGAAGTAAATTTTAAAAATGTGTTCTCCTTTCAATAATTTTCAAAATGCTACATGTCTATTAATTTCCATAGAAATCATGAAAATTAGTGTTTGCGCAAAATCATAAATGAGCAATAAATTTTACCTAATGTTGGAATATAGAAAAGAGACAAAGACAAAAGAACCCTAAACACAGTGAATGTCATTTTTAAATAAATTTCCACTCATTATATGTTAATATAGTATATACTAGAACAATATCTTTTGACTCCCCTCAAAATAACTTCCTTGCAAACAAAACAAAACTCCGTTCACTGCATTAACATATTCAACAGCATGTACCTTTCCAAACTGGCAACAAACACAAACTTCTCTCTTTTTGAGCATGATGCGTACATCCACCCGTCTGCACTACACACTCCTCCTGCACAGCACCCTATTCAATCTCACAGGGTTGAATCACACACTAAGTGCCGGAGCCACTATGCGATTGCGTCGGATGCTGTAAGCGCATGATAAAAGGAATACATTACACCGAGCCAAAGGCTTCATCATGAATACGGAGGATGGGAGGGAATGAAAAAACCAATTCGAGTATGTTTGATTTGCAGTGAAGCTTGTAGATGAATTTGAATTTAGTATACATCGATACGATATCTGATTACTGTAATAAAACTGTAGATTACCAAGAGGTTTATATTTATTTAAAAAACGTACAAATCATTATATGTCAAATACTTGTTTTTATAGCACATTAGACATATATTCAGAATGGCCGGTATATAGTGTTTCCACTACATTCTCCATTGCTTATTCCAAACAATATATACATACATATATATATATATATATATATATATATATATATATATATATATATATATATATATATATATATATATTTTGTAACGTTTTTATATATCTGGGTGAAGTGTAAATATTAGACAATTATTATTAATTAAAATTAAGTGTTCATTAAACTATAATGACAGTTACTATTACTAATATTAGATAATTATTAAAAACTGATTAAGTCTAAAACTATAATTAACTAGATAACACTAACACTATTTATTTAAGTAATTTAACACTACTATTTATTTCCACGATATTACATATTATTTATTTCACTACGCGTTCCAATCTTAGACTGCCGGTCTGTTGCAGACTCTTGTAGATTGTTTACGCGATATTTATGTCACAATATATCACTATATACTTATTATTATCAAAATGTGCGTGGTCTAAAATCTAAGACTAATGAATTTTATAATAATACTTGCTCCTCAGATTTTGATATTATCTGTGTGACTGAATCTTGGCTTAATGATTCAATTAAGAATAGAGAGTTATTCAATAGTATTTATAATGTATATCGATCTGATAGGGACTTTGAAAGTACTGGTAAGGCATGGGGTGGTGGAGTCCTTTGCGCAGTCAATTCTGCTTTGCATTCATCACTTGTGTGTATGTCTCACAATTTGGACAGTAAGTTTGATGCAGTGTGTGTGAAGGTACATCTTACTTCTTTTAAATCTATTTACATTATTACAGTGTATTTACCACCGCCTGTTACATCAGATCACTTAAACTCGTTCTGTAATTATGTTGAGTCATTACCATTTATTCTTAACAGTAATTATATTATTGTTGGTGATTTAAATATCGCTCAATTGTATGATCATTACAAATATGGTTATGCTACTTCATTATCAACCAGTTTTATGGATTTTTCTAACTTTATAGCTGCACAACAATATAATTATATTTTAAACTGTAATAACAGAATTTTGGATATTGTTTTATCAAATTTGAGTTGTACAGTTACGAAAGATTTTACACCATTTGTTGATGAAGATAAATATCACCCCGCATTAGCTATTGACTGCACAGATTTAGGTACCGTCAATAAATCTCTAAACATGTCTCAAAATATCACATTTGATTTCCAGAAAGCTGACTTTATGTTATTATATAATATTTTGGAATCCACTGATTGGTCTGTATTGAGCGGTTTTGATAATGCTGATCAGGCATTTGATAAATTTTATTCTATCTTAAATGCAGCATTCAGGGAAAGTATTCCGGTTAAGAAAACATCAGCTTCAAAATACCCACCATGGTTTACTCCACAGATTATTGCTGATTTGAAAGCTAAGGAAAGAAATCGTAAATTGTATAAAAAAACAGGTATTTCAGCCTGCAGAAATGATTACTGTTACCTCCGAGCTAAAATAAAACGTGATATTAAAAATGCATTTAATGAATATATGCTAAATATTGAAAATAATATTTCACATAATCCCACTAATGTATACAATTACATACGAAGCAAAAAGAAGGTCGATGTTCCTACCACCATGCATCTTAGTGATATTGAATTTGATAATGGGTCATCTATATCCCAAGCCTTTTCTGATTACTTCTCAAACGTTTATTTACCTCAGGCAGATATAACTATATGTAGTGCAATACACTCTGCGAATGTAAATAGAGAAGTAACTAGTATAAAATTTATTACGGAAGATGATATTATTGATGCCATTAACAAATTAAAATCTAAGTCTAGTTCTGGTCCTGATCAAATTCCTTCCTATATTTTGAAAGGTTGTAAGCATATACTTGTTGAACCTCTGCACACATTATTTAACCTGTCTGTCAAAAACTGTATCTTTCCTAAAGCTTTGAAAGTAGCAAGGATCTGTCCTGTTCTTAAATCTGGTGATCCATGTAATATTTCTAATTACAGACCCATTGCCATACTGTCAAATATTACTAAAATTTTCGAGACTGCTATTCATAAACAAATTTATAATGTAGTACATAAATATATTACACCAGATCAGCATGGTTTTGTCAAAGGAAAATCCACTGTTACAAACTTATTAAACTTTACAGATACTGTATCGAATTATTTGTCCAATAATACACAAGTTGATGTTATATATACAGACTTTGCTAAAGCGTTTGACAAGGTTGATCATAATTTATTAATAAACAAACTGTGCAATGATTTTAATTTTTCTCTACCACTTTGTCAACTACTAGCATCATATCTCACAGATCGATATCAGTTTGTTGAAGTTAAAGGATTTGAGTCTGACATGTTTCTGGCAAGCTCTGGTATACCTCAAGGCTCCAATCTTGGACCTTTACTATTTTTGCTTTTTATTAACAATATCACTGAATTCGTACAACATTCAAGTATTCTGATGTACGCAGATGATATCAAATTATTTAAAAATGTAAACTCAATTAGTGATTGTTCAGAACTTCAAAACGACATTCAGAATTTATTAACTTGGTCAGAAATTAATAAATTATATTTCAATATTAATAAGTGTAAAGTAATGTCATATTCAAAAAAAGAGCATTTCCTACATAATTATCAAATGTATAATCAAACATTAGAAAGAGTAACACAGTTCAAAGATTTGGGTATCCTGTTTGACACTCATTTAGACTTTGCTAAACATATCAAGTCAACTATATCAACAGCATACAGGAATTTGAACTTTGTTCTAAGAATTTCTAAAAACTTCAAATATGTATCTACTTTAATTTCGTTATATAATTGTTATGTGCGACCTTCACTAGAATATTGTTGTCAAATATGGTCTCCTGTCTATACAAAATATAAAGCTAGTATTGAAAGTGTACAAAAGAAATTTGTTAAATATTGCTGGTACAAAAAGTTTAAAATATATAATCATTTTCTACATTATGAAACTGGATTAGCAACTTTTAATTTAATATCTCTCGAAAATAGGCGAAACATATTATGCATAATATTTATCTACAAAATCATTCATAATGTAGTTAATGATGCTAATATTTTATTTAAATTAAACTTCTATGTTCCACGAATTAATAGCAGATACCAACGAATTTTTTACACCAAATTCGCTCGAACAAATTTTGATTGTAATACTCCATTTAATAGAATGTGTTTGTTGCTCAATGAACTATACTTAGATTTCGACATTTTTTCTGACTCTTATAGTTTCTTAAGGAATAAAGTGATACAATATTTCTCTACACAAATAAATTGAAAATATAATAATATATAATAAATATTGTAATGGTAACATGATTTAACCATATCTTAATTTTATTATGTAAATTTTGTAATTCATTAGTTTTTGTTTTTCTCGCGGCACACTATGTATATCTTTACTGTTGTTGTTTATTGTAAACTCCCTCTGTAAATGGGATTTATCCTGTAGAGTGGTTCACAATAAAATAAATAAAATAAATAAAATATCATGTTCAACTGTCCGCGTACCGACCACCACAGCGTCTATATACTCAACTGACTCAACAGCGTCTGTATATTCAACTGCTCACCTCACTTTATATTTATATAACTAACTTTCTCCTTCCGCAGCCTCAGTATCTCGATATGCGATTTTTAACACGATCCCTATACCTCCCTTACCAAGGCTAGCGGGAGGGAAACATGGGGTGTTCCTTTAAAAAAAATAGTTTTTTTAATTTTGTGTACTTCACGTAGAAATTACAATTTTCAAAAATTGTCGTTTATTAATTATTATTATTATTAATTATTGTAGACAAAAGCTTTCTTTATAAAACTGTTCTTACACATTATAGAAATTCGTTTCCATTCTCGATAAATGAAGTGATAAAAAAGTGGCCGTTATTAGTGAAAAAATCATTTGAATTACGCCGGAAGTAGTTGTTCTTGAGTAAAACTTTTTTATGGTTTCATATGTAAAAATGTCTGCTGAATTCAACGGTAAAATAAAAAATATAGCATTCCATTTAAAATAAGGA
This sequence comes from Harpalus rubripes, assembly GCA_963082715.1. Taxonomy (NCBI): domain Eukaryota; kingdom Metazoa; phylum Arthropoda; class Insecta; order Coleoptera; family Carabidae; genus Harpalus; species Harpalus rubripes. The sequence goes on along the minus strand of OY720460.1, from coordinate 22,650,786 downwards.
AGTTAGGGTCTGCTTCCTGTTAAACCGTAAGGGCTGCTATTTTTAAACTATTTTAGCTGAAACGGACCTGTCGGAATCCCAAATTTCGTAAAATAATATTGAATAATTTTTAAAATAACGATATCGTAAGCTAGTCCTGGGATATTCTGTATATATGTATGCATTTTTTTAATAGTGAAATATAAGTTATATGTTTTTCACAATATCTTAAAAACTAATAGAGACAATGACTATAAGATAGGATATGTTTCACTTATTTAATATTTTTTTAAGTTAAAAATTAATTAAAGAATTTTACACGTATAATGAAAAATTGTATTATGTAACATTTATTTCTGAGTAATTATCTTTTTATCTTTTTCAAAAATGAAAAATAAAGACGTTATTCAATAACATATGAATTAATAATTCCATATAATACTGGTATAGCCATCTGTTGCCAATAATTATAAACAATCGATGGCATTTGTTGAATGTAATGTTAAGATAATTACTATATCCATTGGACAAAATTTATGAAAATTGGTGTACATATATATTTTTACCCGAGAAATCGATTTTTGATAAAATTAAAGCCGTACCTCCCGCCAATTAAAGAGTGTTTATTTGTCACCCAAAAATGGGTAAAGATACAAATTTGTCGATAGCACCATTGGATTCTACGTACTTTCTTATTTGAAATTCCCAATTTTCAAAATATTTACTTCACTGGTCTAATAGCTATGAATAAATTAGTAAAACAATATTTGAATACTTGTAGGTCATTGAACTATGATTATCAAAAATAATTCATTTAAATATGTACTTGTCAAAATATTTTAACAAAAATTTGTACACATATGTAATTTTACTTAAGGAATCCATTTTTCATAAAATGAAAGCGGTGTATTCAACCCTTAAATGGGTAGATATTCACCACCCAAAACTGGGTAGAGGTAAACAATTTTCGACTGTACCATTAGATTCTTCGTACTTTCTCGTATATGTATACCAATTTTCATAATTTTTAAGGTAGGGGATTCCAAATAAACAAAATTTGAAATTACCGCAAATCTCTGATATTTTTTGTGCGTGATCGTTGCGTCGCTTGCCCACTAAAATTCAGAAATTTTAGGGCAAATACAAGTTAGGATATTAACTATATCTTTTGAAGAAAATTGACATGTTGAATATTATTGATTTTCAGAAATTAAAAACGGGTACGTTAAATCGAAAAATGTGTCAAATATATTTTGCTCAAAATATTCTATTTTAATTATTTATATATTAATATTAATTATATAGTTTTTATATTTGCAGATGTAAATGCTAAATTAAATAAATCATATTCTCAAGAACTATAGGTAAATAAAATAAATTATTCATTAAAACATATTTAAAATAAAATAATAAATAGTTTTTATAATATTTATGCTGTAAAAAAATTAATTTGCGAAAAATAAATATATTTTAAGTTTTTTTTATTATCTCCGAAATTAAAGCAAAAATAAAAAAAGTTTCAATAAATAAATCCTTTATTTTCAATTACAAATATTCTTTCTTATGACAAACAGTCGAAATATTTTTAGTTTAGCCAAAAAATGGATTTTCTGTAATTGTTAATAACGAAACGACACAGCTACTGTAATCTATGGAGAAAATTATGAACTATATTTAAATGGGAGAAAATCAATATTAATGATTTAACAATTGATCAATCAGATTTCAGGACATAAAAATGATTTAAATAAATGTCATTTAGTTTTCGATAATTTGACATATAATAAATTGTTAAATTGTTTGTTTTAAACGTAGTAATCGATAATCTATTGATTAATACATGATTTATTGTTTAATGTAAAATAAACATTTGTTGCTTGTTTAATTGTTGCTTACTGTGACACAGGATGTCGCTGCCTGTTTAATAGACATATTTAATCTTCATATTAACCAGGGCCGTAATTAAAAATTATTGTTGTTTAATAGTTTTTAACATACTTTTGGGCTATAATTTATATTTATTTCAATAAAGATAAGTTAATTATTTATAAAAAATACAAAATAAAGGATCAAACTTGTTTATTTAAGTAGATATATTGTAGTATTGGTTAGCACAAAATTTCCTGAATACGTTTTGTGTGCTAGTAACAAATATGTGTGGTATGCGAAATATAGTAGGCGCCTGGCGCTTAAATACCATTAGAAAACAATTGGAATTTCTTGGAAATTTGACTATATACTGTAATTTTTCAATTATACATTGTTCTTGTATGTATTGTAGAGGTTTAATAAAAATAATATTATACATATTATCCACTTTTTATTGTAATAAATACGATATTTTGTTATTACATTATACTAGTGTACAGGAAAAATCTATGTTATTGTATATGAATATTATAAACAATAATTATGAACTATATCTTATTACAAATATTGTACTAACAATATAGTTTATAGAAATAAACATTTAATACAAATTAAATAGAAATTATTATTTATAACATTGACATGACACTTCAAATTTTTTATCTTGAATTTTCTTAGCTAAATTTTCATAAAAGCTTAATGTATTATATATTATAAGAATCAGCATAAAATTCTGAGTATAAAAATATAAAATTCATAAACAATGACTATAAAATATCTCTAAAACCTTATACATTTCATTTGACTAATTTGGATTTTCATTTACAATTTTCAGTACAAAATTTTAATTAAAAAATAATAAATTATACATAAATATATTCTGCATGAATCACTGAATAAAATATTACTAAATACTTGTACTAAAGTATTAAATTAATACTAAAATTAGTTGTCTAATCTTTTGTTAAAATCTGCATCATGTTTTGTTCTCTGATGTCATCTGTTTGAGTTTATTTGCTTTGATTCGTCCCACAGTCTATGTCCACATAAAAATCAACCCCTGTAGTTTAATCCTGTGATATTTCATCCCTTAAACAACTGCATTCTTCGTTGGCCAGCTTTAAACATTTGTAATGTTTGCATTTTGAGATGGATACCTGAAAAATATTTGCATATCTATTGTTTAAAAAAAAGTTTTCTTACCTAAATATCACCTTGTAGTAAATTAAAAGCTGTTCACATTAGTTTTGTTTTGTTCCAATCATGTGTATTTGTTTATTCATTGCTGTCATTTCATATTATAGGTTATTGTTAATAACTATAATTAGTTCATAATTTTCCCGAAAGATGCCAGAACTAATATCAAAATTGGCTGAACCAGCATAAAATAAATCGTTTTTTGATGAATATATATTTTAAAATTAATTTTTGGTAACAAACGAACTACCTATGATGATATATTTTATCCGTGATGATTTATGTGGAAAATAAATGATGATATATGTATTTACTTATATTAAATAAATAAAATTGTGTTTAGAAATTTTTATTGTATTATTATTATTATTATTTTTATTTAAAATAAAATATAATAAACAAAATCTGTATAAATCAATATTATATTAATTAATTTGTTTAAAACAAATAAATTAGACAATTGACATTTATTTAAAGTTTTTTCTACCGCCTAGATCACGTTTTCATTTGTATGAATCAATCAATTTGTCGATTAAAATATAGTTCATAGTTATCTCCATAGATTACAGTAGCTGTGTCGTTTTGTTATTAACAATTTCAGAAATTCCATTTTTTGGCTAAAGTAAAAATATTTCGACTATGTTTGTCATAAGAAAGAAGATTTGTAATTGAAAATAAAGGATTGTTATTTTAAAACTTTTTTTTATTTTCGTTTTAATTTCGGAGATAATGAAAAAAACTTAAAATATATTTATTTTTCGCTAATTAATTTTTTTACAGCATAAATATTGTAACAAGGTCTATTTATTATTTTATTTTAAATATGCTTTAGTGACTAATTTATTTTATTTAAATATAGTTCTTGAGAATATGATTTATTTAATTTAGCATTTACATCTGCAAATATAATAACTATATAATATTAATATATAAATAATTAAAATAGAATATTTTGAACAAATTATATTTGAAATATTTTTCGATTTAACGCCTCAGTTTTTAGATAATAATTGCTGAAAATCAATAATATTCAACAAATTTTATCGATTGTTTATAATTATTGTCAACAGATGGCTATACCGATATTGTATTGGAATTATTATTTCATAAATTATTGAATAACGTCTTTATTTCTCATTTTTGAAAAAAGTTTATTTGAAGATAATTACTCAAAAATAAATGTTACATAATATCAGATTTTTTTCTTCATATGTATAAAATATTTTAATTAATTTTAAACAAAAAATATTAAAAAATGAAACATATCCTTTCTTAAAGAGAATTTTACGACGAATCGAATGGGTTTTGTATCAGCTACGTTTAAATAATACATTTATTTTGGTTTTGAATAATACCATTAGGGTCTCAAAAACTGTAAAAATTAATGAAAAACCTACCAAATAAATTATTTATCTTCGGCCACAAACCGTAAAGTAAATATTTTGAAAATTGGGATATTTATATACGAAAATACGTAGAGTCCAATGATGCTATCGACAAATTTGTACGTCTACCCATTTTTGGGTAACAAATAACTATTAAATAATTGGCGGGAGGTACGGTTTCAATTTTATCAAAAATCGATTTCTCGGGTGAAAATACATATATATATATATATATATATATATATATATATATATATATATATATATATATATATATATATATATACCAATTTTTGTAAATTTTGTCTAAAGGATATAGACAATATCGTAACTTGCATTTGGCTTAAAATTGCTGAATTTTAGTGGGCAAGCGACGCAACGATCACGCACAAGAAATATCAGAGATTTGCGGTAATTTCAAATTGTGTTTATTTGGAAACCCCTATCTAAAAAATTATGAAAATTGGTATACGTATACGAGAAAGTACGGAAAATCTAATGGTAAAGTCGAAAATTGTTTAACTCTACCCAGTTTTGGGTGGTGAATATCTACCCATTTAAGGGTTGAATACACAGCTTTATTTTACCAAAAATGGATTTCTTGAGTAAAATTGCATACGTGTACAAATTTTTGTAAAAATATTTTGGCAAGTACATTTTTAAATGAATTATTTTTGATAATCATAGTTCAATGACCTTTATAAATATTCAAATATTGTTTTACTAATTTATTCATAGCTATTAGACCAGTAAAGTAAATATTTTGAAAATTGGAAAATTTATATAAGAAAGTACGTAGAATGCAATGGTGCTATCGACAAATTTGTATCTTTACCCATTTTTGGGTGACAAATAGCCACTGTTTAATTGGCAGGAGGTACGGCTTTAATTTTATCAAAAATCGATTCCCTGGGTGAAAATGCATATGTATATCAATTTTCATAAATTTTTTCCAGAGGATATGGTAAATTATCTTAATATTGCATTCAAAAAATGTCATCGATTGTTTATAATTATTGTCAACAGATGGCTATACCAATATTATTTTGGAATTATTAATTCATAAATTATTGAATAACGTCTTTATTTCTCATGTTTGAAAAAGGTTTATTTGAAGATAATTACTCAAAAATAAATGTTACATAATATCATGTTTTTTCTTTATACTTTAATTAATGTTGAATATTAAATAAATGAACATATCCTATCTTATAGAAAATTTTACGAGGAATCCAATGCCGCACACGCCATTATCTCTTTTATTTATAGAGATATTGTGAAAAATATATAATTTATAATTATTTCATTATTAAAAAATCTGATGTGGCCAACACGTGACCTCCCGTCAATTCCATGTTTGGAATAGCAATGAGCTTTAAGTCCTTCCTTACCTAAAGGTGACGGAAGGTAAAAACATGCACTAGTATGATATATTCAATACCATATTTACATATAAATAAAATGTGGATAAATAAAATGTACAACGCAAATTTTTAATGTTTACATATGCCCACAATACAGTAATAATACATCAGCTGTTTATTTGTTATTCAACCAATTGGAATATTTAATTTTATATGTTTATTAACGTTTTGTGCAAATAAAAATTATGGATACGTATGCATATAAAATTCCATTTTTGCGTTTATTAAATTTTGATGATGATTGGGATCTTTTGTTAATTAAAATGTATTATTTATGACCGGAGTTGATTAACCACTTTATATGCATTTCATTTGAAATGCTATTTTGCACAATATGCAATATGCTTAAAACCTAATGTACCCACTACAATTATTTTTATAAACATATACATAGAAAATGGGTATTATTAAAAAGATAACCTGTTTTGAAACAAAAGTAGTGGTAATAAAATTTAATAATAGAAACACACAGTATTTCATCCAGATATCATCTTCTTTAAAACAGCAAACAAACAAGTACACATGAATTTTTTATGTACTTCTGTTTTACATTTGATAAAAGACCCACCCACATAAATAATGTAGAAATAGCTTTGATAAGAGAGATATAACTTTTTTAGGTCGCGTTAATTTAAGATTTTGCACAGTAACGATCATGTTTACGTAGACTTTTTAAAATCTGTTTCGTGTGTTGAATCGACGCTAGCTAAATATAAAGTAAAATGAAACATTTTGACTGACTAAAATGAACTTTTTCAGTCTACACTGTACTTCATTTAATAATGGAGCATTGCTTTAAAAATATAGATAGAGATATATGAGTATATTCTGGCCACAGATTGGTCAAAATGAATACCGAGTTAAAACAGGTGCTAAATAAAAAATTTCCCACTCCCGATATCGTAAGTAGGTTGTTAGGACATTGTTTGTAAGGATTATGTTTATTTTACTGTCAAGGTGTCGGTTTATATTACAGACGGGATGTAAGGATTGCCCTTAGCTAGTAGCCTAATAAATATCAACGGTTAGATATTTCTCCCAGTCCCAATATCGTACATAGGCTATTAGGATATTGTTTGTAGGGATTTGTGTATTTTACTGTCAAGATGTCGGTTTCTATTAGTGACGGGAAGTAAGGATTGTCCTTACTTCCCTACAGCTGAACTTACCTCTCTCTTTGTGAAATACCAACAGTTAGATATTTTTCCTACTCCCAATATCGTAAGTAGGCTATTAGGACATTGTTTGTAGGGATGTATGTGTATTTTATTGTCAAGATATCGGTTTCTATTAGCAACGAGAAGTAAGGATTGTCCTTACTTCCCTACAGCTGAACTTACCTCCCTCTTTGTGAAATACCAACAGTTAGATATTTTAAACTTGTGTCAAATATTTATTCATTCTTATTATTTCCATTCAAAAGTTACCGTCGACGTGACAAATGTGACAGATGACAGCGTTTTTCTTCGTAAATTTTCCATGGAATACTTAGATTCTGTTTTTACCTTCCGTCACCTTTAGGTAAGGAAGGTATTGTCTTTGGTCAAAAAATTCGATGATGAGTATTTAATGAATAAGCACGTTTTAGGGTCCCTAGAATACGATTTTACTATTTTTACGATGATGTCTGTATATATGTATGGATGGATATATGCATGTGTGTGTGACGATTTTTTCAGATCGCATAACTCCAATACCACCTTTCCAAAAATTATAATTTTTGTGTATTGCTTTTCTTTAGATCCATATGAAGAGCTGATTAGATTTTAGTTATAATTGGTCGACCGGAAGTACCCTAATTTGAAGATTTGAGCAGTTTTTTTTGAAAAAATGCTGTTAAATATCATTTTTTCATATTTAATGTTATTATAAATATTTAAGAATATTTTATTCTCTATACGATTTGATTACATTTTATACATCATATTCAATGGATATAGAGTTAAAAAATTATAAAGAAATTTAATTTCATAAAGTAGCCAGCTGTGCTATAAACATGGAAACATCTACGACATTAAGAAAATTCTGATTGACTAATGTCAGTGTCAAAGTGCAATTTACGTAATATGTTTGAGTTATAATTTTACTGGAAATATACCTATAGAATCTAACAAGAAACTTTCTGTATGGAATTTATACAAAATACATAGAATTGATTGCAGGTAATGTATTGGAAATATGGAATCATTTGCATAAAAACTTTTTGCGTGGAATTTGTATAAAATACATAGAACTGACGGAAGATAATATGCTGACCACATCAGATTTTTGAAAGTATCAATATTCAACTGTATTCTTTGACAAGCTTGACATATCTGGCAATGAAAATTAACAGGTAAAAAATAAATCATCGGGAGTAGAAAAAATCTTATATGCAACACGAGATAGGTGCATTTGCATTTGACCACTTTCGTACTTATTTGCTAGCCCTCGCTATCGCTCTGGTGCAAAATCGTCCTCGATTAATAAGTGGTACCTACATCTCTTGTAGCAAAAATAATTATTATTACATATTATCTAAATTAAATAAAATTTAAGCCACTAGGCCTTATATGATTGTGGGGTTGCAATATATGGTGTAAAATCTGTTATATTTCACAAAAAATAATTTACATAGTGCTACAAAATTCTGTAATATACAATATAACATTCATAGAACTAAAATTTAACAAATATAGCGACATTTTCGTGTCCAGTGTTTAAAGTTACAATTTTTAAGTTTTCTTTTTTTGGTAACCGGAGTATCGGAGAAAAAGAAAGACTATACTTTCCACAATAAAAGACATTCATAAACTTATAGTTATAGCTGCATATTGTATATTCTTTTATTGTCTGAAGTATACTTTATTTTTGGCATTATATCACTGAAAATAATTGGTTTATGTCAATTTTGAAATGCTGCATGATCTGTTTGTAGTTTCATTCTCGTTTTTTCCAAGGTTCAGCAGAGGAAACGCATGGTTTTCAATTAAGAAAGTATTTTGGTTTTTAAAATTATTTATGTCGAAATGAACGCAATGACAAATTAAAAACATTGTCTCATGTGCAGAAAATCACATCGCAGAGATGTTCTCCGGTTTTTGCAATGCATAATTCCAGGCGGTGTCTGAAGCTGCGAACTGCGTTAGTTAACATCTGGCTTTGATTTAGGGTTATTTGAAATCACACGTTTACGTTAATAAGTCGCGCATATTGCAACAACTTAAGAAAGAAATTCAACTGAAATCAATCAAATTCCACGGCAGATGGCAGATGTTGCCTGACGCCATTCGCAGCTTCAGGGAAGCTTAATTGAAACCTTGTGTTTCCTATGCTGAACCATGTACAATGAAATAGTAAATTAAACCTGTGAAAGTGTGAAATCACTGATTCATTTGACTGAAATGTGATGTCGCGCGATAGACTAATTGAAAATAATTTCGTAAAATTTAGAAAAAAAAATTCGTTTCATTAATCCAAAATTATAGAATTAAATACAAAAAAATTATGTTTTACTGGATTTACTACTAGCACTGCTGCTAAGACTAGGGCTTCTACTTTTACTCTTCCTCTTAGGCTTATCTTTTTTACGATTGCCACATGTCGGACAACGTTTAACACTGCCGCCTGTAGGTGGTCTGCTTCTACTTCTGCTTGAAGCTCGACTATCATTGTCATCAGTTTTACTTCGTTTTCTTTTCTTGGACGCAGATTGAGATCCCTAAATGTCAAATATTTGGGAGATTAAGACCATAAAATCTATAACATATTTGTGTCATTCACAAACATTGTTGTGACAGATCAGTTTATAAAGGATCAAGACCAAGATCAAGATCTTTATAATTAATATGTTCTAGGTCAGAACATTGGTTAATTTCTGCGATCAAACCTTTTTTCAGATCAGATTTGGGATGTTTTTCTCAAATCATAAAAAGATCAGTAACGATTTTCAAATGCTTTTTTTTCTTATTAATTAAATAGGAATGCAAAAGTAAATTAATTACAAAGAATATACCTAGCCGTATGCCTTACACTGGGAAGAAAAATTAGATACATACCTAGGTTTATTAATACTGAAATAACGAATAAAGTAGAAACAGAAACAAAATTGTTGAAAAATAATAAATTAAGACAAGCCATATCAATAGGCAGACAATCATGATATACCATTGAATTTTTTAAGTGAGTTAAATAAATTATAACTCACTTGTATTTAATTTGTACTTATTTTCTCATTTGACATGGCTTAAATTGTTTCCCTTATATTTCCGTATATTTGATTTTTTAAAGATCATATATAGATCCAGATCAAGATCTGAATTCATAAAAGGATCTAGATCAGATCAAAAACCATATTGAATGAACTATATAAGTGTTTCAGATCAAATTCGGGTTCGGATTACGTAGTTGAATGAGCAAAAATTTCTTCAAATACATATATAACGAGATAAAAATTTGTCCAAATAATTCTTATACTTATAATATACGATGTAGAATTAACTTTTGATTAGAGGTCCCTCGAAACTTGAGGCCCCAAACTGATATTTAGCATAAAAATTAACAAATAGAAAAACGCCAGTTACCGCAATATTAATGTGAGAATATAATGCATGAGTCAGGTGACATGTTTTCCACCAATCAACATTCAGAATCTCCATAGTTACATGTCTATCACAGCGATGATAAAAAACAAAAAAAATATCACCTTATTTATATTCGTTACTAAGGGATTTGTTTTCATTATTTGACATTGACAGTTAATTTTGAGTATAAAAATGTGTGATAATCGTTGGGTTGATATAAACAATGACGCAAATAATAAGATAATTGTCAAATTAACCACGTTGTAATACAATATATTAAAAGTTAGGTTGGCAGCACACATAATGTGTCACAAAAACTCATTATATTCTCTCATTAATAGTATGTTCCGCAACGCAACCGGTTCAACCAGATTTACGGTTTTGTGTTCCGTAAGTCCTGAAATTATTTACCGGTTTCCATTTGGAACGCGGTTCCTGAAAAAGGTTGGTAAAAAGTCGGACCACGGCAACCACGAAATAATCCTGGTTCATAACAAAATCAAACGATATCCGTCAGTGTCAAATTTCTAAACCGCATTTTTAGTGGTATTACTAATAATTAATATAGATGTAAGTATGAAAACATTATTTATATTTGAGATATTGGTGATTGTGTTATTTTTAATGACATTATTCAACGGTATCATTAATTTAGTTAATTTGTATTTTTGTTAGGTTGTGTCAATTTTAAATGTCATATCAATTAATGTCAATCTGTTCCGAAATAGATGAAAATATTCAGGAACCATGGTGTACCCGGAATCAAGATACAGGTTTTTTGGTTGACTTACGGAACATAGTATAAATATAAGCTCGTGATATGATTAATAATCGAACATATTGCTCGTGAAACCGAAGCAGCACATTTCACTCGTCCTTCGGTGAAATCTGCAACTCGGTTTCACTCGAGAATATCATCGATGATGATCATATCACTTGTTATATTACGTATGAAAATACCTCTGTCGCACAAACTCGTCTTTTAGAATTCCCAGATTTTCTGTTCTTAGCTGCTTCTAGTACATATGGGGCCCGTTGTGCTTGAGTCATCGCCCGCCATCTACGGGCACCAAGACGCATTACATTTTGATAATCTTTATTTCTGTGATTCTGTTACACATTACATAAAATTTAGTAAATAAATAAAATATATTCATTCATCATTTTTAAATACCCTTTTAAAGTCTCGCATAAAATTGAAAAATGCTGATTTAAATGTATTTTGTGGTCTCGAAGTACTGGTTTCAGATGCTACTTCACTGGGTTCGTATGACTGACCGTCAATGCATGATGGGGTTACAGGTTTTTGCATGTCTTCGTTATTTAACACCACCTAATAAATAAAAATATATATTTTTTCATTCTGTTTTCATAGCGTATATTTTTTACCTTAGATTTTGGTTCACTCATTCTGAAGATAAAATTTGATGACGCGTAAATTGAAAAATGTAATGTCAAATAAAATTCGAAATCGAAATGTGGTAACTATAGTAACGAGATAAATGTCAACCGAAAAACAAATATGTATTTTCTCCAACGGAATCAACCTATCATCTTTTTTAAATAGTTAGAATTCGTACTATATTCTACATCAAGGTAGAGAAATGCATAATTTCTTTCGTGGTACAATTATTATTTTCTCCTGAGATTGGTACACCCAGCAATGGGTAATATGCATACATACATAAAAGCACGCATTTCCCAGTTAGTGGGTTAGCACAAACCCGAATAATAATAATAATAATAATAATAATAATAATAATAATAATAAAACATCAACCATCAAAATAATCACTCTCTCTTTCAACAACATTCTTACTAACCTGACACCCGATTTTCGGTAGCGAAATACCGCAACCGGACCACCGTAATAGTTACGAAACAATCATCCTGCGCCACACATTCCTGTCTAAGCACACTTCTTTCGCCTCGGCCACATTTCACCAAGATGATATATTTATTTATTAATTTATTTTATTTAGGTGTTATACATATTTTTATTTACCGAGAGATGAAACATCACAAATATCCTAATTATTAAGAATTATTACAATTTTGATAAATTTGACTTCGATAATTTAATATGTTTAAGAAATTAGTAGACTTCGACCTTTGCACATTGACAATAAATTGTTGAAATTATCTGAAATTTTATTTAGAGATTTTTAAATTGCACACCTTTTCTTCTAAAATGGAATACCAAGAATGCAGCAAAGAACACTTGGAAGGACCCCAAAAAATTCATACTGGATGTTCTGCGTTTAATATGAGTATGAAATATCACAACTGAACTGATTGGCACACCCAGCAATAGATAATATGACGTGATGATGTATTTATTAATTTATTTATCACTTGTACTGGTATATTTTGTAACAACGTATCGTCGCGTTAAATATCCTGCCACCTGCGCCAAATATACTACGAATGCTACCCAACCCAAAATAACCGAGAATTATTTTCTGACGGGTGGTAAGGCGCTAATTTGGAAAATATTGAAAGCTTGTATTTCGAACTTTTTCTGTAATGGAAAGAACCCATTAGATTTTGGTGAAAATCAGATAACCGGAAATGGCACTTTACAAGAAGCTCAAGATAGTTTTTCTTCGAAAAATACATTTAAATGTTATTTTTTCGAGAATAATGTTATTATGAAAATTAAAGATTATTAAATTTTCTATAGATTTGCATTAATACTTTTTCTATATATTTTATGGATAATTTATAAAATTATCTATAATTTAAATCCCAGAGCCTACGCTTTAAACAAATAAAACGCAGTTATTCAAATGTATGTAACTGACAGATAAATGTCACTATCAAAGAATTAATCATTTCAAAATAATATTAGTAACGTTTTAAAAAGAAAAAAGTAAATAGAACAAATGAATTCAATAGTTTCCAGCAGAAATAAATATATGGGTATGTATTTAGATTAATAAAAATTAACGATTCACAAAAATGTTTAAGCTAATCCCCATTTTTAGATTAGTGAATTCTATTCTAGCCCGGTATTTAAAATTTAATCTTCATTTTATTATAGCTCCGGTGGCTCAATGGTTAGAGCAACGCCTCATGTCATGAATGCCCTCGGGGCTTTGGGTTCGAATCCCACTATGGCATGGATGTGTGTAAATGCGAACCCACTCTGTAATTGGGATTAGATCAGACTATATTTGAAAAACTACACTGTCAAAATTAGAGTAAAATTCTCCAATCCTTAAAAATAAGGATTAACTTAATCTTTTTTGTGACTCGGGCAGTAAATGGCGGAAGGTATTGTGTTGGCCACATCAGATTTTTTTCTCGTATCAGCTGTAACATCCTCAAAATTAATCATCTTCACTCCGATAGTGTTTCACATAAACTAAACGAGACTGAAAGGAATGAATTCTCTTTGTTCATAACAAATTTGTCAGGAGCTATTAAAACCAAATATAAATAGTCCACATCCACATGTCGCATTGCGCACTATAATATTCTAACATAATGAGTCAAGAGCCAACACATTTTAAGCAAAAAAAAACCTTTTTCTCTGCTTATTACCTCCATTACACCATCGCCAGCTTTGAAGGCACCAGCGCGCCAATGAGTCAAACACAAGCGCTGCTCTGTGTCGGCAGGCAAGTCGCGCCTAACTTAATTTCGTGCAATTTCACCGGTAAATTATCGCGTAGCGCTGTTTACTTACTTTGACGGCATGAGGCTGCTATCCTTGTCAAGTAATAGCGTTATCGAAGCGATCTAAACTACATGGTTATTGACGGTGATATTATACGAGATTCGCGCAACAAAGTGCTTGAAAGCAAGGATGTGGCTTACATTGTGAACTAAGATTGACTTGAGAGTATAGGAAGAGGAAGTGTTACACATCCCAGAAGATTACATTACTTATTATACCTCATTATGTATATAGTTTGTGGCCAGCTAATTATGTCCTGTCAGTTTTGTTTTGTTTTATATAAATAAGATATGAGGCTTCGTGGACGTATGCTTGATTGTCTTGTCGCGAATTTGGGTTCCAGGGGTTCAGTTCCAACCGAAGCAAAATTATGTCGAATTTTAAATGGCACTAAAGTAATCCCTGTTGTGCACTTTCCTCACCAGCAATAAGTGACCGTGCGGTGACGCCTGATAAACTCATGAACGGTACATAGGTGCCGACTTTTGGATTTTCGTGTGGGGGCTAAAACGAGGCAACAGACAATTTACCAAATAAAAACTTTATTTCTTAAAATTGGTACATAAATAACTAAAATTGTACAAAAGATGCGAATTTCTCGTATGACTCAAAATATCTACCTATTTTTTTAATTTTGACTTTTTTTTGTTTTTCAAACAAATGACCCTGAAATTTTGACAAATAGAAACAAAATGTAACAAATGATTTTACGTTTTTTTCCTCACAGCCACATATTTTGATTGGATAACATTGTTTGCTTCGTCGTTTAATATAAGCGATTTGCTACATGACACAGCCGATAGTCCTCTTAAGGACATTTTCTCTTATTCTCTTCCAAAAATTAATTTTATTTTTCATGATTATTTTATTTAATTATGATTTACAATTTTGCAAATACTTTAGAGACTATTATTAGTTACATTTCTCATTAATAATGCTCAGATTCACCAACATCAAATTAATCTTCGAATAGCTTATTCGTCGGATAAGTGGAAAACATCGCATCAAAAGATGACAGCTAGAATAAATACCGTCATATGTGTTATAGTTTCGATGCGATATTTTTCTCTTCTTCGACGAATAAGCTATTTGGAGATTCTTTGGTGTTGGTGAAACCGGACATGAAATGAAATTAATCGAAATTGTTTTATGCTGAAAAGTTTCTTTTTTAGCTTTTCAACGATATCTACATATTATGTTCATTTGTTCAAAAAAACGCAACAATTATGAAATTCATAAGTTAAAAACAATGGTTGTGACAATGAAACAAGTGAAATTATCAGTGAAGAATTTATAAATTGTTTATTTTAAGTAATATTTTCAACAACCATAGAAATATTTTTCGAAATTCGTTTAAAATATTTCATCGTCTACTATGAACTTAATAATTGTTACATTTATGTAAAAGTTAAAGAAAATAAAAAACTACATAATTTACATATTCGCCTACGTATACCTATAGGCGTATATTTTTCCAAATGAAGTGCATCATTATTAGAACAATATTTAACTAATTTTATAGTTTTCGGAACCGTCGTTCAAAGTGCTTTTTTTGTTACCTATATAAACATTTAACTGTTTTCTTATTAATTTAGCTGAAAACACTGTGTAACACGAAAATACAATTCTGGATTATGTTTAACGTCTATCATTAAACCAATATAATAAACCAACAATGTGGATACAATGTTACTGAACTTATTATACTACGAGTATCGTTCATCCGTGATAATGTGAATGTGAAACCGTTGAAAACTAATTGTTTTACATACGCTATTGTTGCCGCATCTGTGTAATAATTTCTATTAAATATTGAATTTCATGGGCATATCGTAAGAGATCAAAGACATAAGCTTACGCCCTTGTTTTAGTGTGCCAGTAATGTAATTACTATCTTCTGTAACATTCTACAAAGGATGTTCTATAGAAAATGAAATTAATCGTATGCATATTTATATTCTATAAGGGAATAATTCAGTTAATATAGCGGCAACATATTTAATCAAATTATAGTTTCTAATTGATCAAAAATAAGCAATTCATGGAATATTTGATCATTAATGCTTATTGTAATGCTTGGAGGAGTCTCATTTGAACCATTGTAGGAAACGGACGTGTTCAATTGAGCCTTACAGCGGAAGTGATACTGTAATTTGTTTAAGTCAATAGATATACTATGCATGGTAAAGTGTAGAGACGTGAAATAACATTTGAAATCTATCCAGAGAAAGAGTGGGGAAATACAATTTCTGTCAGATTTCGAATTCTACTGATCTGGAGCAGTAGAATTTGCAGTGGAGAAAACCCAATTCTGATAGAATTTAAAGTTACAAAATCGAGGCCCAGGATTCATGTACGGCTGGTATATCGAAACTACATAATGGAATTGGGTAGTGACACTTTTGTTTTTATTATTTTTATTTTATTAAGTGAAGGTAACAAAATTTAAAACTTGCATCCAACAGGGTGTTTCCAAACCTGTGTCACAAATTTTTAGGGTATATTGTACTAACCAAAATGAGTAAAATAGTTTAATCAACATAGGTCCCAAAAAGGCAGTGAAAAATGAGTTTTTACGGAGTTCACCTCTGCTATCTCGAAAATTATATATATATATATATATATATATATATATATATATATATATATATATATATACAGGGTGTAAATGAAATAAGTGCATTAAATTTGACCAGTAGTATAACTCATCGAGAGCAACAATATTTCTTAATAACTTTTTCTCGAAATCGCATATTTTTTTAGCATTTTCACCGGCGTAAATTGACGAGTCGTTCCAAATATTTTTGTGATAATTGAATGCAGCAGCAATAGCTATGAAAAATTTTGTTTTAGCAATTGACAGTCCTGTCAATTGTTGCAATTAAATTTTGACAGTAATAAACTTGTTTATAAGGTAAAATTCTGTCAAAATGCGAGTACACAGACATTGTAATTACTTACCTATGGTTTATTTATTTATTTTTTACTCGTATCTGTACTACATGTTACTTGACATCATGGTTCTCATAAAGACAGTGTCATGGAGTTGCCAACGCATTTACACGGAGCGTTTCCAAATCACCAAATCATTCTGTTCTTAATATTCGCACATTTGTTAATCTTGTACATCTGTATCCATACCATGTGCAAAAAGTTCAATGTTTTCAGCA